>CM076447.1:12452850-13100350 GCA_038419695.1 Scomberomorus guttatus | reverse complement strand
TGAGGCTTGGGGGTGACACAGATCTCTTCCTCTCTGGCTCACCTAAAGCCACTTGATAAGCCCTGCATAGTGGATGTGCTTTAAAAGAGGGAGAAAAGGGAAACTGGGCAGGCTTTGGCTAAGCTTTAGTCGATATGATAAAAACTGTGAGAACCGTAGGAGCCTTAGTGGTAATCTCAACCTTTTTTAACTACTTTTCTGTTTTAATGCCAGAGGCACTCTGACATGTCAGTCACACTGGAGCTAGAGACCATTCTTAAGGTTTTAGCTAGGTGATTAAAGATGTCCTTATAAGTTAGAGGAGCACTTTGTGGTATTTCCATGGGACACAAATGCTTCATTATAATATTGTTATATGTTACAAGTATTACAGTACCAGTCAAAAGTTTGGACACACCTTCCTATTCACATTTGAATGAGAAAGTGTGTCCAACACACTGTATACATGTAATAGAAATTAAATGTGCACTTTATTAAAATCTGGTATTATTTGCATAATAGGAATAATAGTATTGGTATTATTTATATAAATTACATTTTAAATTTGTTTACATATTTTTGCACATTCAATTTGTTATTATAGAATTCAGAATAATTATAGATTACAGAAAAAAGAATTGAATCAGTAACCTGAATTAATACAAGTTCTAGCTACCTCACACCTTCTTGATTTTAAATGAGTTCTTTCTACATCATTACAGAGTGTTTATATTAATTAAATCCAAAAACCTGAACATATAATTTCAGTGTTTTAAATTAAAAGAAAAGCAGTACTGCTCTATTGTGTATTGATCTATAATATTTTAATTTAAACAGACTGGCTTTATATAACATGTTGCATGTGTGTGTGTGTGTCTGCCTGCAGTTGTGAGTTTGCAGAAGTGCAGACCCTGTACAAACAGAGTACAGAGCATGCAGCAGAGCAGAGCCATCTGATCAAGCAACTGGAAGGACTCAACCTAGACACACAGAAAGTCCTGAGGAACCAAGAAGAGGCACATACTGCTGACACCACCTCCTATCAGAGGGTACACACACACACACGCACACACACACACACACACACACACACACACACACACACACACACACACACACACGCACGCATGCACACATGCACACATGCACACATGCCAAACCTCAAACTCATCATTATTATAACCACCTTGTTGCACTCCACTCAGGCCTCACCCGCTGTGGTAATGTATTTCCAAGCTAGCTGTAACCTACAATTATTTGACTTGCCAAAGACAAGGACTTCTCTCCCCGTATCCTGTTACTGTGAATAAATTCTCAACCTACCACCCCTCTGTCTGATGACTGTACTGTTATACTCATATTATCTTCTTCTTTGTCCTCTTTTTATCCTTTCATTTTTTCTTTTCCTTCATATTGACGGCTTGATTCCACCGGGTGTGGCTGCGTTGCGTTCCAGCTGCGAAGCGGCCGCCGGAGCTGATTGCGGCCGCTCTAGACAATGCTTGTGATCCCACCAGACGCACTGCAGTGCATTTCAGAAGAGTCCCAGAAATGGCTCTCCGCTCTGCTCTGCTAAAAATACGTGCCTAGTCTATTTTTTACGGATGCCGCGTCAAGCTGCACAGAGCAGATCGAGCTGGGTAGAAAGTCAGACACAGGAACGGCATAGAGCATCCAGTCAATTTTCAAAATAAAACACCCTGTGCAGACTCCTGATTCTATATCACATCACTACATCAACATTACGTCATAACCGGTGGATATGAAATAATTATGAGGATGAATGTATTTTTAACAACTAAAACACAGCCACAAATCTTTGATCCATGTCATTCATAACTTTGAACTATATTAACTGTAGCTCACAGCACAACAAAGTAGGAAATAACAACAACAAAATTAAAACAGACAAAAAAAGAAACCATTAAACTACGTAGCCTACTTACCCATGGTAGAAGCACAAAAATCAAGGAAAAATGACAAAATCAACGAGATCTGAACAAGTCAACAAAATCAGCCAGGCAAAACGCTCCGTTTCTGAAATGCTCCCAGTGGGGTATGAAGCCATGCGGAGGACGGAACAAGACCACGTCGCAGATGCAAGGTCAAAGAGCCGTGCCCGGTGGAATCCCAGCATTAGAGTATTAGCATATATCTAACCTATTACTGTGGAAATAAGAAAACATCTCCACATGAAAACACATGTCAGTCTCTATGTCACCTAGTCTGATGAGTAATTTTGTCTCATCTTCCTCCATTTGACATCCCATCTTTGGTTGACTTGACCCATTTCCTTGCCTCTCCACCTCCCCTCTTGTCCTCCTCCTGCTTTCCCAACCTTTCTGTCTTATTTGTGTTTGTGACAGCTGTACAAGGAGTTGAGTCAGTGCTACCAGGCCCTCATGTCAAGCGAGGCCAAGCTCCGTCAGAGTCACCAGGAGCTCAGCAGCCAGCTGGCTCAAAAAGACCAGCAAGTCCTGGAACTCCAGGCCCAGCTACAGCAGCAGCAGCAGGAACAAATACAACTACAGCAGCAGCAGCAGCAGCAGCAGCAGGCTCAGCAAACAGTCCTGTACCCCTCACCCAACCGACAAACCAACTTTAAGGTAAGCACCCTTCTCATTCTTGACCTTCTCTCCCTCAGAGACTCTGTTATTCTAGTTTATTAAACACGTTGCAACTCCAGGTTGAGAAGTAGTTTGCTGTGATGTATGTTCTGCTGCAGAAGTTGTTGAACTTTTATGATGCTCTGCATAATATATGTTTTTTCTAAATAAATACATTACAGTATATTATGACTCTCCTGTCAATCACTTATCTGAGGCTAGTGTCTAATTGTCCCAAGGTACAGAGACGGCAGTATGTAGGTGGATTAGTAGGCACAGGCCTGTGGTGTTGGTCCTTAAATGAGAATCACTCTCTTGATTTCGCTCTAGTTCACCCTTGATCTGTCCATCTCTCTTAGCACCACTGTGTTTCATGTCAGCTATCTGATCTTCTCTTGCGCTCAGTCCTGGGCAAACACGCGCCCTTTGACGTACTTAATTTATCTTTCTGTCCTCCCACCCAAGTACCTGGAAGTCCTTTTAAAACACTCCTGTCAGATAGCAAAGACAGATAAGAGGTGGAGAGACAAGATTAATTGGAGCCCAGTAATGTCTTGAAGTCTTGGAAGATGATGTAGGAGTTACAGTTCTACATCTGTTAGTCAGCAGGGGTTTGGCTTAGCACGCTACCTTTGAACTGTCACCCCAAGGAGATAGAGGGCTTAGTGTGAAATGAATACTGCAGTCACATTTTAAGTGGCCTTTAACAACTCCTAATGGTATAGTGATAGGTGTTTTTTGGACCACACAGTTTCAAAGACTTCGTCGAGACTAGTAACAGGTATCTACATCTTGTACTCTTGAGCCACATCAGTCAATTCCATCAACGTTGTAGGGCTCTGCACTTGTTGTTATAGACTCTTAATCTGCTGTAGACTTTCACTTCAGTTTTAACTACGTCCACTAGGCCTTTTGCAGATAAAACAACTCCAAAGCCGAAGCTGGGGAAGATAATATTTTTGCCTCCGCAGACAGTAATTGTTTAATTTGATTGGTTGATATTTTCTGACAGTGCTGCCCCTAGACTGTGGAAGTTAAAAGATATCAGCTCAAATGTTAAGTGAGTTACAATCGCCCTGTCTCACTTAACCCTGTTAATTTAACCAGCGGTGAAGTATAAATGGATCATTTAGTCAGTAATTAAATACAGTACTGCAGTGTTCCCCCAGTAATTAATACTAAATTTAGAGGAGATGCAGTTAGTGCTGTGTGTGTGTGTGTGTGTGTGTGTGTGTGTGTGTGTGTGTGTGTGTGTGTGTGTGTGTGTGTGTGTGTGTGTGTGTGTGTGTGTGTGTGTGTGTGTGTGTGTGTGTGTGTGTGTGTGTGTGTGTGTGTGTGTGTGTGTGTGTGTGCGCATGCATGCATACTTGCATGTAGCATGTACTATATGTATATGAGTGTGTGTATGTATGTATGTGTGTATAATATAATATATAGTGTATTTGTTTAATTACACTGATAATGCATTCAACCCCATGTTTCTTCCCCACCCAAGTCAGATAAATTGCAAATTTTCAGGGCTGAGATGTAATTGCAAAAATATTGTGTATATAACCTATGCAAAGAATTAATAATAACTTTTGTTTACTGAACACATGTAGCTGCTGTCTGGCTGATTTGTTTCTTTAACTGTCTTACCTACTGACATCAAAGTGAACAGATCAGGTATCCCAAGGTATAGCACTCAGTCAGGAGGGCTTTCTGTTTCCCACTCTGTAATTTCACTGACAGGTTGTGCATATGTGTGTACGTGCGTATCTGCGTGAAGCGTGTTGGACTAAAGGTGTGTGTATTCGAGCACATAATCGCAAATTCTGTAACAACTTCCTCCCGAACACCTGTTAAATTCTAATGCTCGGGTTGTTAAGGCAGATTTGATTTTAATTTTAAATGTTTTGGTGGAAGTTACCATTGGAGGTGATCAAAGTGCTGATCGCAACGGGAGCACAGAGGGGAGACGCAGCGCTTATTTGAATATGGACCAGAGCTACGGCTTTGAACACCCCTCCCGCAGTGGTTTTGAGGGGGAGTAGGGATAAAGGAGGAGGGTGGGTGAGAGGAATAACACCCATTGTGTGTTATACTTCCATGTTGTGCATCAAGATTGACTCTCTGTTCTCCCCCTTGTCTTATGCCAAGTTAACTCTTTACAGGAAGCTTTACAAAGGTTTAAAAACGAACAATGTCTAGTGTAACCAAACAGTTCTGCCCAGCTGTCAGTTAATGGCAATCATGCCCTGTTTCTTATTAGATACTGTCACCTACTACATCACTTAACCAACAAGGTCAGCATTAGGTTAAGAAATTAATGTTGCTTTTGTCTTTTGTTTCAGCTCCACATAAAAAAAAACAATATGTTTATATGTAGGGCTGTAACTAACAATCATATTTATTATTTGTTATACTGTTTGTTATTTTTACAATTATTGTTTAGTGAATAAAATGTCTGAAAATACAAACAGTCCAAAAATATTAATTTTAGAATAATTTAAATTAGAGAAAAGAAGCAAATCATCATATAGGAGACACTGGAACCAGAGTGTGTTAAGTGTTTCGTTTCACAAATGTAAGCAATCAACTGATCATAAATATTGTCAGTAAACAAATTGACAAGTTTCAGCGCTACTAGCTCTGTATTTTTACAAGTGTGCTGTATTTTGTATGTGTGTGTTTATGCACTGAAAATGGTGAGATATCTCCATAATGTCAGGCTGGAGATGGCCTCATGCCCTGATCTACTAGCTGTGGGGCCTGGCCAATCATCAGGCACCTGAGTGACCCCCAAACACAATGAGATACGGTCAGAACAAACTGCCAGATTGAAGAGGATTGAGTTCCCAAGTTGGGTGGTCACCATCACAATCTAGAGGCAGGGAAGATCCCTCATTAGTGGCTGGAAAAGTAGCTAGAGTGAACATTTAATCATTTACAACCATCTCCCTAACTGCATCATTGTATTTATAGTAGTTTACTGTTTGGCTACTGTCAGAGTTGTGCGGTGATTAAAGACCAACATTAGAATCCATAGCAGACCTCAGGCTTTCTGGAACCATCACCACAGTAAATGAGTGGTAAGTTGTTAATTGTGTGGGCAGTCATTCAAAGCAATGGTTATTCTCTCATCAGCATTGGAAAGGGGAGATTCGGCATGTTCATTCACTCCAGAAAAGTTTCATCTAAATGTAAGAGGGAGCAGCCGTGTTGTCTTTAAAATGTGAACTCATTTTACTTTTTTAATGTACACTTCTCACACTGTTAAATACACACATGTTCAAATACTGACCTTTTATTATGGCCAAGTCACCCCATTCAGAAGCAGGATTTCCTTTAAAGAAGGGAAGAGTGCACCTGTGCATTCTTCCCACTTCCAAAACAGTGCTACATTCACATTTGCATGCTGTTTTAGCACATGATGCGCAAAATATTGGTAGTCCCTGAACTTTGAAGCACGTAAGCAACATTTTCCCATGTTGACCAGGCTCTTCTTTTCCATTTTTTTAAAATAATTTGAAAGTAGCCCACATGGTGCTTCTCCCTTAGCTTGTTGAGAAGGTTTTTAACATCTGCTTCTGGCTTGTTATTTATGTTAGCCAATCTAAACGCTTTTAGATGTATAATTAAAGTGCTAGTTACACACACATGCATGCACAAATACACCCACAGTTTTGCAGGATTATGTTTGACTTAGGTGAGGCGCTTCTTTTGATCATCATCATCATTAATAGCAACCATCAAGTGAAAACGCTGGAACCATAATGCTACAAAGAAACATGGAAATTAATTTTTCAACCAAGAGCTCAACAAACAGAATCAAATAAGCTAGAGGGTTCTCTTGTGTATTTTTATGTACTGTATAAAACTCAAGTTTTTAATGACCTTTCAGTTCACCTTAGAACACATACTGTAGTATGAAATAACAGTAGTAAAGAAGGAGCATGGGTTTCAGCTTATGTATGATTTTTACCTTGATTAAACATCAGAGTACTCTTAGTTTTCTCTGCTGAAGACCAGGATAATGTGATGAAAGGCTGTAAGTCTTGTTTTGACTCCGGATGCTCCCTTCAGTTGTTTCCCATCAGGAGTACCACTCCTTCAGCTCAACTGTCAGAATCTCCCTAAGAGTATTTTAAACTTTTTGTGCAATCTGCTGCTTTTATTTACATATGCCTCTTCTCTTCAGATACATCATTGTGTAAAAGTTATAAATTTAAATAATTCCTAAAAATTATAGTCTGATAAATATGTTATGACTTATTATGCTATTTTGTGTATGCTGTGTGTTATCAGTAAATACTGTTGTCAACACGAGTTTGTGTATGAGTGTGTGTTTGGAGCTGAGCCACGTCCACGGCCAGAGACATACTAATGACATGGACTCCAGTGGTGTGTTTTACCAGCTCAACTGCTCTCATTAGATGAGAACCTCTGTGTAGCACAGCTCGCCTCATTAATGAAGCACAGCCATGTGCTGCTGCAGATACATGCACTTGTTCAAGCACATACACACCCGGGTCAAACAGACTGTGTGGGAGGACTCAGGGCTGTGTACACACGCACTCACAAAAACATACACACACCCTACATCCCACTCACTGTGCGCTGTCCTTCTATAAAGTCCCTCTCCACTGCGCTACCAGTTAACGCACACACTCATACATACATGCACACATTCATTCTTTGAAGAATCACCAACTTGAATACAAAGTGCACCTGGCCTGGTGGGGGGTATGCACCTTCTAGCCCTTACTTCTGAAGCCTCTCCAATCACTTTTAAAAAATCCTGTCGCTCCACAGATGTGTGTGAATGCGATTGTGTGAGTATGTATTTGTGTTTGCATGTAGCCGTGTGTGTATGTGTGGCGGGGGGCCCCTCCTGATTATAGCTGTTCCATAATTAACAGTGATCAGATTTGTTTTGTGGCATAAATGGTGCATGTGTAGAACATTAGGCCTGGCAAGTCTCATTTCACATTCAGCTCAAGGGCTCGGCAGCAGACGGGTCACGAGCTTCAGGGAGCACAATCACAAGCCTCCCTCCATATGGTCCTGCCTGCCGCATCCTCACCAGCGAGGGCCGCCAGTGCCAGACAAGTTCCCCCAAGAACCTAATCGTGTTCAGTAATTACCAAGACCGGCTTTTTCTCTTTTTTTTCCCCCTCCCTCCCTCAGCCTCCCCCCAATCTCTTGCTCTCTTTTTCTCACTGCACCTGCATGCTCTCTTCTCCTCTTTCAATCTCATGCTCTCTCCATCCATTGCTTTCACTAAGCTGCTTGGTTTATGTTTATTTTTTCTCTTTCGCATCTTTGCTCCTTTACTGTCTTACTGTTTTCCTGTTTTTCTGTTTTTTACTAGATGAAAATCAGTATGGGGATGCAAGAGACTGTGAGAGGAGAAAAAACTTAGACACTCCCACATCAGTTAATTTCTAAATTGCTTTATGTGGCTGATGCCGAAAAACCCAGTCCGTCCTCCTGACTGCCTGGAAATTATAAATAATTGTAACAGATGCGCCAATATGGCCGGCCTCCAATAAACGAGGCCCCAGATAATTTGACCAACCCCCTTTGACAGGCCAATTTAATAAAACATGAACAAAATCTTCCTCACTAATAATTTATCATCCCCTCTCCTCCCCTTTGGTTAAAGTTGATTACCCTGGCAGTTAACAAGGTCACGCCCAGATGCCAGGTTTCTGATAATGCAATCAGGACTCGTTGGAAAAAAGGTGATGACATCCTGTGCAGTTTTCTCTTCACTACCTGGCCTCCGAGTAAAACACAGTTGTGAAGGCCTTTGTTTCTCAAAAGGCTTGGATTTAATGTGTTAAAAGTATAGTATGCAGGGTTTGTCGGACGCTGTTTGTAAACACAGCATTCAAACTTGGCCCCTCCTCCCCGGCTTGACCAGAGCGAGCTGAGGGCAGAGAGAGAGAGAGAGACAAGCGGTGGTCGAGCGAGCTAAAGAGTGAATGAAGAGAGCAAGCAGCGCTGGCGAGAACAAAGCCGTGCACCAGATAAATAAAATGTTATTTTGTGATTGTTTCATGGTAGTTACATTCTAAAGCACAAATAAACTTCCCCACACCTCCGCACAACCCTGCGGGAAGGTGCCGCATTGCCAGATTTGGTGTGAATGCAGAGCTTCATCCTGTCCGCTGTGGCCTCTCTGCTCTGCGTGTGTGTAGCTCAGCCCCGCCCTCGGTCGAGCAGACACACAGACCTGCAGCTCTTTATGCATCCATGACAGAGAGCGGAGCAGAGGAGAGAGATGGAGACAGCAATGTAACCTGGTCGCTATGCTACCAGTCCCGACCTCAAATAAGAAATAAAAAGAAATCATAAGAAAATACAGGCAGAGGGCAGGGTATCTGCAGACACATACACCGCCACACACTTCTAGTCGGTCATAAGTGATGATTGAGACGGATTATTTTTGTACGAGTCTGTACATTGTTTTTTAGGAAAATCCTGCAAGTATTGTTGACAGCAGCAGGTGTGGCTGTTTTTTTTTTCTCATTCACACCTTTTTATTAAGGATTTAAGAAATGAAAGGTGTGAATATATGCCGTAAGGTGGTAGAGTCAAGTGGTATGTGGGTGAGTGTTAACGTCAAGAGTAACAACCCAGACATCAATTAAACTTATACAAAGTTTATATACATGCCTTTTAACTATAGTTTCTGTGTGTGTGTGTCTCAAACTCGGTGTGTCCTGTTCTTAAAGCCTTTCTTTACACCAAGGCTCACATAAGCTGTTCATAACAGCAGCAGCAAAAGTGTGAAGAATGTCAGATTTAGGTGACATGGACATTATAAAATCAATACTTGCACGGTTGCATTATAGGAATGTAGATGTGTGAGTGCATGCGTTTGTGGGTGTGTGTGCGCATCACAACCTGCTCCTCTGTGAGTGGGCCCTCTGCTTTATCCTTGTCCCCCTCAGTTTGTTTTGGTAGTCCCCGCTGTGTGCTTAGGTGTGCAGATGCTGCTAGACACTTACTAGTAGACACTGATAAATAGATGGTCCCCAATAACACACGCCGCAAAGCTGGAGCTCGAAGATGGCTGTCCCACTGCCACATAACACACATGTTGTTTTAGAACTTACTTTAACAGTCAGTTCTATTTTTAAAGGTAGGTAATATGAATAATTACTTAATTTGCCATTATAACATGTGTCACCCTCCAATTGCAACATGACCTAAAGGCTGTTTGGTATAATTTAAAATATTGTTTGTTTTATGTTTTTGTTTCTTTTAACAATGGCCAACAGCAATAGAGTGTTATAGAGGAGCATATAGGCAACTGAACTAGCTTTCTCGAATGTGCATGACAAAGTAACAGCTTCCCAACAAACCAAGGCCATTTGACTTTTGATCCACAATTCTTCTTGTCTCCCTACCTACATGCCTGTCTCACTCTCTCACACACATACACTGTCTCTATTTCTTTACAGGTGGTGGTGTCTGAGCAGGCAGATGCCCCAACTCAGAGGTCTAGCTCTAAGTCTGACCAGGCCTCAGATCCCAGGCTAGAGGAAAACTCCCCTCAACGCAGATCCACGAGTTCCGTCAGAAGACAGCAGGTAGGTTAGCATCCACAACCTACAACCAACATTAACACTAACACCAATTATGTCAGAGACGGCACATGGGTGAGGAGATGACTTGCCCACACTTATCCATCACTACTTTGCTCAGATTAGATCAAAGCCATAGAGAAGGGATATGAAGGAAATGGTCTGTTGAGAATCATGTGATTTATCAGACCCTGCCTCTGCCAACCTTTGTCCTGAATGCCCCAACACACACACACACACACACACACGCCCCTCCTACTGTGACCAGGTTGGCGTGTGCTGCTGGTTTCACGCATGCCTTGGGTTCAGGCACTGGCTAATTTACCGCTTCAGCAGTACATTATGAACAAGAAAGAAGCTTTTGATCTTCTCAGTATTCCACTCATAAGTTTGGCAGGACATGTTTCTAGATGGCCCCACTCCTTCTAAAGCTGGCCTGAAGACACATTGTTTGATTTATACCGCTGTCCTCATTATTGCTTTAATAGTAGTGCCTCTGTTCTGGCAGTTTATACATGTAATGTCATTATTTTGTGCAAAATAGATAAATAGTATTGACATTATTTGATGTGCTTCCTTTTTCTGGAGGCTTTTCTATGTTTGCCCGAGGACACACACACGTAATCTGTCTGTTGTTAAGAAATGTACCAATTTTGATCCTGCTGCCTATATGTAAAATTAGAATGGGTATGTATTTTTGACAATACATTTTTAATCCCTTATTAAACTGAATAAAAACATTAATCATAATCGGATTTATAAAAGTGTAAATCACTATGTATGTCCTTTACTTCTCTATAGAAGCCAAACTTGACTTAAATTAATCTCTCAAAAATGTCTGTAAATTAAGATCAGGAAAGGTTACTTTTTTTTTTCTTTTTTTTTTTTTTTTTTAGAATTCAGCATTTTTAACCTTTTTACTTTTTTATTGGTTTGTGGGCATACAATGAGTACTGATAACAAGAATGTGGATTGATAGGACACTAAGCTAACACTAATTCTCTCTCCTCCTACTTAAACTCATGAATGCAACATGACCCTATTTCACAGGTGACAAAAAAGTTCATAAGTAAGAGTGTCCCTGTCCCACCTTGACAGGCGCAAGCTTCACTTGATGTGTAATTGTAGTTATTTCTGGCCCCTGACCACACACACACACACACACACACACACAGATCTATTACATACATACATTTGCAAATGAAATTCTCATGCCGGTGCATCATATAACAGCTGCTTGGCCAACATTGGCCACTGGAAAGAGATTAGAGTCCACAGAGATTGGATCAGAATTGCAAATTTGAATATGTCCTGGAACCATCAAACTAAAAAATGGATTTGATAAATATTTGTTGAAATCAATATATTTTTAAAATTGTATTCAGTAGTACAATCTGTGCGACACTGTTACAAAATAAAAAATGTAATAGGATTGACAATGGAATAGTTTGAAATTGAATGAGGTTATAATTGAATGTATGAAAGTTAAAGATATAATTTTAGATTCAGTTTTCACAATTCAGTTTGTGAAGTGCTGGGGCCATGCTGTAGGAAAGCAGTGGGAACAATATGCTAGTGGAATATGAATATGAGAGGATAGGAGGTACTTTGGACTTTTATTCCCTGAGTGAAGGCTGCAAGGTGTGGACTAACATTCTTCAGTCAGCCATCCACCAGCCATGTGGCACAGTGGCATGTTCATTTCCTTAGCTAATACTCGAGTCTCGTTCTCCTTACTCAAAAAGTAGTTAAACCTACTGTAAGGTCATTAGTTTTATGTAAGTATATATTTTATAAACTTCATAAATCATGCTAAAAATGAACTGTTGTTAAAAACATGTGAATATCTCTGGTAGTTCTGACTGATTTATACCCATATGATGATGCTCCAAAGAAACCATAAAGCTGTTATGCTTCATTACACTCCATTTAAACAATAATATCTGACTACAAGGTCAAAAGCTGATGAAATGAGCCTTCTGTGCAGCCCGCTGCTACCACCTAGGACACAATTTGCAGCTCTTTCAGTAAGTGCTCAAAGTGAAATGTGATTATTGGCTGAGGCGACGAGCAGTGCACAGTGGTACATGGCTCACAGTTTGCAACGTACAGTAAGTGTTAAAATGATGTTGACCATTTTGCAGAAGGCAGCTGCTTTGTCTTTGTCTCCAAAGGAAATATAACCAAAGGGTGTGTCTCAGGATTTGAGTGAAGAAAATGTACTTTGAATTTGGAAAACGTGATTTGAAAGAATGAATAAAAGTGAATTAACTTATCAATGATGAATAAAACGTAACTTATTAATATGTAATCAATTTGAAACTTGAAATTTTTTAATTTATTTAATAAATTAAGTATAAGTATGAGCATGATAGTTGAATTTTAAATCAAACCTATGCTGTTTACAGAAAGTTTACATTGTGTCACTTTCACTCAGGCATTGTGTTTGTGAACTGACTCCCTTATAGATGTTCCACCACACCTTGTTGTTTACCTGCATCTTCCAGTTCTCAGGTTATCGGCTCGTACATTAGTCAGTTGTTTGGCTGTGTCCCTTGGTCTTCAGATTTTGTACTCCTTGAATAGATTTTATTTTGTGATGGTGTACATTTCTGTTGTGTGTACATTATATGAGTAAACCCCTTTTGTTTACATGTTGATGTATGTCTATGTACCGTATGTGTCTTGTCCTGCGCCTGTGTGCATGTGTACAACATTCCTATTCACCCGGGAACCTGAACAAGTTCTGCTTTGAGAGCTCCAGACGCACACATGACACGCTGCTGCAATCATAAAGAAGCCCATTGATGACAGTGACCCCTCTCTCTGGGAGATGCAGAGAGAGAGGGTGGAGGCAGTCGATGAAATGTTTCTTCTTTGCCCCACAGCCAGTGACACTGACCCCTCAGTAAATAAGAATTCTACTCTTGTTTGCGTACAGACTCTGTTTTGATATGGGCCTCTCTCCTCATTTGCCTCTTTTCTGTATGCCATCCTCCCCTCCATCTGTATTGCGCTCTCATGTTTACAGAGCCATTACAGGGTGCAATGCGCAGGTCAGGTCATGGCCGCCAACCAGCTGCCGAGCTGAGGTAGACAGTGAGCACATCTTTCTTTGCCTCGTGTTCTCTGCTTTTTATCTTTCAGGCCTGTCTTGTGGAACATTAACATCAATGTCACAACATAGAGCTTCCCACACAAACAGAAGGCATTCATGTGTCTTCTCGACCTGCGTCAGACAGGCGTCCAACTGGACCAGAGAGAACATCTGCAGCAAATCTCAGTCATTTGTCAGTGTCGCCATGTCATCTTCCTCTGTACGCCTTCAGACAAAACATATTGCAAATTATCTCCTATAGTTCTTACATACAGAGGCACAATAATGATGGCATATTCAGCTCATTGTTAAATAAATCCTCCTCAAAATGTATTTCCACCTAAAAATGTACAGAGGATTCATTCTCATTAAGTTTCACTTTATAGTTGGTCGTCTTTACTTTTAATCTTAGGCCTTCTAGTTGATTTAAATTCCCCTTTTGGCCTCTCTGTTTCCCCCAAGTACATTCAGGCTAAGCCAGTTGGCGTGCCACTCTTCGGGAATATGCAGATCAATCTGCTAATTAGTTGCATAGAGTCATTAAGGCTGAGTTAGAACACATGGTTGGCACCCATGCAGGCATGATAGCAGAACCGGGCACACCAGGTCACTGGAGTCAACTGTAGCCTTAGGGCACATTACCAAATACACGTACATACATAGAAGTTTTTGTCACAGGCAAACAATTTTTACAAATATACACACTGCAGTGATAGAATGAAAAGAAAAAAAAAACATGTCACAATACAAGTGACATAACTGTGGTTTTAAAGGTATTATCCCTAAAATTTTCATTATATCAAATCCCATTTTTGACACTATTTATGGACAGCACAAAAGCTGTTGCATGCATACATTTTACGTAATGCGGAAGACAACATCCGATCATGAGTTCAGTATTATCATGTCAGACATTGTTGACTGTCTTCAGTATTAAAACATTTGTGATGCGATAAATCCTTTCAGCCCATAGTTTGTTTGGGTGAGCTGTAAATCTTTAGTTTTATAACTTTAATAGACAACACAGCCATCAAAACACATTTTTGGAGGGTGGGGCATTATTGATCCACCATCCTATCAAAAACCTCTTCCTCCTGCACTCCACATCCACTCCAGCCCAAGGACTGTTGTGCGTTTAGTCGCATTGCATATTTTAGCCTGCCATCTGGTCAGCCCTCCCTGGCACCACAGGGGGCCTCCTATCCTCTCATATTCATATTCCACCAGCATATTGTTCCCACTGCTTTTCTACAGCATGGCCCCAGCACTTCTCCACTTCTTTATTTATTTCTACAGAAGAGGCTGGCTAGCAAACTACACCCCCCTCCTAATCGGCGGCTCTTCCAGTTGTCCTATCAAGTGTAACCTGGAGGCCCCTAGTAGAGCAATTAGAGCGGCCTCCCTGCCCACCTCTTGTAATGAAGCCCAGCACATTCTGGAATCTATAGCCCCTTTAGTCTCCCCTAATGGGACATCATTATTGTCAAAGAAACAATGTAAATTGAAATGAACATACTCATTAGCCAGTCGCAGAGAGAAACCTTTGCCGCTCTCAGCTTGCAACTCTCGTTTCCGAACACACACATACGCACACACACACAAACCTGAACCTCCTCCCTTCAGCTTCTGCAGACTGCTGCTCCAGCTTGCTTTTATTCCTCTGGTACCGTGTTTGTTTGTGTGTGCATATGTGTACACCAAAAGAAGACAATGTGCATGTTTTACTCAAGGTGAGAGGAGAATGGAATGAACATGGATAATTCCATTATTGGCATTCACTCAGTGTGCCTACAGATGTTAATTGTTGCATGAGTTTGTGCCTGGCTGTGTAAGTGAAGTGTGCTCAAGTTCTCACCCCAGTGCTTCTTTGCTTACCTGTCCCAGGGTGCACCTGTGCAGCGGTCCAGGTCTTTGTCTCCAGCCAGCAGTGTGGAGTTGGGTTGTGGGATGAGAAAAGGAGCAGAACAGAGGGTTCAAGACCTTGAGGAGCTGCTGCAATTGAAGGTAACTAGCTAGCATAGATGAATACACATAGTATACTCTCATTTTCCCCCCTTCTTACATTAATCTACTCATCCCCTTCCCTTTTTATTCTCACTGTCGGTGACTTTGAACTACTTAAAGTTCAATGGCATAGTGGTGTACAGCTGATGGCATGGAGCACTAGACAGGCCTAATGGAGTTGTTTGTTGCAGTGGCCGCTATCTCACATATGATTGCTGCTATCAGCTGCTGGGCTGTAGGAAGGTCTGCAGCACTGTAACAGTCTCCAAAGGGTTCAATTGCACTAGTGCTGCCACTGCATCCTCCATGACCTTTCTTAACAATGTGTTGTACACACGTATACACATATGTATTTGTGTGCGCACACAAACAGAGCGTGCGTAGGCAGTGAAGCAGCAGGAGAGGAGCTGCTGTGGTGAAAGTGGATGCAGCAGGGTTTTCTCCCTTAAATGAATCAGCTTTATTGGTCTTTTAACCTTCACATGCTCTATGGCGTCTTTCCCCCACTATTCTTCATTCCTCTTTTTTCTCTCTCAAATTTACTGCAAGAAAAAATATAGTTTTGTCTGTTTCTTTTATCAAGGTATCCGTGGATCCTTAAAAACTTTAAAAGGGTCTTAAATTAGATATTTAAAATTTAAGGCCATAAAATGTCTTAAAAGGTCTTATTTTTAATAATGAAAGGTTTTAAATTTTGAGTTGATGTCTGAACTGTCAAAAGGGTAGTCCACATATGTCCAGACCTGCTGAGAAAAACTAAATAAGTTTTACTTAATGGTCATGATGACCAACTTAATATTTTGCCATGATGTGCCCTTATTTTCTGACCTTGTTGTATAACACTATGTTGGCATTTTAAGAACAGATTGTCTGTCAAAGTTCTCTGTGTGCGTGAGATGCAGTTGGGTTGTTTGGATGTAATTATTTGTCAAATATGAGCCTCGATGATGCTTTTTTATTTCTGTAAAGTGTGTATGCTTTAGGTTAGCTAAGGCGATCAATGAATCAGCAGAAGTGGTGGTATAATTAAACACTCTCTATTACTTCAGTTTGATACATAATAAATAACATGACATAAGCATTTATACTCTGGTGACTCATAGGAAAGGTGACATAAAGTTCGCCCAATTAGCAAGTAATTTGTGTGTATAAGTTGCCGTAATTTCCAGTGGTGTAGTCAGCTGATAGCATGCACCACATGGTCACTTGGATTTAGAGGAAGATTACTTTGATGATGACGATTTTGATTTCCTAATTGTAAATGTAAATCCAGTATATTTTGTTGAGTGATTCTTGAGATTTCATCATATTCAACTCTGAAATAACAGTTAAAGTTTTGTTATACAGTATGTAATGCATAACGGTGGAATACAGTTGAATTAAATTATTCACATTAAGCATTTTTATTTTTATATTTTGATTATTTCATGTGATTTTGCTTACATTTGGAGATACATATCAATAATGGAAAAATATCCATTATATCCAACTGATATCACCCAGCTGTGCATTTGTTCTGTTGGAAAAGGTCAATTTTCTTTGTTGAGGTCATAAAAAGCATTACATTTGATTTCAAGAAATGTGCTGATACCCTGTATGAGACTTTTTCAGTTTTATTTTGTGTCAGCAGAATGTATTTTCCACTGCCATCGTCTTTTTTTTAATTTTATTTGGACTTTCCCCTAAAGCTGTTCTCCTCGTTGCCTTTCTTTATCCTTTCCATTTTTCAGGCTGACCAGTGATCGAGTGATTATGCAGAAGTCATCTCCCTTTGAACACAATCCCAGAAACACATTAGGCATCATTTTCTTGTCAGATCTGAAGTGTCTGAATTACATCACTGGCAGACACCTAGTCAGACGGTAATGCTCAACATAGATTCAGACGACACGCATGACTGTCTTAGTTAATGGTGCCATTTACGTGTCTGCCAGTTGAGGAGCATTTAGCAAAGGAATGCGCAGGAAAAAAACATGATTGGCAACTTGCATCTGTGACCACATTTAGTGAGGGCATTAGTGCAAAGGCATGATTTAGTGGTTATGTCCTTTGCCTAGATCTTAAGCAATATGCCCTCCATCAGTCGCAGCTCAGACCTCACATCCAGCATCTTATAGTACAATTCTTCACTCTTTGCGGTGGGTTGTTCTCCAGATGATCCTATCCAGTTCTTTCCAAAAGAATGCTTTTCAAATTGGGAACGGCAGCCTGTACCATTGACATGTTGACCTTAGCAGCTAACAGCAGCAGACAAACAAACAATTCTCATAATAATGGAGTCTTTTTTTCTTCCACACACTTTCAAGTAAACAGTAGCTGTTGCTGTGTAATTATTTTTCAGCTTGAGAACGTCCACAGATGTGTATGCTGGCTGAGTAAGGGGGTGTATTGATCTGTGGGCAAGGGGCTGCGGCCTGATGACCACAGCTGGGCTGCCCAGGGGAAGCTCTATAAGAAGCCTGGGAAGCCATGATGTGGCTAATGCCCTGCCACTTGCTCCTTTCTGCCCCCCCCCCCACCCTCCATCAGTCAGCCTCAGCTCTTCTGTGTCCTCCCCCAGCCCCTACTTCCACCAGTTAACACCGCCCTGGTCTGGCCCCTTTCATTAGAGCCTTGTTTTTGAGAGGTCGGGGGCTGCTTGGAGGGGCCAAGGATGTCTTGCAGATGTCCTCTGTGAATAATCCGCACTAGGGAAAATCCATACTTGTCACATTGGCAGTGTGAACTTGCATCGTGCGTGTGTGTGTTTGCGCACACCCGATGTGTGTTCGGTGCATGTTTGTGTGCTCTCTCTGTTCTCTTTGTCCTTGTTAATAATAACAGGGCTGAGGGCTCGCATTTCCCTCTCTGCAGGGCAGCCGTGTCATATCAGCAGTAAACAAGCTCCTTCCCTTCAGAAAGCTCTCGACAACTCTCCCTAGCCCTGGCCACTCAAGCAGAAACCTGTCCTGCACTCTTCCTTTGACTTTCCCTTTCCCTTTTGCTTCACTCTCTTTCTTCTCTTTCTAATTTCTCTGTTCGCTCTTTCTCCTTCCTCTGTTTTCATCAGCTGCCTTTCTCTCTTCCTTTGCTCTCTTTCCACCTCTGTTTGTCCTGTCTATTGAAAGTGTTTTCTCCATCGCCCTCACTGTTAAGGTCAGTGTGATGGGGAGGAGGGGTGCTCCTGACAAGAAAAATCTATATGTTGTCTTCTCTTACTCCTTCTTTAAAGCAGGAGCCCAATCTTGCTGTGTTTTAATAGCTGTCAACAACAGTGTTAGCAACAAACCACGTCTGCAGCCCCCACCAACACAACACGTGCTGGTCATCAGTTGGTAACTCCAGCGAGTGAGTTTCTCTGCCAGTTAAAGTGTGTGTATGTACAGTATGTCTGCTGGCGTCCTGTGGCCACATTGACTGGTCATGTTAATGTCATCTTTTAATGATGTCTCAGTGTGGAAGCACTTGTCAGGGAGAAAGGAGAAGAAAGAAAAGAATCTGAACCTGCTGGCTTCCGCCACACAAAGGTGTTGCAGCTCTAGACCAATTTTAGTATGTAGATGGCAAGGGGCCTTTTTCAGCTGCAACACTGCTGTGCCAGTGTACATGTAAGCTAACTCCCATCTTTAATTATCTCTGCCAGGCGTAAGCCTGGAGGAGATTATGTGTTTGGTCGTGTGTGTCTGTGTGTGCGTGTGTCTGTCGACGGCTAATCTTGCATACTACTGGACCCATCAACCTAATATTTTTCAACAACTGAAGCAAAAGGCATTTCCATCAATTGGCTAGGCTAAAAACAAGTCTGTTGCAGGCCACATTTTGGCCTTTGTCATGGCTCAAAAACTGACATCCATAGAAAAGTTTGGTCTCATCTTGAACTGCAGCATCAGCAGATTAATTCCATATCTCATATGTTATGATCCACTAAAGTTAGGCACGATACAAGATGAATAAATCCCCTTTTTTGTTAGCTTCGCCGCCATCTTGACTGTAAGGGAGCCGGGAGGGACAATTGAGTGAGATTCAATTCTTCTTTGTTTGGGAGGGGTTTTATTTTGTGTGGTGTGTTACAAAAAATGTTCTAAATAAATTACAAAATGTTCTAAATAAATAACAATGTCTAAATTGGGAGGTTTGGACTTCCCGTCCTGTTCATTGTTACCTTATTAAGTTTATACAGTTAGGCAAACCCAGGAGGATGCTCGGTTACAATGCCATTACACTATTCTATGCATCTTAAAGAAAACTGAGACTATACATGTCCCAAGATACACCTGGCGGAGATCTGCACTCTACTGAGTGCACTCTTCTACTTAAATTATGTTTCATTTGACTTGTACAAGTTTTTGACAAAAAATGTGTCACTGTTCCTTACAGATGGAGGAGAATGAAGAGCTGAGGAAGGCTCATGATAAACGACGTGAACGCCTGTGTCTGATTCAGAACAACTACAAGACAATCAGAGACCAGCTGAAAGATATGGAGAAATCAAATGGCTTGTGAGTACACAGTTTGATGTTTAGTAATAAACTCTACTACTGTGTTTAATGTGTTTAATGAATCTATCTCTAGATTCATTAAACATGACATGACCTGTGAATACACAAAGCAACTTGGACAACTTCTATTTCCATCTAGCAGCAATCAGTAAGAGACATTTCAAAACACGTAACTCACCTTGCCTTATGTTAAAAGCCCTCGTGAAACACTACAACCCCCTGAAACCACTCACAAATAGTCTTAGGATCTCCTTCCTCTCCACATGTTGTCTGACAAGACCTGAGTGCTGGATTTGGGAAAGTGGGAGAAATTCCTCCCTTTGCCTTTGAAAAGCTCAGAGGTTTTAAGCCGAGTCAATTTGGGCCGTTTTGTGCCAAGTGTGTGTGTGCTTCTGTGTCTTCTCCCTTAGCGTTCATTAGGATGTGAGAGCTAGAGGCTGGAGGTGTCTGGTCCTGGGGGGTGCAAGGTGTTTGAGAAGGCTTGTGGAGGGAGGAGGGGAGAGAGCCATTTCCTGCCTTGACCTGTTATCCTAACCAGAAACCACAGGATTTTTACACAAAGCGGAAAATGTGCTAGAAAATGTCATTAATATGAGGATCTTGTTCTCTCCATTGTCTCCCCCTTTTCCCACTTCTGTTTCTGTTTCTTCTCTCCAACAGCGTCATTGAGGCCATTTAAAGATCTAAGTAAAGGTGCATATGTTTGGTGGCCGCGCGGGAGCAAAGTGTTGACCCCGTCAGCTGTTTTCTCTCTGGGTTAATTAAAGAAAACAGCAGTGCAATGTGAGCCCGTGTGAAAGTGGAGCGAGTGAGAGAGCGTGTTCAGCGCTAGGCTCGACTCGGCTCATGTCAGCTCAGTGTGGCTCAACAGCATGTGTCTGAGACAGTGGGAACAAAGACAGAGAGATGTAGAGAGAGAAAACTCTCAGTCAAAACCAGTTGTGCCGCACATTTTAGCAAGCTATCAAAGAAATGTTCTGTCTGGTGAAATAGCGTACTTTTGTCAAAGATTTCATGAAAACCTTGATTTTTGTGAGAAGAAAACATGCAGGTTTCTATAAGACAAACAGGGCTGTGGTTATGAGTAAAGAGCTACGAGGACCTAGAGCTAAGAAGTTGTAGTCTCAATGTCAGCCTATCTGTATTTCATGACTGATTTGACATAAAATTGATGCAATAGGCAGCTTTGCCCTTTTCAGTCAAAGCCCTCCATGGCACCAGCCAGTCACTCAATGTTATGATCCTGGCATTTATTTGGCATTAAGCCCCATCCTTAAATAGCTGTTAAACCCACTGGGGTAATGCCAGCCTGAATGAGAGACAATAGAAAATGACTTAAATACTCCCATTAGTGCTGGGAAATAAGGGCCCTAACAAGTCAGTGGGGATAGGCGTCGAGTCTCATTGCATTTCGAGCTTGTTAGGGATTTCCCAGTAGCTTCCATGCTGTGTTGTTGCCTTTTTGGAAAGATGCGGGGGGTCGGTTTTGTTCCCCTTTTGTGTGCAGGACCAAAAGAAAAGTCAGTATGTGCCTCCCTTCTTATCCTGCCACACACATACACATGCCTCTACTTGCAAATACTTCTGCATATGCGCACAGTATATGCCACATAAATGTTAGTGTTGAGACGCTAACATCATCCTTTTACCTTCCTGATTTTAGTTTCCCTCATATCAATCTTAATCTCTCATCAAGTAAGGTGTTGATTGAGACAATTGGTTGCTGTATGGCCAGCTGCTGAGTGACGTCACCAGTGTGTGTGTTAACCAGTCCCGCCCAGGATAGAACTACCAGCCAATCACAGAGCAGACAACGGGTCCATTGGCTCATCAGCATGCAGGCAGTGCGCAGTTGGCCAGTCCCAGTGAAACCACCCTGCCATTCACCATTACCACCATATTTTCCCAAAATGGCATGAAGGAGAGAGGGAAAAAGCCAACTTCTTATTTATATTAGAGAAGGGAAAAAGTTTTTTAATCAGACTGGGGATGATGGGGGTGAGCAAATAAAATTAAAGGTTATTAAAGCATCCGTACTCTGATCAAAGTTGCGCCCATAAACAGATTCCCCCTGAATCAGAGCAATTAGCCGCAGCGGCATGGAAAAGTTCTCTCTATTTCCTCCTGCTTAATAATGGAAACTAGGATACCATAAGGGAGGAAGCACTGAGGCCTGAAGAAGATAGCTCTCTCATGGCTCCATGTTCAACAGCTTTTAGGCCCACTGTAAACAAATTAAAATGTATAAAGCTTTACTGTGTTACTTAATAAAGCTTCCTACACCTTTCATAAGAAATGCAGTTGATACACTACATACCTAAATATCCCACAGAGAATTAAAACAGATGTACTTATAATATGATGTACTTTTACAGCTCCAGGCAGTGCTACATGTAAGACAGTTTTGGATGGGTTCACTGTGAGCTTTCAGTAGAATAAGTAAAACTGTATCAATCTCTGTGACTATACAGTGAGATTATCCGTTAAGTAGCTTTGCACTCTGGGAAACTGAACCAAGCCCACAGATAGCACACATATATACTCACACACATACACTACGAAGAAGTTCAAGGGCTCCAAATTGCTCACAGGGGCATTAGCAGTATTAAATGAAAACATTTGCCGTTCCTCAGTAGCCTCCAACTCCCAGGCACTAGGGTTTAACTAGTATTAGCGTAGCGAGGCAGCGTCTACATAGCCAATAATGACCACGGGAAAAGGAGCCCTCCGCAATAGCAGTGACCCTCACAATCCATTTCCACACCTCTACCTCATTGATTGAGTGAAAATGAGAAACTGTAGTATCTGTGTCTGCGTGCATGTGTGTGTGCATGCGCGTGTGTGTATGTGTGTGACAAAAATGGTATTCTCTTCTCATCTGCTACTTTTGCAATCTGCAGATTTCTCACTAAAAGCCGTTTTAGTTCGCAAATGAAAGGCTAATTGGAATTGAATGTGTTGGGCTAAGACTGATTGATGAGTTGAGTGTGTGCAGGGATGCGGTTGGGGGGCAGTAGGAAAAGTGTGTGTGTGTGTGTGTGTGTGTGTGTGAGTGAGTGAGTTGAAGGGGAAGTTCAATGAAGGGGGCACCTCCTGAGCACAAAGTGTCATTAAGTATTCATAAGTGAGGTGTAGACATTTGAATGACCTCGTTTGCGAGTGTGTTTTTGCCATTATTTACATTTGCATGGCACACTGGGAATGCTCCACTGCCCTGCCACACGGGCAGTGCCCTGGGCTTTAACAAACATGCATACGTGTGTACATGATTTGCCACTGAAATGTCAAAGTCAAGGCTGCTCATTTGAATACTGCTAAAGATGGCTGAATAACAAAAACAGAGTGAGACTAAGGGGCCTCGTTACCCCATGTGAACTGGCCAGAGGCAGCAAGGTAATGTACAGTACCAACCATTTTCCCTTGTTAGTATGTTTGCTTTCTATGTGTGTATTTGTATGTGCCATGAGTGAGGCTATCTGTTCATTTTATGTGTACCTTTGCTAGTCTCTATATTTGTACTTTTGTCTTCTTATATATTCTGTGTGTGTGTGTGTTCAGGCAAGGTGGAAGGATGCAGCGTGCAGAGCCGTGGCAGCTAAGACAAGAGAACAGTGATGCAGTGTGGAATGAGCTGGCCTACTTGAAAAACCTCACCAGGAAACTCTCTATTGAAAAGTAAGTCACCTGCTGTCAAAACCGCCTGACTGATGCAGAGATAATACTAACAGTGGACATTTGAGTGTACATACACACATGCATTTGTCTTTCTCTCTCTTACACGTGTACTACCACGCACATACTGACACGCACTCCCACTGTCCCTTCTTGTTTATGGGTGTTAAAATTTGAGTGTGCCCTTCCCAACTTCACAGCATCCACCTAGCCCTCCACATCATTACCAACCAGCAGGGGCCAAAGCAGGATCATTAGACTCTGTGCTCATTTGTAAAATTGGCTGGCCAAAAATTCACACATAAAAGTACAGGAAGTAAAATCACATTATCAGAATCCCTGGCTGTGTCTTTGTGAAATAATTGCATTTTTAATGGAACATTTATGCCAAACTATAGTCCTGTTGCTAGTTTTGTTAAGTGTCAATAAGACACTTTACATTACTTAAAATCTGGTAGCTGTGCTAGTGTTATCAGCTCAAATGTTGACCTAGAGATTGGTGACTGTTTTAGTCAGTGGGAATTTTTTGCTAGAGGTGCTTTTCATTTAATTTCTTTCTTAGTTCCTTTTCTGTCTGTCTTTCTTTGCTCCTGTCTTTGTCTTTTAGTCTGTCTCTTGGTGTAGTGTAGCCATTGTCTTGTTTGATCTAGAGAAGCCCCTGTAACCTTACCGCTACCACTGACCCCCTATGATGCTACACAAAGCTTGGCCCTAAGCCATAGTCTTCCTCTCTCCTATCTCCCCTAGCCTTCACCTCTCCTCACCTCTTCCCTCCTCTATCCTCTTTCTCTGTACCCTCCTTTTCCACTCTTCCTACTTGTCTTCCCAGTTGCCTCCCTCTGGCCCTCTGTGATGCTGCAGTAGACTAAGGCCAGAATTCTGGTACTTGCCCCCCACCCCCACCACTGCTTTCCCCTCTGCTCAACCCCCTGCCCTGTCCTCCTAATCCCAGCTGAGCTCATTATGATATAGCCCGGCTGCCTCTCTCCAAGCCTGAGCTGTCCGAGCTAATTACAGGCTAGCAGCCCTAGTGCCGCCGATGCTGCCTGTTAAGGGATGTCCATCCGCCTGCCTGCCTGCCCGGCCACGACTAGAGCTGAGCAGAGAGGAGCACTGGATGGTCTGGGGGTTGGGGCGTGGGGCACAAACAGACTACTGTGTACACGCAGGGTCCTTGGAACTGACCTGCGAGGGAAACCACGAGGGATGGAGAGCGGCTGGCCTCTTTCCTAGCTGTGTAACTGGCCTGTCCTCTGGGGTTAGTGTTGATCCCCTTCATGTGCCCCTGACCAGCTCCACCTCATCTCCTCCATTCCCGCCCCCAGGGCCCCTCCTTACCCGGGTGGCTGGTGCAAAGTAAACTTGGCTGGGATCTTTATACTTGTGCTTTAGAAAAACTTTCCGATCCAGGGCACGCATCTGCACGCACGCACAGCTTAGTGTGTTAAACTAAGTGAAAGCATACTGCCCATCTCTATTCCACTCCTGGCTTGCTTGCCTCCATACCTGTTGTGAGAAGGAGCAAGAGTGAACAGATAGAGTTGTTGGGACTAAGGATGAAGCCAGCTTAAGCAAACAGCTGCAATGCAAATTTCTGTTGAGAGGCAACAGAGAAGGTAAAAGTAGGTCCATCATAGTGCAGCAACAACAAGAGTTCCCTAGAAGCATAACTGCCAGGAAACTCTTGGGGCAAGCAGTTACAGCTTGCTGTTCGATTGACCGTATTATAATGATAGTGCTTGTGAAGGTTATGTTAGATAAGTGTTAGCAATGATCCACTAATGGCTAATTAACTCCTTGCAGCTGAAGAATAAGGGGCCAAATAAAGGCTCCTTATAAAGCTTTAAATGCCTAGTGGCAGGCTTTAGAGGAGAGTCTCTGTCTAAACTCTCCATTTGTCTCTCATTTTCTCTTTCTCATTGTCATGAGATTGTGCACAGATGCTCCCTATCACCTCCTCCAAAAACAGCACTTGTAAAACACTGTCTTGAGGCCCAAATGACCATTTCCCAAAATGAATATTGCTAGGATAACTCCTGCACAGTGGGTCCCCACAGTGTTAAGAGAAGGTTATCAAGCCGAGGCCCCCCTGTAATCTCTGCACTTGAATAAAAGGTTGAGCAAGAAGGTGAAACAGGTCTGTTTATCTGCTGTTTAGCTGATATACTAGCTTCCCGTGGCTCAATTTAATGACTTATGGATGCAGTAAACAACAAATTGCTTATTCTTTGACAACTTTTTACTACCTACAGAATGAACTGACATTACTGATTGATGATTGTTTCTTATGTTTCTGATGAGTGTTGGAATGTTGTTGAATGTGTGCTGCAATACTTTGTGCTGCTGCAGCCTTTATGTTAATGTGATGGTATTCAATTCAGACTAGTGCTATGTTCAAAGTGATACGGAAATAGTACTAGGTCCAACGTAGTAAGATAACATAAAGGGGTGCATGTCTGAAAGGGGCTTAAAATATCAGTGTGTACTGCAGCATTAAGGTTTCCCTTAATTGGAACTAAACTGCCTAACTCAAAACAGTGGAAAACAGCCCCAGACAATTATTCTTTTACTTTACAGTTGTGCATTGTGCATGGTCATTATGTTCCCCATGGAAACGAAGTCATGAAGAATGCGTTGAACTGTTCTTTCTACTTGAAGCTGACCATGGCAAATTTAGCAGGGCAGAAATTTTTGACTTTTTGGGACTATGACAGTGTTATGCACCTTTCTGCAGATACAGTAGACCACAGTGGTCAATTCTGATTTTGTCTGTCAGGTTGGTTACTTGCCAGATAACACCCATTTTGGACTTAGTAGTAAAACCAAAACTAATGAAGAGGTTCACCTGCCTCTGTTTTTGACAGTGAAATATCAAAAAAAAAAATTTGCTTGCTGGAGAAGTTTAAATCACTGTCTGTCCTTTTACTTTCAAAGCCTCTTCTTGGCCTTGGTGGATACTTCAGTTTATCTCTGGCAAACTCAGAAATTCACTTGGATTAGAAAGGACTAACCAGTTAGAATTTTCCCCTAGTATGTCATGTATTTATGCTAGCCAAGTCATGATTTCAACTTTACATGATTGCATGGGACTTTCCATTTGTTTTCATTATTGAGTCAGCAAACAATCTAAACAAAAAAAAAATGCCTCCCCTTTATGTAATCATGTAGTCATGCATTGTTGAAATTGTAGATTGGCATAAAGACACATCTACAAATACAACATTTCACCAGTTCAGAGCATGTCCTAGAAGCAAAAGGCACAGGCAAATAAACTAGTTGACACCAAGCATGATTTTTGATTGAGATTTCCTCTTGATTGTAGTAGATGGCTGGCAAGCAACTACGGGCAGGGTGGGCTAGAAAATTCGCAGTGGGATCATTTTATCTGCCTCATTATGCATCTCTCTCCACTCCATGTCCATGCTTGTTAATTGTTGTTAAAGGTCTGTTGGTAAAAAGAGGCAGGGATTATTTAGGCCCCATAAACAGAATAAACACATGCAGTGCACCCTCAGACTTAAGATGCTATACTCAGATGACATCAAAGCATAAATTATCTAACGATTACTGGGGAAAAAAGCCTTTGAGATCATTTGCACTGTAGCAGCAGTGAAAGCTCCTCTACAGAGAGTGACCATTATGGACATGAACCTCCCCAATAAGCGACGTTGACTCTAATTAAGTTTAATAAAGTTTACCCTGATGTTCCTCATATCCTCTATTTCTTTTCGTTTCATCTTGATTTGCTAAAAGGTATTAAAAGTAATGAGAGTCTTTTGCCCCCCGGACCAGGGCTTAGTTGGAGGAGGGACACATTTGCTCACACAAACACACACACACACACAAACAGAATGTTTTATGCATGTTTTTAAATCAGACAACTAAGGTTTTTCCTTCATTAATTATTTGGTAAATTAATTATTTTGGGGAGAGAAAAAACTTGCTTTACACTTAATAATTATGATGCAAGCTTCAGTGCGCCATCAAGTCTTAGCTGGTCTCATAGCAAGATAAAATTAGAGCATAAAGAATTTCTAAGAATCAAACCTGAAATTCAATTCACACATAGAGTCGATAAGCACTGTGGCCATTTCCTCTCATATTCAAATAGCTGTCGACTGCGGAAGTAGTATTTAATAAATACAACATTATGATATTGTTTTATTTCATATTAGGATACCTAGCGGCATCAACAAGTCTCTTAAATAGGGAATATTGTGGATATTCTAGGTTGTTTCCACCAGTGGTTACTACATGAATCCCCATTTACTTCTCACATCAGTGGCCTGTGGCTAGAGAACCTAAACTCTTGAAGTCTCACTATTGCTGCTGCCGCTGCATCACCCACAGCTAAAATACAGCACCGAGCCATGTAAAGTCTACCAGTCACCATTTCTGCTGACAGCAGTGGCTTATTCACCCACACTCCCTCCATGAATAACAGCCCTCTAGCCTAAGTTCAACCATGGGGGAATCCCCCCCCCACCCCCCAAAAACAAGATTCTTTCCCCAGTGATGTAAATGCCAGAGGTGTTTTCGCTCTCTCGCCCTATTCCCTGCTCCTCCTGTGTATCTTTATGTGCCAAGCAAGAATCCAAGAGGAGGCTGGCTTGTGAAAGCACAATGGCTGCAGATGATGTTGTGTTGTACACTCTTGTGGATGGAAGCTGGCAGTTTGTGCTCTAAGCTGTGTTGGGTGCAGCACAGGTAGAGACGAGATCAAATGACATGGAGTGGATAGCTCTGGGCTCGAGTTCTAGCACTGCACGAGAGAGAAAATGTTTTTAGAAAACGGGCCCAATAGAGCGGCACAAGACACAGACTTACATTCCAGACCACATCATTACCAAACATAACACCTGTCTGCTGTCTTTAGTTTGGTTTCTGCCAAGAAACTTCTTTTGCTTGTAAGACTGCTGATTTTTATTTTACCTTAGGTGAAGCAGCAAGTTGAGAGGGAATTGAAAATTGTCCGGCCAGCTTCGTTTGATTTATCATCCAGATTAAAAAAAAAACAAGTCTTGAAGTACTCTATAGGAGGTAGCCTTGTAGAGAACTTTTCTGCACTGTAATAGCTAGGATATAACAGGAAAACATGGTTTCATTTCAGATAAGTTGCAGGTTAGTGGACGTACTTTGACATAGAGAAAAGGATGGAAGCAACTATAATGTGATGCAGATCGAAAACATACAGTAGCTTCTAGACATTGGGATTTAGTTCAGTGCTACCACAGCCTCACAGTGTTCTCAGTATTGCTCTTTTCCCACCATCAGGACCCTGCTAGGTTGAAAATAGTAGGCATCTGTTTATCAAATGATGTACTCACACAAGGAAGCAATGTGTGAGGAGTGAGACTGTAAGGGAAGAAAGGAGCAAACACCATCCAAGATAACATTCAACAATTACATCATAGTTTAAAAATCAGTTTTTAAACACCATGTGTTGTCTAGAAGAAGAGAAAAGCCTGTATATATTATATATAAAGATGCGGTTGTATTCAGTAAGAGTTTTTTGTCATTGACCAATAGCATTGTCAGATACTATAATTTCAAAGGCCATCTGTTTTGACACAAACAAAACTATTTGCAGAGTAACATTGTGGCTCACACAATATCACAAAATTAAAGCAAATGAAACAGTATAGCATAATAGTCAGTACAAAGGTTCCAACACACCAAAGGGGTCAAGTGGATATGCAAACCAAAGACATCTATTAAATCTTTTAATTAAATTTTTTTGGCATTTATTTTTACGTTCACCAAATGATCTCTGCAAATATTGACAATAAGTCAGCAAATTTGTATTCTTACTCTTGTAACATCCCTGGCTCTGTACATTCCCTATCTATGGCCAATAGGGGTACACACAGCAACAACGGAGTGTTACTGAATAAGGATGCTGTAGTCTTCCATCTCCAGAATGTTGTGATGTGAAACAGGAGGCCCTTGGCCAATAAACTCCATCTGCAATGTAATACCTTCTTCATCCAAGAAAGAATGCTTATCCTTCAACAAAATTGAATGTTTTGCATATGAACTTTGGTTTAGCGTCAATACCATCAGCATCCGAAAAGGCATAAAAGAGAAACATGAGATGGAACAGGCTCCTTCCACATACTGCATACTGTATTTCAGCTCATTTGTCCCATTAACAGCCTGGACACATAAGGCAGTGCCGGTGCCTCATCGACTTGAGTTCATTTATGGAGGAAAATCTATAGAGGAGCGACACATATCCATCTGCTTCCTCACCCCCCCTCAGGGAGAGTCATTTGTGTACTTATTTAAGCTGCGGTCAGCCATTAGACTAGGCCTCTGCCCACTGTGTGGGCTACAAAGCTAATTAGTTCCCTTCCCTGTGCTATGGCAGTAACTTTTCCCGTCATTTTCATGGCAAATATATGAAAAAACAATTTCTTGGTTAATCCAGCAAAATTAGATTGAAACAGGTGTCTAGTTTGAGTTAATTTCCATTGTGCTCATCATAGTTCACCATAGCCACAAATGTCCTGTTACTCCTCAAACATTACAGACTGTATCATGCATGCTGTACTGCATGCCTTAAGAAGTCATTCAGTAGGAAGGCCTACTGTTGTAATGAGGTTAACTGAGGGAAGAATGCCACTACGGTAGCAGGAGCTTGTTTCTAGTGTTTCTCTCTGACTCTGTGGAGCAGAGGGGAGGGAAATTAGGTGTGTGTTTCAGGTGTGGTTGTCTCAGTGGGTTTGTGTGTGTATCCTCTGTAGACTTCAGTTGGGGTCCTAATAATAACTTGAAAGTGCAAAGTCTCGAGCATGGCTCCACATAATTAGCCTTTAGCAGGAATCAAGCTAATTGCAGAGAGGTAATTGGGCACACTTTCCAGTCTGTTTGTCTGTTATGATACACACACTCGCCTGCACACACACACACACACACACACACACACACACACACACACACACACTGTACTTTCCTACCTTGGCGTTTCATGTTGCTTGTCACTTTGATTTCCAGATGAATTAAAAAGCATTTTAATTAGTTGATTTCTCCACCATGTCGTGTTTTCTGTTAGGAACAGAACCCAGTGCACAAGATTCAAGTTAAAATGTGTAATAAAAGTTTCTACAATGGTGGAGTCCACAGTGGAATTCAAAGTGATATTTGAGATTTTAGAAGATACTCATTATACAGTGCTTGTGTTGGTAGTGGTTTCATATGTCTTTTTTGTTATTCCATTCATCTTTGAAGGAGAATAGATTTGATGCATGTACTGTGTGAAGAAAAGTTCATAATGTGTGTGACTGCAGAGCCGGCTTGGAAGAGGAGCTAGACATGCTGCGAGTCCAGGCTGCCATGGACCGAGCCACAGTGAAGGAGCTCCACCTTTGTCTCACTAATGAACACCAAGGTGAACATGTTTTTTTTTTATATATATATATATATACTGTATATATATTCAGGAAGTTTTGGGGGGACTTAAATGTAGGATTGGCAACCAATGTGAACATGATTCTTCAAAATGACCTTTTCTCTTTAGTCTTTTTCCATTTATTTTTCCCTTTTTCCTGTCTGTTGGTTAGAAAATACTTTGCCAAAATTGAATTTTACACAATTATTCTTTTGTTCATCTCTGTATTGTTGTCTACAGTGCTACCTAACAATGTCACCGCAAGTTTAAAGAACAAAGTAAAAAAAGCCCTTGAAGATTTACCTCTAATCGTTGAAAAGTATGCATGTTTAACATGACAGCACCTTTAAGCTGTGCTTTTACCTCTAGACCGCGCGTATTTGTGAGCAGAATTAATAAGTTAACTCCCAGTGGAATTAATAGGACAACTCAATTAAGACTTGATCAACTCCCTGTAAAATTGATTGGGAGATCAAGTAGTGTTCATCTTGTCTGCATATATCATCCCCAATGTTAAAAAGCACATCGCTTTTAATCCAATCCGCAACCTTTCGTCAGACACTGACCACCACAACTACCATGGCCTTAATTAACTAGTTCAATAACAAATCTGTCCTAGATCACTTTAATTTTCTTCACAACCAATGATGGTGTCTGTTGGAGACGCAAGCGTGTGATTTAAAGGATGGCACTAATTAAAATAGCGCAACCACTCCTATTGACAGTCTAGTCAGGAATACAAGGAAATGAGCTCCTTCGAAAGGACATACTTCGTTTTACATCTTGTCAGACAAATAACCACTCAATCTAAATGTTACACAGTGTTTCCCCTAGGTTGACTGCTTTGGGGTGGTGGCAGCGGTCTCGGGTGGGGTGGTGTGGGTGGGGGGTGTGCAGAGGAAGAATGGGTTAGGCTAACCCATTTGGGGAAACCACAGATGTTGCCTTTTCTTTGTCTAGATAAGCTGCAGCATTTATTAACTGACACACTGTAGCCTGTACTGTACATTTACTGCCAGATTGACAACTTACCGCTAACCTTTTCCTGTGCTCCGCTTGCATTCACCGTCACTTTTCTGCCGCTCGCACTCGCTCAACCACTCACCCGCTACGCACACACATTACGCACTGCCCTATTCTTTAAAAGGAGCTACGCTGCCAAGAGTTTCCCAGGCAACGACACAGAGGTTGCCTCATGTTTCGGAACAGCACTGCACAGAGACGCCCCCAAATGCTATTGATTTCTGAATGAATGGATTTTTTACGCTATTTTTGGCATTAAAAAAATGTTTTTTTAATGCCTAGCGGGGGTTCTCGTTGGCCTGGCGGCCCGCCAGGCCTGTGCAATTATAGGGGAAACACTGTTACACAAGAGCATGTATCTGCTTTTTTGTCTTTTGTGTTATGAAAATCATTTTCATTTTTCTATTAGATACAATTCCACTAGTTTAATGGGTAGGGTAGTACTGTTTATGCCTAGCCAAATCTTGTATGCCTGACTTTCACCAGTAAATGTTAGCCCTGTTAAAATGACGATCCAATTGTCTGCAAACATTATCTTGACAAAACCCTTAACTCAAACAAAGGCCTGTTGAGTGGCTTTGAGATAGTACTACTGCTTTTGTTTTCTCTCTGTATTTAAAAATGCACTTTTGATACCATAAGAAGCTTTTAAAAAAATCATCTGTCGTGTCTTCACATGACTGTGTGCAGGCGCAGGATGATAGTTGATATAGCTATATCTAGATGAATGATATTATTTGTTATCATATCGCCCACAGGTTAATATTATCACAGTATCCATCTTTATCACAATTTGTACATCACATAAGGTCCTATCAATTTAGCAATTTTTGTAATGTTTATAGCTGGACTGAAACCAATATGCGTGGCGGAAATAGGAAGTAAACTCAACAATATTAAGAAAAAAGTTATGAATGGCCACAATATTTACTCCTGAAGAACCTCTTGTGACCCGATCAAAGGGATGAAGGGTTGAAGTACTCACACCAGGATTACACTAACAAAAGGCAGCAGATGAAAGGAGCGGGGCCTTTGTGCTGCAGCCCATGAGGAGACGTGGGAGGGACGTTAATGTATGCCGCAGTGCCAGGACCTCCTCCAACAGTGGGTGACTAGGGAGCCACCACGTCTTCTTATCAAGGTAGTGCTGAGGTGCCAACTCCCAAGCCACCAGCACTGGAGCTGGATAATTGTCTCCCAACCTGGTTATGTACCCAGCGAACACGGCAGCCCTCCTGTCCTATTTGGTGCTGTGTCTGATTGAATGTGACATGCTGGGAAGACAAAAGAGCAGGCTAATTCAAAGTAACAAACTTCCCTGGGCAAAGCGTCAAATGCAAAGCAAGGGAGCAGCGGCTCCTCACAACATAGCCCTCTCTCTTTTTACTTTCTCCTTCTATGGCCTCTTTTTCCGACACACTCTCCAAAAGATCAACTGACCTGAAATGTCAAGGTCCTGAATATTTAATGTTTCCAGCCTCATTGAACAAATTCTTTTGGTCGTATTGTCATGAATGTTTAACAGAAGAGAATGAAAGGCAGAATTATGGGTTATCCTTTGCATCTAGGTGAGCAGCTGCTTTATGTCAAACAGTGACACCGAGGCTTGTTGGATTTTGTATGCACGCATGACTATATGTCCATTAGATCCTCAAGCACTTGGACTCCTGCATGCATTCTGTTGTTATCATAAAGCCTAAATCATATATTCGCCAAGGCCACTATTGAAGTTCTCAGAAGAAAGCAGCATGTTAGTCTGCGGAGATTAGTTGTCCATTGGGGAAACATAGTGGACTACAAAGCAGTGCAGCCTGGGGCTGTGTGTTCACAAGGGATTCAAGCACTTCTCTTCGTTTGTTTAAGATCCCTAGAGAGAGGTTGCACATTGCATGTATCAGTGTGAGCTTTTGAACACTGTTTCCTCATGGACTTTTACATAAAACACCTTTCTGTTAATCGGGATGAAAAAGGCTATTTGATTTAGAAACAGCAGGTGGGTTTTAGCAGTGAAAATTTCAAGTCTCTATGAAAACAGCATGAGTAATTCCACATTCCTTTTGATTTTGATTGACAAAAGCATAAAAAAGAAACTGGACCATGGGAAAGAAATTAGACCTTAGTAATGCTAATTGATTTAATGTACCCTCTTTATTATCATTCTATTGATTGAGCAGCCTGAGTTTGACACATCATGTCACAATAACAAGCTTTGTTCCCTTGTGCAGAATTGCTTCACAAAGTGGTAGAGGAGCACCGGGTCAAAAGCAGCACTCCAAAAAAGCCTTCTGTTTCTTCTGAGCGAATGGAACAGTCATTTAAAAAGGTACAGCACTATGCCATCACTAAGTGTTCTTTGTCATTGCCAATAAAAGAAACCTGACAGAGCCATAACTACAGCACAATGCCTCTCAGAAAATTTGGTTTTGCTCTATCAAGAATGATTTGAAAGTGTTCTCACACTTGGGAGAATTTCCACTGGTCAGAGTTTAGTCTATGTGTCATCATTTCAAAGTCAAGTGTCAGCTAGAAATTAGTTTTTTTCACAGTTAAAAAAAAATGCTGCAAATAACCACAAATATTAAGTGTAGGAGCAGAGTAGCGGAAATTGTGAAAGTTATCCCAGAAACAGTAGATAATTCAATTGAATCGAAGCTGTTTAGTAGGAAGCACGTTTGTTCACACATGCTTTTAAAACCTGCATACATGAGTTTATATGTTGCCCCCCTTCTGCTTTCACGGCACTGAATCATCAAGAGTGAGGAATAGCCATCTAATTTTGTTTGAAAGGTACCAGGCTTCACCAGCGGGCAGAGTGAGAACCAAATAAAAGGGAAAAATTGCCTGGAGGCACAAACCCAGCAGGCATCCACTGTTCTCTTAAACAGTCTCCACCAAAGATCTAACAAATAGACAAAGTGCTCCTGGTTGATGTCTAGTTAGTGGTGATCAGGGTAAAGGAGTGCCAGTCAAATGTCCATATAGGTTGCCCCCCCCCCCCCTCACTGGTTAAGCCATCTACACGGTGTATATGCACTGGCTTATATACCCTTGAGAAAATGTCAGTAGTTAGGGAAACCACTGTGTGCATGCTACCCCAGACAGGTCAAATCAGGAACTGGTCGTTTTCATACAAATTTTCATTGATAACACTCAGCAACAACAGGATAAACTCAGATTGGCACGTTGTTGTTCACTAGCAGTGCAAGAGCAGTATGTTCAGAAGTTTTAGTATTTATGGTAAAAATGGCAGATATGCAAGGAGAAAAAACCTGAATATGTTGTACCACTGAGGCCCCATATCTCTGATTCCTTCAGATAGAGCAGCTGGAGCGGAGGATGATGTCCCTGGAGGAGGAGATGGAGAGGCTGAGGGAAGAGAAAGAGCAGCTACTCGAGGCCAACGAAGACTTGGCCCACAACTGCCGTAGACTCCAAGCTTCCCTGGATCATCTGCGAACCCAGGAAGTTGTCCGTGAAGAGGCAGCCCAGGCGCAGGCCCTGGCCCAGGGGGAGCGGCATCGCAGCGAGACCATGGCTCTGGAAGCCCGGCTGTCTGCCTCTCAAAAAGAGGCTACCAAGCTTCATCATCAGTTGCTGAAGCTGAGGCAGGAGCTGGGGATTCTCAGAGCAGCCAGGGACTTCTATAGGAACCGTGCAGCAGGACCAGCACGGGCAGGTGGGATCGCCAGCAACATTAACAGCAAGGTCAAATTCAAAACAACTAGACTCAGAGGTCCGTTACGCCAGCGCAGCCACCCAACAGTCAGCCCCAATCAAGCCATCAGCTGGCAAGGCCGCAGCCCCAGTCCCACTAAGGACGAGTGGGAGGACATGAGTGTAGATAGGTAATGATACACACACACACACACACACAAACGTGCTTATTCTCACTGCCTCTCGCCTCATTATTTTTAGGTGGTTGGAGTGGAGAGGGTGGGCTGGCTGAATTGTGGGGGGCCACGCAGCATCGAGGGGACAACGTGCATATGCAAAGCGTAAGCAAATGGGTGATTGAATTTCATTGTCTGTCTAGTTGGTATTCAGGAGCCAAAAGAAGAATGCGAGCAAGAATGATAGAGAGAAGGAGAGAGGAGGGGGAAACTACTGTCAGATCCTTTGAAATATCCTGGGACGCCTTGCTTGGAGCTTATTGACTGAAATTTGCATGCAAAATTAGCCACCTATCCACACAAAGTTGAACCAATGCCAGAAAAGCCCAGGGATAAGGGGGCCGCCAAAGCCTTGATACCTTCCAGTGATGCCATTTTCATGCACTAGTCACGCTACCTCGAAATTGACAGTTTGGCAGTTTGATTTAATTTACTGGTCCTTTGCATATTCACTAACCCCCCCTTGACAGCACTAAGGATCCCCCTGCAAGTACCGAACCCCCCCACCCACCTCCTCCACCAGTACACACACAACCAAACATGCACGAAACCCCACCCTGTGTCTAGTCATGTTGGTTATCTTGTGGCATGTCAATTCACAAATGTGTGTGTGCTACTCGTATTTCCTCCAGCCACCCCATAACCCCCTCCCAGCACAAACACACACACACACACACGCGCTTCTCTCTCCTCTCCTCGCCTTAATTTAGTTAGATAAATTTTGAATGACCCTACTCGGCTCAGTACCAGATGTCTAGAAGCTGTTTAACACCCTCTAAATTAAGAACCATCGACAGTAATTATTTCATGTATGTTTTATGCAAAAAAGCCACTGAGCCAACATTTATTGAGTGATGGTCGGAATGATTTGATTTCAAACACTCAGAGCTATCGCTGATATTTATTTCCCTTCACTTTCTCTCCCCGTATGCCTCTTTCTATCCACTCTCTCTTATGCTCAGCTCTACTAACTCACCATCTCTTCACCAACTAATTCATCAGACTGTAATCCACCCCAGCTCTATCCACATGAGGCCGTTTAACAGGGACTGGGTGCAGCTATGCCCTGCTTTCCTAATGCCTCTCCATGTGGCTAATAAGCAGCAGTCTAATATACGCTTTACCTGAGAGGAAGATCTAAGTGGATTTGTGAAGAAGGGGTCTAAACTGAGATGTTGTCTTATTTAAGGCACCTGTCAACTGATTTGTTACTGTAAAGCCTTCTGCGTCTCTTATCTCACAGGGGTCTTCTTCAGCAATATGTCTGGTAGGTGCTCCCGGAAATACAGTATTTCTGCCTAAAGAAGTTTGGCCTAAATAGTGCCAGATAAAGATGTCAGACTCGTTAAGGATGCTGACAAGTCTTTGTTTTTTCCCCTTGTCTTTCTCGCTGCCTCTGGCTCCCTCTCAAGTTTTGAGCTGCTGGAGGCAGCTGACTATTTTGAGCATATCAGCAGTTTTGGTAGAGGGCAGGACAGAATGAGAGCAGGAGGGCATGGAGAATATAATATTGAGTAGTTCGATTAGAAGGAATAAGTAATATATGTTTAGATTTTTCATATGTTTGATCACTGATGGAAGACTCTACTTTACAGAATGGTTACAAATTATGGGTATGTAAAACATGTGAAAAGGAAAAAACAACATTAAAGTGTTGGCCCACCACAAGCTGCCAGAACAGCTTCAGTGTTCTTTGGCAAATTCTCCCAAGTCTCTGGTACTGTACTGGAGCGATTCAACATCAGTTCCAGAAGAAAAGGTTTTCCAAAACATTGAGGGGCTGTACGTCAGGAGCTTGAGTAGGTTGTCCATTCATTGCAGGCTTGGTGGTTCTATCCTTAGCTCCCCCTGTTCACACATTGAAGTGACATAATGCCTTGCGAGGCAGCTCTGCTGTGTGATGGGTGAATGAAAGGCCAATTGTAACACACTTTGTCCTCTATGGTAGAAAAGTGCTATATGAGTGCAGGTCATACATTTATCAGTTATCATGGTGATGGATGGTGTCTGTCCATAGTCTCATAGTTGTTCAGCTGGGTTGAGATCTGTTGCCTACGAAGGCTGTTCATTTTTCCTTTATTCAGGTTTTTCCTTCAATTTGTCATTATCTATATTTGACTTGAGTAATTTTGGATCCAGTCTGTAAATGCACGTACATTTGTTTATGTGCAGTATGGGTACACTTCACAAACAGACAAATGCATATCCCATGAAGTGTTACATCCAGGAGACAATGTTGACGGCCTTTGGCTACTTACAGTGACTGTTGTTGACTGATTGGTCTCATGTTTACTGTAGACAGGTGGAGACAGAGTTTGTTCAAATTGATAGTGGGTTCAGGTTCATAATTGTATTCACAAAGCAAAATTTTAGTCAGACTGATTTTGCTGTCTCACACTGTAGCACTAGTGGACAGTATTTTTCATGAAATGCATGTAACCCTGGTCTTAGTGGTGGTGATTAGTGATCCTCAGCAAGTCCCTGTGCTCCTTCCAGACCAGGTTTAACCCTAACTAGCCCCCAGCCTTGTCATGTTCCAGTTAGATCCTCTCTCTGTGGTCTTTACCTCTGCTGCTTCTCTCAGGCCCCACCTTAATAAACCCGCCAGCGTAAATGTCACTGGCTTCCACCTTCACGTCAAAGGTCACTGTCAATAAACCTGTGTGTGTCTGTGAGCGTGTGTGTGTATGTGTATATGTGTGTCTCAGGAAGCCCTTACCGTGTGTCCGTCAGATGCAACTTTGCTTGGCTCCGCTCAGCCGTGCCTCTCACACACGTCTGTCACACACAGAGGGCTAATGAAGGCCACAGCCGCTCTCATACATGTTGATGCATTCACCATTAGCAACAGACACTGCAGCTTTTCACTTAATTTACACCCACATTTACACTTCCAGCTCAGAAATTGGATGGGACATTGATTTTCTGTTGGAAGGAAGGGGGGTTGAAATGCACATATTTTTGCTTGATGTCAACTAAATCAACCATAAAAGGTAAATTGGATTTTTGTCCGTGGGTGGTACTTTTAGAACCAGGGTTGTGGGTTCAACTCCTGGCCTGTAACAAAACCTCCTCACCTTTCTCTACAGTGACAGTGGTGAAGAGTACTCGGACAGTCTCAACAGTGTGCAGTCAGGGACAACGGCTTACAGACGACACACTAACAGAAAGGTTGGTTTTCCCTCATCCTTTAATTATTTTTGGATTAAAAAAGGAATAAACTTCTACAGTCAGACTTTAACACTTGGGTAATGTGTATATTCCCTTGCAGACTACTTCTGCAAAAGCAAAGTTTCATGTTTTATGTGAATAGCCAGCGTTTGAATACCGTGAGAGTGCCTACAGGTTTTGTTTAAGTTGGTTCAGGCATGTTTTAATAATGCCATGATTTCGGTGGTGAACGACCTTCATAAAGACTATTCCTGAATCTTCAAAAAGTGATTCCAAACTATCACTGTTATTGAAACATAAGCCTTATCAGTACAGTATAAAAATTGTACTTTGTCCTTAATTTTTTATTTAATTTTTAAAAATGGGTTACAATGTGATATTCAGCATATTCAGAGTAGATTGTTCCTTACGTATTAAGAAAGAGTCAAGGTTGCAAGCTTAACTTGCGTCAATTTAAGTCACATTCCCATGTGCGCATTTATATACAGCCACATTACCATAGCCATAGAAACAGGATGGATTAATTGCCACCCCAGTGACATTGAAAACTAAGATCATGTTATATTTTATTTCACCTTAAACAGTAATTTAAGGAATTTACTTTTTAAATGTCCTCAGTTTCTACAGATTTATTCTGGCAGGATGATTGTCAGAGTTATAGGGAAGGAGCTGTTTTTTTTTTTAATTTTGTTTAAGTTTTTGAGAGGGGAAAAGTATTTTGTTGATGATGTAAATTGTTTTTTTATGCCATTTATACCATGTAACTTTACAGTTACAATTAGTTTATGTGAGCTGCCAATTCTTTACCATAAAGGCTCAAAAATAAACAATCAATAGGTAGCATTTTATTGAGGTTTATGTGACTAGTCAGCATATGGATAGTTATGAGTGTTCCTTTAACTATTTGTTGCATGGTTTGGTCCATGCCACATTATGTTACATTATGTTTTTTTAAACTGGCCACTCCCTTTGCTTCGACATTCACAAAGGCTTCCCCATGTGTGGTAGACGGTGCTCCTTCTTTTCCATCTCTTCTCACCACCATGAAATCGATAGGCCTGAGCCCTTGCTCTTGTCCACATCAAACCACTTCACAGCAGGACATGGCAGCTCCAAACCCCAGAGAGATATGTCCGTCAAGGAGAGAGATGAAGAGAGGAAAGAGGGGGACCTATAAACATATTCTGTCTTTCTCTTTTCAGGAGGAGGGGAGAAAGGTAGAAGGTGGGGAGGGAGAGAGGGTTGTTGTTGTACATGAAGCCAGGGAGCTGTCAGGGCCCTTACTCTCAGATCCCCTTTAGCTTCCCCACTCCAGCATTGCTAAATGTGCCCATCAGCTCCTCCTGGGCTCATCGCTATGACAGCCCCGGCCCCTCACGATGTGCTATGTCACAAAGCAAAGGGTTCATCTCCTCTCTCCTCTCTGCAAGGCACCGTGTGATCAAACCTGGCACTGATCAAATCCTACCTGACCCCCATACAAAGGAAACAGGCAGAGAGGAAGGAGGGGTGCGTGGGGGGGGGCTTCTTTGATGTCACTACAAACGATGGTGCAGTTGGGAGATGTCACACATACACACATGCATACACACTTATGAGCACAAATGACTATACGCTCACACACACACACACACACACACACACGTCATACTGTAGGAGTGAATCAGGGCTTTCAGACAGTGATTGAACAAAGGCGGCATTTGCAAGCATCTGTCAGAAGTAATATCCGTGCTGAGAAGCGTTCAAGTTGAAGTTGGTTGAACATGCTCAGGTGAATTATTAAAGCACAAGGTGATTTGTCTTGTCGCGTTAAACTGTGCACACCCTGTGATCATGGTGTCATTATGAGCCGCGTTTCAGGAAGCACAACATGTCAACCGGTTGTGTTACATTAAACAGCTGCTTTTCATCACTGTCTCTGACTTTTCTGTTCCTTTAGTCCTATAGGTGTGCACTGATTCCAGGTACAGAAGCACCGGCAGGAGAATCTAACAGAAAACAACCCAGTGTTCTGGCCCAAGGTAGCGTAACTTTTCCTTTTTCACGCCCATGCAAAACTACAAAAATCTAATCAACTATTAATTGAAGCAGGAAGAACACTCAATGTATGCACATGCTGTCGATCGGAAACAAGTATTTCAGAAGTTAACACGCTTTTTTTTTTTTAGAACTTATAAATGGAGAATGTTAATCATTAAAATTGTTAAAAATATCACAGTTTTCACTTGTGCATTCACAAAGACACTTTCACATCACTGTTAACTCCCAGCAGTAGCTTCTAAATAGGGATTTGGAGTTTTTCTGTGCACTTGTCAACTCCGAGGCGCCTGCGTGTACTTCCTCCTGTTAGACGATAAACAGCATGAGCCCTGGGAACGAGGGACGAGAGGAGAGAAAAGGGGGTGGAGGAGGAAGAGGATGCTGATGAAGGCCCAGCACTGCTCCTCCTCTTCTCTGCAGCAGCGCATAGAGTCCCTACAGCGTCACATTGACATACTGCGAAGTGCCAGGAAAGATGCTGTGCTTTCAGCCAAAGAGCTGCGGAGGGCCAATGAGAAGATCACGGCACAGCTCAACTCCCTCACTGAGAAACTCTGCAGCAGCAAACAGCTCACACAGGTAACTTGGGAAAAACAGGGAGATGGGTAAAGAGGAGAGCCATCTGTGAGGGTATGGAACTTTTTTTTTTATTTTCTGTCTTTGTCTTTCTTTTTGTGGTTCTTTTGTATTTGCTCGGGGCTGAGAGTGCAGCAGTAGCAGGTCCTTTGCCCTTATCATGCTTAATAAGTGTGGTTGACAGGCTTACCCTCATCTGTGGAGGTCAGCGCCACAGAGCAGAAGGGAGGAGGAGAATCTCTCTCTCTCGTTCTCTCTCTGACTTTGCTGTAGTCTCATCCTGCTGAATGTTTCAACAAGCCAGTTCTCCACAACAATCTGTCACAAGCAGTTACATTTCTCCAAATATGTGCATCCATGTGCACAGACACACACAAGGTGACTGTTTTTCATAGAGTCAATTGCCACACACCCATTTAGTACTTGCTTCCAGGTAGGAAACTCTTAGACTTGGCATAGACTATAAATAAAACACTAAACACTTTGGCCCCTAGACAGTATCTTTCTTGTCAGGGCCTCCTTGTACACGCCAGCGTATGAACACACACATACATAGACACGCAAATGCACACACACCAACACTGAGACAGACACAGTCGTTAATCTGACAGGCAGGAGACTTGTTTTGGTGAACTCAGACATAGCAGCAGCTACCAAAGACCCGCTGTCCACCTGATTAGGTGTATGTGTCTGTGTGTGTGTGTATGTCTGTATATTCACTGTGTAGAATAGTACAGATACTGTATAATGGATACACACAGGTCAGAGTACAGCCCTCATAGTGTTGTTAGCTAGGAAGTGGCCCTTGTGCTACCACTCAGGCATCTGATTGCCAAGGCCCAACGAGACCTTAGACTCAGACACAGCAGTAAAGGCGAGTGTATACACACACACACACACACACACACACACACTCTGTTGTGTGAATGAGTGGACAGAGAGAGAAGTGTTGTCTTCCTGTTTGTTTCCTCTTTTCTCCTGCAGTATTAATGCCACTCCACCAGAGAAAGTTGGAGCTGACTGACTGGCCAAAGCCAGGTCTTGTTGCCCTCTCTGGACAGGGCAAGAGGTGATGGACTTTGGGCTTGTTCCAGCCGGTCCTGGCCAGCTCTCCAACTAAAGCTCTCTGCTTGTAATTGGCTTAGGACAGCCTCCACAGGGGCCATCATGTGAGAAGTAGCATGGCAGTTTCACAGAAACTTGTTTGTGTTGCTCTGTCTCCTGATCCTTTGGCCACTCTGTCCTTTCCCTTGTTGCTTCCTCCCATGCCTCCTTCCATCATTAAGTCATATTTCCTTATTCCTTCCATTCTTCCTTGCTTTTCCTTCTGCTCTTTTTTATTCCCATTCTCTGTTATTTTGTTAATGTCTTAAATGTAATCTAATAACTAATACTTCATGGCCCTCAAATCTGTAACATGAGAGTAGAATAGAGTGGCAGTGGAGAGGTTTGACGTGCTTTAGTGGAACATGTGTTCAGCACCATGGTGACACTTTCATCATTGATTCACCACTACCAGCACCACCATGTCCTCACATATGTCTTTGTGAGCAACAGAATGTACAATGACTCTCAAACCAAACTACAAAAGTTTGTTGATGCAGGCTTTTTTCCCCTTTTCTTCCCAACATATTCATCTTAAGAGATGATTCAGATGTATTACCGTCTATTATTTGTAGCTTTGACTATGATTGCTTTTGATTATGACAACATTGTTCTCACCAAAGTAATTGTTAACAAGCAGCACTTTATTTGAGGTAAATGTTACGTTGAGGTAAAAGTTAAATCTGATCTAAATTGTTTTCTCTCCTGTGTTTATGACTTAAGAACAGGTGGGAAAAAAAGTTTTGCCAGGTGGGAAAAAAAAGTTACCAATAAAGTTTACCGGAGCACATGACTTTTGTCTCTCCCTTCTGGCAGTGTGAGTAATTGCAAAAACACTGCCAACACGTGCTTATGTCATAGGCTCCGCCATAACGTACTCCATCGCTATTGTTGCGGCTGTAAAACGGTGGATACATTGTTTTGAGCGTCACACAACCCCTGCAAAATGACTCATTTCAGTTTAACCCCATTCAAGTTAGCAGAGTGCTAACCAGAAGTTAGCCGGCTCTGCTGGCAGAAGTCTCTAGTGTGCATGCTCTGTGCATGCGCAGTATGCATTCGTCTGGCCAGCGCGGGAATGTCAAACCCGACACTAGATTAAAAACACTAGTATACTGTGAAATACAGGGGGATTTTTCTGGCGGTGATAGGCTTAATCAGCATTGTTCGGACTTGTTAGGTAAGGGCTTGAATGTTACGGACGTTCATTTATATGTAAAAGTTCTGCACTGCAGGTTTAATGATAGCTATAAACAACAGAGACTTTGGATACATTTTGATCATTTAAATTAATATGGTTATTATTTCATATTTATGATATAGAATTGGATGCTGTTTACTGAATATTGCAATTATAATGCGATGCTTATTCTCAGTCTATGAACTACACCCCCCATAATAATGACTGGGGATGTACTTTGGGTTGAAAATAGATCCCATATGAAACTCACAACAAGGCCTGTGGATTATCTTGAGTAACCGAGTCATGATTTCTGTAAAGAAACATTGCTTTTGAGTTTTTCAAGTGTATTTCTTTGGTGCTTTGAGAACCGCAAACCGAGTGCCATTCAGCTCCATTGTATTGGAGTTATGGCAGATATCTCCAAAACTAGGCAAATCACACCAAATCTATCTGGATGGATATATAGCACTCTGGGTAAGGTGGAAAATATATTTTTTCAAATATATCAAAAGCATTCTTGCGTGATATTTTACTTGCCATGGGTGCCATTAATTCTGGAGCAGTAAATAGATAATGTATTTAATCTTCTCAAAAATCAACTATGAGGATGTATGGTAACCAGAGACCTTGTGGCAGAAACCACTGGGTGGTGTATGTGTAAAAGCCAAACTGAGTGGAAACATTTTTCTATCAAAGAAATGTCTTGATGAATGATAGTGATGATAGGGATACGTATTTTAGTGTACTGCCTGGCTGGCATTACCAATATGGAACCGACTTTTCATTAAACAGACTTTGGTTTAATTATGTAATATCTTGTCTACAAGAGTTTGCATACAGTGAAATTAATCAGGTTGTGTAAATGTCTGATTATGTCCTCCAAAAATATAGGTATAATTCTGACACAATACTGAAAAGCTGGGAACTTGTCATGTCCTCATCTTGATGAATGATTCATTTAAATGAAATGACTCTACTCCAATCAGCAATAATCTTATATCGTATATCATGGCAAACAAAGGGAAGGGTCTTAAAGTAAAAAATGAAAGAGAAGGGGAAAATCTATTACTTAAGAAGTAAGAAGAGAAGCATAATTATAATGTATTGGTAGAGTGATCTAATGGCTGTGGCTCAGGAGGTAGAGCAGGTCATCCACTAATCGGAAGACCAGCGGTTCGATCCCCAGCTCCTCCAGCCCGCAAGTTGAAGTGTCCTTGTGCAAGATACTGAACCCCAAATTGCTCCCCAAGGCTGTGCCATCGGTGTGTGTGTGTGTGTGTGTGTGTGTGTGTGTGTGTGTGTGTGTGTGTGAGAATGAGCACTAGAAACTCCTCCTGATGAGCAGGTTGGCACCTTGCATGGCAGCCTCTATCATCCGTGTAGGGATGTGTGTGTGAATGGGTGAATGTTAGCATGTAGTGTAAAGCGCTTTGAGTGGTCGGAGGACTAGAAAGGCACTTTATAAATGCAGTCCGTTTAGCTAAAATTGGGTCTTTTTGATGCACTGCACATTGTACAATCATTACTGCGTTTCGCATAAAAGTATTCAAGAAATCAGCACCAAGCTCTGGTCATCTCACCCCGAGTCCGGCTTTGTTATCAGGACTGGGTGCCAGGTTAGCTTGTTAGCCTGGATGCTAGCTGCTGGAGGCTCAAACATTCAGTACACATGCACTGAAGTCTAAAACAAGAAGGGCCTAGCTAGCGGGCTAACGGATAATGTCAGATTAGCGCCGATTATCCTGGCAAAAACTTTTTTTTCACCTGTTCTTAAGTCTTAAACACGGTAGAGAAAAGTGAAAAAGTCTGTAAAAAAGTGAGTACACTGAAAATGTTGGTAAAGATCCCTCATTTCATAGGAAAACTGTGTGGACCCGTAACTACAGTAGGTACAGTAGATCAGTCTGTAAACTGTGATGAATGTTTACAGTCTGGAAATCATTTGTTTTCTCTGGCTAACATGAAGGTTTGATTATCTGACTGCCCATTTTTCTTGCACTGTTAGACTTCTTTTTAGTAATGTTGCCACATCCCTAGATCTCAGCAATTAACTTTTATACAGTCTGAGTGCAATGTTATTATTACTGATAGGAATGATGGCTAAAATTACAAAAAATAAGATCCAAGTTGTAATAAACTGGAATTATTTCTTAAGGTGCCATAAGAAGCTTAGAAAAGGTGACAGGTGAAGCATCCCCTTTCTATTCCTACCAAGCCCAGCTCCTGACAAAATGCGCTAGTCATGCGTATCATCCAAATACAGGATCATTTGGTTGCTTGGATTACCTCACTTAGTTCTTGCCTCCCCATTTACTTGACTTTGCAGTGTACTGTGACATCGCCCACGTTTTACCAGCCTTATCTCTTAGTGTGGAGTGTCCTTCCCTCCTCTTTCATGTAAGGGGCTGGGATTATCACAGGATTAGGGGGTGCAACAGACATAACTGACTGGGAAAAAAAGCTCCAGACATTATTTAAATTTTAATGATCACATTAAAAGTTTGGCCAACAGGATGAATGAAAAGTGATTGAGGAACTGGTTCAGTAAGATGTTACACTAATTTTTTCCCTAAGTTGATTTATGTAAACAAATTCGCATTGGTTTTTGCATGCATGTGTGACATTCATATATGATCTTGGGCATGTAGCTATTTCAGCAGCCTCTGTTTCCTTATTTATCCTGCTAATGATTGAGTATCACTCGGAACAACGTCAGTGAGACCACTACTCAGAAGGGAGCGGGAGAGGTGTCCTCTCTTCCAGCTTAATGGACCACCAGTATATCAGTCTATGTCAGTGTCATCTCTCACCAGGGCTGAAAATGGCCTGTGAAATCAAAGCCTGTCTTACAGGAAGTGTCATCAATGCCACTCTTAATTCGTGCAGCACCGCCACTGCATCCATGGCTCCACTTCATTCATTCTCTACACCTCCCTCTCTCTCTCTCCATCACTCCTACTTCTCCCTCCCTGTGGAAAAGGCTTGTGTGTCTTCAACAGAGCAGAGGAAACCTAAAACAAGAGGGATTCTATTAAAAGGTGTCAGCCAGCAACCAGATATCAATAATCTCCATGTATGCAGAGCAGAGAGCAACCCACTGGGAATCTGCGGTTTCACTTGTTTATGTGTGTGTGTGTTCCAGCATTTACCCCATGTGTGCAGCATACATCTTCATGTATCATGTCTCCTATTTGTGCCATTAAGCATTCTTGATTTTTATGACACCAGATCAGTTAATTGTGGCAGTACTGAACAAAATTTAAATAGACATGTTTCTGCCCTATATTTTCTTAATAAGCAGACAAAGAGCTTTTTTAAGCTTCACCACACACATGTGGTTAAAAGCGCTCACCTCAGATGCTTTTGTTTAGAATCACTGCTACACTGTACATTGTACATGATGAGCTAGTCCCATTATCGTTCATCACTCTAAACCCAACTACTCACCAAATGCTGAACTCCCTCTGTCCCAAAGTGCTCTCTGAATCTGCAAGATGGCTTTATTATGCATGCCAATCACAGTGAGAATTAGGCCCTATTTACTGGGCAACGGCATCATCTGTCTCCTAATTAGCATAAAAAAAAGAGTTTTATCACAGACAAGATATTAAAGCAGAGCCCACAGCTCTCCTGTGGATAACCTATACAGTGTTTCAAACATATTGTGCTTACTTTGTTTCTGCCTTTATTATATTCATGTAATGTGAATTTAAAGTAAGGACTTGTGTGTAAGTTGGAGGATTTATTTTCTTACAACCTAAGGCAGAGAAAGCTCGGTTTTGGTTTGATTCAAACTTCTCTAAGTGAACATTGATTCACATAGCAATATATCGTATCTCTCATTACTTTTTAACTCTCACCATTCCATAACACAAATATAGGTTTTCTTGGATAAATAACCAGTAGACACAACTTTTGTTTTTAGTTTGTGGTATCAGCAGTAGCCTAGCCCACCAATTCTGTCTGTCGGTCAATCTGCAGAAGCTGACCTCTGACCTGGCTGGTGTGGAGCAGCAGAAAAAGGTTCTGGAGATGGAGCTGGAGCAGTGGAGGCAGATTACGTTCCCCCAGCAAACTGCACCACCACCACCAGCAGCGCCAACAGCACCCGTACATGCAGAATGCTCCTGCCAGGGCAGGACCATGCCCGCCCCGGCTAACCCTGCCCCCCAGGCCCTGGAGGCTGAGGTCAAACAACTTCAAGCCAAACTTAAGGTTAGTGGTTGTAAGTTACGAGTAGCGCTCTGGGGTTAATGAATTGCCCTCATGCTTTGTCTTATTGTGCACGCCTTAAGAGATAAATCTCCTAATAGGATGATGGTATTAAGGATTGTGTTCATTTCCAATTTTGTGCATGAAGATTAAGTGGATAATACTTTGAATAACAAGGGCAATTTTGAGAGCATTAATGCTATTTGGCTTTGAATGTTTGTCTTACAATACAGTGGTACACAGAATATGGACAAAAGTATGTTGCACATTTCAGTTTAAATGTCTTTTTGATACTCGTTATGCTGTACCAAACAGTGTACCAGTTTTGGAATTCACATGCATTTAAGTCTTTTAGTTAGAAAAAACATTTCCCTGGTGTTTTATCAAACATCAATATTTCTGAGTCACTTTAACATCTCACTGGTTTGAACAGCCCTCAGTCCTTGAGGAGTTTAGAAACTCTGAAAGAAATTCTGTCAAGGTTTTACTCTCAAATCATGTAGCGTAAAAAAAAAAAAAACAAATTCTTGAGCCTTTCAATTTACACTTAACATCACCTGAAATTGCATGTGATTTCGACATGAATTAGCATTTCTTATCATTTGATCTTATTACGGGGTACCTGTCAGAAAGATGAGAAATGGGTAATAACAGTAGAGACGTGCCCTACATCATAGGGAATGAGGCGTGAGTGGTACCACAGTATTATCACCCTCTCCACAGCCAGCTCATCAGTGTCACCGAGCAGATTGCTGCTGTCGTTACACACAGCCGAGGAAGTCATGTCAGGTGACAGCAAAAGGGAGAGGCGAGGGATGCGCCGTGGGGGTGCATGCACCGAGTGAGCACATTGTCAAAAGCTTGTACTGGTACAGTTCCCACAAGAGACACGGGACCCTTTAAACCAAAGTGAACATGTACATTCAAATATCCATCAGTCTCATGATCAGACGCCACGCTGTCGTCATGAGCCATATGTCTCTGTTACTCCTGAAGAAAAGAGTAAAGCACAAGTGTTGCAGTTTACAAAAATCTCACCAGTATCTCTAGTTTAAATACAATGAAAGCATCATCAGTTGCTAACAAATGTCCAAATATTCTAGTTTACAGAACATTTATGGTTAAACAGCAGTTAAACTGTGAAACTTCTTTTTTTTGTCATAATGCATAAATATAAGAGATTTAAAAATATTTAGATATAAAATCCAGTAATTGTATTAATAATAACAAAATGTGTACAGCTGGATTTTTTAATCAGTTGGTAAATATATTCAAATATTTTATACACAATCTAAATATACAAATATTTTATACACAAAATATATTGAGTAGTAAAGGTCTATAAATTGTTATTTTTCCTAATTACTCCCCTTATCTCATCCACTTTGAAAAATACTGTTTTCCTCTTAACCTCTTTTAGCACCTTCCACCCTCCCGCTGTAACTATAATGAGGAGGCATGCTGTGCCTGACCTGTCATCAGCTGTGTCGTGAAAACTCTCCCCACCCCCTATCGCACACTCTCAAACACATTAACAAACACACACACCGTGTGCCCTCCCCCCAGAGTGCAAGTGCGGAGGTCACAAGGCAGGTGGCAGCTAACAAAGCCCTGCGAGGCCAACTCCAGGAGAAGGAGGACAAGCTCCGCCAGCTGCAGGACAAGTTAGTCTCACACCTTTCTCTTCATTACTATTAGTTTTTTCTCTTTGTGTTTCTTTCTTGCTCTACAGTACAGCTCTTACTTTGCCTTTCTTCTTCCTGCATCCCTTTTCTCTGTCTTTGTCTCTCCGTCACTCTGTGTCTCTGTCTGCATCTTTGCACATTCGCTGCAGCTCTAATCTGTAGTGTTTGATTCCACCATGTGGCAGCACGCTGTCTGCTGCACTCCACTTATGTATGCTTCTCTTCTGCGTGAATCATTTGTGAAATTATGCATGTTCTCATGAGCGAGTGAATAAAAACGACTGAAGGAATTAGTTTGTATGCACATGTGTGCGTGTGGGTGTCTTGTGTGTCATGTAATGTGGTGTTGCTCATGTGGGTAGCTGATGTGGAGTGCTGATCAAAGCAGTGTATTGATTGTTTGTGTGCCGCAGGAGGGACCATTTTGGCCCATGACACTAAAACCCACACAGCATCGCTCTGGCCTGTGGGCCACAAGCCCTAATGAGTTACATGGTACACCTACTGTAGCACCCAGTGCATTACATAGTCAGAATGTAAAGCTATAAACAATTCACTCAGGGAAACTATCAAGATTTGAACAGTGTTGTGAAAGTCATATATCATCATTCTGCATTAGGATTTCATCTTTGAACTGAGAGAAAGGTACAAAGAACAACTTGGCTTTCCTCCCCCTCGTTCTCTTTGTCTAGTGTGCTGTGTCCTCTGCCTGCCATTCTCAATAATGCATCCAGGGCATGTGTACAATCACAGTGGGTATGTGTTTGTGTGTGACCAAAACACAGCGGATCACAGCCAGACAGAGTGAACATCCCTCAGCTGAGTTTCCACGACAGCCTCAGCCTCTCCTCAGGCTCTTGTCACACACTCACTCACTCAAGCATACACACACACACACACACACACACACACACACATATGTAACTTGCCATCTCTTCTAGCCTACCACTCCATTTGCCTCCATGGAGGGACCCCTTCTCAGAATGAAAGACATGTCTAGACGTCTCTGAAATATACATCTCAGCACACACACAGGGAGCAAGGCTGCTTCGCCTTAAAGAAGAGAAGGGGGGAAAAAAGAAATGAATTTCAAAGTACACCGGCATGTCCTCAGTCAATATCCGGCACTATGGCCCTGCCTTATTTATGAAGCTGCTTCTTTCATCTTTAGCCCTGTTGTCTATCAGCCACATGAAACATCCACCCGCACTTCATTCTTAACAACATACACAGAAATGTGCGCTCTCGCTCTCGCTTGCACATACACTCTTCAGACCACTGACTGTTATCATTACAATACACGCATGTTTGATGAACAATATTGCCAACAAGCGCAGAACAAAGGGAACAAACGTGTGAGTGATCGCGATATAGTTGTAGGCTCTTTCTCTCTTTCCACTAACACTCATAAATAGAGATCACACGCTCCAGCAGAAGCTCCATATATCCTTCATTCTTTTTTATCCTCTATTCTTTTTGGGGTGCACAAGAAGAGAACATCTAAAATAAATGTTGTCCATCTAATTGCCATTAGCATTGGGGCAGAGGGAGCTGCTGGGGCTCTTATTGCTGCTCTCCATCTTTAAGTCAACACCAGGCAGTCATCTGAAAGGTTCAATATGGGTTTTCTCATTAATGGCCAAATCCATGGGGTAACCAGCCAGCCCTACTTCCCCCCAAAGTCCCCAGGCTAGACTCCTCTCTCATTTAATTTAATGTCACTCCAATAGGACAAGCTCACATTTATTTAGCCAGTCTGCCCTCAGGCATTCATCCACCTAGGGAGACAGGGACATTTACTTACACGAAAGCATTTGCTCTGGCGTTGCTTCATCTGTTTATTTAAAACACACAAGCTATGATGCGTGTGGGAGCTAAAAGATCCACTACATCTTTGAAATTAAAAAAAAAAAAAAAAAAAGACAAAAACCGTTTTAATTAACTGCATCCTTATGATCTTTATTCCATTTGTTCCAATTCCCCAAGGTATAGACAACCATGAAAAATTCCTCATATTTGCCTTTTATGAAAACAGAATAAAACATGCTAACATACTGAGCCCATTTAAAACAAGGCCTCACTATAATAGGGCTCTGTAGAATGCTGGAATATTAAACATGTCAATACAGCAGGTTATTGAAATAGGAAGTGACACGAGATGCATTTTTGCAACAGTTAAGGCATGATGAACAGCTTACAATACAAAGGCCGTGCCTCTCTGTAGGGAAGTATTGTCAGCATAGTACAGCACACAAACAACATTTTTTTTAGAGTGTATTCCCCTCATAATCCATCTTTCCGCAACCAAGTCCCCATGCTGATTTGTTTTTATATGTGACTGGTGTAATGCTGAGCTGAAAATAATAAACATTTAAATACTTGATTACAGTCTCTCAAGTAGTGTCACTGCTGATTCGAAATGCCGTTTGTCAAAAAGGACTCCCCAGTCACACTTAGTGCGCCATTCCCCGCCAGAGCACTTGTTCTAATATATGCCAGTTAGAATTATATATGCATCCTTATTTCACCCCCACCACTTACCCAAACAGCATGCCAGTGTATTTAGTTGTCATAATGAGCTGTCATGCCTGATGCACTGCATGGGGACACTGTGCCTGCCAGCTCCGTGTGTGTGTGCGCCTATGTTTTTGTGTGTGTGTGTGTGTGTGTGTGTGTTTTTGTACCGCTGCTATATGCGAGTGTGCTTTTTCCATGAATGTGAATATCTTTGTAGATACTCATTTATGCTTCATGCCGTGTGTCTGTGTGTATGTGTGTATATCTGTGCTCACCTTTATATATGTTTTCAGGGCGAGCCACACGGAGCGAGATGTGAACATGAAAAGGCAGCTGGTGGAGGACTTGAAGACGAGGCTGAAGTTCCTGCAGGAGATGGAGAAAAGTTACCGTGGACAGGTGGAGGAGCTAGAGAAGAAGGTGCACAGGACATGTCACAGCTGCTACAATCATCATAGTATCCAATTAGTTTGATGCTCTTTGTTAGAAACACAGAGGAAATTAGGCGCCCTGCATTTGTCGTAGCCTGAATATTATGGGCCCAATTTTAATCGCGCAAGAGGAACGACAAACTGCAAACTGGTAGATCTTTGGCGCAAGGACTGTGTGAGTGTCTCCAAATGCAGTTTCTATTTTGGTTTATGTATGTGTAGCAGCACAAAGTGCAAAAAGGCGGGGTGAAGTGGATAGGTAGGAGGATGTGGTGATTAATAAATACGCTCTGTCAGTCACATCACTGGTTTCATAGCTCTGAAACAGCTTTACCAATCACAGTAAAGCATGACAATATTCAGGAAATCTACTGTTTTGTGGTCTGGATGGTGTAGAGTGTTGCGGCATGAATACAAACACACGACAGAGACAACGCTACAAATCTGCTGCTGTGGGTTTTTTAACAGTTAATTGTAGTATAGTACAATCATGATGGAAATAAATAATTTAAAATGTTGTTGAAGCTGTTTATATGATCGCATCAATCAGTTTTAATTGTATTTCACGCTGTAAATGATTCCATCATATTGTAATTGATGTGTCAGCAGCGTTTGCACAGTGATGCATTTTAGGAATAAAATATGAAACGCCAGTTTTGCAAAAAAATAAAGCTGGGAAGGAGGCTATGGATTGATGAGCCTCAGTAATCTGATGTGTCCCACATTAAAAGAAGATAGAGTTTTAAAACTGACCAGTCTGACGTGTGTAGAGGTGTGTATGGTTATTTTGTGTCAGCCTGGTGTCATTTGCTTATAATTTGTACGGCGCTTCTGAAATCGGACGCTGCAGATTTATCAACATATCTGTCCTGCTGCCTTCAGATGGCTGAAGGGAATTAATGAACTGAAGGAGAAAATTTCCCGATATTAGAAAGCAGCTGTGGACAACAGATACTGTTAGAATCACCCATATTGATTTATAGATAAATGCAGACTTCTCTCCCAACATTCCTGTTTTAACATTAAACGTACCCACTACTACCCCTTTGTTCAGCTTTGTTTTTTACCTTCTTGTTTCCCCTTTGCTCCACTTCGGTACAGGTGAAGACTTTATCAGAGGAGGCCACCAACAGGAAGGCCTTCATTGAATCTCTAAAGAGAAGATTGAGTGTAGCAACCACAGAGAAAAGCCAGTATGAGGCCTCGTGTACAAAACTGAAGGAGGACCTGGAAAAAAAGGTTGGAAACAGCCACACTGCTAGTTGTCAGTAGAATTGAATGATATGGAACATTTGAAATGTCATATCAGCATATCGCTTTTAAAAACTTTTTTATGTTTGTTTTGAACTATTTGTTTCGTGCCACAGTCTTTGGACAGTGAGAGTCAAGTTCAGCACAGTAACTGACCAGTGTAACTAACTCCTCTGTGCACGTGCATGGGCACACGTAAACAGCTTATCTCTCATCATATTAGATCATAGTTTCCATCTATGAAACACCCCAGCTGTAAATTTTCAGCTTTCTTTTTACATACAGTAAATTTAGACAGTTTCATCTTTTTGGACTTTTTCATTTTTTATTGTACAACTTTGAATCATAGTGGTTTAATTAAGCATTTTAACAAAGTGAAAAAAATATATACAAATCCAATTCAAAGTTGTAAAGCTGTGAAATTAAATTTAAACATTTAAGAGCATGTTTGGGAAAATACTTTTCATTGAACTTAAAGCCTACAATACGTGTACAATTTTGTGATCATAAAATAATAATAATAAAATTATTTTGATGACATTAGAATTATGAGTAAATCCTGGTAAATTTTGGTGCAGTCTATCTGTTGGCTTCAGCCCATTCAGGATCCTACCATTAGGTGTCGTCAGAAATTTCCAAATCCTATAATATATTCTACGTTTTGTAAGAAAAAAAAAAGATTATTTGCTTTCAGCTGACCAGTTCTGCCTGCTATTTTTCTTTACAGGAGCAGCGCATTCATGCCCTACAGGCTCGTGTGGGAGCCAGTGAGCAGGCTTTGGCTGCACTGGAACAGACAGCCACTGAGCAAATGGAGGGATTGACCCAGCAGAGCTCCCATGCCTTGGACAGGCTTCAGAGACAGCTAGGCCAGGCCTACTCCCAGCTGGAACAGCTTCATTCTTTTATCAAGGTACTGCACTAAAGGTGTAAGGGATCAAAGGTTACGAGTCCAGCGTTTGTACAGTTAAATCATCGAACTCATTTTAAACCAGTATCGTATGCCAGCACGTCCTTCATCTACCAATTATAATGATATTGTGTGTGTCCACCACCTGCAAGGTTAGATGTAGGGGTCTGGTGCATTGCGAAAGGTAAATGAAAACTGGCTTCTGGGACACAGAATGTCACCTCCCTCATGGATCTGTGCCAACTAGATACTATAGAGTAGGGCTCACCTCTGAGCATAACGCCTTCTCTAGGGGCTGGACTGTCCTTTTCCAGAGTTGCCCAGGCAGTTGTGGAAATCCTCAAGAGCCCCAGTGGAGTGCCAGTGTCTTGCCATTTTCCCCAGAGAACGAGGAAGTTGCCTACGCCTATATGTGACTGTGTCATGGAGATGAAGGCTCGCACTGTTGCTTGTAGTTATGTGCAGAACAGCAGTTCAAACTATCCCACCTTCTTTAAGTCTCTTGTTGGGGAGTTCAAGTATCTCAGAGTGTTGTTCATTCTGAAAGGATAAAGGAATAGCAACTGAAATTTGGTTACTTCACAGTTTTCTTTAAGATGAGAAGTTTAGATATCCAGTAGGAGCTCTGAGTAGAGCCATTGCTCTTTTGCATTGAAAGAAGCCAGATGAGATGGTTTAGCCATCTGATCAGGATGTCTCCCTGTTCATGTATTTTTTGGCATGTCCACCTGGGAGGAGACTCAGACCCAGAACACAGGGTTTACTCATTACTCATCCCACCTGGCCTGGGGACAGTATAGGGATGTGGCTAAGGCTGCCTTACTTAGCCTGCATCCACCAGAACCGTGTCAAAAGATGAATACGTGGAATTGTAATGAAATTTGTCATTATGCATGTGCACTTTCTTCTAATGTATAAGGAGATAGAGGCCACCACCGTTAGAATACTGTGTGCCCAGCGGGAATGGGCACTATTGTCTTTGTCTAGGCCTAATCCATCACCTTGAGGTGTGTTTGTGTGTCTGTGTCAGTCTATGTGTGTGTCTGGCAGCGACTGATAAAGACTGTCCATCAAGTCTGTTCAGCTGACACCTGTCTATCAAAGGAGGAAAGGGCTTGGCAGAGATGGATAGTGGTGACAGTGTTTTTGCACACACACATAAATCAAGTGGCATATTATGGACACAGTTTAGTGGCAACTTTCCATCGCTTTTCTAAAACAAGTATTTTCCTTGTCCTGCTGAGGAGAATTCTAGGTGGATACGATGTGTTTTATTTTCAGCTGCATTTTCTAACCTCTGATTTCTTTCATACAACTAAACCTTTAACCTTCTTTCTTTTTTTGCAAATTTGCAGCCTACACACACAAACATATGCACGCAATCTACATGTAACCTAAATATAGAAGCTGCATTATTTGCGAAAGCACAAACGTATGGACGTGCATAGAAATACAGTTCACTCTCGTATTACTCCTCTCCTCCATTCCCATAACCTTAGGCTGGTGGGGCCATTGTGTTGTTGTTGAGGATTCACATCATTGTTTGTCTCCCCCTGGCTCCTGTGATCCCCTATAAGAACACCAAGCCCTTTGATTGGACTGCCTGACGTCCGGAGGAGATTTACTCTTGTCATGTATTGATCAGGACCGGAGGGCTGCGTGTGTGTGTGTGTGTGTGTGTGTGTATAGATGTGTCTGTGTGTCTTTATGAGCTTGTTTTTTTGTTCTTTGTGCCTGTATGTGCTGTGTGTGTGTATTTGTGTGTGGAGATTTTTTTTTATTTTTTTTATTGTGTGCCAGCAAACCCTTTGGCCCTTGCACACGCCCCAGGCTGTAAGCACTGCTGTTGAACTGCTAAACAGTGGCCCTGCATGTAGTGACTACTCCACAACACATACACACACACACACTGGAGGTAGTTTTTTTTGCAGAGAATATTTTGGCTTGTCATCCCTGCTGAAAAGATTGTGCACAGTTTGTTTAGTATCTTTTTTTTCTGAATAGGAATGTATCAGTATTTTTTTAATTACTTGAAATCACTGTAGGCGTGGAAAACGCAGTACCCTACAACTATGATGTGACAACACATTTACCTGTGCTTACCTTATATACCTTTCATATGCAGTACCCATTCTGTGAAAGGCGCCTACACGGTTATAAACATCTCACTCAAATTTGTAGGCTATGCAAACAATAAACAGCAGTTTTTGTAAATCAGTGCCTGCATAATCTGACAAAATTAAAGCATTTTCTCCTCCCATAATGCTTCTTATGTTTTTGAATGGCCCTTTGTGTCCTCGTGTGTGAAGAGGTTCAGGGGTAGCTAGTTATTAAAGAGGATATCTTTTTAGCTGCTCATTTGATCCCCATCTCCATGCCCTAATCCTCGTCCTGTCTAAATTGGCCCTCTGGCTATAGTGATTGTGGTACTAGTCAGGCTAAGAGCTCTTAGCAAACGCACACAGACACATACACATGTACACACACAACACCTTCCATGTATGTATATGAATAACCCGTGCATGTGTGTGCGCTCACATCCACGCTCCCCCTCCCTCCCTTTGTCCCTCCCAGGGCTGAGAATGAGTGATAAATTCACCCCTTAATCTCTTTCTGGATTATTCCACATGCAGGGTTTAGGTCAATTAAATGTAACCCTTGACTAGTGACAGTGAATACCTATTAGGCTGTAAATAAAATAATAGGATCGCCGACTGTTAGTTAATGAGCTGTGTATTCCTTAAGGGTAAACACAGCTCTCAGATCACCAAAAAGAGCTAAAGCTGCCTTCCTTTATCAGGAAATGGACAATAGTTATGATTTATGTGCTACTCAGTGCTACACTGGTTATTTTACATCTACATGGAAATAGTAGGCAACCTATGAAAATGGTTCTGCACTGCTGACAATTTGAAATTTAATTGAATTAAACTGGTCACACTTCTGTTATCTAGAAAGAGTTTAAAGGGACTAGGCATTTTGTGCATACCATTGTTTTTCTGCTATTTTAATCTATGTGCTTTTTGTACAACAATCCTGTTGGTTTTCTTACACGTCTCCTTTGAATTTCTACGTGTCTGACCTCTGCATGTTTGTACAGTATATATTCAAGCTTGCAAATAGACAAATAACAAACAAATACATATCGTCAGCTGCAAGCCTCCAACTACTCACTCAGGACTCTCTGTGAGAACCACCGCTGGCTTTGTAAACTGCACCTGGAATTAAGAGAGAGGAGTGGAGATGTTTGCAGCTATTCAACATTGTTCATCTGTGATTACCTGTGCTACTGTAAATGCACTTTAGTGTTTTCGTATGTGTGTGTGTGTGTGTGTGTGTGTGTGTGTGTGTGTGTGTGTGTGTGTGTGTGTGTACGTACACTGTACTTCTAACCTGTGTGGTTACATTGTGTACTGTCCAAGTGCAAGTTGTACTTTTTTTTTTATTTTGTTTTTGTGTACTGTGAGTTCTCCTGTCTCTAGCTTTCCCTCATCTGACCATCTATTCCAAGGTCAGCTTTTCAGCAGGCTTACAAGGGAATGATACAGAAGATTATTGCCTCGATCAATAAGCTCAAAATGAAGCAAAGGGGAGTTTACTTTATTGACTTCCTCGTGTACAGTGGCAGTTTTAACATTTAATTGTCTCTCTGTATTTAGAGCAAACTCCCATTTAGTGCCCGACAACTGTGCCATCCCAGGCCTTCCTCGTCTCGCTTGCCATTCACTCGGGCACCATTTGAAACAGCCCCTCATAGCTTAATTATTAACAGTGTTATGCTGCCCCGTTGTACTGTGAGACATTCTGAAAGCAAATAAATAAATGAATGGCTGTATTTTCAGTAGCTCCCTGTCTTTCTCTCTCTGATGCATGATTCTGTGTCTGTGGAGATTTTAGCAAAACTTGGGGTGCGTTTGATATCAAAGCTGTGTTCCCTCAGCTTTCAATCGACAGGGCAACAAACCCTCAGGTCCACATTCCTACAAGGGAGCGTGAGGCGAAACCGAAGAGAATCTGAGTGTGTCAAACTCAATATTCCTCCATAATGTACTAGGCCTCTCTGGCGCATGCTTGATCAATTTCATTTATTCATCTGCCAGGCAGAGCTATCCCTCTTGTTTTTCTATATCCATTTCATCATCCTCTTCTTTTTTATTCCGTCTTCTCCTCCTCCTTCAGGCCCTGGCCAGTGAAATACTTTTAGACGTTCAAGAGGTCAAGCAGCAGTTGATGAAGAGGAGGAGGTTGAGGCAGGCCAACGCTGTGGCAGCAAAGGGCGGCCTCTCAGCCAAATCTATGATCAAAGCCAAGTCCATCGCAGCCTCCATCCTCAATATGTCAGAGAATGATCTCGCGGACATAATGGACACTGACCAGGTAAGGCCAAGGGACTGGGTCAGCATTACAAACACTAACTTGATAATCTATATCAAGTCTAAATTATGCCCAGAGCACTTAGCATACCTGTTATAGATTTTCTGTACTGTAAAATTTCTAAACATCCTAAAAGTTTTCATTGATTGCAGCAGAGAAATGGGAAAGACATTACATACATATTCACTTGAATGGGAAAGTGGTCTCAGACTTGTGGCTTTGGGTATCTCCTTTGTCATTTGAGACCAAAATGAGTACAGTAAGTTTAGCCTGTCCTCTGGGAACAGTTACTGTAGATTGGCTTTGGTGTAGAAATGAGGGAATTAGTTCTTAGTTTTTTCCACCTGTATCTAATAGTATTTAGCCTTCCTGGAAATCTCTGCTTCTGCCTGACCTTCTCTTATTGATAGGTAGATAGATGTAGTCAAGTACTGTAAGCAAGGCTGAACACCAAGTAATGTGTTAAAGGTGAACCACACACCAAGGCATGTCACTAATCAGTCGGAAAGTTACAGTACAGCAGAGAAGGATGTTGCTCCATGTTTAAAGCCAGTGTTCTTGCTCTAGACAAGATCAAAAACACCTGCATTACCTGTCAACTCGATCTTAGATTTAATATGAAGCTGAGGATGTACAACTCTTTTCTTTCACCAGTCGTTGAACTGAGAATCCTTGCTATTGCCTGTTGTCAGTTTGCAAAAGTCTGAGTTTCACACTCTTTTCCAAGTTGGTGGGCCTTTTCTCCACCATAGATCATACCCAACCGTGTCATCAATTAGCAACTCCATGTTACAATCAACCTCCCGTCCCTGGGGACTTCCTCCCATCTATCACAAGATGAGAGAGGGTGCATCAGGCACTTACTCACACTTGAAACCAATTTTAGCCCCTTACAGCCCAGCTCCACCCAGGAGATGACAGGGAACAGTTTCTCACTTGACAAAAAGTCCCCCTCATCAGAGCTGAAACCACTGTGGGGTAAAATCACTCTCTTCTCCTCACCACTTGTTTCTTCCACCATATTAATGGTTGTTAATGGCGGGCTGCTTGGTGCCTTAACATGGTTGATGTGTTTTTCCTGTTGTGTTATTGAATATTTGTAGATCACAGCGCTGCTGAGAATGCAGGAACCCACCACAGAATTATAATGTTGTGTCACAGAGAGGGGTTATCGGTTTAGGCCATTTCATAATGTAGACTACTTGGACCTCTAGCTGGACACATTAAAAGACCTGAACGGTAGTCTGTGTCTATATGTAGATGTAACGAGGTAACTCAAAATCAAGCGCACCCCACCTAAATCAGATTGAGCTGAAACTAGCTGTGAACATTTAAGTGAAATGGAACCACAACATACGATACAGTATATTTAGATTATCTACAGTTTGAACTAAGGTCGGTTTGTGACACAATATTGAAAATTCTGTTAAATTTCTCTTTCCCTTACCCCCTCACTAAAAAAATTGTAAGGAACGTTCTCACAATCTCTGTAGATTGTATGTTTTTCTTTGGACTTGAGGACGTGACATGAGGTTATCAGGATGTCCCGGTAGTCTTCAACAAGTCCAAGACATAGAAAGTCTATTCATTTATTCACTTGGTTGTGCGATACAAGTGCTGAATGAGAGCTCAGGGCTCAGTGGGACTTCTTTTACTTTTTGGTTTTACTTTTAAATGAGAATACTCAGTTGCCAACATAGCTATTTTCTTTAGTTTGGCAGATTTCTCTGTCAGCAATATTTGTTTTTAACATTGTAGGGCACCAGTACTTGCTTTTGAAATCAATGTATTTTTGAATTTCAGGCTTATTATAATTTTTAAATGAATTATTCCTGGTAGTGGTTATATTTTGGGAGAAATTTGGGAACAGATGGCCTTCATGTAATGCCCACCATCTTTTTCAAGGGCTACATATTTTCTTTCCTCCTGAGCATTAGTCTTGGTCGGTTGAAATGTACCTGCAAAAAATTTGATCTTTTCCTGGAGGTGTTTCACTGAACTGAAATTTGGTTGTGACTTGAGTGTTTGTGCAGCTTGTCATAGACACTATAGCACCAAGAGAGAAAATACCCATGTTTTCAAAGATTTTATGGGAATGGGGAATTTGTTCACCTGTTATTTGATTTTTTTAATTAAATACCCGCTTTTTAAAGCTATTAAAATGATACATAAACTTAAAGCTGCCCCATTACGCACATGCACACAAAATAAATTGGATGTACATAGATGCTGAGAAGCCTTCTAAGTGTTCTCAAACATCAGCACCTACACCACACACGTTCATACACATGTATCATACTACACACTGTTATTTGCCTCTATCCACTCCATAGCGTGTAACAGAGGACCAGAGAGGGCCGACCAGCTCCAGGCTCCCTGGGCAACTTGTTGTGGAGTTAATGATCCAGATGTAATAAGGCTGTAATTGCCAGGCCAGTTTGTTTTGCACCTAATGTTAGATGGAGGGTCAGTGCTTTGTTGTATATCTGCCAACGGTGGACAATCACACTCCCTCTCACGCACATACACTCCTTCACACACCGTGTTCACCTCTGAGGGAGCAGTCACAAGGAGACCCCCTCCTCACACCCTGTTTCTCTCTCTCTCACTAATATACCCCCTCCCCCTTGCTCTCTACCTACTTCTCAGTTACTCTAAGCACCAGTCACTAATTAGGCATACACTGAAATTAGCCTAGCCCCAGTGCTATCACAAAGGATCACACCTAGGGTTCCAGAAAGCTGGGGAAGCTCTGGGGGAAACACATGCTTTTTTTGGCCTTAATTTGGGAGTTAGTATAACAAGACAGGAAACAAGGGAAGTGAGAGGGGTGGGACATGCAACAAATGTCAACCCTCCAGTCCTATGGATTGGGCCCTTGTAGACTTTGTTTATACATACTGCGACGAGTCAGAAGTGTTCACTGTCATCAGGTTAAAGTGGGCTGCAAGGGGATAAAATGTGCAATGAGACAGGACTTCAGACCTTACTAATATCTACGGATATGAAAGCAGAAATCTCAACTGAACCATCCTCCTCACTGAATCTTTCTGAATGATCCACTAGAAAAAGTATGCAATGTTTAACACCCTTTATTATTGTGGATACGTGATTAAAAACAAGGCTTATGTAACCACTTCTCAGGTCTCTCTTGAATAATAATATCAACTGCACACTGGTCTTCCTTAATAATCACACACACAGACAATTAAGTACTATAAGCTTGATTTGCACAGCCACATCCAGCTCCCTCGTTTAACCTTAATAACTCAATGAATGAACAATGCCACAGATAATAATCATAAAAACATATTTTTCCTTGTATGTTTCTGATCTTAGTCACATTGCAACATGTGTGCAGACAGTTATACTCCCCATTACTTTGAATAGCTAAGTGTTTATATTGCTAATAGTATTCACAGGTGCAGATCCTTAAAACATGTGGTCAGATATTTTTCTTAGTAGGACAAATAAACCAATATTTGTCTTTCCAACTCACGTCATTACTGTTATGAATACTGGGTGATCTTCAGAGCGCACTGAGGTGAAGTTAACACCTGAAGCAGACTATGAAAGTTCACATAAAGTCTGTATGAGCCCCCTTGTGGACATGTCACTGGACAGCCCTTGCCACCCCAGACTCCACAGGATTGTGCCTGTTAGGTCCGCCAGTCTGCAAGCGCAGGGACTTTTGGCTTCAGCCACACACACACACACACACACACACACACTTTTCCCCTCCTGCCCTCCCTGTGTCCCTGTGAGGCAGTACAAGGCTCGTCACATCATTTCGTAGCAGTAACACCTGAGGTTCGAAGTGAAGAGGTAGCACATTAGTGCTGAGGTGTACATGGTCACGCAGTTGCTCTTCACCCTGTTCATTAGCAGTAACAAGGCTACCACTCTGTTAGGTCTTTATACATGAGTAGCATGCAAACGTATACTGGCGTACCCAGCCACTGAGTCTCCAGAGAGCCTCCTCAAGGTCCTGGCTGGTGTGATGCTACTATTTTGCCCTCGAGCAGGAGGCTCACAGAAGCCAATGTTAAGATACAGTGGCAAATTCTCTCTAGAAACATCACATATCAAGCATATCTGTAGTCTGACTCACTTGAAATTTAGCACAATTCATCCATCTACAAAACACTAATATTCCTACGATTTAGTGCAGGTATTGTCTCTAAACCATGTGTATTTTTAGTCTCCATCCTGTCATTGAAATATATGTATTTGCTGTTGTGTTTGCAGGGGACAGAGGCCCGTTCAGAGAGTCCCAGAGACCAGGAGTGGCTGGACCACCTAAACCACATCCTCCAGCAGAAGGTCAGGCTTATCCGTCTGCATTAATGATCAAGTTACTCATTCCCGCAGACGCAGGAATGAGAACTTTAGTGATTACTTTTTAAACTTTTTTAGTTGTTGAGGTGGTCTTAGTTGAGGTATATATAGATTTGTCTGTTGTGTCAAAAGGTAGAAATTTGGCAGAAAGTGAGAAAGTTTTTCTTTTTTAAATTTATGGCAACAAAATAAAATGGATAGTAGTTCTTTCTCACAAAAAAGTATAACTCAAAAATGTGGGGGGGGGGGGGACGTGCAGTGAATTCATTTCAAGAGGGATTATAATCTGTGTTGCTTTATACAAGTAAAAAGGAGAATTGGTTACCACTCCACCACTGTTTCATATTATTAAAACAACTGGCTCTGTGTGGCCATGAGACAGAGCATCTCATTCTGTGCTACTCTCCTCTCTCTCAGTATTGTTGACATAAGAAAAGCTGAAATGGGAGAAGCGCAAATTGAAACATAAGACACAACACCACTTGACTGATTCCATCGCAAAGAAAATAAAACGCTGTTTTGTTAAAAATAATTATTGCTTTTCTACAGAACTTAAAAAGATTTTTTTTGCGATATATTATTTTTAGTTAGTTATTGTTAATGTATTATAATAATAATGATAATAATTATTTTATGTTTCAATTCCATTTTAGCATTGAATAATAATAGCACTCAATGTATCTAACTACAAATAAAATGTCAAGAAGTTTTAGAGATTTTTTTAGTACAGTTGAATGTAGCCTAAATATTTCATGCTTTATCTCCAGGTGTTTTTCCATAATGGTTGGGCGTTTTTGTCTATCATACCAGTTATTTTAGTCGAACATTGTAGATACACTGCTTTGTCAGTCTTCACTGTAAAAAGATTTCGGGGAAGCAGTTGCACCCAAATACAGTAATTGGATGAATTTTAGTTCCCACTCCAACGTGTCCTTCGCCAGTCTCTGCAAATTACAACGATGCAAAAGATAAAACAAAGAAAAAGCGACTCCATCCTCGCTGTGTGCTGGAGTCTTTGTGTGCACAGCCACTCATCTGTGAGTGCTCTGCTGGAGCTTTACTCAAGTGCTGTCAACGTCTGCTTGCTGTGATATGTGTATGATTGAGAGTGTCGAGTGTGTGTATGTGTGTCTTGTCTGTGTTCTTGTCAGCGGCTGCCGCAGGCACTCATGCGTCGCCTCCGCACCACGACACACACCAGACACTGTTCTCTTGTTCCCCAGATCTTCTTCTGACCTTTCCACCTTCCTCTCCCCCTCCTACACTAACACACACACACAACACTATTGAATCCATGTTTTTCCCTTCTAGCTGGACAGCTCTCAGTCCCTGTTCTCTGTCTCTCTCTGCCATCCTCCACTGTCCCGCATTCTCTCTCTCTCTCTCTCTCTCTCTCTCTCTCTCTCTCTCTCTCTTTCTCTCTCTCTCTCTCTCCCTCTCTCTCTCTCTCTGGCTCAGACCCCGAGGCAGCTTGTTAGTGGGGAACTAAATATTGATTTGGCGGGCCTGTCGATGCCGGGAGAATGAGCTAGTGTCCACCAGAGACCTCGGCACCGGCAGCCTGCTATCGACGTTTTCCGTGGGCAGAACAGGGGTGGTGGAGGGGTGGGGGTGGGCTGGAGCTGGTGTGGGGAGTGGAGGAGTAGGAGAAGAGCGGAGTATGACAAGGCTGAGACTTGCCCCCAGGTCCCTGTGGGGACCGCTGGGACCATCGCAGTCATCCCCCCTCACTGCAACAGACTTTTTCTATCCCCTTTCAAGTCCATCTTGTTCTGTTTTTTATTTATTTATTTATTTCAATTTTTTCCTCTCCTCTCTAGCTCGCAGTTTCCTCTTGTTGTCTGTTTATTAAAAGCATAGTGTCGTAACAAGGGGACTGGCATTAGGCTTTATCTCTGCCTTTGTCCCTCGTATAAATTTCTGCCATTTTTCTGAGGGGCTAGTGTGACATCTCACCTGCTACGAGGCCCCTTTGAGGACAATTTTAGTGACTGCGCTTGGGTTAGGTGGCTCTCCTAATGTGACAGTTTAAGATAAGGTGCCTATACAACACATGTCCACTGATGCTGAGAAGCGAGCGTTTCTTTAGTGAGGGAATACACTTAAAGAACTCTCATACTTCGCTTCTCTCTGTCATAGCTTATGAAAGGCTCACCAAGCAGAACATCTGTGAAGTGGAATGGCCTGGCTTGTCACCCTGCCTGTGACACTAATAACACACTCCCCTAATAGTGATATGATCTTACCTCCGAGCTGCACTCACACACTTCTTCGGATAAAAAGACACAGAGACAGAAATAGACCCGGTGAAAGGAAAGATGAGAGAGAGATCCATGTCCTTAACTGGCTGGCTGTCACTGAAAGAGGATGAGGATGTGTCCATCTGTGTGTGTGTGTGTGTGTGTGTGTGTGTGTGTGTGTGTGTGTGTGTGCATGTGTGTGTGTGTATATGTATGTCTGAGTATGTGTACATATTCGTGTGTGCGCGTACACTCTTAGGACAGCCTCATCTTGTCACTGTCAGTGCCTAATGGAGCTGCCAGTGGGACAGCACTTTATTATCTCAGTGGCCCTGTCAATAGCAAACCCATCACTCACTCAGTGTGTGTGTGTCTGCGCGCGCGTGTGTGTGTATTTGTGAAAGTGATATGTATGTGTGTATCTGTGTCTCTGTGTGTGGGCCATTGTTCGCCATCACTGTCATGTGCTGCCACATGTCAACATAACAAGAAAGAGAGACGTCCGCAACACATTGGCAAATAGTGTGCTGCTGAGATATGTGACTGCGTATGTGTTGAGTTACGGCTCCCTTCATACCAAAGAAGTGGCATAGATTTCCGGAGCCCCCTCACCGCTGCCCCACATGTCCACTCAAAACCAAATGAAACATTGCATTCATTTCTTAGTTCCTCACCTCCACTGGTGAGTTAATGAAATTAAACCCTACTCTTGTCAGTAGAGAGCCACCATAAGCAGCGCTCCGTTGCCAGGATCGAGGGACGGTGCTATGTAATAATCATGAGCAGGCCAGGGGGTGTACTGTATGGCTCCACCGCAACCCACCATGAATAAGGCCAGCAGTGAAGATGGAGTGTCCATGTGGGCCATGGGGTCCAGGCACCGGCCCGGGGAAGCATTGATTTAATTGCCTTTGGTTTATTTGTGGAGTCCTAATTATTGACTGGAGGTAGAATTTAATGGGCCAAGTCTTTATGAAGACAGGGAAATGACTGGCTTCTGCTGCTGGCCAATAATGAACAGGAGGAGCAAGTGCATGCAAGCGTGTGCACATGCACGCAAACACTCACGTTCCCTCCAGATCATTTTTCAGACTCATTTTGTACACACACATACCCATCTCAAGCCTCATGACAGCATAATAACATTTAAAAAGTCATTGACTCTGTTGATTTCTTTATGAGAGGACAGCGGTTTGGTTTACTGGTATGGGGTGGCGCTTTGGGCCTGCTAATATTTACCTCACAATCACACCCCGGGGAAGCGTACAAGCATCACTTCTTATCAGCCTCCAAACTATAACAAGCTGGTGAACATTAAGACAGTGGTAGAGACAGGCCAGACCAATCTGGACTGGACTTGATATAAAACATTAAAGGTGTTTATGGATGGACTACAGGGCTCGAATAATTCCCGTAATTTCAAAACCTTATTGAACTTTGGGGAAAGTCTGCTGTAGCTCATTCCTACGGCGGTAAATGGCATCGTTTATCTAATGTTAACAGACTTTATTCATGTCACTTCTTGTCAAGGCGTCTCGCCCTATTGGTACTTCCATAGGGCATTACATCATTAACCCTCTGTATTAAACATATCAAAGGCTCAGTGTCTTACAGTGCTAATGTACTGAGAAACTTTTCTATTGTTGTCTGCGCTGGCAGGGTGAGCGGTAGTGTGTTGTGTTGTGTGGCTCATTATGCCTCTGTAATGACAAGGAACAGCTCTGAGTCCCACACTTCTCTCTGAAGGAAAGTGACTCTAATTAAGCCTCATTTAATGATTGAGCTAATTAAATCAGCCACTCTTTTTTCGTCTCCGCAAGTGTGTTTGCATGCGTGCGGAGAGGACCCGAGCCGAGCCTTTGTACTGTAAATATGTCACTGGCACAGTGGCAGGGTCTAGGAGGGGGGTTCCCAAGAGGAGGCTGGTGTTAGAGCTGTTGTTAATACCAGAGCTCACTGTGACTTATTCTTATGTTCAACTGGCATTTCACATGAATAGAAATGGCAAATACAGCAGTGCTGGTGCTGTTTCTTTGTCATTAAACTGTTTGGGTGATTACTTAACCCAGCAGCTACAGTATAGAAAACATTACAGCACATTTCAGGAGGTTAGAGTCGTTGGAATAAGCCAGGTGAAGAATCTTATTATTATTCTTTGACACATGAGGCTATTTTGGAGTTTTAAGGTTACTGCCAGTCTGATTGCACCCAAGGGTAGTCCTCTGGAGCACAGTGGGCTTCCCCTCTTTGAGTTACTGTAGCACAGAAAGAGAATTAATGATGAAAGTGGACGTTTCCTTACTGAATAGACGGCTGCTGCTTTATATTTATTGAATTTTAACACCTTCTTGTATTGTATGTGACAGTTTGCTGCAGGCACAGCCACTTTTGTTGATCGTAACTGCTTCCCAGTACATTACCCCGGCCAATGAGCCGTACTGTTAATCGCAGGTATGTTCTTGATTGCTGAATTCTACCTAAAGGTTGCATCTCTTTTGTATGGATATCACCTTTCTATATTTAAACCCCAGTGGTGCCTGAATCACCTCCTTTTCACACCTAATGAGTAGGAACCTGAAACAAAGACCCGGTGCTTTCCTGTGTTTAATCTAGGGTGTATTTAGGTCAGATCCCTAACAAATGCATGTTGCACACTGAAATGATGTTTCCAAACAACGTATCAAGAAAAGGAGAGATTTTTAATTACAGTATTTGTGGCCCCAAGTGTCCAATTCCCTTTCATATCAGTCTCTAGTGGCCTAAAGGGGAGAAGAGAGAGGGATCTGCTCCGCTGCAGGGGTAGGTAATTACGAAGGAGAGAGAGAGAGAGAGAGAATAGGCTTGTCGGTGCTTTAGTGGTATTCTTACCTGAGCCCCTCTTTGCAAATGTGACATATTCATTATCGGAGATAATCAAATGCAAGACTTTTTAGTATGGTGCCTTTGTGCTTGGGCTTTTTTTATCTATTTATCATGTTGTTGTTGTTATTCCCCCGTTTGATAAATTTGATTTTCAAACAAAAGTGAGAAGATCAAAGATCAAAGAGCTGTTTTTTCCCCTCTGTGATAAAACTACTGTAACTACTTCTCCCTTACCTTGAATAGTGGCCTAGATTGGAGACTGCTCACGAACCAGGGACAGAGATTTATATCAGGAATCCTTCACCATACTGAAAACACTCCTGTCATACGAGTCAGATCGGATGGAAAATGTCGTTTTTATAGGACAAGATTGTAGTTAAATTAAGTAAAAGCATCTGATTGTAACAATTATAAATGACTATTGATACTGTAAGATGTTTGAATAACAGAAAAAACACTTGGTGAGGGCATGCAGACATTTGGATGATGTAGTCTCTTATGTGTGTTTTAGGCTCTCTGATTCCCCCTCCCTCCTCATTCTTACTCATTTAGATATCCAGCATCCTGACACAATCTCTACAACTACACACAAATTGGGCCCTTGGAAATAATTGCGCTAACCCGTTCCGAGGGAGAGGACAAAAGAGCAGGAATGATCGATCTGTTAAGGAAAAAAAAAAAGTTGGCGTGTGTAATGCCACTACCAGACAATGGTCACTGGAGTGCTGCAACTTTGAGCTGCTCCTTGCCTTGAGGTGTGCCCCAGGCTATCGAATAGCAATGTCATTTAATTGGCTCATAAAAACACCTTTTGCTTGCAGCCCCTGTCCTTGTCTTCACAGACACACACACACACACACATAATACACACACACTTGTCAGTGTCAGTGGCTTTACATGTCAGTTCACTTCTAAAACATGTTCATGAAATCATACCTAGACAAAAGGTCTGCTCTGCAGGGCCTGTTGAATAGTAATAGGTGTGAGTTAGCATGGCTTAATGCTACAGTAGCTATTTTAGTGTTGCCAAGGGGGACAGGGCCGCTTGCAAAACAGTGGTTGTGTTGCTTAGCGCTAGTGTTGGTGCTGGCCAGCTCTGCCAAAGGGGACAGGGGGCCGGCTAAATCAACTGTAGCATAACATTAGTGCCAGTTCCTAACACTGCCTTAAGCAGCCCAGGGGATCCAGTAGAGCAGCTGCATCACAGCTTACCTCCAACCACCCTGCAGGGTATCGGTCCCCAGCAAATGTGGCAGTTAGATGAAAGGGAATGAAAGCCCTGCTCGTCCCGTTTCTGAGCCTGTGTGTTGAGCGCATGTGTTTCCTTTTGCTTGCCGGTGCCAGAATCTGCCGATGTGAATCACACACCACTGGGAGACAAATCAGAACGAGAGGTATTTTATCAAACGCAATATAATCATTTATCGACCAAGAGACCAAAAAGTCTTCTCCCTGTACGTGGTGACATATATCAACTTTAATGAAGCCTAATAAAGATGTTTATCCTGTCATGCCTCTCTTCTTACTTTTAGCATCTTAAACCTTAGTGATAAAGCATCTTGGTGATAAGGTTTATCTAGATCATGTTTACCTGCTAGTGTTGTTTACCCATATTCCCATATCGGTTCTTTTAATGATCCAGTCTCCCTCATTGCTGTCCCATTGAGCCCCGTGTTGTGGCTGTGTCTCTATTTTAGTAGGTTTGTTTGCATAGTTAGTGGCTCTAAGTGCAATTAGCTGATTAGGAAATTGTGTGCATGTGTGTGTGCACCTATGTGAGTGTGTGCGAGACAGAGAGAGTGAATTCTCCCAGGAGGACAGACGCAGAGGGAGATGTCTCAGCAGTTACTGTAGTGTAGTGGTTCTCTGAGGAATAGCGCTGTGTGTTTGATGCATCCAGTGCTGCTGGAACTGACTCCCACTGCACACATGCTCAAGTGGGCACACACACACACATTTCCCGGCACATGGGGCCTTGTGTTCCCTGCTCCTGTTACCTTTAATGAAGAAGAGAGAGGTTTCAAGGGGCAGGGGGACTGTCTGTGCATTTGTGTGTGAGTAAGTGTGTGTGTGTGCACGTGTTAAAAGTACTGTATGAGGTTCTCACCAGATGTATTGGAAATTTATGAGATGATGGTTTCAAATCACATCACAGTCCTTTGCTGTGTCCTTAAAACACGTCAGCTGTGGACCTAATTCCAATATGTTTTGTGATGTTTGTGTTAATCACTTCAAAGCAACATGATACCTTGTATTCCTCTGTTGCAGATGTTATACAGTTGAGTTCATTGCAGCGCTTCACACTTGTGTCAGCCTGTTTTTCTGTGTACGGTTCAATAGCTTATGTTTTCACATTCTCTTTTAAGAGATAAAAAGTGAAAGATTTTATGATAATGAAGTCACTATTTTCAGCTTGGCCTGTCCACTTCTCATCTCTTGCCACGTAACTTGGGAAGTTGCTCAGGGAATGAATTTGTTTCCCTCGCTTTAAAAAGGCGCTTGTAAAAGGCTGCACATACTTGAAGTGAATATTTATGGGTGATACAGTATGAATGCCTGCCTTTGATCAGGCGCCCTAATGACCATAAAATCCTTGTGTCGATTCAGAGGAAAAACAAAATTAGCCAGAGCTCTGAGGAAAAGCCTGCCCACCTCTTTATTTTTACCTTTCCAACATTTCCACGACAACAACTAAGCAAACACCTATAGAAAGTTCCTTCATACACAACCTTTTTAATCCTTTATGATTAAGTGGACATCAGTTCTCATCCTCTTGCCTTCCCAGCATAGATGCAGTCCAGTAAAAACACGATACTGTAAATGTGATGTGATGCCCAGACTGTTTTAATAATGCCTCAAGGAATGTCTGCTGGGAAAAGCATAGTGTCTCCTCAGCTACTCCAAAAAAAAAAAAGGCAATGGTCACCCTTTTCCTTAGAGGTGTGACGAGTGCACACCGAGTTATTTTATTCACCTCAGAGTTGGTTTCAGTTGTTTAAGTGTTGCAGTGTGTGTTGGTCAGTCGGTCTCGTTTGTTACAGCTGAAGTTCGCTGCTCCGCCCCGCTAACATTAGTCTCAGAGTGACGGCGTAGAAAGTTCACAATATACTTCCGGTTCGTCTCGCAAAGGTAATTATTTAGTCATTAAATCAAAAAATGCTTGCAAACACTGCCTTATTTGAATATGTACTGCAAGATAACTCTAGCATGTGCACGCTGTAGACACTTGTCGTTCCATCAACTTCACATTATTAACTAACATTTAGAATATCGATTTTTGACATTTCTGAATCGATTCAGAATCGTCCACGTCTGCATCACGGTGCATCTTATAATCGAGAAATTTCCACGCCTCTACTTTTCCTGCACTTGATACTTAGGAATCATAAATTACAGCTGAGTACTAACCGCATACAAAAAGTAAGGTGTAGAATAAGCTTTTGAAACTACTGCTGTAAAGCCTGTTTTGTGAATTGCTTTGTCAAAACACTCAACATGGACGGTCCCTCAAAAGTTTCACAAGTCCTCAGGCCACATCTGAGGTTCTCTTGTTTTACTCACAAAACCGCAAATAGGCTCTCTGAAAAGCTGCCAGGTGTCAAAAATCCAACTTTTTTTAAATAGTGGTGCGTTTGTGTGTTTTCCTCATTTTCTCTAACCCTTTCTACCACCGCCCCCACACCCCTTTTCTATCCTTCCCCTCCCCTGCAGATCCCCTCTGCCGGCCAGCTAATGGAGGCTGTGCGCGTGAAGATGAAGGAGAGGAAAGTGCTGACAGAAGAGCTGGCCACGCTCGCAACACCAGTCAGCGAAAAAGCCTGACTCCCTGGGCTGAGGCTGGGAAAACTGTCATCCTCTTCTCCCCCCACCCCCTTCCTCTCTCCCTCCCCGGTTCTTACTCAGTGGGAGCTGGGCTGAGCCAAGCTGAGCCGGGGCAGCAGAACCAATATTTGTGAGAAAAGCGCTGTCGACTCACTCTGGGCCACTGCCTCAACACAGCAGCCCGGCTTTTGTAAATGAGCCCTCGACATCTGTGTTAGTGCTCAGCGCGCTATGTCTATCAGACAGGGCCCTTTAGCGCCAAGCTAATTTACAGTGCAGCCACTCTCCCCCACTCTCAACGCAGACCTGGGGTGATAAGGCAAATGCTTACGCTAATGTTTAAGTTAGACTTTTTTCTCTTTTTTTTTTACCTCTCCCCCTAATTTATTTGGCACCTCAAGGACCTTAGGGTGCAGGGACTTGACCTGGCAATGCCAAGTCGACACTTTGAGAAAGTCAAGAGTGCAGCACAGAGCAGAATATTCACTGTAAGGGGTTAGAGCTATTTATCAGACCTGTACTCTCAGAGACCCTGTGCGATGATTGAAGCCAATGAATTTTATTCATCAAATGCACTACAAGTATTTATCTCTGAAGGAAACTAACTTTGGTTGTAGATGCTTAAAATACTTGTTATAGCTTCTACTTTGTAAATATTTGTTCCGTTGATAATTTAACAGGCAATTATGTTAAATGTGAATGATTTTCTTATAAAAACTTCCTCTTAATAAAAACCAGTTTCACCTATTTTTGTCTATATTTTGTTCTTCAAAGACTGCATTATTGTTGGGAATTTCCCGGTGCTGTTAAATGTCTAAATGTTCTCTTGTTCCAGCAGTTCAAAGGACTGTCAGTCAGTCTGTGTTGGCGACTGAGGATGTTCTGGTGTGCAGCAGGGTTCTCACACCTCTCTCATGATTGACAGCTGATTGTTGGCATGGTTCCTGTCTGTAACAAGTGACCCCTGCTGTTGACATCATTAACAAGGGTCCACATGAGCATAAGCACACACACAGAGCACAGCGCAGCACAGGGGTGTACTGGAGGAGTGGTTGCATCCTTGACACAGCTACCTCCAACCCCTTTTATCTGTTTCTCTTCTCCTCCATCTCTTATTATTCATTTTGAATATTAAACCATGATCCTGGTCTCCACTGTCCTTGAGTTGGCATCCTACACAAGAGACCACACACTCCTCCCTTTCGAATCATCCCTTTTCTTAGTCCTTTTTTTTTTTTTTTTTACCTCTCCTAGCTTTTGTTTTCCTCTTCACTACTTTCCTCCTTTCTTTTTATTATGTATAATTAACAATGGTGTGAAGAATCCTCTGTTCAGGAATTAAAAAGAAATAATTCCACTTTTTAATCCCCCTCCCTTCTCAAATATATGCTAATGATGTCGTTTTCCTTTATCTTTTTATAATAAAGGATTAGGCCAGGACTGTCTCTAGCTGCAACTCGGGGACCAATTTAGCTGGGATCCAGGAGAGACAAACCCTGGTGGTTAATTACCATTCATTAACATAGTTTGCATCTTTTCTTCTTCTCCAATACCCAGGAGCCAGCTATTGTCAATATTTGTCCCATATAAATTTCTGCAGTTTTTTTTTTCCAGTCACTGTCCTCCAGCGTAATGCAGCTAATGACAAACATTAATAACTCAGAGAAATCCGGTGGCGCAGTGGGTATAGAAGAGCAAAGCATCGGTGCCACGCAAATTATCTCTCAGCCCCCACCCCTTGCTGTCTGACTGTCTCTATTTCTCTCTCTTCCTTCTAGTGTGTAATGCATAGTCAACATGTTTGCTCGCTGAGCCCCGCCATCCGGCCTCGGCTGACACACTCGTGCTATTTCTGTGACATATTCAAATGTGGGCCCCCTTAGCTGGTACTCCCTTGGGTTTAATTAACCTGGCCTTGCCTCTGACACTCCCTCAGTGAAGACGTTAAAACGATCTTGAAAACACCCTTCAAACAACCCGCCCCCCCCCCCCAACGCACACACCAATGTCTTGCACTAGGCGCTGTATATATGATTCATCTCTTTTTTTTTTCTGTGTAGGAATGGCGTGCCATAGCCCTTTTTCTTCTCTTTCTCCTTGTCTTCCACCCTTCTTTTCTTGTATAGCTCTCATTAAGAGAGGTTTCCTGTGGGAATTACTTTGATCAGTACTTCCAAATGCAAAGTTTTCCTCCCTTCCCCTTTTATTCATTCCAACACAGTCAACTCTGTGTCATTTTTTTCTTCTGTCTCTGTCTCTTTCTCTCACCCCGACTTCTTTTTAAAATCCAACTTTCCTATGTTTCTTTCTTTCCACAGATTCCTGCAGGAGCTTGTTCCTGGAGGGGTAGAGGAGATCAAGGTCACGGGTTGACTTTTGGGTCGATCGATGATTTGTGTACGTGTGTGTTTGAGTTGTGTGTGTCCCAAGGCTTCTCTGTTGTACTTTTAAGTTCCCCCGGTCTGGTGTGAGTGCGTGCCACTTGGGTGGGAAGGCGGGTAGCCCACAGTACACAAAACAGTCAGAGCACAAGCAGAGAATTTCTGCAGCCTCCATCTGATGCACAATTAGTCCTTGCAGATCTCGTCAGCCAGCTGTGTAGCGGATAGAAAACAGCCTCTGGTGATTTCCCTTACTTCACTGACACAGTTTCACACCCTGGCTATCGCTGCCAATATACCAGTCTGCTTTGATATCGCACACACAGACACTTGGCACTGTCTTAAAAAACAAGGTAGTTGTGACATACAGCCAAATGTGTTTTTGACAAATGTATAATGCAACATGTTTACAGTTTTCATTGTGTCTATCCTCCATGTTTGTACCACAGGGAGAAGGTTCAGTATCAAAAGGTAGAGGCTGTTTACACTTTGTATGACAGAAATTTCTCAAAGCTGTTGTGTTTCAATTTGCTGTGGTGTGTAATTTTAGTCTAATGGCAATTGTTTTCAAAACTTTTAAAATTTAAACCTGTGCTTCTTCTACATCCATGTGTAATTTTCTTTTTCACTAGATCAGATGCCACCTTAAAAAGAAAAAAGGAATCACAGTCTGCTGATGCACATATGCTATGTATACAACCTCATTGATCTTGACTTGAACAAGTCCCTTATCCTCCTCTACAGCGCTCCAGACATGAAACGGCAGCAGATTATGGGTGGATGCGGCCCGCCGTGGGAAGCGAGGGAGCAGATAAAAAGGCCAGCCACTCAGGGGACTAAAGCTATGTTTTGATGCTGTGTGATAAAGCAGAGGCATAGGGCAAGAGGAAGGGGAAAGTTAAAGGATCTATCTATATATATATATCCTCTGGCTTCTCTTTTTGGATTTTTTTTTTCTCCTTCCCTTCACGTCTTTGTCTTGTCCATTGTAACCAAGCTTTTCCTGCACTTTTATTGTTCTTTGACACTCACACTTTCTCTGTCCCCGTGGACTGTCCTAAGCCTTGCTCATGGCAGCTGTCTCTCTAAAGCCATGGCCTGAGCTCCTGGGGAGAAAAAAAAGAGAGAAAGAGAGACAGAGAGAGGGGTTGATCTGGTCTCTAATCCACCTTCTCTCACAGCGTAGGAGGGAAGCTGCAGTCCTCAACATCACCTCAGAGAGAAGTGACTCTTTGGCATGTGACTAACTGAACCCTCTGGTGTCCATGTGACTAATCCGGGATGTTGTCAAACGGTGTAGAAACATTCGAACTTATACTTTGACGCAGTATATTTTCAGAGATGTTGCTTTTATGTATGCCAAGCTTCAAGCAGGGGATTTTTTGCTTTGAGTTCATCAATTGGCACCCATAGTACCATTTTGTTATGTGCATTCAGAATCCAAACAAACTTCTGAAACAGAGTATCAGTCTTTATCGGTCTTACCTGCTGTAAGATAGGCAGCCATCCTTTGTTTTCTGCTCCAGCATTTAATAACACCTTAGTCTGGGGTGTATAGCTCCTCAAAGCACCTCACCACCTTGGCTAACTTTTCCAAGCGCTCATTAGCGGACTGGCTGAAGTTTGGAGGGTATGAAGCGGGCTGGCAGATTACCCCCTGTAAAGTAGCACACCTCAGGTAATCACACTAATGAATTCAAGCACCCCCACCCACCCTTTTCTCTTTTTCCCTTTACTTACTTTCTCCCTTCCTTCCACAGTGGCGGGTCGGTGCAAGAAGTGCCAAACAACAAAGAAGTGTTTGTTTGCATAATATTAGCACTGCACGCTCGCACACAGTGGCGGGGGCCTGACTGCAGGACTGACTGGAGGCTTCCCATGAACACAGGTGGGGCAGGGCAAGCATCACTGGGACCAATTAGAGCAGAGCACAGGTACATTAGCATGTTTGAGTGGAGTGTGATGGCGTGGGGATTGGTAAGCCTTAAGAAACACAAACACCTGACCACGGCCGGGTATGATTTAGTTGTTTGTCTCCCATGACATGACGGGCATATGGGTGACAAACGTCCCCTGATCTGCTGTCATAGCCAATCTTGTCTTTTCCATCTGAACCTACACACACATTTTACTGAAAGATACAGCTGCAGCTTTCTTACTGTAGATGAAAGTGCTTTATTTATGATTAAATATAAAAATGACAATTTGCTAATGTTTTAAAGATTAATATAAAAAAGTTATGTCATTCTTGGGTTGTTGCCTTAAAGGACGATAGAAACAAGCAGCAAAATGTGATTCAAAATGTGTTCAGTCTTTCAGTTGCAGCCAATGATTGTAAGTAATTTAATGTGGAGCAGGTTGATCCTCAGCAGTAAAAAATACCATTGTTCTTAGCAAAACTCATCTGGCTAAATATAGCTTCAAATTAAAGCAAATAGTTAATTAGACTAAAAATGATGGTCCCATGGTGTTCCCGGGCCTAATATTCTAGGTTTGCCACGTGGTACCAGCCCAGCTAGATGTGCCCAGAAAACCTTAACAGGGAGGCGTCCTGATCAGATGCCTGAACCACCTCAATTAGAACCTTTCAATGTGAAGGAGCAGCGGATCTAGTCCAAGCTCTGTATAGATGTCTGAGCGCCTGACCTCATCCTATCCCTAGGGGTTAGCAGAGACGCCTTGCAAAGGCCACTTCAACCTGTGATATTATTCTTTTGGTCGCTACCCAGAGCTCATGATCATAGGTGAGGGTTTGAACGTACAACCTTTGTTTGGCCCTAAAGAGGTTTTGGCAAACCATCAGGCGAGGGGAGGCTAGACCTTTCTCAGGCTGCCGACACACCCTCTGTGGAGGAGGCAGAGTTGGAAGACTCGGGCAAAACCTTGCCCATTTCTCTGGCAGAGGTCAAGTCAATAATGTAGTCAAACCCTCTGCAGTGGCAAGGCGCCAGGCGTGCATGAGAATTCACCCTGGGATGCTGAAAGCTGTGGATATTGTTTGGCTGTCTTGGTTGCCTTACTAATGTTGCGCAAAGGTTGGGAGAAGGGCGTATGGATTGGTTGACGAGGGTGGTGGACCCTTTTTTGGTCTTTTTTAAAATGGGAGTGGAGGGTGTGGTCCAATCATCAGGATAACACACTGCTCATCCTCCAGGAAAGATTATAACAGAGTGCTGGAGGGATGATCCAGATATGCAATACAGAATCAGTCATAGTCATTGGAAAAGTGGACTAGCTCTTTTAGTTTTACAGAGATAGAAGAGGGGAGTTTACCCATCCAGTCTACAAAAAGTTAGAGAAGACTTATGACTGTGTCCCTGGGATGGATGTACCGTGGGAAAATGGGGTGCCATTGCTACAAGTCATCCTGTCCTTGAATAATTTGAGTAAGAGCTACGTCTGTATTTATTGCAAAAATTCAAGCATGTTGTCCTTCCATTAAGTTGTTCTTTGTCACAAATTGTTTGGGATTTAAATCAACACAGAGGAGAAAAGAGTTTCCAGTTTATGTGACCTGCAGGTCTGATTTAGAGTCAGCAACTTTTAGTCTGAGGCCATGGTGCTCTGCCGGAAAATGGTGCCCCTATGACAGTTCAGGTATCTCTGGGACTTGTTCCCATATGAGGGGAAATAGAAAATCATATTGAAAGATATTTTCATGATGTTCATTAATGAGGTGAGGATTATCTGTCTATCCTAGTTGCACTACAAACAGGCATTTTTTGACTTAGAATAAACCTATTGAGTGTCTACACTAAACATGCTAAACAGAAAAACTTTTGAATTATTAACTTTAAAAGGTATCTATAATTAAAGCCAATATTTACTGCAGAGACTCTGAATGTAGAGTAGAGCCTGCAGAAGATCGTACACATTAAAAAAAAACAACACCCCGTCTGCTCTGTTACAAAAACACAAGTTTCTAATGTGTGAACTAAAAACTTCTGCTGTTCCGGCGTTCAGTCTGCTGATGACAAAAATGAGACCAGCGGTCTGAGTAATAAAGTTAATGGCAACGATTTCATATTTCACTTCAGCTCAGCCTCCATCTGTCTGTACAGCACAGGTGAGATTTATTGTCTCATGAGCGAAGACAAATGGACACTTTCCTCAGACCACACACGCACATACAGATCACTGAGCCGTGGAACCGAGCACTTTATCAGAGCTGCCCGCGGAGGCCAGCGAGCAGGAAAACTGAGCAAAGAACCGCTCTCAGGTCACTGTCAGCCAGTTTGATGTATCACTCTTACTTTCTGTGCTTGCCAATAAGAGACAAAATAAATGTTTGGTGTTCAAGATGTTGTTACATATCTGTTCAACCTTTTTATGTAATCTGCTTTCACTGTGGAGCAGGTCTAATCTGACGGAGTAATACAGTTTACTTTAGTCATATTTGTTGCATATAGTAGCAGTTTCACTATATTTCACATATGCATTATCATTGCTGCATCATTTTTTACCACTAGGTGGAAGCAAATCATCATAGTTTGTAATAAATGAAGTCAGCTTTGGACAAACCGCTCAGTGTGTAGATGTGCACACACACAAAAACAGATAATCCTTCTCAACATATACCGCAACACTTTTAAAATGCTTTGTTCTTGTGATAGAAGCATCCAGCATGGTGTGAATTGGTAAATTTAAAATTTTATTTCCATAGATTATATAGATAATCTAAGAAAGTGACTCTAAAAGTGGGGTCCGAAACCCCCAGCGGTCCTAGAGGAGGTTCCGGGGGGTCCCCAGCAAAAAGGGGAATCATTTATTTTCACTATAATTCCATCCATAAGTAACACAATGACACAATGTGTGATTTATTGATGATATATTTTAGTCATGAGTTTCATACACTTTCTGTAATAAAATATCTGAAAGCAAAACTCTTATTAGATGGGGGTCCCTGGTCTAATTTGTGTCAGTTTAGGGGGTCCTTGACGTGAAAAAGTTTGGGAACCACTGGTCTCAGCTCTCTTTCGCCTTCCCTGTTTTTGGATGTATGTTGAGACATTTTCCACAGGATGGCGCCACTAACATAACAAATGTTTTTCTCCTCTATTTTCAACCAGCACTGCTTTAAATGATCTGCTGTGATGGAATTCGGTCATTACAAGAGAAGAGAATAACGCGCAAGTAAAAAATAGAATAAAATCATAATATCATGCATCAGTCAAACCGTAGTGATGACAGTGATGGAGTTTAAACAGGAACGAGTTAACAGCATGCATTCAAAATGTCCGAAATGCCCATCGTTTAACAGATCAGTAGAGTTACAAAGGTGATGTATGTGAAGTATGTTAGCTGTTTCTAATTCACATGCACATGCAGACACATACACAGTGATACAGGATTACTTGGTTATTTACATGATCGGAGTTTAATGTCAACAGATGTAGTTAGAAATGTGTGTTATTAGCTGGTTTGAGGCACATCATTTCTTTGGAGTGGAGTTTATTTATGGTTATTTTATTGATGCTTTTGTATTCCTTCCACCCAGTCTGTGGTGTAATAGTGAGAAATAGACCTCCCACAAGAGACAGCTGTACACATTATTGTACACAGTATTCGCGTTATGAACACTCATTGTTTGCATTTCATCACCTAACGCTCACTTCTCAGGACCAAAAGAGATTTGCTGTAGTTATAAGCTGTTATTATTTAAATATAAATAATATATTTGGACAAACAGCTTTTTAAAGGAATTTTAACGCGCTTTAGTCGTAAATACAGAGTTCCTACATGGAGGCATCCTTGAAAATACAGCTTTAATTTGTTTCATTTGGACAGTCACAGACGCAGTTATGGGCGCATATAGGGTTTGATAGCCTGTTTGGTGATCTTCACTCCGAGTCCTATTCCAGGCCTGTGATAGTAGCCATATGGGATGAGTCTCTGTCTGCCCAAGTAGTCCTACCCTAATCGACCCCAACCATCTGGCGTCGAGGGGCTGCCGCTGAGCTGACAAATGTGTGCAGGTGACTTATTAGCTTTAATTCAGTGACATAACTCGCATTGCTCCTGCAGATTTCGGGCAGTCGTTTTAATCCTCTCAGCCAAAAAAAAAAATGTCGTGATGTCCGCAGTGAGCAGTTGTCAGAGCAAGGATAAAAGTGCGTGTGCACCAGGCGAGAAAACTGCACGTTTTGCACCACATTTACAGAACCCCGTGTTTGCAATGTGTTGTTCCCGGAAACATCTCTATTATGATGAAAATATGCCCATTTTAAAGACCATTATGTATCAAAGATGTCTACACACTCCTGTTTAATTGTGTGCGGACATAAACTAGGAGTCTGTACTCAGTGTCCGATCAAGGTGCCATGGCAGCTTTTTGTTTCATTACGCACCAGTAGGCTCCATGAAATGACAGTTCATGAGGACAGGCATCGAAAGCAAAACATTAACATGATTTTAAAATGCAGCTATTAGCTATTAGTCGATTAATCATTAGTTGATCGAAAGAAAATTGTTTGCCAACTATTTTGATAATGAACAATCGTTCAAGTTATTTTTTTAAGCAAAAATGCCAAACATCTGATGGTTCCAGGTTCTCAAGTGTGATCATTTTTCCGCCTTTTTTGGTCTTATATTATAATTAATTGAATATTTTGGGGGGGGGGGGGGGTTGGACTGCATGTCTGACAAAATAAGACATTTGAACAAGTCACCATGTCCTCTGGGATATTGTGATAGACATAGACTGTTTTCTGATGTTTTATAGACCAAATATTAATCAATTAATTGAGAAAACAACCTGCAGATTAATCGATTGTGAAAATAATGGTTAGTTGCAGCCCTAGTAAACCTACTCACGCCACAGTGTAACTATGCTTGTACAGATGTTATTATTGACTTTGAGGGGCTGCAGAGATTTGATGTGACACTCAGCTACAGTCTGTCACTCTCAGCTCTCCAATATCGGTTTGTGGAGGTGGATGCACATTTTCATGGCACCGGTTTCTGTGCTGATCTTTTTCAGCGTGCATTACCAACATTTTTGCATCTGATCCTCGGCGTGTTCGTCTAGTGGTGTTTCTGTTATTTTGTATTTCGCTATTTCACCGAACGAAGCATGATAGGGAGTTGAATCGTGGTTGTCTCTGCTGATGGGCGCTGTCCAGGGTGCTGGAGGTGTAGAGGCGCTGCTGAAACTTTGCAGCTTGTCTCTATAAGTCATGAGTCTCATTAGGGGGGGGGGAGCATCGACATTTATTTGTACCCTAGTGTGTTTGCAGTCTTTTTCTCTGTCTTTCTCTCTAATGTACTGGAAGTGTGTAGCCCATAGATCTAATCTAGGTTTAAGGCAACTATTACCACCATCACTCCCAAGGACAACTCGGCATTTAAGTCTGTACCTACAAACTTGATCTGCTTATATTATTGGGGTTAGGAAATGTTTTACTTCTTCTTCACTTCATCTTAATGGCAGATTCAAGCTTAATTCAATTGAAAAGTAATTCTATGCAAATTTGTTATCCTTCCACGTCCTCGTCCTTCTACCAAACGAGCTTAGATTAGAAATTGAGGAGCCGGCCGCTTTAAATGGAGCTGGCTCTGACGTCAGCGCCGTTTTAGACATGTGGGTTTGACATCCAATAACCTGATCGAGGCTTTAGTCAGCCCCTTTCTCACAGGAGATCCTTCTGGTGAAGACAAGCGTAGACAGGGGTTAGCCGAGGCTGCAAGATCACCAGATACAATTAGGACCGAGGTTTCCTCCGCGCACCTGCAGCATCAGTTCATATTTCCAGCTAGAACCACCGTGTAGCAACCATGTCTGTAGCGGGGCTGAAGAAGCAATTCCACAAAGCCACTCAGGTAAGAGGACGCGACGTCCTGTACACCAGATCTTCACGCTGTGGTGCCACATAGTTGGAGAGGAGCGGAGTGGCGTTTGGATTGTAGAGATTCGCCTTTAGTCGTTTTGGCGGTTAATGGACCTCATGCTGCACTCATGTGTAGTAGTAGACTACTATAGATGTGCTCCATCCATCCTCTATCAGTTAGTCGTCGCTGTCCTGGTGCTGAAATGCACTCCATTGAACAGACTGGCGTGGTGCAGCATTGCACCAAAAGAGTAATTTATTACTCGTGTTTTACACTGCAGCCTCCGCTCAGATTTATTATGGTTATTTGATGCACGACGGGAAAAGACGCGATAATTATTATGTCATTTCTCTGTGTGGCCGTCTTGGAGGCAGATGGCAAGACACTGTGATGGTAGTGATGTCGGGCACGTCAGTTCCTCTCGGTACCCTTCAGATGACATTCCGCACCGTCAACACGCACAGAAAACCACCAGAGCTGCAGCTCACGGCAGCCGCTCACGCTTGTAATGCGCAAGTTGTAGCTCTAAATGAAGGACGGTTTAAATCCGTGTTTCTTTCAGCCAACCACGGTGGGAACTCCGCCGCGCAACGTGTTATGCAATCGTTAAGTGAGCCTGGGCGGAAATCCGCTCCTATCAACAGCGGCACGCCATGACCCCGGCGCCCTCTAAGCGCACTTAAAGGCTGTTGTGGGATACCAGTGATGGATTTAATTACACCCTCCCCATCTAATGCTGAAACATCTGTTATTATTAGATGTTGGTCCAGTGCGGTTCAAGGTTACCCCGAGGTTCATACCATACCACCCATTTTAGTATCCAAATGCTCAGACTGAGATTTTAACCATCATTAACTTTGGAGCCTATCAGAGTGGTGGCCATTGGGCACCAGTGCTCCTAAATGGGAACTTGATGGTCAAAGCTATGGACTGATCTGTCCCTGCAGCCTGCCACTAACTCCAGGCCTTTAAGTGGCTTTATTTCTAGTGTTATCTGAGAGCTTCGGGGGTGGGGGTTGAGGGTCTGAGGGCTGAGTCACAGTGACACTGACAACCAGCTTGAGGCCCCACACAGCAGGAAACCTGGAGCGTGGCTGACTCACACACACCACTCTCCTCCTTGTTCTCCAGTTCACCCAAATGGTCTCCAAATGGCCTTTGTTACAGCTCCCAGTTTGCACCATTCCTCATCTTTACGAGCAATTATCAGTGCGATGGGAGAGAATAATTATAATGACTTAATTGTGACATTAATAACGGCATGTCTGTTGAAGGTCAGTGTTCAAACTCTTAATTGCATGTTGGACGCAAATAACTGAGAATAAGGTAGCAGTTTCTGATGGCAGGAGTTAATTTACACAATTAACAGCTGGGTTTCAATATGGCGCTACAGCACAGAGGCAGTATTGTATTTTTAGGTAATTTAAAGCAGTTATTAATCATTTATAAAGATGTTAATGTCACATTGACATTCTAAAGGCTTACATAGACTAGATTTAAGCCAGACTCAGGAATGTTGCGTATTTTTTAAGAGCAGCACTTGGAGATCAAAAATAAAACTGTAAAACATACCTGGAAGAGTTGATTAAATAAAAAGAAAAAAGCTCATGGTTTGCTGTTAACACACTTCTCAGTTTTAATCAGGAACTCATTTGGTCAGATTGGAAGTACTGTAGACAGCAGCCCACGTGGGGCATTAGACGGCCGCACAGATTGAGTTAATTCTGCGTGATGAGTCTATTGCCACCCATTAGCAGAGCCCTCTCTCTCCCTGCAGATGTTCCTCTACAGCCTCAAATGCGTGTGTGTGTGTGTGTGTGTGTGTGTGTGTGTGTGTGTGTGTGTGTGTGTGTGTGTGTGTGTGTGTGTGTGTGTGTGTGTGTGTGTGTGTGTGTGTGTGTGTGTGTGTGTGTGTGTGTGAGAGAGAGAGAGAGGTGGGGGCGCATATGAGTGTTTATGTCTGTAAATATGCATTCAATTGTGTGTGTCAGAATGCATGCATAAAGGGTGTGAATGAGTGTGTACATAGTGACTACATCTGAATTATTAGATCTTACACTACACCGTTTCCAATACAGTTTTATTCCTTATGAGATTCCATCAGCTCTAGGCTCAAAGTTAGCTGTCTCTGTGGTCTCCTGCTGTCTGTTCCTTAGCTTCTATCCCCCCCCCCCCCACCCCCCACCCACCACTCAGCACACACACACACACACACACACACATACATACAAACCCCGTCTTCTTCCCCAGACTCCCAGTGGCAGAAGGCTCCCCTCAGCCCTCTGTTCCTGTGCCACAGCCCTGTAATCCAGGCCCAGACTCACATAGGCAGCAACCCAGCAATCTGTCAACTCACACATACACATCCTCCAACCAGACATTAGCATGACCCCCCACTCCAAGAGGGGGGGGGGCAGCAGATTAAGAGATAGGACAGCATGAGAGATTAAAAAGAATTGGATAGGAGTTTGGCAGAATGGATATCTGCATTGTTGATGTTAAATTTACTTTAAGCTAATCAAGCAAATTAAATACAGAAAAGATTAAGGTACTTAATCACATTGATGCAAAAATCATATCAAACCATTGTCCTCAGTGGTCTAATATAAACACAAATATGAAAAGAATAGCTAGGTATAAAACATATAGCAAGGTTGACAAATTTATATGATCTCATGTTATATATTGTCATATTGTCCACACATAAGGACAACAGAGAACAGGGCTTCTTAGTCTGTATATCTATGATGTCGTAAAATCTCAAGATAAAACATTTCCATGAATAAATTAAGCCATGATAACATCAAACTGGTTTATATGTAGATTGGAACAGATTGCATATCCTGAAATGTTGCATTGACCTTATAGCCCCGTGCGGCACTAATTGCTAATTAGCTGTGCAGCTTTGTCTGAAGTAAGTGTACAGCTTGCAAAAGATAAAAATCCTCATTCTTGTGTATGGAGTCATTTCTTCATTATCGACTTTATGGACCATGCTGAGAGAAACGGCTCATAAAAGGTAGAATGCCAGGGAGTGAACGGGATTTTATGAGACTCACACACACGCGCGCTCAAACAGCCTCAGTTTCACCTTCTCACATACATCACTGAGTAATTTATTTCACACAACCACAATCACACTTTCTCTCTGTCAGAAGACCGCTCTCGTTCTCTCTCACCCAAGGACATCGGGGCTCAGAGTGGTGCATTAATAACGGGGGCCATTTTAAAAAGAAGGGAAGCACAGAGCATGAAGGGTAAACCCAGCAGGTCCACCAGAAATAGCTTTTTTAAATTTCATTTATATATTTACTCAGAAATCCTCCACTCATTCTTACTATGGACTGTCATAAAGTGATATATAGTAGTTCTGTATTCACTGTAAAAACAACACGTTATATTCCTCCTCATTATTTTAAGCTAAAAGACTGTGTCTCTGTGTTTTAAAGGTGAGGATTACTCGCTCATGACGTCACCTCAGAGTCAAATGAGTCATGCTTGGAGCAGATGCTGCGTTCATGATGGCTCTGCAGCTGATTGTGTGTGCATGCATGTGAATCTGCTAATGTTTTTTTTGTGTGTGTGTGTGTGTGTGTGTGTTTTGGAAGTTTGGACTCTTTTTCTAAAACATTGGTTTTAGAAAAAGAGTCAGCTGCAGTGTTGCTTGTCGTTATATTTGAATCAAACCCTTGTTAAAATACCAGTTGTTTTTTTTTATATTTATCTTAAGGCGGCAGAGAGCATAGTTTATCTCAGTGGAATGAGCGTGTGCTGCCAGCAGGGAGACAAAAATGTGATCATTAAATAGTACTGCAGGAGAGAGAGATAAGATGAAGCCAGAGAAAGTGTGCCAGAGTGAGTGAGAGAAGAAAAAAATAAGAGTGGTTGGGGGGTTCGGTCTTGCAGCTTTTCCAGATAAAATGGTTGTTTTGCCTCTTGTCAATGTCAAGAAGAGGCTGACAAGTTTCCTCACAAGTTTGGCTGCATGCATGTCATGTATGAATCTACTGAATAAAGCCTCTGGCTTTTCCTTTTTATCTCATGTTTGTGAATTCAGCACCTTTATACAATGTTAAAATCATAGATATGATAGACTCTAGATCCTTTTTGTCTGTAAAATTTATGGCACATTTATCCCAAGTCTCACTTTGAGTTACAGCTCTGAACAAGTTCATATTAGTCCATTTTTGTACTATACTATACAAGATCTTCATAAGATGAGATGCTATTTTTAAAGTGAGTATTGTGTGCTAAATACACTATTATAGAGCTGCAACAATTATACATTTGGGGAATGGACTGTTGGTCGGGGCAAAAGAAGACATTTGATGATGTCACCTTGGGCTTAGGAAAACAGATATTTTCACCATTTTTGGACATTTTATAGACCAAACAACTAATCAATGAATCGAGAATGTAATTGACAGATTAATCGATAATGAAAATAATCTTGTAAACAAGCTGTGCTACTTTTTAATACTAGCAGCTGAGACTGAAAACGTGATCGCTGTTATTAGTCTTTGGAGCCGTTTCTAAATAAACTACCGTTACTATTGTCTTCGTGGTGAAGGAACATGTCAGCCAGTGCAGCGCTGTGGCTCACTGACGTGTTTTTAATAGTTTCTGGACAACAACAGAGGTCTACGGCACAGAGGAATAAGATATATCATCCTACACACAATACTTAGGATGTGAGTAGGATGACTTCATTGTTCACTTGGCTCTGCACATGAGATTTGTTGACAGTAAGAAAAATGAAGAAAATCACCAGCTTTACCCTTTTACGTTTATAACAGCTGTGCAGATTGGAAAGAAATATCACACAGTGAACTTGGGCACTGTGACAATGTCAGCCATTATCTTTTTGAAATTTCTCTTCCGCTGTAACACGTCACTGAGAAAAGCTGGAAAACACAGCTGGTACACCTTATACCACCTGTGTTTTATATGAGGACAAAATAATCTGTGTAGATAGCTACACGAGTACCCGTGAGACTGTTGGATTACACATCTGTCCTATTTGGTGTTTTAAAAATCAGGAAGCGGATATCAAATTTGAACAGGGTATATTTCTTACAGAGGGTGATGGAGCAGTAATCCTTTATTTGGTATTCAGCCTTTGTCTGACCAGAGGTTTCCCAGTGTGTGTGCTGAATACTAATATCAGTACTTCACTTGTCTTAACCCTCATTGTATTGTGTGTAGCATTTTGATTTGTCAGTCGGAAACCATCTCATTTTAGCTCGTAGCTTAAAGGCAAATAATTAAGTATTGTGGAGGTCTTTTCTTGGTCCATTAAGTTTAAATTTTACACGTGCACATGCTTTAAAAAGACATTTCCAGCGTTTGTGCTTTCCTCTGAAAAGGGTATGCAATGTGCAAGCGTGCATAGATGTACATCCGTGCGTGCCTGTGGACAGCAGTGGGGTCCTTGGATGTGGCTGACGCCTGCAGGGCTTTAGGGCAGCAGATTGTGAGTGGGTGACTCATCCAGCCTGGATCCTCGCTAGGCCTACTGCAGTGCAGAGTAAAACAGATCCAGCTGGGAGATAACAGATGGGGCGGGAGGGACAAAAAGAGTGAAGCAAGGAAAGAGAGACAAGAGAAGAGAAAAGGGAAAGAGAGGCAGCTACAGTGAAAAGCCCCCTTGAGCAGGTAAAGAGTGGCAGAGAGATAGAGGGAGAATTCAACCAAGATATACTGAGCAGAGTGAGAGCAAGAGGAGGGAGTCTGCCAAGTGAAACAGGAGAGAGTGTGGAGAAGAGCAGATCTGCAGGGATTCTTGCAGGCTTTAGGAGAAATTTGAATTTTGTCACCACAGTGTGCCAATTTTTACATATCAGCTCTGAGAAATGAGCAAAATATGAAGCGTCTGTCGTCTCAGTTGCAGGATACATGCAGTAGTAGTGATAGTATGTAACTGTGTTGTATCACAAGTCAAGAGTATCAATACTGGACGATTCAGCAAATTTTATTCAATGACAACCTTTTATTTAAACTGCAGTAACTACAGGGTGGTTGAGGTTATGAAAGATTGTGGTTGTGGCAAATAAACAAGTTGGATTCCTAACTGGTCAAAGTGGGCAGCTGCCCTACAGCCCCAACGCTCCAGGTTTACTGTGTGTCAGTTAGTTTGTGCTAATTTACATATGATTGATCATTTGATTTGTAATATGTGCAAATAAACTATGGTTCAGGTTAGAGAAGGATTGTGGTTACTTTTATTAATAAAAAAAGAAAAACATTTACTGCAGATCTGTGATGGGATGTGGATTTAAGTCTCTTGCACAATAGTCAAACGTGTCCGATCCATCTCCTTGACTGCATAACTTTCTCTCTTACTTACTCTTACTTTCCGCCTACGTCCCGCATTGGCACTGAATGTTGGCATCGGTTGTAAATGTGCAGGGTCGTCCAAGATGGACGTAATTCTGCAGGATACTGGGCTGAGTATCAGCTGTCAATGTGGTGTTTCATGTCTGTCATTGGCTCATGAGTCAGAGGACAAAAACCCCTTGTTTTAATAGTCTCCTAAGAGTGGAATATGTTTGTCCCATCCCGCTTAGTACATCCAGTTATGGCCAAGTGCGGCTCAGCTATGCAGCAAAAGTGATGCTGCGCTGGATCAAGTCCAGCAGTACAGTGCCTGCAGCAATCTACCTCCCGTCCTTTTATCTTGATCTCTTTCCTCCTCTCACAGTCTGCACTTTTGCTTATCATTTGCCTTCCAGCTGTAAAACAAAGTTTTTACTTACCACAGTAGAGCCCTTTTTCTGAAGTGTCTTCATCAGCAGACCTTTTCCCCGGGTGCTCTGCTGTCCTTTGCTTGAGCTTGCTAAACAGGCGTAAATTCTGGTCCATCCTCTGACAAGTGCAAACAGTATATCTTTCAAACAATAAAATGGTTCTCAGACAGGTTTTGCTATATATTAAAGCAGCAGTGACAGTTTTTTGACTAGTGTAAGTGCAAAATGTCAGCTCCATCATTTCGCCTCCAGCAAATGTTCTCATTCACTCCCCTGACATCACATTAATCCTTTACAAACCATTACAACAGTGACTTTTTGTCTATTGACTCTTGAGCATGTGACAAACAGAAGCTCAAGAGCTGCCACAACCTGTAAATATCAATATATCTCATTAAATCCCATAGATTTACTAAAATTATTAAGTAGATGGAGGGAAACAGAATATTTAAATAAACTGTCAACGATACCACTTTTGACATGAATGCACATGCAGTGCAGAAGGTTGAAAACTGGACTGTGGAGTTGTTCGGCGTTCAGACGTCAGCTTTCTTCTAGAGGTTAATGACAGATGGACTGTACCTGTACCAGATCTATTTTTAGCTCGCCCTGTGGTTAGATGCTTTTGGCACATTTTGAATAAGAGCGCCGGCAAGATAAACTCATTGAACATCCTCATCCAAAAGAAATGTGAATGAATATGTGGAGGAAAAAAGAAGCCAGTTTCAAATCTGTCAAAGGAGAAAGACGTGCAGAGTGAAGAAAACACTGGCGGATGATATTCTGCAGCTTCACGCCTTCTTATTTTGACAGTGACGCTCGCTTGAGGTTTTTGGTTTGTCTGTAGAAAGTGAGCTGCTGTTCATCACTGTCCGCGGTTTCCCCTCCTCCTTTCCCCTCGTCTTTTCCTCTCCCTCCTTTTCCCATCCTCCCTCTCTCTCAGCATCAGTATTCAGGCCATGGTTGATGTTTTATTCACGACTGGTATATTACATATTCCGGGCATCAACCACTGCAGGAGAGTCAACCGACGGCATGGAGCTTGAAAAGGGAAAATTCTCGGGACCTGTTATTAAGCATCAGGGTAAAGGTTTTCCTAATTAAAAGGTGAAAATTAGCATTGGTCCTTTTGTTTTCTAAAAGATATGCTTTTAAAGATATTGGCCATTAATATGACTTGCATTCAAGTTCAATTATATTACCCAACAAAACAATACCGTTAGGTTTTTGTTGTATGTTGATTATGTTGTTAATGTGTTGCTATTCTTGCGGAGAGTAAAGCAATTTACTTTTATACATGGAAATAGCTGGAAACATTGATAAGACTAAATTAAACCACACACACACACACACACACACACGCGCACACACACACACACACACACACACCTCTACTTCAGGGACATTTGGGTCACATCATTATTATGTGAATCTATAACCCAGAGCCTGCAGTTCACTTTCCTCAAAACCCATTCAGCATGTTGGTTATTGGCTTTTCTTATAGCTGCCGACAATGTGTGAATATAATGAAGGGCAATGCAACATCATTTGCAGATATGGATGTGTTTAGAGCCCCAGAGACCTTGCAAAAGGTATTATCTGTGATGTGTGGTGCATTTTCTCAGTTAAAGGTCATGGTCCGAGCAGAGATCCTGAATCAAGTCACATAAGCCAGCCGTGTTTTTTTTATCAAGGTTTGAGACAGAAATGTAACATTTTGCATTAATGAAATCATTTAATTATAGAACATAACACTAAAAAAAAGTCTACAGCCATGCTAGCAGCGCAAAACAAACTGTTAGATAAATATAAACTGAGGTCCAAAATGTGTTTTTGGCAGCAGTAATAATGTAATAATTGGCCAGAGGGCAGTGTCAGACTAAAGGTGCTGTTGTGTGTTGAGAACAGGAACGTGTTATGAGAGTATGCCGCCGCGTTACGTAGTTTATTTGTGTGAGGATGGTGTCAGCAGAAATGTCCTCCTGTTAAGTCATTTGTGAGATTTTATGATATTACAGTTTGTGTTGGGTGAGTAAAGATGGAAAAAATGCTAGAAAGATGTAAGGAATACAACCTTTATTTATTTATCTTTTCTTATCTTTGCTGTGACAGTAAAAATGCTAAAATAATTACATTACAAGAAGAATTCAAAAGCACAACACAGAATAAAACAATGAGGAGCGGAGAAAAATAAGACCAAGTTTTGACAGGTATGTATGATTTTTGTACACAGTTTAAACATCATTAGTGTTTTAATCAATGCAAAGTAGCACTAAACACAAAGTACAGTTGGGGCTGATGGGAATGACATTAATTGTGGAAGTATTTGGTTGCATTGGATAAACTGATGATGGTGCTATATGAAAAGTCAGGGAATCACCAAATTTATTAGGGAACATGAGTGTCAATAAGTGTACAAAATATAATGGAAATCCATCCCGTAGATGTTGGACTAACCGACAACAACACATAAAATACTGTAGAATGAAACAGCATCACTTGTTTATTAGAGCAGATTAATTTTATTCCTTTACTGAAAATTAAGGCAAGAAGACATATGGACAGAAAAAGTGTGGAACCGAAAGGAGGAGAGCAGGAGAAAAGATGATAGTGAGAGGGTATAAAGTGTAACAGAGAGCAGGAAGAGATGAGAAGAGGAAGTGATGGAGTAAGTGGAGAGAAGAGGAGGATGTTAGGAACAAAAGGGGGGGGGGGGGGGGGGGTATGCTTTCAGGCAGCTGTGGCATCATGTCCTCAATCTAATGCCTAATTTGGCTCATGAAGGAGCAGTAATGAGGGTTGGGAGGGAACAGTGTGTGCTTTTATTGTGTTTATGTCTGCTGGTAGACTGAGTCCAGCAGTGTTTTGGGCGGGCAGTATGTGAGACGCTTCCCCAGTATTAAAAAAAAAAAAAAAAAAGCTATGTTATGTGACACACAGTAAACTCACTTGCCCTGTGCACGCACAGTGTCCTCCCACCAACTGCAGGGCTGAGACTGGATGGTTTGTCAGGGATTATACTCAGATTAATCAGAGCACAGTGACTTTGCATCATATTGGAGCTGTGTGTGACTCAGAATCAGAGCACTGCAGAGGTAATCTGTGAAACGTGCTGCATGTGCCGGACCAGACCGCCAAATATACCATGTGACAGGTCAGAGAGTCATGACTCCTCTGTCCTCTTATTATCAAAGAAGCATTTCTAGTTGATTTCTTGTGGTGACTTTAATGCCGATGAACCGTTTTCACAGTCATCCACAGCTTAAGAGTCACCACTGCCCTTTCCTTTATATCGCTTTATACTAAAAAAAAATACTCAAAAATGTGCAAGGATGACCATATGAGGAGGCAGATACAGTATATTAAATCTGTTTTGGTAAATATAATTCACTAAATATACTAGAGTCTTATATACATATGAATTATAACTAAACTTGTCTTATAATTGGCCTCATGTTATTGTTCATCGTGCAGTTGAGTAATTAATCATGTCGGTGCTTTGTGTAAACAAGCCTCTTCATCATCTTCTTGACTTGCAGAAAGTTGCCAGAGGCTTGTCGGTAAACAAAGTTATTTTTCTGTGGTTCAGACTTAATATGACATCACCGACCCACAGACTGAGCAGTGGATTAGTGAAAAGCAGCGGCGCGCACAGCTCCAAGTCTTGAACAGAGTATCGGGTGCACGGTTGTGACAAGGATAAAACAAACAAACCACGGTTCCAGCCGCGTTTCAGCCAGAAGCCATCATCAGCGTCAAAGTGTCATCACGCTGATGATGGCTTCTGGCTGAAACATGTCTGTTTCTGTCCACAATAAATAAGAAGAAGATAGATCTGTGAGTGCAGGTGTTTTGTTTGTTTGAGCAGTGGATTAGACATCTTGAATTAAATGCAAATGAAAGATATCTTCTTTTTTTTTTTTAATTAGGAGATGGCGGTGGACCGTTCACGTAGGTGTGTGTCTTTGCAGTCACGTGCGCGTGTGTTTGCAGATGACTGTGAGTAGATGAGTCAGTACATTTTTGCAAGAACACAGATAAAAAGAAAAAGAATGTGAGTTCAGTTGATAAGATGTGTGATATTTTTGTCTTTGTCCCCATCTTAAAATTTGACACTTTGGGTGTCTCAGCTACATAAAACCCACCTAAATAAATTTGCTTTTTCAAATTCTTCATATATAATGTACATTGTATATTATCAAGGACAGACAGAACATTCTTTTAGAAATGAAAACAGATACATAAATCACTTGAAAAGTAAAAAGCAATACACTATTTTTGGCAATTTGCTGAGTCTTTCTTGGGTAAATGTCCTTAAAAAACCTCTTAATGTAGGTTTATGTGTCTCATCCATGTGATTATAGCAGCTTTTCTTATCCAAGCTTGTTTCTCTCTCCAGTTAGCAAAACTCAAGGCGGTGCCGACAGTTTTTGGAAGCGTTAATCACAGCAGAGCTTCAGTACAGCATACTGTATATATGGAGTGGCTGCTAAGTAGATTTAAGTCTCCATAAATGTACTTACAGTGTGTGCAGGTCTGGGCTTAAATCCATAAATTATTGATTCTCAACCTACTTTGTTAGTGTGGTTACAAACACTGTTTGAAAGGCTGACTGGACACACTTCCTTTTATTTGATTAATCTGCCAGTTATTTTATTAATTAATGGTTTTGTCTCTCAAATGTCATCAAACAGTTTTTTAAAAAAGGTGTAAAGGTGTATTCCCTTTGCCCGTTTTGTTCAACTAACAGCCCAAAACCCAACACCATTCACTTTACTGTCATATATGGCAAAGAAAAGCATCAAATTCTCACATTTTAGAAGCTGGAGACAGCAAATGTTTGGTATTTTTGCTTGTTTCAAGCATAATTTTAATATTTATCATCATATACTGTATATGTTGAAATATATATTCCTCAGTGTGTCTTTTTATATGTAAAGGTTCAGCAGCAGTCATCAATATTCTGGGTGTCATTATGTTTCTGGTTCGTCTCTCTCTCTCCTGTCGTGACCTTCTTTATGGACAGGAAATCTAATCAAACCAGACTGGTGTTGAATAGCAGATAGTCAATATAAAATATACAGGATGTTTTTCTACTGAGGCCTTTCAATTTTCTCATCTTTTAATAGGTCGTGCCAGCGGCTGGATGTATTTATGTCATAGTTCATTATTTATTGTTTCGGGAGAGACTGGTGCAGTGTGATTGAAAGTCTACGGTAGTGTTTGGAAGGTGAGGAATCTGTTTTTTGTTGCTTTATTGATTTTAGTGTAAATTCACAGCTGCTTGTTTCTTCCAGGCTCCATTATTCTGCTGTCGTAGCTGGACTCTTTAGCCTGAAGTTTCGAAGTAAAAGACATTTATCTTCATCAACAATGATAATGAAACGTCTCTCAAGCTGGGCAGCATTTTTGCAGCTTCAGTCTGGTGTTGTGTTAAAAGCGTGTTGTGTTCAGGGACCCGTGGTGAGGTGTTTGCACACTCCTGGTGGATTAAGATATTGCCATAATCCCTAATGGTGCAAACACCGTTCCTCTGCAGCCATGCTGCCGTCTCAGCAGATACACTCTGACATACTGTCCTCTCTTTATCTTATTTGTTATCCTGATGATTCTCCAGATCCATTTTCAATCACATCTTTTCTTGTCATCTCTTTTTTTCTAATGTGTTAATATCTCACAAACATTATGAACTCCTGATGTGTACTTAATTGTACCCACACATGGCCTTGCACTTGAATAAAATGTGAAGTTATACATAAAACACCAGGTTCAGTTTATATGATAAATACGCCAAAAAATCTTATTAAATTAATACATACTACATAATAGGGCTGCAACTAATGATTATTTTCATTATTGATTAATCTGTTTTTTTCTTTTTAATTGTTTGATCTACAAAAATGTCAGATAATACTGAAAAATGCCCATCACAGTTTCCTAAAGCGCATTTAAACAGTCCAAAACCAAAAGATACTCAGTTTACATGAGAAAGACAAAAGTAGGGCCAATTTTACTTGAACATTTCCCCTGATTTTTAGATATCAATTTAAAGCATCTTTACTATCTCCTGAAGCTGTACAGTTGTACATCTCTTATGAAACGTGGTGTTCAGTGTATGATTTGCACCACTGGTTTCCTGCCATTAAACCAGTTAAGCCACATCAAAGAAGTGGCAGAGGCATATCTTAAAACGTGTACAGTTATTTGAGTGTCACTGAACTGACGTTTAGTTTTGAGCTAAAAGTTCATTCTTCACTTTGGGAACAGTTTGACAAAATAATCAAACTCTCGGCCCATTTTAAACCCTTTTTTCACAGCTTTCAACCACATCTCACAGCTTCCATGAACGCTGAGAATCACACGCTAATTAAGGCCATGAGATGCTGTTGAAAGCTCCAGGATTACTTACCTACAGATTTAATGATTATAATTCCATCACTCAGTGTGGATTTCAGTTAGTTTTTACATGTTTTCATTTGGCTTTATTATTGATTAATGGTCACGTGCTCTGGAGGAGGACGAGTCTTGAGTGATTTTTTTTATAATCAGCACCCACACAAGACAACAAGTCCAGTCTCGGCTGTGTTTGTGTGTGTGTGAGTGTATGACAGAGAGAGAGAGAGAGCAGTTTGTGTAAAAGGTCACACACCTCATGAGGAGGACAAACCAGCGAGGTTCCTCCTGCTACTGTAGCAGCGTCTTTCCTTCTTCGAGGTTTCCACCAGAGACTGAAAAGAGAGAAAACCAGTAGCTTCCCGTAACAAGTCGAGAAAGCAGCACATTTATAAAATGGCTGCTTTGTGACTTTCCCCATTTCTGGATTCCTCTTGTTTATAAAAAAAATTAGAGATCATTATATTTTAATAGCAATAACACATCTTCAGAAATATTACTAAACAGATTGGATGTTAGACAATATAAGAACCACTTTAATATCCAAAATCTGTAAAAGTGTTTTAATTTTTTTTTTTTTTTTTTACTGCTGCAAGAATGCAAACTGTGACACTGATTGAAGCTGACGTTGGTTTAATGTTGGTTCCTGATGACTGATATCATGACTATGATCTTAAGGATAAAAGATGTGCTCATGAATCTGTGGATTATAGACACACACACACACACACACACACACACAGAGGCAGCCGTCTGAAACCGAGCTATAATAACTGTCATCAATACTGATTTTCAGTGTTCAGCGTAGACAACACCATCATTACACCCACGCAGATTTAACTCGCGACACTACCGGGGTAAACATTAAAATAATATTACTGTGAGTGTGAACCTGCTGTGTAAATATAACATGTATAACATGCTGGAAGAAGTCGAGTCCTCTACAGGCCTCAAAGCACCGTCATTATCTCTTCTGAGAGACACACTCATGTTTGAAATGTAACTTGCAGAGTGGCAATTATGTGTAGAGGAAGCGAGAAAGCTAGTGTGTTGTTGATGTAGCTGAAGGTGCTTCTACATTTGTTTGTGTGTGTGTGTGTGTGTGTTGTTTCTTGAGGGAATGATGAGTCACTCATTGTGAGGATGAAGTGTCATTTATAGAGTCATTGTTTCAGGGTTATCTTCCTCTCTCCCTGTTGATGATAAATGAAACGGTGAGAATTTGGCATTAAACAATAATGACACACGTTTATGAATAATTTTGAGCTGAATTTGATAAAAGCTAAAACATGTCAGGTCTTCTGTCCCTCACTCAAGGCTTCTCCTAGTAAAACAAAGAGCTTTTCTTTTACTCCCCTCCAAACATGTCTTAACATATATAAAAATACTCTGCTTTCTTTGTGTCTAATATGGTTTGTCTACGAAAAAAAGTTAAATCACCTCATTAAACTATTTAAAATGACATCTACTGTTTCTCCCTCATTGAAAAATCTAAAGTCTATGAATATGTAAATATTTTTCATTTCAAAAGTTCAACTGCTGGACACAAGATGTCTCCTACTTCACTGGAAAGTCCATTCTCAGTAAGGCTGGGTAGCATTTAAAAATTTACAATACCAGTACCAATACCAGTACCCTTAAAGTGATACTGATACCAATAGAGTACTTTATTCGTTACCTTTTTTTTTTTTTACTTTGTTCAGTACCTGTCATGTCAGTGGCAGCTTTCAGTTAAAATGCCACCACTCCTCCCCATCCAAATGGTTTTTACACAAATACATTTTGAAAGTATTCAAATTATTAAATATTTAAATAACTGTACACAACTGTACAATGAAGTATTATCACCACGGGTTGTAGCTGCTGCGGTAGTGGGCCAATCACGTCGCATTAAATCAACACTTGTGGTGATTGGCTGCGACCAAAACCATAAGCAATAACAATAAGCAAAACACATTTTTTTCCAGATTCAATGAGCATTAATGCTCTTTTTCAGTTGCATATTGCACACTGAGTAGTTTCTGAAATACCTTGCTCAAGGGCATCTTAGTGGTGCGTAATGAGGAAGCGGTGCATGTACTAATTAGTTCTCTGTCAGGATCAAATCCTGGCAGACCTTAGACCTAAATCACAAACCCCAATCACATAAATACAGCAGCTGTTAAACACACGGTGATCCACCTCAATGACAGATAATCTCAGGTAAATATTATTACCTTTAAGTGAAGACTGAATTCACCAAAAAATGTTCCACAAATTTATGAAATTGTACAAAGAAATAAACATTTTATGGCACATTTAAAATGTTTTTTACATGGTTGTGATCAGGCTCCATTATATAAGCAGTGAATAAATAATATTATTTGCTATATCTGGTGTTTAATAAAGGGCAATACGAACCTAAAGAAGACGGATGTCAAGAGAGAAAGGAGGAAGACAAAGAGACAAAAACTGATGGATGACGACAAGCCAGTGACTCAACAGACAGGACAATGAGACTGGATCTGACGTGATGAGATTTAGAGCATATGCGTGGTTAGAGCTTTTAAATAAGGTGCAGTAACTAACATTGTGACGTAAATCATGCTGTTGTATTACTGAGACGGTGTCCTCTAAACCTCCAGATCAAGACAAAAACAAATTCCAGTAACAGGCGAGATTAACGAGCAAGAACAGGAATCGGTTCTTTTGGGTGTGAAAATTATTGCAAGGGGGAATTCAAAGAAAGGACTGAGCACATTGAGTCTTTCACACCTTCTCATGTGCAGAGCTTTAGGTGGTCTGGCAGGGGAACACTGTAACCGAGAGGAGCGCTGAGACTGTCCGTAATACTGAGCTGTAAGAATAGAAGCAAATTTAACACGGCAGATGAGAATTTGAGTCTTCTAATGGACGGAGGATTATTTTCTTTACTGACAGTACTATTAAAGTGTATACTTCTGTGTTTCCCTACTGATTTCCTTTGCACGCAGATCAGTTTAACTGTCTTGCCATTAATTGTAAAAATAGTGAGAGTGCTAATATAAGAAATAAGTTTATTTGTCTAGCACCTTTCAACAAGGCAATTCAAAGTGCTTTACATTAAACATAAAAGGTATTAAGAGAAGATGTAAAAAAAAAAAAAGACACGTTTTTATAGGATTTAAAAGAGTAAAGAGAAAATAGAAAAAGAATAAAGTGCAAGATATGAGTTGAGTTTGAGTTGATTTGTTCATGTTAAAATCAAACAAATTCACACAAACAACAAGAAAAAACAATGTGCAGGGAGAGGAAAGAGGCCTAGTAGACTTATTGATTATCTAAATAATATATATACATAAATATAAAAGAAAAACAGTCACACTGTAAAAAAAAAACAAAAAACAAATGGGATTATAAAACCAAATAAATTTGAAGTCCTGCATCTGATTGAAAATGGATCTCTGGTTGTCATTGTTGAGTAAGAGTGAATCTGTGTTTGTCTCAAAATTAGACCTGAGATGATCTGGAATTAATTTAATTTAATAAAAGGGCAGGAGAATACAGAAAAGTCTTTGAAAACCTTGAAATAACATGAAAACACACCAATAATAACATATATGTCTTGTCATGGTACCGTACAGCATTGCACTCACAATCCCATCATGTCACTCAGCAAAAGCTCCCATCAGTCATGTCGTGCAGTCACTCATCCTCCATCTTTGTCTCATCATCATCACCATCACGTATCCCAATGCTCTCAAACTCTGGCGCGCTTTCCTCACACGCACGGTGCCAGCTGCCTCCTCCTCCTCCTCCTCCTCCTCCGTTTACCGAGCAGTACACGGATGGATCGGAGTGTGCACATATCTCCCCAGCTTCAGACTCATCCCTGTTGTTACGTAAGAGCCATGCAAAGGCTTACAAATCAGATTATAATAGCCACGAGCCACACACTCAGAGAGGATAGAGGTCAGTGAAGCAACATGGCCAACCAGTGGAATGATGCTGGCAGGAGTCTGGACAGAGGAAACGCTGGCACGCCGTCCTGTCTGGGTGCTCGTCCGATCAGCCTGTGCTTGACACCTACCTGTCGCACAGGATGAAGCCGAGCAGCCAGTTTAGGGTTCCACTTTTAGGCCATGTAGACTGTTGTCATTGGTTGTGTCTCAGTGGTTTTGTTACCTTTGAATTTTGTCCCCCACTAATTCTGCCCGAGGCCTTGATGCTCTGCAGGATTACTGTCATCCTGAAACAGCTGCAGTTGGAGCAGGAACCAACCACCCCCACATTCGCTCTGAACGCCAGGATTTAAGAATAACAAATGGATTTTCCTTGATTCCACGAGAGCACGGGTCGATTCTTAGGACAGCCGGTACAGTTATAGGTTGGCTCCTAAATAAGTTTTTAATATCCATACACATTTGGGTCCTTCTGGTGCTACAGTGTGTCCTTAGAAATCCTGGTCAGCTAAAGTCAAGGTTTAACCGAATGCAGTCAGGCGTATTGTTGAGTCACAGTCCAGCAGTGAATGTATTTGGCGCAGTGTTGCATGAGAAACGTGACAATGAGAACAGAGAGGCCTTGAGAGTATTTGGAGGTGAGAAGAGGAAACGAAAAAAAAGGGATTCATAAAGACAAAAGCAGAAGGCAGAAAACAAGCTGAAAAAGAATACTAGACAAAGATCTTTTGGGCATTGTTATGCAATTGTTTTTGACTTTTTGGCAGTTTACTGTCATATTCCCAACTGAGCCATGCTTCTCTCTATAGCTCTATCCTCCTTTTCTTTTCCCACAACATATAAGGTGAAAATGAGAGTTGGAAGGGGAAAAATATACCAGTAAAACCTGAGCACAGACTAAATGAGGGAGAACATGTTTCCTCTCAAATCCTTCCCCACAGAGAGGGAAAAGGGCATTTAGGGAGCAAATAGGTAGTGAAGGAGGGGAGGGGTGTTTTAATGCTGCCAGGAGGAGTCAGATCCTCCTGTTATTGTCCAGCAGCAGGGGCTGTCCTACTAATAGCCTCACTAATCACTCTTGTCATTTTTAATCTCCCTCTTCCACCCTGGGCGTATTTTAAGCAAGAGCCTCCATGTGCCCAGCCAGGATTAGACTAGTGAGCAGGAAAGGAGGGAGGAGGTGTGGGAGGCGGGGGGGGGGGGGGAGGAGAGCAGCAGCAGCACGCTCACATTGGGCGCCATGTGACCAATGCTAATGCTAACAGTACAGTTGTGAATGCTAACAGTACCGGAAAGTACAAAGATACACCAACCGATGATGTGTTTTGTTTTGTTTTTTCACTGACGAAGTGCAAACAAGCTGTGAAACTGTCTCTCAGCAGCAAAGGAAAACCGTGTGAACAATGTGGGTGATGTGTGGATGGACTTTGTATTCATGCATATATCCTGAACATATAAAACAATATTAAAATGTAATTGACAAAACAAATTAGTAGTATATAAACGTAATTTCTAGGCGACAGGGTTGAAATATTCTGTATATATAAGTAACATTCTTAAAAATTCACAAAAAGGCAACTAAATAAAAAAAGGAATTGAGAATGTATTAACATGCAGGTACTTTCAATGGGAGAGTTTAAAGTTCTTTTTTTCCACATGGATTTGTCTACTAAAACAATTCAGGAAAACACATGAACACGAAAACAGATAGATTAACATCCCAAACTCAGGATATGCATCATGGCTTGTGTGCATGCATGTGTAGATATGTTGCTGTATCGTTCACACCGTGTTCTGCAGCGAGTAGCGAAATCTAATCCCCAACTTCCGTTTAAAAGCAGCAGCAGCAGACGCTTTATGTGTCAGAGTGTGTCTCAGGTCAGTTTTCTCATCAGCCATTTAATAGTATTAGCTCAAGGTGTTGTAACGCAGGTGTAAAACCCTGCTGTTTAAACTCTGCTGTTTGCCAGGAGTGTTGTCATTAATCTGTTTGGACAGCTCTCCTTATAGAAAAGAAAATACCCTTAGCCTGCAAGTGAATTGTCTCTCCTGATTAAATATAGCAGAGAGGCATCCAATCCCTTTTAATGATTTGTTATTTTGGGGACAGTAGGAGAAATTACAACATCTGTCAGTGTTTGATGAAACCTCAGAAGTTTGGAACAAGTCATTCCTCAAATCATCGGGCCAAATAATTAATCTCTTTCTGTTAAAATCAATCTTATTAGAGTATTTTTTACCTAATCTTAGATTATGTGGTGTCTGATATGAGTAAATAGTTGGTTGAGGAATTTCATTCAGATCTGTTTTGGGCTTGCAGAAAGGCTGCTTAAGTTATTTTCTTCACAACAGCAAAATGCATGCGAGCAAAATCCCTCTCAGCGGTAAATCCACTGTAAATTGACCTGTTACGTCATGCTGGTTTTCAGCTTTACTACACCTCACTTTTGTCATCTGAGGCCCCGTGAACACTGGTGTACTCTCAAAGACTCTGCTGTGAGATCACGCCAGGACACACCGTGCTGTCTGACCCGTTGTGATGATGCAAGAGATTTTGGGACGATAGAGGGAGGAAGGACGCCCTGCCTGGAGCCTTTGGCAAGATTTCTGGGCTATTTTCCTCTCCCCGAATATTTAATCTGGTCTGATGTGGTTGACATGGGTGCAGGTTGGAGAGAAATGGCATGTGAGGAGAGAGACCTAAATCTGTGAACTACACCTGAGGGTTTATAGTTAGTAGTCTGTTATAGTTGAATGTTCTCTTTTTTAATTTTACCTGATCTTGTTATTCATTAAGGATTTTAGGGATGGCAATGTTTGTCAGTCCACCACTTCACTTTGGTCCAGACAGAAATATCTAAAAATATAAACTATTAAATGGATTGTCATGAAATTTTGTAGGGTCATTCATTGTCTCCAGAGGATGAATCCTACTGACTTTGGTGATCCCCTGACTTTTCCTCTAGCACCACCATGAGGATAACATTTGTGGTTGTGAGTGAAATGTCTCAATAACTGTTGGATGGATTGTCATGAAATTTAGTTTATACATTCATGTTTTCCTCAAGATGAGCTGTAATCATTTTGGTGTTCACTTAACTTCATCTAGCGCCACCATCAGGTCAAAATGTCAATTTGTACAATACTTATGAGCAAATAACAACATTCCCATCAGCTGTTCTTTGTGGTTAGTGCCAATAACAAATGTTAGCATGCTAACACACTAAACTGAGATGGGGAACATGGTAAACATTATACCTGCTAACCATGTTAGCTTGCTGACAATAGGATTTAGCTCAAAGCACTACTGTGACTATTGGATTTCTTCACATATTGCAACTGAATATTTTCCCACATGTTCTACTAATGTGTGCCATCTCATTGTGACAGTGTGAATGAAACTCACACATTCACATTGTTATTGTGAGCGTGTTAACATGCTGATGTTAGCATTTAGCTCAAAGCCTCACAGAGCCACTAGTGTGGCTGTAGACTCTTGTCTACGCTTCTCTTACCTGGTATTCTTGCTTGTTTTATCTCGTCCACCTTATGTTAATGATTACACTCAATTGAAAAAGGCCCTTTGACTTCTTTCCTCCAATGCACAAATCCATTTAGTTTTAGTATTGTTTGTCTTTTACAATGATTTAGAGCCACAACAATTAGTCAATTAATCGATTAGTTGCCAAGTATAAAAATAATTACCAACCAATTATATTGATGATCGATTAATCGTTTTGAGTCATTTATTAAGAAACATTTCAAATTCTCTCGTTCCAGCTTCTCAAATTTGAATATTTTCTGGTTTCTTAAGTCCTCTATGATAGTAAACTGAATATCTTTGGGTTGTGAACTGTTGGTCGGGACAAAACTAGACATTTAAGGGCGTCACCTCGGGCTTTACAGTGATCAAGATTTTTCACCATTTTCTAACATTTTATAGACCAAACAATGAATCGAGTAAATCAACAGATGAATCAATAATGAAAATAATCATTAGTTGCAGCCCTACAATAATATATTAAATGAAATCAAATCAAAGTACCCTAGAATATAAAGGCAGCAGTAACCCAGCCCGAGCTCTGCAGTGAAACATATTGCCTCTTTGTCTAGAGGCGTCACGACTCAGATACACTTGCATGTATCAGCGCCGTGCACGTCAGCCTTCACTACTACTGCATGTGCTCTCCGTGTGACGTCACAGGTTACATATCATCTACGCCACTGCTGTTATTTCCCAGAAGCAAACTGCGCATGTTACTCAGCCATGTAAGGTTCACTTCACATTGCTGCCGCTACTGCTGCTCAGTTCACCTTGTCGTGTCCTTTCCCTGCAGGGAGAACAAGGAAGTGGAGTGGGAGGGCTAAGAGAGTGACGGGGTGATGAAGGAAAAGGATGAGGTTGTTTGTTGAGAGAGGGACAGATTAAGGGGGCAAAGAGATCACTTATGTGTGAAAGCACATTGACATTGCTGGTTCCCCTAGGAGGTTTTAGTTCACTGGTTCCTTGGCCGCTAGGTGAGATCGGTGGCTCAGGTCACATTTACATAGTGTGCTGTAAGTCACTGGGAGTTAAGGATCAATCATCAGTCCAGTGGTTATTGTCTGTGACATGCTATATAGTCCTTTAGTGATTCCCAGCATGTCTACATGTGCCTGTGTTCATGCATGTGAGGGCTTTCTGGCATGCATCGCCCCTCCATCACTGCATTAAGTCGCTGTCTCCTCAGCTTGCAGCCATCAAAGTACAAATGCAAATGTCTGGGGGTTGAACATGCGTTGACAGCAGCACTGCTCACTTATTCAACAGCCACCAATAGTTGTTTTATTCATTGATTTGCTCTTCTGCTGCCAAGCTATACGCAGGTCCCCCGCAGGCACTGCTTGACTGGGTTGTTTTTCATCCATTTAGCCCAAGAAATAACTGACTTCTGTTGACTCCCTCTCTCCCTAACAACTAAGCCAAAAAACAAACACAGATATGGTTGAATTTAGAGCTGCATGTAGTGTTAGGTGAGTGTCCGCATCATCCAAACCCACCTTCAATGTCTTTAATACAGTGGCTTTCAAACTTGGTCCTCAAAGTACTGCTGGTGTTCTGGTTGTTTATGTTTCCTGCTCAAACAAGCAGAGTCAAAAATATGCAGCTGTGTGAGCCACGATATGTGGTCTAATTTAGTCAGAAGCCCGCTGGAGAAGATTTCTGATGGCTCCTCCAAAATCATCTGGCCCGTACAGTGACTGCATCATTAAACTCAGCCGTTACAAACTGCTATATGTTATGAGCCTGAAAGATCTGAAAAGATTAAAGCCCCCAAAAAAACATCTGTGTCACTCAAATCCCCTCTTTGATGTTATCCTTCTCTTCTCCATCTCAGCTCAGATGACTCATTAAAGCCTGTGTGTGTTTGGTAGCCTCGTTTTTAGAAAAATTAATTTCCAGTGTCTAAAAAAGAGGCATGTGCAGTGCATTCTCATCTGAAACCAGGTATTATATGTAACTGCCTTCTTACAGCAGCCCAGGTGTAAAATTGTACAGTATGGCCTCGATCAACACCAGAAGTGTCGCTATGTACATCGCTTGTGTTGGCACAGCTGTGGCTCACAAGCACGCACAAACACATGGACAAACTTAAACATATACGTATAAACATATGTGACACGCACACACTTCCACCTTAGCAGCTCGGTTCATCTCCCGAGTGGCGATGATTCATGACGCAGGCATCCCCATTAGTCTTTGATCAGAGGAAAAGTAGTGAGAAATAACAGGAAGTTACACACACACACACACACACCATACCTGATAAACCTGGCAGGCAGGTATCTGTTTCCATGGCAACCGGCTCAAGGAGGATTTGAAGACATTGTAGTGATCTGTAGGTGAAACTAACGACAGGATATGTGGCTCGGTGCTAGACCTTCTAATACGTGTGTGTGTGTGTGTGTGTGTGTGTGTGTGTGTGTGTGTGTGTCTGTGTGTCTGTGTGTGTGTGTGTGTGTGTGTGTGTGTGTCTGTGTGTGTGTGTTTTGCAGTGCTGTCAGAATATTGAGGCTGTTTCACAAGTGGGATCAGAAGAGACTTTGCAAAGATGACTCATAGAGCACCAATCCTCAGAAAGTCTTACCCTGCGTAAACTGCTGTCACAGGCTTAGTGCTATAACACACACACCCCCTGCCCCCCTTTTGCTCTGTCACAGATCACCCCTCTGTGTTTTACCCCAGGAAATATATGTCTTTATTTTCATTCTCTTAGTTCCATCTTCTGGAGCCTCATTTATAACCAGGGCATGAACGATACGTACATCACTTCCCAAGAAAAAGTTAGGGTTTATAAAAACAAACTTGACAGGAGAATGTGCGCACCTGTACAGAGACTCTGACCCATGAGTACGAACATTTTGGAGACGGGGGAAACTGGCGACACAGATAGTGAGACAGTGAATTGAAGCCAGATTGTATAATCTTCCTCTCACACATTTCATTTCACTTCATATCAAATGTTAGTTATAGATCCACTTTAACATAACTATTCAAGCCAGCAGTGATACTTACGCTTGTACTAGTGAGCCATAATTATTCCATAAGCACCTTTCAATTTTAAAAGATATAAGCCAACTCAAATCTTAACCAATTACATCTGTGATTTATTGTTGAACTGTTAATGAAATATTGAGCGTTTTTCACCATCACATTCTCACAGAGTGCAGAGGAGAGGGCCGGGCTGTACGGTGCTCACACTGAAACGCCAGTATGATGTCAGGACAGGTGGCAGGTGGCAGGATTCTGGAAAGTCTGACTTGCCTTTCCCCGATATTAAAGCGTGAATATACTGATCCCTTTTTCACCTCAACCACATTAACTAACTGATGAAATTATCATCATCAATTGTAGAAATCCAAGATGACATCAAATAACTTCAAAGAATTGCAGAACAGAGCGCTGATAGCTTTTTGATAATATCTGCACTCATATAGCAAATGAATTGTGTAGATTAGAGAAACACCCGTATGATGGATTTTGGAGTAAATATAAATAAATACAGTGTTTTTGTATTTTAGATATTGAGTGTGTGGTCTCATCAGTCCTGTATGTGTCTATATACAAGAGATGCTTAACAAATACCAAGCAGTGAGCTTCGGTGTCCCCGTGCCTCCACTAGTCCATATACTGACAGTGTTCAGCAATGTGCTTCTTAGCATCTACCTCCATGTCTGCCCGCTTTGTTTAATCTCAGGAATTGCTCAGTTTGTTGCACCGACTGCATTACCAGCTGCTGCAGCCATCAGCCTCTCAAACGTTCTTCTGTTACTGCTGCCGTTCTTCACAGGAACAACATGTACATTAATATTCATGCAGGCTTTTTATGATTAATTGTGGGAGTGTAGGGGGTGGGGTATGAGGTTCCTCCATATGATTAAGTTATGATTTATAATAATGATTTCTAAAGGGAAAAATATGTGCATTCATGTGTGCACAGTTTTATAAAGCTGATTATTTTTTGGTGCACGCCATTTTCGGCTTTTGTGCGCACATACACTTGGTTTGGGTCCTACACACTCTTTTATGAATGAGGCTCCTGCTCTCTTTCAGGATCTTTACGTTCTGTCTTTGGAGAAACTACAAATCTCACAGCCCATTCAGCCCGTCTCCTACGACAACATTTAAAAACCAAAAATGTACAATTCACTACTTCTGTCAAAGAACTACGTACGCTACACAGTGAGATTTTTCTTTTCTTTTACTTGAGGAAAATGTTCATCCGCTGACCTTAGCTTTCATGCTTTCTTTAGTCACGCAATGTGTCGTTCCCTGAAAGTCTTTTTTCCTCCCTCCGTTCATCCTGTGAGGGCCGTGTCTGGCCTCGTTGTGTCAGATTTCTGGCCCCTCAAGGCGTCTGGTGCCTGGTTACATCAAAGACAGGAGCTGGATGGTGGCAGCCCTGGAAATATTATCAGCACACAGACACAGAGAGGGAGACAGAGGGAGCCCATAGGACTTATTTCTGTGTTTATGTCTGTGCATGTGGATCTGTGCCATGCCTGAAGCCCAAAAGGTCCATGCCTGCAGCTTGTTGCTGCCCATACTTTATATCCTTCCTTTCTTTTTCTTATCTTATCTGCCTCTCTACTGCTGGATCTGTCTCCGGCAGTGATGGAGAGTCTCTGCTTTGCAGTGACCCTGACATTGTCACGTCAAAGGCAGGCGCGAGCACACTGCCTTCTGTTTGACTGAATTAAGAGGGGGGTGTTTTTTTTTAAAATGTGGGTACAAATATGTACAGTATGCCTATGTTCGCTGTAAACTATACGTCGGTTGTGTGAGTGTGACAATATTGTTTATGTGTATATTCTGGCAGTACGGTTGCTGCCTCTGTGGCTTTCCAAGATAAAACTGAGAGGTCCAGAAATGATTAACAGGATATGAAAGAAGTAACAACATATTTCTGCCACATGTTAATTTTTGCTATTTTTCTTGTGAAATTCTACGTATTTTTTACTTATTTATGCCTCTAAAAATGTCAGTGATGTTCTTCATGCTGTGTAATACTGACTAATGAAATGGCTTTCTCTTATGTAAAGCACAAGGTCAAGCTGATATGGTATTACTTGTTGTTTGACATTATCCTAATTGGAATGGAGAGGTTGTGGCCCAAAGATGATAAAGCAGAAAGAGGCTGACAGGACAAACCACTCTCTCATTGAGAGACATGTAGCTTAAGATACTACGTTAATTAACATGTCACTTCATGAGTAATTCACTATAGAACAGCAAGATCTGTCTTTTTTTTTTTTGTCTTGTTGGTTAAGATTTGGCAGAAAGGATGTAGTTTTGAATGAATACATACAAATATCTGAAAAACAAATCTGACATTTCTAAATTTGTTCAAAATGATTTGGGTTTTCATGTGTGACGTTTAAAATGACTGAATTTAAGGTTGTTCCTTTGACAGATTCTTTATTTTTTCCTCATGTCACTTTTCTCTAATGAGGATTGTCGAAATAGATTAGATTTTAGATTTTTCTCACTGCAGCATCATTTACTGTATGAAACTTATGAAAGCTTAAAGACTAACCTGTTCGTTTGTTTGTTTGTTTGTCTTACAGAGAGTGAGTGAGAAAGTTGGAGGTGCAGAAGGAACGAAGCTCGACGATGACTTCACTGAAATGGAAAAGGCAAGACTGAACTCTTTTCATTATCAGCTTGTTGGGAACTAATACTAGAGATTATTACTAGATTTTCTAGAAGATAATCAAATTCTGTGGGATCCACACAGATCTGTGCGGAAGCATCTTTAATCATTACAACAACCATTTCTGCTGTCACATCAAAAAATTACTAGGTGCTGGTGATGGCAGTGGCACGTATCAAAGTGAAGACGAGTCAAGTACTCGCCTTGAGAAAGACCAATTGTGGTCAAAACATCAGTCGTATAATAAAATCAGCGTGTGGTCATCTTCACTTTGATACAGCTTTTTTCATTAACCCACAGCTTTAGCATAAAGACATTTATATCCTTCCCAAAACTATTAAGCCGTATTTTACTCAAAAGTTGCAAGATAAGTTGGTGAAAATGTCAAATTGCCTTTTTACCTTGAACACTTTCAGAGTGTTCCATGAATCACTTTACAAGGCGACAGCTTTTACAGCACGCCTGCATACTGAAACCTTCCCAAGCTGCAGGGCACTGCTCTGACCATGAATGTACCCATGCTAATACATCAGTACACCTTAGTAGCTGTATTCAGTTTCTGAGATTTTTGTTTTGACCTAATTTTTGAAAATCATTCAAACGATTTCTTTACTAGAAATTCCTCTTTCACATTCAAACAAGTCAAATCTGAATAATTTCAGTAGAAATTTCTTTTTAACTCACAACATGGCTGCTGGACTTTTGTAGGAGCAGTATTTATCACAAAATTTGAATTACTCTTTTATCTTTGTGTATGTAATTGCATCTGTCCTGACAACACCAGTGCCCTAAATAACATATTGCATGTCTTTTTCAGTATAAATACAGCTTACATGTTTCAGCATCACTGTGTATTTGCGCAAGCATGTACTTTTGTGTGTGTTTATATGTTAGTGGTGTAAAAATAGTGTGAAGCTGAGTGATGCAGAGCTGTGGGAGCTGGAGAGTCTCATCACACAGAAACAAGAACAAAGATCCCGGCTAGCTCTCAGCTCTGCACGTCTCCATCTCACCACCACGCTACAGAACAAAGCAACACTTCCTTCTATCTTTTTTTTCTCTTTGCTAGATATGAATTGTTTCATGGCTCTTATATTTCTCTCATCCGCTCCCACGATATGTCAGCCATTACATATTAATGTTACTATCCACATCTTCATCTTCACTGTTATTTCTGTACCTCCTTTTATTCTCTCCTTTCACATGTTGGTTTACGTTGCGGGTTACAGAAGATGGACACCACCGCTCGGGCCGTGATGGACATCATGACCAAGACCACTGAGTATCTGCAGCCAAACCCAGGTGATATAAACCAACTGGACAAGATGATAATATGTGCATGTGATGTTTTCAAAAATATACTATTACATACAGATATACAAAGGCACCTATAAGAACATGCACCTTTTCATTTATGCCTATACTAGTATACACATACTGTAGTAAGAAGGCAATAATGCATGTTGACAGACACATTAAAATTTATAAACAATAGTACAACTGTTGTATTATTAATTGTGAAAGTGCATTGTTGTTATAATTTAATTATCCTATACATTAGGGTGCACCGTCCAGTCTAATTTTTACATACTTTGGAGCCATGCTAGCAGCGTGGCGTGGTCCACCACTTTGGTCTAAAATACCTCAACAACAATTGGAGGGATTGCCATGAAATTTTGTAGACATTTGTGGTCCCCAGAGGCTGAATTCTGCAGATTCTGGTCATCCTCTGACTTTTTATCTAGCGCCATCATCAGGTCCAGATTTTTTATTTGTCCAATTCTTTGGTTTATGACCAAATACCTGCAAAAAAAATGACATCCCCATCAGCCTCAGCTGTACATTGTGTTCAGTGCTAATTAGCAAATGTTAGCATACTAGCATGCTGAACAAGATGAACCTGGTAAACATTATACCTGCTCAGCATCAGCATGTTAGCATTGTCATTGTGAGCATGTTAGTTTGCTCACGATAGCATTTAGCTCAAAGCACTGCTGTGCCAAAGTACATCCTCAAAGAGATGCTAGCATGCCTGTAGACTTTATTCTTTATACTGACTCAATGTTTATGTCTCACTACAGTATCCTGGATGCTACTTTAACTTAATATTGCAACTAAATATTTTCTCACTTGTTCTACTATTGATTTAAAAAGAATGAAACTCACAATGAAACTTGACTAGTTTTGGAACCACAGGCATTGTTTTCTGACAAACTTAATCAAGCATTTAGCCCAGAGGTGTTTAATTTTATTTATGCCTTGTCTTTACAGCCACCAGAGCCAAGATGACCATGATGAACTCCATGTCACGTATGCGAGGCCAGGAGAAGGGACCGGGCTACACGCAGACTGAGACCATCCTGGGAGAGACCATGCAGCGGTTTGGCAGGGAGCTCGGCGAGGAGTCTAATTTCGGTGAGCTGGGGCACATTAAAGCTCCTCGCATTAAAAGTCTCGCCTCAGAACGTCTGAGAAGCACAAACACTTATTTTTTTATAGGCTTCACAAGAACAAAGTGGCATAATTTTATTCCCCCGAGGACACAGTAACAATGTTATGAAAAATGTATGAGCCTATTTTCCAGACAAGATGCCTACAGTTTGCTTTATTTAGTTCTCAAGTGAAGGCATTAAAATGTTTAAAGGGAAATACCTGTCTTCAAAATGTGCTGTAGATTCAAATGCGATAGTGTTGGTGAAAAAGAAAACCTTATTATCAAATTTGGAGATTTTCTGCACTTCATGCTGACATTGATGTGTGTTATTGATGTGTCACTGTGCCTAAATGTCTCTTTTTTTTTAGGCCTTGCTCTGATTGATGCTGGGGAAGCCATGCGTGAGCTGGGAGAGGTTAAGGACGCTCTGGACATGGAGGTCAAACAGAACTTCATTGATCCACTGCAGAACTTCCACGAAAAAGACCTCAAGGAGATTCAGGTACGACTACAGAGCTTACAGGTGGAGCCAGCTGGTTCTCAGTAACGCCCATTCACCTGGGAACACTGATACACTACAGAAAATAATAAATAAATGATTTTTTTAGTCACGGGTTCAGAGTTATTGTGTGGTCTTTCGCAGCATCACCTGAAGAAAATGGAGGGTCGTCGCCTGGACTTTGACTATAAGAAGAAGCGTCAGGGCAAGGTGACAGACGACGAGCTCAAACAAGCACTAGACAAATTCGACGAATCCAAGGACACTGCTGAGCAGAGCATGTTCAACCTGTTGGAGAGTGATGTAAGGATTATTCCACCCTTAACACTTGTCTGCTTGCTTTAATTGCACTCACCATTGACAGAGCCAGTCTCCAAATGAATGCTTACGTTGCTCTGTGTCTGCTGGATGTGAAAAATATGCAGTTTTTTGCAAACACCTTCGCCGTAGTAATTTTAGTGATAATTCTGTATGTTGGAGTCAGTAGGTGCATTTCCATCCACCAGTTTTTATTTCACATTTTCAATTTGCGCATAAAAACAAACTTGAGTAGAAACGGCGAAATTTCGGAAAAATCTTGAAATATTGCAAAAAGGTTTTACGCTTGGCTGAAGTGGAAAAGCAAAATGTAAAAAAGTGAAATGGAAACACATTTAGCGATCAAATCATGATGCACATGAAGCATGTGACTTAAATGTCCACTTATGTTTCCGCTCTACTGATGAGATGCTCCTCAAATGAATACATGAAATGGTTTAATGTCCCCGAATGGGAAAAATAGCGCCACCAGCTGTTAATCTTGATGAACTAACTCCAAATATTTGCAAACAGCAGTGGATGGAAATGCGCATTAATCCGAAATTTCTTTTGCAGATATTCTGAAAATTCGGTTTAGATTTGTGCTAGATGGAAACCTAGCTAGCTCTTCTTTCTAATGGCAAAAAAAAAAAACACAAAAATGAATGCAGCTTTAAAAATATCAGTTATGTTTGTCCTACCAGCCATCCACATGCACTACTGTGTATATGTAATCCTAAATCACCTAAAAACACTCCTTCAACTAAATCTGAGGTTATAGTATGAGTGACTTTGACTCCAAGTTCCAGTAACAGTCATCGTTATGTTGTTACACGCACTTCTGTAATGTCTGCCGGCAGCCATGTTGTTGAAATGTAGCAGTCACCTCTGTGCATCAGATTGAACAGGTGAGCCAGGTCGCCGCGCTGGTCCACGCTCAGATGGAGTATCACAGACGGGCTGCGGAGATCCTCACACAGCTCTCCAGTAAGATCGACGAACGGTCAGTATTGACATTTTTCTGTTCCACCAGGACTTCAGCTTTCTTGTTTTACTGTAGGTTACTGGATGTATTTACAATAACGTAGAATTTCAGTGGCGTTCAAACACAAATAATAGATTTATGGATTACCTACCAGTGCAACAAATTGCTAGCATCTGTACATTTCTGCAGCGAAGCGTTGATTAATTCTATTTTCCACTTCCACTGCAGGATAAGGGATTGTTCTAACAAACCAAGGAAAGAGTACATCCCTAAACCACGTACGTCTCTGGACTTCTCCATCAGTGAGAACCACAATGGAGGCATCCACAGTGCTCGCTCTCCAGGTGAGTGCGGTAATAGAAACTTCATCGTTCAGAAACTAGCCTGGGTGGACACACTTTAGCCTGTCATTGGGGAATCTCACAAGTTTGCGTCTAATGTATACTAGAATTTGACTGTACAGGTTGGTTCCTGGGCTAGTTTCTATTTATCCACGATTTTCTTTTCTTTAACCCTCTCTATGTTTTTATTTCTACTGTAAATTCTCAAATAAAAGCCAGTACTGAAGTGATAGCCAAGTCTCAAACAACAAACACAGACCATAAAAAGGAAAAGGAAAATCCAATATCCAATAGATGTTCAAAAATGCTTTCAGGGGTAAATTTAATTTACTCTACATTTCTACAGCCTATTTAATTAGTAAAACTACACACTCATACCACATTTACCACTCGCTTGCATTAATTATGGCCATTTTTATTTGATTTGAAGTCCCATTTCTGCAGATGATTCGAAATAAAAGCCTTTCAGAGGGTGAAAGATAATTAAAGGAGCCATGTGGGGTTTTCTTGTAAACAAACAAAATTACAGTATGTTTACATTCAATGTTTCCTACCAAAAAGCATTCTGTGTATGCTTAAGGCCTAACAAACATGTTGAATGCTTATCTTTTCTCATAAAACATTTCCGAAACTGATTTTAAATCATTGCATTACATCTTCTTTTTCCTTCCCGCCTTTAATACGGCAAAGGAAGCAGATAAGAAAAAAAGGGAGGCTTTTAAATGAAATATGACAAAAATGTAAAGAGTATATGGAAAATTAGCATTAAAAGCCTGTTTGAAATAAAAGCTGGGTTCTCTCCACAGTTGAGATAAAGGCCGTAATTTGAGAATTTACAGTATATATATTGTGTTTGCTAATTTTATCTTTCTTTTTCCCAGCTCTTTTCCCAGCATGTCAGTTATTACCTGTACTGAACAGAATGTCCTTCGCTCCAGAATAAATAGATTCAACTCTGCACTCTTCTCTTTCCCCTTATGATTTTTGTTTGTTCTTCTAGGGGCGAGGTCTCCAGGTGAGCCTAGGTCACGCTTGTCAATATGTTTCTCCGTCTGTGTGCTCATAAATTCATTTCTTCAACTACATCCTTTTCATTTACACTGCGGTCTTTTGCAAAAACTCAAAACTACCTCCACTGTTGCCCCACACCCCCCCACCCCCCTTTCCTTGTGTCGTTTCCTCTTTGCAGCAAGGTCTCCAGGTGAGACAAAAGTGAATCCTGGAGAGATACAATATCTCTTTAATCACTTCATCATTCTTGTTTGTTTTTTTTTGTCCATCTCTCTTTTGTGTTTGTCTCTTTGGTATGAAAAATTGTTGCATTCAATTGATACAAACACAACAGAAAAAACAAGTGCGGTCCGCTCACAGTATAAAAAAAAGCAGATCTACAATTACAATGAAAAGACTGGCAGCGGACGAGCACTTGCTATTTCTGTTTTGTTCTCTCGTCAATCCTCTGATCGGTCTTATCCTCCTGTTTCTTTGTCTGTCTGTCTCCCCGCCTCTCTTTCAATTTGTTGTCCTACTTGTTTCTTCTTGCTTTGTTTATTGACCTCTTCATTGCTGCGCCTACAGTACTTCATTAACTCATCATTTATCCATCCTCCAATTTATCCATCTAAAAAATACTATTGCTAAAGTACTCTTGTTTCACCTGTGTTTTCTCCTTTCCCCTTTGCAGCAAGATCTCCAGGTGAGCAAGAGTGACTTGGCAAGAGATGCGAAATCTCTTTATCACTCTTTTTTTTTTTTAAATCTTTTTTTAAATGGACTGTATTTTTTGTCTGCATTTTTGTTTGCAGTGCAGCTCGTCTGCTGTTTCTGTCTAACCCCTGGTTTCTCTTTTGTCTCTGTATTTTATAAAATTGCTCATCTTTCTTTACTGTTAAAGGTATAGTTTGACATTTTTTGAAAATACGCTTATTCGCTTTCTGGCGGAGAGTTAGATGAGAAGCTTGATACTACACTCATGTTTGTCCAATAAATGTAAGGTTACATCCAGCAGCTGGTTAGCTTAGCACAAAGATCCTCCCAACAGCACCTTTAAAGCTTACTAATTAACACACGATTTAGTCTGTTTTTATTTGTATAAAAAAATGACAATATGCCATTTTACGGGGGGTTACGTGCCAGACTACTACTTGGCCGGGAGCAGTAACTTCCTTGAGTTTTGGTAACTGCTCAGAGCCAAGAAATAGTCCAGCACATAACCTCCTGTAAAACCATAACTGCATGATTTTGTACCGATTAAACAAATGAGATATAACATGTTAATAAGTGAGCTTTTGGGGTGCTGGTAGGTGAATTTTGTAACCTTTGGACAAAGACAGACTAGCTGTTTCCAAGTCTTTATGCTAAGCTAACTGGCTGAAGGCAGCAGCTTCATACTTACAGACATGAAAGTGGTATCGATCTTCTCATTTAACTCTCTGCCAGGAAGCAAATAAGCATATTTCCCAAAATGTTGAACTATTCCTTTAAACATTGAATGCCTAAATTATTGTTTTCCGGTCACTGATGATTATGTTTTGTGTCTTTTGCTTTGTCTCCTCCCCTCTACTGTTTTCTCTTCTCTTTCCCCCGTTTTCAGCCAGGTCTCCAGGTGAGCCTTTCACAAGCTTTCTTGTGATCATTATCTAATCTATATGCAGCATCTTATCTCCACCTCTAGCTTCTCTTCTAACTCTCCTTTTGTTCTCTTATCTCTCCAACCGTCTTCCTTTTCTCCAGCCCCTATGGACCAGCCATGCTGTCGCGCGCTGTACGATTTTGACCCCGAGAATGAAGGTGAGCTAGGCTTCAAGGAAGGCGATATCATCACCTTGACCAATAAGATCGATGAAAACTGGTACGAGGGGATGTTGCACGGCAACTCCGGCTTCTTCCCCATCAACTACGTGGATATCCTGGTGCCGCTGCCCCACTAGGATGGCAGGTTGTCCAGCACCACCTGAGTTCGCAACGAATCCTGGCCTCCAATTCCTTCCTGTGTATTCCCAGTTACCGTTCCTAAACATTCCTACCAACCACCTGTACTCCAGTTTAAAAGGAGTCAAAACAGCAGCAACATAATAAAGATAAGAACAAGATTGACGAAGATGAGTAAAAGCAAGTATGCACCAATTGAGCATAAAAACTTTAAAAGTAAAAGAAGAAAAATCAGCATTGATGTCGTTCCTCCCTCCCTCCCACCTCCAACAGGAGGTGCCTTCAGGCTTCCGTAGCCATTTTACCCACTTCTGTCCCAGCTTTTGTCTCGGTTTAGGTTGGCTGTCAGTCTTTCATGAGTTTATCAGAACATCTTCGCAAAAAAATCACACTTTTATCTCATTCACTGTACTTTGTGTAAAACCTCTACAGTAGATAGAACTTTTTTCTCACATACTAGAAAAAAATCCACGTGCTTCATGTTTGTTATAGACTCTAGATCAAGCATGGTTTCAAGTGTTAACTTATCTTATACAAAATACATTGAGCTGATTAGTTTTGTTTCAAATCTTCCTCTTTTTAACGGTAGTTGTCTCTTGGCATGCCCAGGCAGTTTCTAGAGAAACTACGTCCCTGTCATGCTCTAAAAAAAAGAAGTTGTAGACTGATTCATCTAGTTGATGACAACCAAGATTACCCATAGTTATTTTTTAAGATGTCAACATGTGCGTGTGATTGGTCATATGTGATTTAGATACCAAAGTTACCTGCGGAAACCTGAATCAACAAGACAGCAAGGTGTCAACAAATCTGATGCAACAGGGTGAAGTTCTAGTTCTTTGGTATTTTTATCAGGGGGGCAAAATTGTATTCTTCAGTATGTGACATTACATGTCTGAGCCAGTGATTAGTGAAGTGATGACATGATTTGCAAAAAACACAAGTTGTGCAGTTTAAACCGTTTGAAGTGATGTAAAAAAAAAAAAAAAACTATGGTGCATTTGCTCAGTATGAAATAAGTTTCAATCCTCTGATGTGTATTTTAATCAGCAACTTGTGTGACAAATGGTCGAAGTATTGTGATATAATAACTTATAGGACTTTACTGCTCATTGAGGCACCTGTTTCTTTCTGCAGAAGAAGGTGTAGCAGCTCTTTTTGCTGCATTCCTACTACTGTAGTCCAATTAGTATCCTTTAGTTTAGCTGTCTATAAGCCATTAAGATGAAACTAGACATAGCCAACAATCCTCTCTTTGAAATGCTTTCTAAGGAGGACAAAGGAGTGCACAAATGGCTGAATGGAATGAGAGTTTTTTTGTTTTGTTTTTTTTTTGTTTGTCTTGATGGAAATGTTCTCTTAATTGAAATGACACAACATACACTAAAAACCCCTTTCACCATGATAATACAAAACAAAAAGCCGCCGGTTTTCCTTTTCTGTGTCATCTCAGACCTCAGAAAAAGTGTTAGATATTCTATTATTTTGTTTCATTTTCTCTAACCAGCTACATGCTTGTATGGAGTATTGTGTGGGATGTTTTTTTTTTCCCCCTTCTGTTAATGATGTACTGATAATCTAGATATCAAACCAAAACATGTTTTAGTCAGCTGAGCAGTCAGGAGCTGTATTGCACACGGTCTCCCTGAGGTTTTACTCTCTGCAATGTCGACAATGTATTACCCTTCTGCAAAATAATCTGTGCAGCAGTTAACACTGTTTATTTTCACCCATCTTGTAATAATGTTGTGCGTGTATTTGGGGCGGGGTTCGTATTTAGGTTTGCATACTGTTCATGTTATGCACAGGGACAGGGTTGCAGAGGACCTCTGATGTGGAGGTATTTCAGATATACTGTTTCTGACAGTGTTCAACATTTAAACAAACATGGATGTCTCTTTGATCAAAGGACCAATTCATTATATTCAGTAGAATTACAATAAATGATGCTAAATCGACTGATATCCCATATCAAGTGTTTCTTTTTAAGGGAAGCACGACTTTAAACAGACAGTATACTTTGTTGGCTGGTGTTGAATAAAGTTACAGTTGAAAGAGGTCACATATTTATTTTTTTTAAAGGCGATAAAAATTCCTTCCCTGATTTTTCTCTCACTTTTTTTTTTAAACAATATCGTGTGTATCTTTGCCCTCAATGAGGACTGTACAGCTTTTCTGTGTTTTGTTTTCACCTTGTGTGTATAGTCGCTCATCAACAGTAACGTATCTTATTTTTGTAACTGTGACAAAAGTATACACATATAGATGTATATATACAGTATATTATCCAGAAGCAATGTGACAGGAGGGATTCTCTGTGCTGCACATGATTGTCTTTGGATTGTTTTTTTCTTTGTTTTCTGTTTCATTTTATTCTTGCACTGGATTCTAAGACTGTATGCTTGATGTAAAGAAAAAAAAATGTGATAAGTCAGTGTAATTTATTCAAATAAATACCGACAAATGGTTATTGCCCTAATGACCTTCTGTTTATAGACTCTCACGCCTTGGAAATATGTCGCAGGTGGAAATCTGTTACGAGAAACGGCGATTTTTCAAATTTAATTTAGAGCCGAAGCTGAACATGAAATCATTTGGTATCTCTCTAAGCAGCTATTTTACGCTTGCGCTTCTCTAGCTGTTGTTCTCAGAACATGGAGAGCACACAGCAGGGACTTGGCTCGGCAAATAGATGAAGATAGATGCATTATTCATTTGCCTGGTGGATTCTTTCATCGTCCTCTCACAAGAATCCAAACAGGAAAAAAATAGGTCAGAGGTAAGAAAGAAAACCTCCAAGACAGCTGAAATGTCTTAATAATGCTGTTAGTGTGACATTATCAAAGTCATGACTACAGCTTCAAGCATCTTAAAGGCTCCAAAGAATATGCATGTCTCACCTGTAATGTAAATATTGGGAGCCACAGATAGAGTCAATCTGTAGGATTTGGGGAATATCTCATAGCAAAAATATATTTTGTTCAGGAAACTGCTATTTCTTCAAAAGTCAAGATCTTTTGCAGCTGATTTACAGTATTTTGCAATTGCTTTTGGCTCAATTTTCACAACATTTTTTTTATGTATTAAACCTCTAATGCAAAGAGCCAAACTGACTTGCTACACAAAATGCTTTCTTGGCGCTACATTCACACACTCAGACTGCAGAATACACCCACCTCATATCAGCACTGAGTTCATTCTTATCACGAGATGTACAGATCACTAAATCAATTCAGCATGTGTTTGCAAACATGTCTCTCTATTTTAACATCACCCAGATGAGCATTATTGCTAATCACTCCACCTCCACTGCAATGTTTCTTGGTTTGTTTACTCAAAATGTTTGAACGTATTACAGCATTTTACGATTGCTTTGGCGGCGAAGAAAAGCCTAAAACTTCAACATCCACGACGATCCGATAAGCCAGGTCACGTTAATATCTGACTGACAGTTAACATCAGGCGTGGGGTGATGTCATTCGTACCTTTTTGCCTCCCCACCCATTATCTGTCACCACCAGTCAATCCAGCTACACCCTCTCTTCATGCATACAGTTTAACTCCCACTGTCCCGCTGCTACACACACACACACACACACACACACTCATCAGCTGTACTGACATTGGTCCAGTATAGGGGGGACCTGCTATAACATCCTGCATCAGACTTAGTCAGCCAGATCTTTTGAACCGCATCAGAGCATGTCGTCCTCGCAGTCACACACCCTGTGGTCTGTCGCTCTGCTGATCACTGCAAATATAGACACAGCCTGCATTTTGTTTGACATGATACAGGTATAATAAATCCACAAACGCTTAGGCCAACCACAAGATAAAATGACTTGGTATTGTCATATGTGTACAGGTGGATATTGTGGATATAGGGCGTCTCCTATTTAATATTGTTTATAAAACCGTGCCAGCTCCGTGCCTGACTCTTACTCACTCTGCTGATGGCCAAAACTGAAAATAGAAGTAAAGCATCCTCTAGTGGTGTCAACGTGGAAGTGTCGTTTTGCAGTTAGGCTCACATGATCATTACTGATAACTGATGTTTATCTTTTTTTTTTTTTTTTAATGCACCACAACACCAAGGCAAGTTCCTTCTATTGTACGTGCAAACACAGCATAGGCCATGGAGATATGTTCTCCCTTCTGTCTTTTTCACCCATTCACTTGCAGGTTGCACTTTTTTGGGGGCTCCAATCTAAATCTTTTGGGGCTTCAATCTAAAATCTGGCCTAGGGCACCAACATAGTCAGAGCTGTTTCTGATTCTGAACAGTGCTCAACACAACAATATCAAACATAGTCCTGAGCCATAAAAGGATGGAGAAGAGGAAGAAAAAAAAGGGGGATAATTGATCCTTTACACAGAAAAATAAAACATATTTTACACATTTTGTGTATTCCCTGACCTTCAAACTGTATAAGCAAATTCATTTGTCGTCTATATTTCGGTATCTTATCTTTGATCTTACTTGGTACAGTGACAACAACAACAGGACGTTTGATCTAGGCTCACAATCAAAACTACTGTGGGTAGGGCTACAACTAGATTATCATCGATTCATCTTTTGGTGTATAAAATGTCAGAAAACAGTGAAAAATGCTCATCATAACTTACAAAAACACAATTTGACATGTGCAAAATGCTTGTTTTGTGCAACAAACAGTCCAAAATTTACCATCATAGAAGACAAACAAAACTAGCAAATATTAACATTCATGGAGCTGGACCCATTGAATTTTTGGCATTGTTTTAAAAAAAAAAAACAACTTAAATGATTAATTGATCATCAGCCATTCGTTTTCTGTCAATCGTTTCCGCTTTAACTAATGAGAAAAAGACAAAGCTGTCTTGTTCACTCCTCTCCTTGAATAGTCTGTCAGCAAGCAGATAAAAAAAGAAACAAGTGACTGAAAACCACAACACTGGTGGTCACAGTACAATCCATGTCCAGGCAAAACAAACCCACCCTGACTACACGCACAAATACTCGTCACATGGACACACACTCTCCTCTTTTCCAGGTAATGTATGTAATAGCACTTCTGACACATGCCCACACACACACTGTAGGTCTGAGGAGGTGGGAGTGGGGGAGTGGGGGAGTGGGGGAGTGGGGGCAAGACAAGCAATCCAGTAAAAAGCATTCCTCAGACCCTCTCTCCTGGTGGGTGGCCTGCTTGGACACAGCACCACCGAGACAGCAGCTCCTTTTTCCAAAAATCCTTCACAGCCATTGTGTCTGCCCACACCGTGCTGCGTTACAGACACTCACACACTGAACGTTTCTAACAACTGATGGCAGATGACTGAGACTGATTTCAACAGGTGTTATGAAACACTTACTGTCAACAAATGGTTGTTTACTACTTGCTTTTATGTATTTGGTTTTTTCCATCGGTACAGCCATTGTGATCTAAATTCTGACCGAAAAATCAAGCTGAACCGGCACGTCTGCAAAATATTGGACTTCACAATTCACTTAGTTTGCGTGTAAAGAGAAGCGATGTTGCACACTCATTGAGCTGCTCAGCTAGTTTAAACTGGCAAGCTAGTCAGCCACTCCATCATATTTGACACTTGAATCAGCCGCCGCTCGTAATGCATGAATGGCGGGCTGCATCTGTTTTTTGGCCAACCCCAAACCACAGCAGACTGCAAGACACCCACACCAGTTACAGACATTTTTTCACTGAAGCAGAGGGAACAAAAAGTATATACCTCACACGACCTACAGTACATTAAAACTGCCTCTAATGCCTATACACACAGTATGTGAAGGATAATGTATATATTGTACATACCACTGCATGTATTCTTTAAAAATGATATTTGAAGGAAAGCACTCGTTAAACTCTACAAAAGATTACTCCAAAACTAGCATTAGACAAAAATCTACCTCATTGTTTCAACGCAATTGCGTCCATAATAACAAATGCATGTTGCATGACCAGGCACTGATAATTACATTTAAAATCTACTCAACATTTCAAGGTTTCCAAACATACAAAATACACAAAGTTGCTAGTTTTGGTACATCTAGTTAAAACTAATGGAGTCTAATACAACAGCAACATTGTCAGCTATAGTTATTATTTACTTTACAAATTCATATTTTGCACACAAAACATGTGATGAGCTCATAAAATATGATGCATTGCTACAGAAGAAGCTGCCCTGAAGTATGTAAAAAACTAAAATTAGCTCAACTTTGATCGACTACAACTTTAAAATGCTACTTACACATTAATGCATCAGTATACATCATTCAATAATATAGAATAATACTGACAGGGCCCGTTTTTTTGCATTGATTTAGTACTTTTTGTACATATTTTCATGTCTAAGGAACAGTTTCAATGTACTTGTAATGAGTATTTTTACATTGTGGTATTGCTATGTAAATGATTTGAGTACTTCTTACACCACTGGTTTCTACACTTCTCCTCTTACACACACTTAACAACACACACCAGAGAAGTAAAGTTTAAAAACGACATAAAAATATAAATAAAGTGCAATGGGAACAGAAATTAAAGCCAAACCAAGAAAGGAGTTCACACACTCACACACACATTCACATATATACAGACTCTGAGGAGCAGCTGTTGGTGGGAGTGTGCCAGTGTGTGTCATTACATGTTTTCCTGTGGCGTTCATACATAGTTTCTCTATTCAGCAGGAAAGCCCAGCTCTCAACACCAGACAGAGGCAGCTAATACCCCTGTCTGTCAGAGCCGCTCAAAGAGCAAGTGATTGGAGTTGACAAACGAGGCAGTAAGACAGGTCAGGCAGCTCTACGGCGGCAGTGGCGGCAGTGAGGGAGCAAAAAAGAGAGAGGAGGCAGGGACTGTAAGATGCATGTAACTGCCAACAGGGGAGACGTATTTTATGTGCGTGTGTGTGTGTTTTTGCGTATTTGTTAATCATACCGTGAGGGTCTCTGGGGGTCTGACGCCACGCTTGTCTGTCAGGTCCGCAGGAGAGTGAAGTTTGTTTCCGGCTCTGGATTCACTTCCAACACGAGCTCTGTCACTCAGGCTTACACACTGGAATCCAGAGGAGAGAAAACATCTTTGAGTGTGTGTGTGTGTGTGTGTGTGAAAGTACACCCACAAAACCCTACACTTTTAACCCCAAATAATCTAAGGATATTGTGACAATCAGCATCATTCCTTAACAAAACCGGTGGCGGTGAGGAGTGTGTGTCAGGACTCACCTCTGTTCATACTGTAGGCCTCGGTGTTGGTATCACTTGGTCCTCGAAGGGTGGATGTTGAATTAAAAAGGATCGCAGGCTGAGGTGAAAGGGTGAGGGGGCTCCACAAGGACGGGGGGTGGTCCTAATGACAATATCGTGGTACATTTTATGGTCGGCTCAGTTAGCTTTAGAACCACTATACCGCTTTTTCACAGCATTTCAGCACATCACAAAGTACATGTAAAACATTTATTGTAGGCCTCATCTAAACTTATCATTTCATGTGTTTCTCACCCTGATGAAATCCACGTAAAGTACAAATTATTGTCACTTCATTGGGGAAGTCCACTGCTGGTTTTTGTTGCTACAAAAATAAGGCCTCACGTTCAAGTCTGATACGGATGTCATCAGCTTTGGTAAATAGTAAATATTTTGTGCCAATGAATAATTTCTTCACATGGGCCAATTTCCACAGCAAAACTATTAAGGTTGTCATGATTGAAAGGTTTTTAAGAAAACGTCAAGATATTAAAGGTCTCCATTAACCCTCTGGAGTCCAGGTTCATTTTGGTTGATTTCTGACAACTTTCTATGTGTTCATTTTCGTCTTTGTTTAGCACCTTCAAAACTATAATCACCCCACATGCATGATATCCTTTTTTCAGTACAAACAAAGTCAGTCTAATTACATGTAAAATGATTTTATCCCAACTTGTTTTTGTGCCTTTTTTCATTGAAAGTTAATATACATGCCACTGTAAACTACTATCAATAATAATAGTAATTAATGATTAATGACAAACATAAAAATGTTTTATGGTCTACAGACATGAAACATCCCACATCAGCACTTTCAACTGGTTTTCTCAGCTTGTCTCTAATACAGATGTGTTACTATAAATAAAACATGCTCAGTGTGTTCACAGATCAACACACAGACCCCAGAGGGTTTTTAAAGCCAAAATAACTCAAGGATGATAAGACAAGTTACATTTAATCAACAATTATTTGTGACATAATGTGCAACTCAAATCATCTTGATATGATTTAATAGTAAAACAACAACAAAAGAAACCCCTCTACCTTTAGTAAACCTCTTTCCCTTTCTGGAGATGTTTATACTTTTTTACTCTTGCATAATGATTCACAGGTGACAGGAACAATGAGTATTAAACATAAAACTATTGACTAAAATTGTAAGATTGGTAAAAATAGATAGAAAAAATAGAAATATCAAAACAATACCCAAGATTGACTGGAATAGACATACAATAACATAAATGATAATAAAAGATTTCATGTATAATATTTTAATTTGAGGGTGTTTTAGAACATGATATGTAATGTGTATAATAGCATTATCTCCAGAAAGCACTTGATATAACACCTGCAGGCCGGAGTAGTTCAGTTCAGTAGTAGTAGTTCAGAAAAAAGTCAAAGAATTTATTTCTTATTACACACAAAACACTGAGCTCACCCTCCACAACAGACTATTTATGAAAAACTGGGTTTTGAGCCAACACTATTTGGCACAACTGGGCGCATTTACTTCAATGTAGCTTATTCCTGGTCATAAATCCTCCACAGTGGTTTAGCTTGTAAAAAGGTTTTTAAGTGTGAGCCAACAGTGAGCCAGAGAGAAGGGATCTCAGGACAAATGGCGCCAGGTTAAGGACCAGTCGCACAGCATGCAAAACAGTACAATGGGACATTTGGTGTGCAAATCCATCAGTCCATTCAAATGGTGTCCCAAACTAAAAGTTGATACACAAACAAATCAATTAACCCAAGGGGGAAAGAAATCAGAATAAAAAAAAAAAAAGGTGTTTCATCAGTTTACATTTACAAACAGGAGAATAGGGAAAAAACTGGCACCTTTAAAAGTATGATTCAAAATTACTCAAACACAATAAACTTTATTATCTTCCAACACTGCAGATACTGTGACACTAAAAGATGTGATCTAACGATTCTGCATTGCACTTCTGTAACATTTTCAGACTCCTAACACTTTTTAAAAAAAGATAAAAGTTGATGTAGCAGAACGGGCGATATCGTCTTTTTTAATTCCACACATTCTTTTTCCTGGTCAAAACCTGGCGCCTACATTACCCACAATGCAGCTCGAGCACCAACAGTTCGGTTGGAGATTCGGTGCTAGTAGTGGCTGTAGCCTGAAGACACTAGCCTCAAGCAGAGATGAGGAGCGGGCTTCAGAGGTCTGATAACCTCACGTCTTTCTAACTCCGCACCTGCAGGCTTTTTTTTCCATTTTCAAACTTGTAGTCTTCAGACCCAACTAACGCTGACTCAAGCGACTATCACTTGAGGCAATTTATTAGATTTTAAGCCGATTTTCAAAAAGCTTTATAACTTTTTTTTCCACACACGAAGTCTCCAAAACCTGTAAACTGACTTTGAGGTGTAAAATCGGTGGAGTTCCCCTTTAAGAGTGTCAGGATTTCCCCACTCGATGTTGAGGAGTTTCAGTGAGCTGCTGTGGAGTGAGCCAGGCGGTGGAACCTGTCTGTTTCTGGATCTATTCTCCTACTTTAATCCCAGAGACAGTCACACCCATCACACTGCCATTGTGCAGCTGAAGCCTCTCTATGCATGACAGAGTGCCTGAGTTTATTAGCCCACAAGCACAGCCAACATCCCACAGACACATACATGCACACAGGCGTGCAAACTCAGTGACATTCAGACACATGCAATTAGATGTCTTTGTTATGTAGTTATTCCATTTATATATTTTTACTGTATAAATGCAGCTTTAGGGCCCAGACCTGCATCCAGGTGTTGGAAGCGCACTAATAAGACAGTCTCTCTCTGACTGGAGTTTCGTTAGGTATACACATACACATGAAAATAGCCAGAATCCAGAATAACTTGTCAAACAGCAAAGTTTCATCCTACTGAGCAACACCTTTTAGAAAAGTCAACATGCACAGATTAAGCAACCGAATTAAACTAGACTGAATTTTGATCTTTCAGGTTTGATCATGCAATAAGTTTTCCGCCTTTGTTCCGTTTTCCCTGCACATTTTCTGTGTCTGTTGCCTCCTTCGTCCCTCCATCAGCTCTGCATTCAGCATTTGAAATGTTGGTAATAATTCCTCATTGCACAAGAAAACTGTGCACACACAATTATGTCAATCTGTAGACTTTAATGGATGTTTGGAAAATAATTTTAGCGACTTTTAAACGTCTTTGCATCGATGTTGCCTCTTTCCCAGATCTCTGCTATTAACTTGTTGAGTACAATGTTATTATCAAAAGGAATGATGGCAAACTATGAAAATAAGACTCAAGTTTTAATAATTTAAATGCAGAGAAGCTGATGAAATTGATGACTAACGTTTGTAACAACTGAGCTTTAAATTAATTTGATTTGTTGATACTCGGATTACTGATCAGGCTTTTAATCTCTGTGAAAACAAAGCCAACCTTTTCAACGACCTCCTTGCCTCTTAGTTACTGTACACTACATATGAATGTTAATACACATATATGATGTAAGCTAATATAAACCCCTTGACAGCATAGACTGTGAATAGATCATGACAACACCCAAGAAAGCTAAACAAAGAAAAGGACATTATCTGCTTTGGGGCAGACTTGCACCTGCATGAAGAGAAATCCAGGTGAGATATGTTTGTGATGAGGGAGATTATCAGCATTGTTCGACAGTATTTATTATTTTCTCTCTCTCTCTCTGGCTCATTCACTCACTCTTAATGTTTCCTCAACAGTTGACCTACCTTTGACCTGTGCTTGCACCTGAGTTTGGCTATCTTTGCCAAGCACAAGCCCAGGGCACCTTGTGACAAAACCACAAAGACCACTTATCACCCGCCAAGCGCCAGCAGAATAAATTGACAATTATGCCACATACAGCATCAATCTAACACAGCTTTTTAGACAATACTGCCTCAGGGTGTCCATGGGTGTTTTTAAAAATGCATTAAATTTACAATTTGGTAGCATTACACTGGAATAACATTCTTTTCTAGGTCTAATTACCACAATTATACTGGTAGCAGATCTTTAGAAGATTCTATCCACAAAGGGAAAGATATGTTGCGTTTGAGTGCCTGATTGCTTGCACACAAGATGTGGCTTGTATTGGCTTTTTGCCTTAAGTACAGATAATCCACATGTGTCAGTGATTGAGGAGGTACAAATCCCACAGTAACAGACACACAGGTGGCACTGGAAAGAAACAGCATACCAGTCTAGATTTCTCTCTCTCCCTCTCTCTGTCTTACTTGGTCGATTACCATGCGAGGCTGAGTCAGAAGGGCAAACTCCCTCTGCACGGCCCAGATACAGGTATGCGTGAGATCTGCAACACCCAACACACAGTTAGCTCCCTGTGTCTATCTCTTTCCAACACACACCACATCCTGTTTGAGTGGCAATGTCTCAATCAAGTAATGCCTGAAGATATGTGCCATTATTGCCGTTTCATGTGTCCGCTCTCTCAAGTGGGAAGAGTTTTAATTATCCTGGCAGAAACTGTAACTGGATAATGTAAACTGAAACTAAAAACAACAAACTAATTATTTACAGTATAATGACTAACAAACATACATATTGGCAGTATCCAAGTATATTTAACCTTCAAAGGGCAGAGGCAGATTGTCGTTAAGCTCTAACAACTAGAAAGTACCGCCGAAACTTTATTTTTAACACTCTACCAAGTAGATTAAGGTTCCTAACCTGGAGGTTGGGACCCCTCAAGGAGTCGCAAGATAAATTTGAGGGGTCGGAAGATTGTTATGGGAATAGTTTGACATTTTGGGAAATATTCTTATTCACTTTCCTGCAGAGTTAGGTGAGAAGGTCGATACCGCTTTCATGTTTGTGCGGTAAATATGTAGATGGAGCCAGCAGCTGGTTAGCTTAGCTTAGCACAAAGACTGGAAACATGGAAACAGTTAGACTGTCTCTGTCCAAAGGTTACAAAATCTGCACACCAGCGCATCTGAAGCTCACTAATTAACTTTTTTTTCCTTGTTTGAGTAATCGGTACAAAAACCAAAGTGTTAAAATAAAAATTCTGCATTATATGGGAGGGTTATGTGCCGGACTATTTCTTGGACAGTCATTTCCTGGAGTTTCTGTCGGTTTCCTGGCAACTGGTCCCAGCCAGGTTAGCTGTTTTGCCTGTGTTTTCAGTCTTTATGCTAAGCTAAGCTAAGCAAAGCAAAGCTAAGCTAAGCTGCCACTGGCTCCGGCTCTATATTTAGCAAACAAACATGACAGTGGTATCGGCCTTCTCATTGAACTGCCAGCAGGTGTATTTCCCAAAATGTTGGACTAATTCTTTAACAAGAGCTGGAAGGTTAACATCAACCTGGGCATTGTCAGGAGGACTTTAGAGGTTCTGGTAGATAGATCCTTGTGTTATTCATATAACATTGGGTGGGTGGCAATGATGATGTCTGGATGCACTCAAAGTTTGATGTTATATTGTGTCTTGATGTACATTATTTTATGTGAACTTGTGTTGTGGGTTTTAGCATTTGTTTTACATACAGCAGCTTTATTATATGTTTTATGTATCCTATTATGTATTATCTCATGTTCAACCATGTGTTTCATCTGGCTGTAAGACAAATTCCCCCTCAGGGACAAAAAGTTAAGTTGAAGTTGAAGGTTCACAAGCCAAAAAGGAGGGGAACTACAGCACTGTGGAACTTTATCATTTAAGTGGGAAAGTCAAGTATTCCCTACACACTGTTTACAATTGATATATATAGAAATCAATCATCTCTTGGTATAAAAAAATTTGAACAGGTTCAACATCGTATAATGGCAAACACGCATTTTCAGAGCCAAGGCCCTTTCCACAAGTACTTCATCTGCCAAGCTTAAAAAGACATGTCAGGAGTTTGACAGCTGAGAAAATACAACACTGTGCTCAAGGATATCAGTGGAAGCTGGATGAATACCTGTATCTTCCTGCTTAGGAATCAGAGGATTTAGGTGGCGGTGAAAGCTTGTCAGAGATGACACACAAAAGCCTTGTTGTGCACCACTGAACAATTGCAATACCTTCAACTAAAGCGGCAATTTTGATCAAGTTAAGACTGAAGATTTAAAAATGGATCGCTCATTAATGCTGGCAATAATACAGATACATTATTGGCAGGGAGCCTAGATCACACAGATAAGCAAGATAAGAGAAAACATGTAATAAATCAATCAAGTTAAACCCTATGCCTATTAGTAACTTTGGGGTATTATGGTAGTGCTTCCAAATTGTTGCTGTATAAATACCATTCTCATGTCTGTACAGTAGATATAAAGCCACCACCAGAAGCCAGTTAGCTTAGCTTAGCACAAAGACGGGAAACAGGGAAACAGCTGGCTTTGCTATGTCTAAAGGTAACAAAATCTGCCTACCAGCCCTTCTAAACTCACTAATTAACATGTTATAACTTGTTTTTTTTTAAGTCTCTTGTCGAACTTTTCCTTTAAAAGCATTTTTTAAAGAACTGAGCTCAAAATAACCTATTTTGAAATGACATCACTCCTGAGCTTTTTGCAGACTGAATTGCGTGCCATTACGTGCCCACACACAGAACGCACTGTGCCGCACATCTCATGAGAAAAGACAGCTAAAGCTTTACTTCATGGGAAATACTTTGCCAAAGCCACAAGAGCTCTGTGTGGTAACAACACATCTCCTGTGACTCTCCCTCCCCACCTGCCTTCCTGTCAGACAGCAGACACACACACAGAGAGAAATGAATCCGTGTTAATGAAGTAGAACAAAATAAGGAGGATAGTGCTCGATTTCTACAACCATCCTAACATGAGATCCTATTGTGCAACTGAGGTTCCTTTTCAGGTGCAGGCACGGGTAAAAATGCTCATGTGCGGCTGCCTGGGCTCTGGCAGGCTGAGACATCTTTGAGGTGTTGACACGTAGATCCTAACAGAACCCAACTGGCATGATGCACTGACATTTGCAACCAGGCATGACTATAATTGTGTGCTCTGTTACAGCGCAGGAGAGAGATACTGTTTCTACCAGGTAAGGGGTGAGTCAAAGGAATATACTGTGGGGTCAATTTTCCAGTGAAGTTTGAGTTGACAGGTGCTGATTGGCGAGTCGTTGGTTGACTCACGGAGCTTTTCGGGCTCTGATGTGGCGGTTCAAATTTCTCTAACCATTTCTAATTGACTCTGATGGGTGTGGACATAAATGGAGGTATACTTTGATGTGTTGTGGTTTTAAACTGTTTGTGCTGCATGAAACAGTCAAATGATTTTTGTCTTTTGAGGTTCAGGATTGGCATGATAAGGTCCATGATAACCCCTCAGTGACTCCTCAAGACTGACTTTGTTATGGAAAAATGTATTTTTTTGTCATAATCAAAGACCATCTGTAGATCAAATTGACTTTACATATCACTACTTTCATCATTTTAGTTTGGCCTGGTTTTGATGATGACAATTAAAAATAAGAATTAGTTCAATGTTAGTACAGGATTAATCAAAGCACTGTTAAATTTGAATTACTGCTGAACTACTCAACACTGAAAACATCAAAGTGGGAGCCAATCTTGCTAAGTTTTGTAATATAATAATGGCTACATTTAAGTAACTATTGAATATTAACCAGAGTGTGCTTGTTTGCTCATTTATATATGTTTCTCTATTTATTTATTTACTATTGACTTACTTTACTTCAGGTTCGTTTGCTTCTTATGTGTAACTATGTCTTTACTTCTTTGATGAAGATGTACAACACAAGCTTCATTTCAATGTCAAGTCAAAATTTATGTCGCTATTGGATTGAAGACATTTCACTGGTTACACAAGACTTTGTCAGTTCTTCATACTCATGGGGAGTCCCGGGTATTTCAGCATCTGTGGGTTATTTACGTCATCATGTGCCTGATTCACATGAATTAAGGTGTGAATTAGTGTGGAATTGCCTGTGAACGGAGGTCAGGATACCACTCCAAGTAAAGGTTTAGGCTACTTGTTCAAAAGTCACCTGAAGTGAGGGGCCACCTGAAAGTGATGCCCCTTCCTCAGGTGATGCCCCCTCTCGTTTGCTGGAGAAACGCTGAGAAACGTTGTTGTTGTCCAGTTTGACACATATTTCCTCTCTCAAACCTCATCCAATATATCTGTCCTCTCTGTCTAGGATTTGTACAGTTTGTTCGTGTTTGCTTTATGTCGTGCGGTAACTTAACAAACACCAGTGAGTGCTGTTTGCTCTTCCATGCTGTGTCGTGAATTTGTCGAGGGATTGTTTCTTTCAACAGTCTACACACATGTACTCCTCACCGCACTTCAGAGCAAAAATCAGTCACTCAGTTTTACACCAGTTCACTTTAATTACTCGCCAATGATGGTCATATGACCCACAGAGGTTTGAATACCACAGTGGCCACAGTTCTGCAGCACTGATGTGAACTCTTGGATGAGTTATGAAACATCTTCAGTCCAGTACAAAGATCTGGTTTGACTCAATATTGTATTAACTGTATATAAACAGATCTACTATACTGCATATATCCATATTTATTCTTCTGTGTTAATGTGTGTATGAGAGGCACACACACTCACACACACATACATTGATTTAACGGCAGGCTCCCCGGGCAGTGCAGTGCTTCAGTTATGTAAACTGGCCCAGGTTTGGAGCAAGTCAACCGTCAGGACTTTGCATCCTCACCAAGCCCCTGCAGCTGCTAATGCAAACAAGAAGCCCTCACTCGCTGCACAGAGGCCTGACTGGGTCAGCACACACACATACACACACGCACACACACATACGCACACAGCTGTAGACTCAAATTCAAATAGGAATGAAAATCTTGATCCTACAACATAATATCCACTGCTTCAAAAGAGTCAAACTTTCTCTAACAAAATAATCATTAGTATACAATTAAAAAATAAATGATGGTGCCTTTTAATGACTATTTTAGGAGACTGCAGAAAATAAAAATCTTAAATTTAGTGACAATTTTTCAAGACTTTCGAAAAACAAAATGCATGACTCATTTAAATATACAGAGTGGAATTTGATGATAAACAATACCAAACCATACAATACCAAATGAAAAACCACATGCTAAGCACATGCCATGATTCTGAGCCATGAGATATTGGTAACAATACCAATAAATAGCAATATATTGATTCAGAACTTGATCAAACTACATTTTCTAATTAATCAATTTCAACCAAGATGTTGCTTCATTTGCATGTATTCATGACTAAATGATTAAAAGCCACAAATATGCTTTTGAGTATTTCATATTTGTTAAGTTCATTGACAAGTAAAACTATTTTCCACTTTTTACCATTTGAACTTGTATCAATACAAAACTTAAATCAAATCAAACCTTTGCCCGTCTGTCTACCTCAGCTCCTGTTCAACACCTTGTATTATCCGCTCTTTGAACATTTCCACATGTGACCTGATTTCTACGTACAAAAGTCATCCGCCACCTGTATACGTACAGCCATCAAATGGTTAAAGTGAAGTGTTCAAATTCAAATGGCTAATTTGTTTGTCTTTGTTTGGAGAGAGCCGTTTCTCTCTGGCACAGCCAAAAGTGGAGTATGTGAGACACAAAGTGAAGAGCTCTTCATTTGCCTTGGCTGCAGCCCTGCTCTCCTGTGCAGCTGTCCTGGCGTCCAGCCGTCATTTGCGTCTCCACACGGCACTGTGATGGACAGGTGGAGGCCTCTCACGGCGGTATCGATGCATGGCTCCAGGGCTCTTAGCCGCGGAGGCCTTAACGTACTCTCAGTGATGCTAAACCCAAGTACACTTCAACGGGAAGACTTGGGGCTCCGTTTGTAGCTAAAGCTTCACTAGATTTAAAAATCCCACACATACGAATTCAGGACTTGAAACTGCATGCTGAGCTGCTTCCACAGAGTACAAAGCGAAGACAAAATAACACAAAATTCATGAAAAAATGCACTTTAACTTCAAGATAACTAAATCACAGTTAAAAGCACTGCAATGATAATGGATTATATGCATTCATGCAGTTTTTCAGTTTTTTTCTTTTTTAACCAATGCATTTTGGTACATTCAGTTGTCATATCAAAATGATTTCCGGAGCATTTTAACAGTGTGGCTAATTGGCACTTGGTGGTGGTTTTTTGCAATTGTGATTCATTCACTTCAGAGCTGAAGTAGGTTTTCATGAAGTGGTTCTGTTATTTTGTCAAACTCTTATAGCTTAAAGTTGATTCTTTGGCTACTTGGAGACAGTACAATAAGCTGTAAACACATTGATTACATATTACCACCACATAAAGTTGATGTGGTAAATATGTTAGCAGTCACGTATTTGCACATTGAGCAGATGCAGCAACATGAGCAGCTGGTGAGTGTATCCTACATTCACTGTACTTTCAGCTCTATTTCGGTCTTCACCAAATCCTCGGGGAAATATCTTACACTGCTAAAGGCTTTAATGTGCTCTCTAGCTAGTCGCTAACTTTGTCTGTCTCTCAGTTGGTGCTGGGCAGGTAATTTACAGTGTGTTTATCAGAGTTTTGGGGGGGTAGGGGGTTTGGCTGAGAATGGCTGCCTGCTGCTTTTTCAAACCACACTAATAAGAGCAGTTTGGGTGACAAGTGTTTGTGGGTTTGTCACCAGAGTCATTCCATCCATTGTTAGATAAAAATGATTTTATTGATTGATTAAGCAACTTTAATGGGAAAAAAACAAAAACGAGCAATCAAAGAATAATCTTAAAGATTTGTACTCATTGTCACTCAGTGACAAAAAAGAGTTAAAGTTTGTTTTCTCTCTAAATGAGAACCTTCTTTTCAAGTTTCACACCCTGCATTTGGCATGAAGTGAGAATCCTTTAAGTCACTGAAGCACATCAACACGTTATAAAATGTTCTTGATCACAGATGTTGACAATAGAGTCACCTTTCAGCAGCATAACTCATATTTTTAATCCACCAGCACAAACACCCAGATAAAAGGCTCATGAACAAATATTAACAGTAAATGCTGAACAAGCGCCAAATCATGATGCATAAGCAAACTATGGCAGTTATGAGCCTGAGATCCAGTAACAACGGGTACCTGAGAGATTACTCACCACTAGTTGTTCATCACCATAAAGCATAAGAAGCTGTTTTAGGCAAAGGGTGAGGTCCACTGCAAACTACATGACATGTCCATCACGTCTGTCAAAAGTTGAAGTAAACACACAATCAAACACACATTATTACAGTCAGGTGGATAAAAGTGCATTAAACTAATGCAATATTCCATTTACACCAACAAGTTCACATTTTAATTGCAGTTATTTTTACTCCATGGACAGTTTATATATTGTGTGTATAGTATATTTTACACTTTCTAATGTCTTTTATTATTGCATTTTGACTGTTTTGATGTGAATTGCTGCAAAAAAAAAATCCTTGTATATCAGCCATGTAACTGTTAATATGATTTGGTTAATGAGCAGCCACATGAGCATAGCCTTTAAACTTGCAGATGTTTATTTTACATAACAGCCTATAATAGTATTTACATCAGGGCTGCAACTAACAATTATTTTCTTTATTGATAAATCTGTCGAATTATTCTTTCAATTAATTGTTTAGTCTATATATTGTCACAAAAAAGTGACAACTTGCTTGTTTTGTTCGACAGGTCAAAAAATCAAATTGTTTTCAGTTTACAATTATATAAAATCCTCACCTGTATGGGTCAGAAACTAGTGAATCTGTGGCAGTTTTGCCTGATAAATGACCTAAAAGAATACTTGATTATCAGAACAGCTGAAAAGCAAAAAAAAAGGCAATTAATAGGCTACATTACATATATTTACTTTCATGCTGTAAATGCTCACATGACAAATAATTCTATCCAGTGTGATCCAGCAGCTTGTGTGTTTGCCTCTTCCAATGTCCTTTCACTAGGGAATCTGCTCGGGCTGACAGGGGTGTCAGGTAGCTTTGCATGTCCTACGGACCCGCACACACACAGCCAACTACAGTACTACAGTAAAAGCATTTACAACCTCAGGCAAATCATAGTTTACTCATAAATACTCATTTACCACCCAGTAAAAATCTATATATCAATTTATAAGTCAAGCAGCATACAAGAAACTGAGAAAATAAACATTTGCTGAACACATCAAGCTGATCAAACTGCTGCACAGTTTTTTCACGATGAGAAATGCTGAAGTCAGCTTAAGCGTCAAAAATCAACAAATCGCAGGTTAAAAGGTCACATAAACTTATTTTAAATGTAAACTTCAAACCACTGGAGCTGCTCAATTTCAATCTTTGTTGTGTGTATTGTATTTTATTACTTTAAGTATTCATACTGTCATGTGGTGTGTGTTTTAATGTTTTAATGAAGTGGCCTTAGTGTCATATTCTCTTCTATAAATGAAAATAGTGTCTGTGTCACATCAATAAGGGCACAATATTGCACCAATAAGTTCCCTGTTGAATGTCTCCTCATCATCTGGGGCTTCCCAAAATACTAATATGCACCAAGAAGGCTTTGAGATATATAGCTCTATAAAGCTCTGAGTTTTACAGTTTTTACAGTTTTACAGCAAGCAGGTACATGGACCCAGCGCAGCTCCTGACCATCGCTGACGCCCCGTCATAAAACAGGGCGACTCCAGTTCCAGCCCAGGAGAGCCACAGCCCCGGCCCTCCCCAGGAGTCAACCTTTCATCAAGGCTGTTCTCTGAATAAACCTGTGCTCTCTCACCATGCTCTCTCTCTGACACATGCCCGCAGTGTTAACCCAGCCTGGTGTTGAGTGGTGGTAGTGTGTAGTCGTGTTTTCCTCTCTGTTTGTTTAAGAGATTAAGGTGGTGAACCCCAGCCCTGTGGAGTCCCCGGACTTCATACCAGTGGAGCTCCTCAGAGCGTCAGCATTGTCTACATCACTGGTGCCGGTGAAATTTAATAGTGGTCAAAGTCAGCTTAAAAGCTGAGCTTTCACCCATTAGTGAATCCAGGAAAGAGTTAAAATCAAATCTTCACTGCAGAAATGGATTAATATATAGAAAAAATCCTTTAAAACATATCCCACAAGTATTACCACCAATTCCTCGAAGACATTCACAATCGAAACCAACTTCAATGAACAATTTCCATGTTATGTTATTCCTCTCTCTCTGGTTGTGTCCAGAGATTATGATGATGGCCTATATTTTGCATGCTGAAATCACAGGACGGCCTTTGTCTGGAAAACATTTACATCTCTTAACACAGCTGGCTTGTCCAACCACTGGCACAAAACAAACAAGGAAGCAAGGTAGAAAAACAACACTTAGGTTAAGTTACCACTAAAGAGGTCTTTTAGTGTTAAACGTCAAAACAACATGGACCATTTCGGACTTTTTAAAATAAACTGTGGTCGACTTTAGACGTGAATTTGAATATTAAGAGGAAACAATGTTTGTTTTGGCAGTTTCTGGTCACTGAAACTGAAAAGGTTCTACATAAAATAAATCTGATAGTTGCAAGTACAAAAGTAATAAAAAGTGTACAGTGGAAATACAATGAGTTTGGAATAACAACAGGTAAAAAGATTGTTAAAACTTATAATTAGAAAAGTAGACTGATCCAGATAGTTGATATATATATATATATATATATATATATATAGTTGAAATTTATATATCAAACATTTATTGCATCTACACTTAAAAAATGTCAAAACACTTGAAATAGAAATTTCCACCACAAAGTATGCAGACTTTGTAAAACGTGAACAATAGACCCTTATAAAGCAGAGGTATGTCAAGAGCATGTGATGCTTAGGGAGGTGTGGCCCTTCAGGTGCTCTGTGTAGGTAATACGCTCTACAGGTAACACTGACTCATTCTAACACACACCTTAAACGCCACGCAAGGCACTCTCACACCTTAACACTTCAACTTTACCTGACAACATACTGTGGGAATAAGCTGAAGAAGCAGCGCATTTAATGCAACTGGATCTCTCGGAAAAACACATTTCTTCCACTGCTTTGGAGGAACTGCTGGATTTGGACTCAAAGACAGTGAGTTGTTAGAAAACAAATGTGATCTTTCTAGCAGGATTTCCTCAGACAGTGGGAATTTCTTCAAGACTGCGCAAGGACTAATATTGCACAGCATCTACAGTAAGTTCACCTTGCAATCTTACTTTTTGGAGACGTTTTTGAACTGTCCGTAACAATGCCAGTGGTCAAAGTGGAGAAAGATTCTTCAGCAGACACTTCCTTGCCTGCCTCCAACCCTCCGGCTCAGACAGAGGAGCAGCCAAGAGGTCGGAGGAGGAAGAGACCCCTTCAGCGAGGGAAGCCCCCATATAGCTACATTGCACTCATTTCCATGGCCATAGCTAACTCCCCTGACCGCAAGCTGACTCTGGGGGGCATCTACAAATTCATAACAGAGCGCTTCCCCTTCTACAGAGACAATTCAAAGAAATGGCAGAACTCCATCCGCCATAACTTGACTCTCAATGATTGTTTTATCAAGATTCCTCGAGAACCGGGGCGGCCAGGGAAGGGCAATTACTGGGCCTTGGACCCCAACGCTGAGGACATGTTTGAGAGCGGCAGTTTCCTGAGGCGCAGGAAGAGGTTCAAGCGCTGTGACTTGAGCACCTACACCTCGTATGTGCATGAGACACCAGTCTTCTCTCCTGTCCAGATTGCCAGATCCGCATATACTAACTCAGTCTACCCTAACATGACAGTCAGTCCACCCTACGGGCAGCAGCTCCCCTCTGCCTACTACCCCTCCTCATCCCCTCCTGGGTTTGGACCTGCTCAGACCCGCATGTTCAGTATCAATAACCTCATAGGACACCCGACTCCAGCCAGCATGCTGGGAGGTCAAGGGCCAGAGGTGATGCAGCAGTCCAGCCGGAGCTTCAGTCCGGAGGGGCTCCCAAATGGATCCAGTCCCTGCGGCCTGGGAGCTGCAGGTTTCCAGAGCCAACCATGCGGAGGGGCCGTGCCATCTCACTCCACCACACATCCAGGGTTCACCTACTCCGGGCCAAATGGCCACCCACACCACCATGCCCCCCAGGGCTCATATGGACAGGGCCACGCCCAGGCGTATGGAGCAACAGGTCGCCTCCATTCATCAGGTCACGGGTCTGCAGAGACCCTGGACCACTACGGCAGGATCTCCCCAGTGCAGCTTGGCTCTTTCTCCCAGTATAATAGTGCTGCAGGTCCCATCGCCAACAGTGGGGGTTACCTGAGACACCCCACATACCCAGGGAATATGGACAGGTTTGTGTCTGCTATCTGAGGTGTTGAGAACGTAGAGGGAACCGCATTTCAGCATCTCACAATCGTGTTGCCACATCGGAGACTTGAGATGGCACAAAGTGAGCCAGACATTTCTGCACACAGACATTTTAATTTTATTTTTTGCTCTGTTCATGACGTATATTAAGGACAAAAACTAAACAGATTCATTAAGAACACCTCTCCTGACACAACTGTGATTTACCACATTGACCGCGCAACCTATTTTCCATGTTGATGATAATTTACTTCTAGATACAAACTGTAAATCTGAATCTGAATGTCAGGGCCTCTTCAAAGTGTAAATTTCATCCAATGTTGTGTGTGGTTGCAAGCTTTTTTTTTTTTTTTGTCATGAATTGAATGTGCAGGTTTAAATTTTCATTACTGGTGAGTTTAAATGACAGACTTTGAAATGTTAGTATAAATTATTGTGCTTCATGGTCATAGGCTTTGCAATAAGTGGCTTGTATGAAGAACATCAGCTTTAGTACATTTGCATGTATTTTGTTGCCAAATGAAAATGCATATTAGGTTGCCTTTTTGAAAATAAACAAAAATTATATAACTTTTTTTTTTTGTCCTTCAAGAATAAAATATTTAAATTATTAATGTATAATTGGTTTTACAATTTAAGTATCGCACCATAATTGTTATTTGCATCTTTATTGTTTCCAGAGGGAAGTTTGGTTTGCAGCCAGGTGACATCAGTTCAATATCAGACTTATCTTATATTTGTAAAAGTAATAATTCAACTTGAAATTTTCTAAGATACTATAATATTACAAAATAACAAGGACGAACATATCCAGACATGTCATCAGGAAAAAACTCCCTCCCATCATTGCTGTGTTTGCGTTGCTTTCTATACTGTTTCAGCTCAGCTGGTCTGAAGTGTTGTCTGGAGCCACAGTTATTACCAGTCAGCGTGACCGGCTTCAATTATCATGCCCAGACATCGACACGGCACTTACACAGACACACAGATAATCTACCACACAGATCCACTAATCAAGAAAATGAATTGGCTTGTAACTCAATATTGCAGCTTATAAAGTTAAGTAGTGCGAGTCCTTTATCTCAACACAAGAACCTCTTCCACACAAAGTCTGCATGTCTGACAAGATGAGACTTGTGAGGAAACGCTTCATTATAGTGAAGACACTTGATTTTGCTATCAGAAAATCTTCGGTGACAGATACGGCTTGATGTTTTTTTGTTTTTTTTTCCAACTAAGAATACTTAATTGCAGAGGTCCTAGTTTTCCTTGAGTGCTATCAAATCTTAAAATCTATATGGATTAAGTAAGAATAACAGTAATGAGCAGATGATAAAAATCAAAAAAGCATGATGACTTAATTATTATAAGAGATATAATAAAACATAACACTCAAGATAACAGTAATGCGGGTGAAGATTTATTTGATAAACACCAGCTTGGGTCCGATGATGGTGGCTATATGGTGGTTATATTAAAAAGATTTAGGCTTTTTTGACATACTGCATTATTTTAATATCATGAACTTAGACAAGCAATATCTACAAGGGCAGAGATTTGAATAAAGTCTACAGTGGCAAACCTCATTGACTTTAACAGTTCACAGCTACAGAAAAGTATGATGCGTTAAACTTGTTAAACACCTGTCCAAACTTTTTACTAATGACGGCTGAACTGTGCAGTGAGAACACAAAGCATTTATTGAGGAAAAATGTTTATTTATTTTCATTTTCAGAGGAAGATATAAACACAGCAGGTAGAAACTTTGTAAATTAGATGTTTTTATATTGTGTATTTCTTAAGTCCCAGTTAAAATCTAAAGAGTGTGTGGTGCAAGTATCGTTAGTACTTTCTACCTTTTTTTTTTTCCAATTAAACTGCATCATTAACAGATGCCTTACGATCAATGTGCCGATATTAAAATATATACTATAAAACTCAGTATTGGACCAAGGTGTGAAATTATTTAAACCCTAACACACACACAGAGAAAGTAAAAACATGAGTGTAACTGCCAACAATTTAAAAAATTCCCATCTAGCATGGGGCAACACTCATCTACGTATTCAAAACCATGAGTGCTCAAGTGTGGTGCTATACATATAAACAGTTTGTGGTTACAAAGAACAAGCTAAAATATTTAATGCGTACATAAATACAACAAACAGACTGAAACATTTCAGCCAATGTATTCAACAAGCCGCTGGAGTTGTTCACAATTCTTTACACCATCTGGCAACGACAGCAACGTCTACATGGAGAAAATAAAAACATGAATTTTTTTTAATATCCATATACTCTATTTATACTTCTGACAGTAAACCAAAGGTGAAAGAAAGCAACAAAACATCAAACAACAGCTCTCACCTCTCGGACTTTATTGATCATGCTGTTTAACAGGTGAAGCTCATTCTCACTTTTCTGCTGGTTGGTCTGGTAGATGATTTGCTGTAGAAATGTTACAACATAATGAACACAAACTTTATTATTTATCCATAAAGTCAATCTAATTTTATGTTAAGAGGATACACAAAGTTGCTGGTATGTAGTCAGGAATATCAGTAGTTTGTGTCTATAGCTTGTACTTACATGTCTTTTTGCTCTTTCGAGGAGTTTAACTCTGGCCTGCTCCACCTCCTGAAGGCTCACCTTCAGTCTCTCTACCTATGGGATGAAATCAAAGAGACGTTCGTTAAAGAAAAAAAAGACGTTAAATCCTAAAGTGTTTGCACAGGGAATAGGCAGAAAAACTATTATAATAAAATCAAAATAGATGCAAATCATCAATGATGAATTATTTAACATTTCCCTACATACTGTAGCATTTCTCACACCATGAGTGATGGGATAATACCTCTTTCAATAACTGGATCTTCTCTTCCATGGAATGAGCTGGCTTTGCTGATTGGCCACCAGCTTTCCTCAACTCCTCCCGCAGGAATTGAGACTCCACCTGTGACTGCTGGAGAGATCGACGAAGCTCAACCGCCTCTTTCCGCAATTCCTGTGAAAAATAAACACAGAAAAAAAAAAACTGACTCTGCCAGCAGCAGCACACAATATTTGGTGCATAAAGTATTTCTGATCAGTATTTTTGAAGTAATTATTCAAATGTTGTCCTTTACATTACTGTCAGTCTTGTGTTTAGTTAGAAGGTCCTGGGCCTCATTTATGTCTGCCATCAACTTTATTATTGTTTTCTCATCCTGTGAAAAGAGAAACATTCATTAAAATAACTTTTCAGAGCTCTTCTCTAGCTATTTGGACCTCTGTTAGGTATTATAAATGAAGTCAACACTGCAGAGATGTAGAGTACCTGCGCCTTCTGCTGCAGTGCCTGACTGCCCCTCTCAACCAGCCGGTTAAGGCGGCTAAGTTGATGCTTTAAATCCAACACCTCGGCCTCGTGTCTTGTGTTTGCAGCCTGGTGCTCCACCTGCAGGCCACAGCTGGAACAAAGATTAAACAACATTGGAGAGGAAGGACTACACAGGCTGCCAAACATTTTACATTAGGCTTGTGTGAACAATGCAGTTTTTTCTATACATGAGACTAATCTGACAAATGTGAAAGAAAATTCAACAACACCATTAATTCATTCTTCATTCATTTAAGTCCCTGTGCTGAAACAATAAACATTAACACAAACATATTGTCAATCATATTAACTTCATTTAATAAGGTAAAAAGACAAAACATTTGCTGGTTCCAGCTAATCAAATATGAGGATTTACTGCTTTTCTCTTTTTTTTAGATGGTTAATCAGTTAGTGTCAAAAATGATTTACTTGTTAATCAATGTTGAAAATAATTAGCCCTACATGTATGAGGCAAAAGCTTGTTACAGAATCCCACATAAAAAAGGCTATTTTTATTTCACCAGCACATACACATTTGCCATCACTTACATGGTGTTATGCAGCTCCTCCAGCTGAGCGTTCTTGCGCTGCTGCAGTAACTTCAGGGTGCTGACGAGCTCTGTGACGGTGCTGCCCAGGTCAGCCAGCAGCTCTGGCACATTGCTCTGCTCTTCTTCTGGTTCAAACTCTGCTGCGTTCAAATTCTTTTTAGGGGTGACGGCTGCAATGCGGGTGAAGGCGCTCGTCTCACTGAACAAAGTGTCACACTGCGGCTCAGCCATGTCTGAGGGGACTGAAGAGACAGTGAACTAAAACTTAGATTTTTTTTTTTTTTTTTTTATTGCCCAAAGTCATTAGATTTGATGACATTTAATCCCTTTCTGGAATGGGTGTGCATTAGGACGGGGGTGTAATTAGATTTTGCAATTTGCAGTTTCACAAAATTATGGTCCATGTAACCCAGATGCCAGCTGTGAAAATCAATAATTGATCCAAATTGTCTCTTAACCTTAATTCACAGAATGAGATCTATACCCTGTTTCATGAATGAGATGCAGTAACATTTTACTTTAAATCCCCCTTTTTAAAATGTATAATGTTTTCTTAAAACATACTATAATGTAGTTATAAGCAGGTAAGGACATCTTAAGTGTTTAATGTATTTGCCCGCATTTATTTCTTCTCTTATGAAGACAGACTTTATATCATTACAACTGTGTTTTACTATATTGTCATTCATTATCCGTTTATGTATAGCCTCCACTTATGGGTGCCAGCAGGAGGAGTTATAGTTGATAAGTGAGCATTTAACCCCTGTTTGAGTCATTAATATGAAACAGGGTGTCTTATCTCTGGGTGTCGCTGGTTTCCATTTTAGCTGTCTAAGAGTGCTGAAGTTGCAGAGTTTTTTTTTTTTATTATGATGTTTAAAGGTCAATAACATTGTATTAAATTCCCATCCCCAAAAGAAATAGCTGCACAACAAACTCATGAAAGTGTCCAACTTGAGTTTAACCCAGTTTGGAAGGAGGATCATAAAGCAAAGTTGGATGATACACCTTGTCTCTTTCAGACTGATCGCCAGTCTAGGTTTAACCAGCATCACTGTGTCAGTCTGAAAATTACCATTTGAGATTTAGAGTTTGAAAAAAACAAACAAAAAAAAGGCTTAATAGATATTAGATTTTGTCACATTAACACATACCTGGGGTGAGCTACATTACCTGTTTCAGCAGGTGTCTCTGTTGTCAAGTCTTCTTCCTTCTCTGCAGTTAATGCAACCATGATGCTGTCTATAAAGGAGCTGGAGGGATGACGACGCTCCATGTTGTGAACAGGTTGAGACTTTTTATCCCTCTGTGGTTCTGATTTCTAAAAAGTAAGACATAAAAGCCAGCCTGAAAATTTTTTCCCCAACATATTATAGTCCACTTATTAGCTGTTTCTTTCAGTAATACAGTCAGTGTTGTGTAATTGTGATAAAGATTGACACCACAGGAATTTAAGCATCTCTCATATCACTTAATGACAACCGCCACATGAGTGGAAAAAATCATCTCAAGGGGTCTTAACCACAACTAGTAACACATTCTCCAGATATAGTCTTGTTTGCTGCACATAAGTATAGTACACGTAGGGAAAAAGGGGTTGAAATCCGATTGTGTTTAGCAGTTCCTGTATATTACCTCCTCATTAAGAGCTGCATGTAGCTGGTTGGTCAGTCCTCGCAGTGTGTGATGCAGCAAAGTGATTTCGGTGACCGCCTGAGCCAGCTTCTCTCCGAGCTCCAGCTGCGTTCCTCTGGCTCTGACTCTTGTGGTTTCCAGCTCTTCCTGCAAACTCTTGTTCTCAGTCCTGCACACACATAACCACAGTAAATGCACCGTACCATAGCACTAAAATACATATAATAATGCATTACTGAAATTAAGAAAGAAAAAAAAAGCAATACGATCACTACAAGTTAAACAAAGCAGTGTTTTGAGACTTACTGAAGTTGACCAAGTTCTCCTTTTAGGTCCTCACACTGGATGTTCCTCTCCCGGAGGCTCTGCAGGTTGGCCTTCAGCATTTGCTCGCTATCAGCCACCTGCTCCCTCACTAACTCGTTCTCCATCTGCAAGAACTGACAAACACACACAAACACAGACAAACAACACAAAATGAAACCAGAAATTCACCATGAAAATACAAGTCACATACTACTCCTAGCCCCTTACTGTATGCATGAACAAGTCTTTCAGGGCTCTACTCGCTAAGTGATAATGAAGCTGGAGGGTCTAAATCAGAAATATTACAAGCAAAGAATCCAAAAAGCACCGGGGTGTAACAAATATTGTACATTCGACAAACTAACCTCGTTCATTTCCTGCACGCTGCCGAGTTGCGTACAAACATCCTGAAGCTGCTGGATCTGCGTGCTCTGAGATTGTGAGAGTACCTGCAGCTGGCCGAGCTGCTCCTCACTCTGAGCCAGAGCCCGACTCAACTCACACACACGCTGCTCCGACTGGTCCAGTGACGTCTCCAACCTGGACACAAGGCACAAGACACAACACAGACAGTTACAGGTAAAGTAGCTGCTGTGTTTCCTGTAATGTCTGTAGACACCAAGGCTCATCTGTCCCATTCATGTCATAATTCAAGTAGTTAATGCTCTTTTAACAATATTTATGTCTTCATATACGGTTTATGGACAGTTTTAACAAATAATTATTAATAAGAAGTTTTAAATAATTGTGTCATTTTGTGTGTGTTGTGAATTGGTTCAAAATTTCTCTTCAAACCATGAACCCACTGCAACCTAAAACATTTGCTGAAGTTATTGTTTCATCCCCAATGAGAAGATAAAAACCAGTCGTTACTTACTCAGCTGCTCTGTCCTTGGATTGCTGAATGTCCTTCCATGACTGCTGTAACCTAAAACAACAACATTTTTTAAGCACCCGCATGCTAGGTTTCAGTGAGCATTTTTGTTTGCTTTTTTAAAAATTCTCTTTTGATTAAATTGCTTCAGTATCACAGTATTTATTTCCTTTTATATTCCTGAGCTGATTTGTGCCATGAACAGATTAGTGTTGTTGTGGGGATCATACTTGGTGGTCTCAGCAGCGAGGGCCTGCTCCAGGAAGGTGTAAGAGGCCAAGGTGGAGGAAACTGTGGCAGACAGCTCAGTCACCTTCCTCTCCAGCTGAGCCCGCTCTTCATCTCGTTCTGTTAGCTTCTGACGCAGCACACCCATCTCTGACATATAATAAAAAGAAAGAAAAGGCAGCGTTTTCATATTTCAGCAAAATAACCTTAACTCAAGGTCCACTTTGTCAAACTACCATTTCCAAGGTCAAGAATGAATTTTCACAGTTAGAAAACTCATTTCATCATGTATAAAACTGTCTGGAATAAATATTGTAACATACAAAACAATTTTAACATGTTTATTTTCATTTTACCTGAGGTCAGAATTGTGACTTGCAGATTGAAATCACTAATCTGTTCTCTGGCAGCTTGGAGATTCAAATTAGCTTGGTTCAACTCCTCTTCAATCTGTTGAGTAAAATTTCATTGAAGTAGCAAACATCATCTTCATGATTTGCGGCCATTACCATTCTTACAAGTGAAAAGAGGTGCAAGAGATGTCTGACCTGCTCTCTCTCTTCAACAGCTTGGTCTCTTTCAGAGATGTGCTCGTCTCTTTCTCTCAAAGCAGCCGCTGCCTTTTCATTCAGCTTCAGGAGCATGGGAGTGGTCTTCTGCAGAAGACCCCTGACTGTGCAGAGCTGTGAAACATGACCACGTAAAAAAAAAACAACAAAAAAAACATCAGCACCATGAGCATTATTACAAGTAGAAGAAAGCTGTAATTGAGTAAGTTACTGTCATGATGCTACTGAACTGTCAGATATCAAACTACATTTCAGATACAATCATCTGTAATAAAACATTGTTGATTTTTTTGTTACTGCTCTGTCATATCAGACTTTGGTTGTTCCAGCTCATCTTTTGCAGCATCTGTCAGATCGTGACTTTTAACAAATCGCAACATACTGTGTGAAGTTATTGCTCAATGCTTACAGTTCCAGTAGCCACTTCCATTTTGGATACAGTCTCCAGCTGACAAAATACCCAAATTCATTCAGCTCTGTCTCTAACTAATCTCTTATCAAACCTTTTTATCTCTCCTCACTTATTTTTGTGAGCGAATAGAAATGTACAAAACATTCATGTATCACCCGTTAAAATAACAGACATCACCAGCAGCAGATTGGATCAGCTGTAGCTAATTAGGTTAATTCCATAACAGCTAAAATGAAATGTTTAGCTTTTCTCTGCAGCTGATGTCTTTATTCAGCCAAAGACTGTTTGTGAATTAAAGACCACACGTAGAGAAATGATCAGCTGATTACCTCACGTCAATTTAAGAATCTCACAGTTAAACTTTGATTCATATTATAATTAACTCATATTCGATACTGGATTTAAAGTTGATAAAATGTTATCAAACTCCATCTCTACCTACAGTACTAAGTCTCTTTTCTAAAAGATAATAGAATAGGCTGAACGTACTTCTTTAATCAAACTGGATTGTTCCTCCATGGTTTGGGACAAAAGATCAGAAGCAGAGTCCAGCATTTCAGTGTAGGCCGTGTTTAATGCAACCTGCATTAATAAAGGAAAAATAATCAGAAATTAGAAACACTGATGTGAGATGTATTAGTTGATGTTAAATGCATTACAATAGGGATGTTTGTTTTTGTTTCTTTGTACCTGTTCTGGGTAGGTTATCTTTAGGGCAGCCAGGAGTTCTTGCTGAGACCCCACACTCTTCTGCAGCTCTGAGATTTCTGTGGCACAGTGTGTCCTCAGCTGTTCCATCGTACTGAAGGCCTGGAAACAGACAATCGGACACACACTTTATGCTCCAGGAATGAAGACAAGGAGCTTGACACAACTTGAGAAGGCAATATTATCAATTATAATAAATTCTTTAATATTTTATACATGTATTCAGGTCTGTTAGAGTAGGAAACTGTAAAATCAGAGGTCTGTGATTTTGCCTAATTTTCACTATATTCCTTTAAATACCCCAAATTATTAGTAAACCATCATCATTAATCATCTCAGGAATAACTAAAATTATATTATCTTTCAACAACAGCAAAAACCTCCATTGAACTACTAAGGCACATAACAATTACAGATTAGTCACTGTGCTTACCGCCTCCTTAACTGTGAAGGCCTCCTCCATCTGTGTCCGCATGCCATCTCTTTCTTGAAGAGCATATTTGACCTTCTGCGTCATTCGTGTCTGTGTCTCCTTTGACTTCTCAAATAAGGACTTCATCTCACCGTACTGAGCAACACAGAGAGAACACACATCAACATGCACAAATGGTGCACAGCTCAAAGTCAACATATTATACAGTAATACAATATCATATAAGAATAATTACGAGATATGTTTACATACATGTGAAACAAGGCTTTGATGGTCTTCTCTGACAATGTCTCCCATTTGCTTCATGTTAGAGAGAGCAGCATCCGTGTCACAAGACAAAGAAGTCTGTTGGGACAGATACGAACAGATACTTCACTGTTACTAAAGAACAAAATAAGCTGCTGATGTGAATCATTAAGGTTAAAACTGACATTTGTTTTCATGTTGCAAGAAAGGTGTAAGAAGTGACATGCCTGCACGTTTAAACCACCACATTAGAGAACATGTGTCACTGTTTGTGTCTCACCATGGTGACCCTCATGTCCTGCATACACTGGATGAGGTTCTGTAGTGAACTTCCATCGAGCTTCAAATCATCAATCTGGCTCAAAGCCTCCATATATAGGTCTCTGTACATTGTGGTCTATAGAAAATACAAAACAAATAGCCCATTAAAACAGAAATTGTGGCTTCTGTGAAAAATAATCCGAGGGCTGAACTAAAAGATAATAAAGGCTTCTTTTAGAGAGAAAAAAAAGAAACATATACACAAGTGCCGACTCAAAATGCTTCACATCTCCGTCTGTCAGCTCGTTAAAGATGTCTAAATGTATCTTTACCTGGCTGAGTTCAGTGTGGTCTGTCTGCACTAGCTTCTCCCTGAGCTCTGAAGGCGCTGGGCCAACAGAAGGACATCCTTGTATTCTAGCTACAGCCAACTGCTGCACCAAGGCCTCCACCATGATCATGCTAGACCTTAATCTCTGCTCCAGCTCTTCTCGGGGGAGACACTCCAGGCTGCCTGCAGGTACACTGAGAGGACAGAAGAAACAATGAGAAGCAGACAGAGAAATTACATCTCATTCATGCCTTAATAACAAATTATCACAGGTAAGTATTATTTTATTACAAATTCAGAGCCAACACTTACTTCCACAGGAGAGGATCAGTAAGAGTGCAGGCATCAACCACAGAGAAATCCCTCTTTCTCTCAAACTGGCCAGATGTATTGAGGCTGTGGTCTACCAGTTTCACAGGACTGGTGCCCACACAGATGCTGTGGGATTCTGCAGGAGTAGCTCTTGCTGATGTGACCACGGGGGCAGCAGGAGGTGGGACAGGAGCAGATACGGGAGCAGAGACGGCAGTAGGGTCCATCTTTCCTGATGCCAGGATGAGGAACTCTGCCATCTGCCGCAGCTGCTGCTGCAGAGGACCATCTAGAATCATGGGGATATCCAGAACCGGCTTCACCGCTTCCGACTGAGGCGCTGCACAGGGCTTCTCTCCCAAATCCTCAGCTGGCTCTGTGACTGTGCCTGGCCGGGGCTTGTAACCTAAAGCAGTAGAGTTGAAGAGAGGACGAGGAATGGGACTTTCCAAGTGTTCTGCCCATAACCCTCTGGGGTCGACATTAGCAGGGGCCAAAAAGCTCTTTTCACCGTCGAGAGCAGAATCATCAGCCAAAAACTGGTCCAGAGCAAGATCTCTTTGAGCCTTGAATACAGATAGAGAAGCTCTCCTAATAATAGGGCTGAGGATTCCAAACTGTAAAGCTGATGCTACTGAGGGACATTCAGACAGCACTTTCAAAACATCAGGAAGCGTCTCTGCATGAGGTTTTTCTGCAGAGTTACAAGGAAGTGGTCCATTTCCAGATGAACCAAGAGCACTGTCTTTTGCCTCACAGGACTGCACTTGCACTTGAGAATCACATTCTAGATGCTGCTGCACTTCCACAGGTGTGGGAGTCTCTGCTGAAGCCACAAGATCGCTGCAGTCAGAAGACTCTGTTTTATGAAGCAAAGATGTCAACGCACTGTCATCAGCATGTATGGAGTGCTTTTGTGATGTTTGTTGGACTTCTAATTGAACAGCTTCATTATCTAAAGCCTTTAAAGGTGTGTTCATCAGTGAAGATGCACTGACAGGTGGTGGGTGAGTATCTAAGACGGCTTCATTTTCCACATGGCTGTTAGGTTGTTCATAGTTATCTTGGATGTGATCCTGTGTGATGTGAGTCGGTACACTGTTGTCATCCAGGAGTTGACAGATCACAGCCTGGTCCTTAAGTAGGGGGGAAGCCTTCTCAGACAACTGGATGCCGCCTGATAGTTCACCCTCACCTTTTGCGCTGATGAAAGAGCCAAATGTGACACCATCTTGCCTGCCAGTCTGCTCATCAGGTACCACCAAGCTACTCGGGTCTACCTCATCCAACGCATGAAGGCTGTATGGTTCCTGGACAGCGGGGAGGTTGCCACTTAAAGTTGGAGGATATTTTTCAGTATTACAGTACGGGTGATCTAAGTGATCATTATCATCATGATCACCAGCTAAGGTGCTTGGATCTATACCATGATTGCATGACTCACTGCTTGTCACAGTTTGGTGAGCTGGTAGAGGAACTGTCTCATCTGCCATTTTGGTGCCATCTGAAATTTCAATCTCACCCCCAGTGCAGTTAAATGATTTGAAGGTTACATCACTCAGTCCGGGCTTTTCAGAACCACTTTGGGTCTCAGAGAAGGTGGTGAGGTGAGTGATGACAGGAACAAAACACTTTTCACTGCTGGAGTAGGGATGATCAGCATGTTCTGCTTGACACAACTGGCCACAGTCAAGGACATTGCTTGAATTTACACTGTTGTCTTGTAAAAGCTCTCCAAGCTGTCCTTTGGGCAGAGGAATGGTCTCATCCTGTAGTCTGGTGACATCTGAAACTTCTACCTCACCTCCATCACAGACGAAGGATTTCCAAGTGACATTGTTCCCTCTGCTGCAGTCCTCCTGAAGAACTTTAAATTCTTGTGTGGCCTGTTTACCATCCAAGTCTCCTGAGGCCAGTGAAATGTTTTGGATTGCGCAGAGACGTTCTGCGTCGATGTCAACCGAAGAAGCATCTCTCTTCTCAGGATTGTAGTAGGGATGTTCTATGTGGTCACTGCATGACTGCACAATCATACTGTCAGATATGGCTGTATCTTCTGTTTCACAGGTGTCATTCATAGTCTGGCCCTTAAGCAAAACAATGCTCTCTTCTGCACATACTGAAGTGCATGAAATCTCAACCTCACCACCAGCACAGATAAAGGATTTAAATGTTACATCTCCAAGTCCACAGGCTGTCTTATCAATACTGGGAGCAATGGTTTGTATCACTTTGGTTAGAGGAGAGGGCAAGTGGGGCTCTGGGTCACAGAGAGGAACATCACCCTGTTGATGAGAATGACTGGAGGGTTAGAAAGTTACAGAAATATGGAAAACAATGAGAGCATTTCCAAGTATTAGTATCAACGCACCTTTGCCGTTTTCACAGCAGTATTGAGCCGTGATTTTGATTTGAACCTTGATGATGGAGTTGACAGATGCAGCCTTTCATTCTCCAGACTTCTCATAGGGGTACGCTCTCCAGATCTGCTTGAAGGCTAACATCAACAGAAGTCAAACCAGATATTAGTAGCTTGCTCAGTCATTATTTAACACTGTGCATTATGCATTGAAGAGCACAAAAGTCTTACCGAGTCTTGCCTGCTGGAACTTGACTTCCTGGAGGACATGACTGCTGGGAAACAATCTGTACACTGCAAATGAGGACAAATCTTTTACTGTTATTCTAGGTATTTTTAAAAAGTTAACTGATTAAAGGACAGGTTCACAGTTTTTTAAATCTGTCTTAAAACAACAGTCAGGTGCCCATATGAACACTGAAAGAGGTTTTCCTCGCTGTAATCATTCCTCCTGTTCATACAAGCGTTAGCTAACGTAAGTTAACTAACGTCAACGTTAGCTCAAGTTAGTTTGAACACATCTTACGGCGGCAGCTAACGAGTCTTTCCTCAAACCAGACCGTGAAATAATGTAAAATCACGTTACCTTCCGAGTGTTTATCCACTTTAATCCGAATTGTGACGAGAATGAGACAAATAAATCTGCTGTTCAGCGTCCATCAACCGCCTATCATTCAAAACACACACGTCAGCTCTGCGATTGGTCCGTTTCTCTTCTTCGTCTGTTTGTGTGACGCTGGTGTGACGTACTGAGTACAACCACGTACTGCTGCCCCCCACAGGACGTTAATGTAACTGCTCTTATAGATCCTTTCACATCTCATATTAATAGCCTGATAAGACTGACAAACTGTCTGTTTTGCACAGTTGTCTCATTGACATCAAGGACTGGCTGGGTAATAACTTTTTACAGCTAAACGCAGATAAGACTGAGGTCCTTATCATCGCTTCAGACAGTATAGTTTCCAAGGTTACTCAGTGTATTGAGTCCATTTCTTCAGCTGTATGGTCTGATCTTGTTCGTTTGTTTGGTTTTTTTTTTAATGTTTCATGGTCTATTTTACTCATGTGAAGCACTTTGTGACCTCGCTCTGTAAAAGGTGCTATACTAAATAAACTTTACTTTCTAACTAATACATATATATTATATATATATTATTTTTTAAACAATAATACAACTACAATATTTGTGTCATGTTAATCATTGATTTCCTCAAGCAACAACACTATTACTGCATTATAGGTGAGAGTAAAAGCCTCATTGGAACCATGTAAATTCATTGTTTTATGAGAATATTTAAAGTCCCCCTCTGCTCAAAACTGTTTTTCTTCTTGTTCCTACAGAACCAGAAACCTCAGAATTTGTTTTATTAGCCAAGTATAGAAGCATGCAAAGAATGTGTCTTGGCGTTTGCTGCCACAAACGCAACGCAGAAGAATAAAAATAGAACAAAAGTAAGGCAATATAAGTAATTAAATAAACAAAGTGATATTAAAATTGAATTAAACATTTCAAGTTTATTTACAGAATGGAATAATAATAGTTTTGAAATGAGATATAAAACTTGAAGTGAAATATTGACTGTACAAAGGAAATATGGACTGACAACAGCAAAAATGTAATGATGTGCAATAAATAATTAAATTATGTAACATTGGAGGTTGAAGGCAATGTACAATGTTAAGTCCAGTTTGATTAAATATATGGAAGTGACCAGTACAGGGATTAAATGAGGGATTAAATGAGGGATGTAAAATGTACAGTCCAGTTTGATAACAGTACAGTTCAGCTATTTAGTAGAGCAACAGCTTCTGGAAAGTGTCTGCTGGTGGAGGTTTTTATGAATCTCAGTCTTTTTCCTGAGGGAAGAAGTTCAAAGAGTCTGTGTCCAGGGTGGGATGGGTCGGAGACGATCTTGCTTGTACGCCGCCTGGCCCCAGAGGGGTCTTTGTAATGAGGAGTGTGAAGAGGTGAGTGTGGGGGGAGAGTAGAGTGGTGGGGGAGCCAAGGAGGTGTGGGGAGGAGTGGATGTGGAATGGGGGGAGGGGAGTCTAGTTAAGCCTTTGTCTGTTGAAACTCGTTCAGTTGGTGATTTCTTGCAGGCCTCTCCAAACTGAAGATGAGTCGTTGGCTGTGAACTGGTCCTTCAGCTTCTCAGTGTGCCTCTCCTTGGCTGCTCTAATTCCTCTCTTCAGCTTGTACTTGGTCTGCCTGCAGAGGTCCTTATCTCCACTCCTGTCTCTCTGAAAACGTCCCAGTCCGTGCAGTCCAGGCAGTACTGTAGAGTTTTAAACACCCTCCCTTGTCCATCTTTTCACAGTTCTCCCCACAGGCTCGGCACATTTAGGCTTCTCTGCCGGTAGGTCAGGATTAGGTGAATTAAACATTGATCAGAAAGACCCTGGGCTGCACGGGGAGCAAAGCGATATGAATCCTTAATGGCTGTGTAGCAGTGGTCAAGCGGACTATGCTCTCTGGTGAAGCAGGTAACATGCTGTCTGAATGTGGGGAGTTCAAGCTGAGGTTGGCCTTGTTAAAGTCTCCTTACAACTGTTCAGTTGAATGTTTGGGCTGTGCTGTGCAGAATGATATATGTGCAGAGTTTGATACTAGAAGGATATTTTCACATTCATCTGCTGAAAGTGGAATGTTTCTCTGAGCTCACTGAAAATCTGATTTTAAGGGGCATCACAACTAGTTTTGGAAGCCAATTTTGGTCCAATATTAAACTTACACAAGTATGATGTGGAAACTTGAAGCCTCCAGTGCACAAACACTGAGTTTATTTCAGTGAAGTAGGAGTTTAACTGCTGTGTCCAGCAGTTAAACTTCTGAAATGAAATATATTTGAATTTTTAATGAGGGAGAAGAAGTTTAACAGTTTAATAAAAGTTTGATATTATGTATGTTCAATTTGTCTTCACCACCTTTTTTCAGACATACACTATTGTAAACTGTAGCTGGAGAGTGATGTATTGCCTGCTGTTGTAAGGTGTTTTTTTGTAAAATCATAAGAAACAAAAAGGTCCACTCATTCATGATAATTCTGTTTATTTTTCACAGAGGACACAGGGCCAATTACTCCATGCAAATTAAGAAAAAGCCAAGAGATACATAAAAAATATTAATAACATATTTGTGATGCAAGTCTTAACAAAACAGAATTGTTCAATTTACCAATAACTTTAATATGTATTAATTTGTTTTTTTCATAGAGCTTTTATTCATCTACTTATAAGGAAAATATCTTGTGAGATTGTGTGTTTATTTCTCTACACACAGAGAAGCAAGACTTTCACATCAGTTTCTCACATTGAAGCAATGTGGCGCTCAACAGGTCGGACCTGCAGTACCTCAGCAAAGCCTTGTCCAAACCAGCAGGTGATGTCAGCTGTGTCCAGGGTGAAGAAGAAGAGTCGGTCTTTGCAGCGAGTCCTCCTGTATACTGACCGTGGGTCTGCTGACAGCACCCCTCTGATGGCGGCAGCAGCCTCATCTGGACTGCTCAGAAACTTAAACCTGGGTCTGTCACTTTCAGGGGGTCCTGTGAGGCATGCAAGTTTGATTTATTAAGTGATGGCACACTGTTCTGCTCTGAATGGCTGTTTTCATATTAATATCTGTCACAACAGCACCCTCTTGTGGAGGAAAAACACATCACCCTTTTTCTTAAAAATGACAATAAGCTTCTAGAAACACTATATTACAATAAAATCATAAGTGAGCAGAAGCCAACTGTAACACATTTATTACAGACAAATCACACTGACAGCTAAATCCGTAAATATCAAATCCAGATGATCCTCTCTTTAAGGTATTTGACACCCTCCCCTCTGGTCGGACATACAGAAAGTAGGTGCAACAGGTTTTCATTTATCCCATGTGTGCAAGACGTGCTCTTTCTAACACATTATACACTGCCTCTTGGTGCCTCACACAGCTTAGCACTCTTATCTTTGTTTTCCTTGCTTTTAACATTTATCCTTTATTTTATTCTGAACGGTGTGCATAGTACCAGCATTTATAATGTCTTCACATGTCTTATTGGGATTTTATTGTGTTTGTGTTTCATGTTGTTATGCTGCAAAAAGAATTTCCTCTTTTAGGACAATAAAGATCTGAAGTACATGCTTCAAAATGACTTACCTGACAGGTGTGTCGGAAGGAATTCTGCTAACTCCCTCTCAGCGTGAGGGGTGAAGCGCACCTCCAGACTGGCAACAGGAGGCTCTCTGATCCAGCCGGCAATGGTGCTGTAGGTTTCCTCTCCATAGCAAGGCCGGTCTACAGTCGACTCTGGTGGTTTGGTTTTCGGCAAATCTAAAACCGGCTTGCTCTCACAATCTATCCGGTCACTTCGGCTCACATAACCCTTCACCTCATCCAGCTCATTGTGAAGGTCTTTAGGCAGGAAAAACTGCGTACGGACTCTGGATGAATCTCGTGAGAGTTGACTCCCAACGTCGCCGTCATTTCTTTCAGCTTTTAGGTTTGACGGAGCATCTGTTTCAGAGTCGTAACCGAGGTTCAACATATCTGTTGTTTCATTTAGTGACACAGTAGATGCCTTCGATTGGTCTGCGTTTGATTCATAAGGCTCAGAGTCCATGCCCACCCTGGTGTGGGGGGAGTCGTACTCTGGGATGTAGGGTTTGATATCCAGGACTGGGGTGCCAGCAATCATGTCAATGTCTGAAAGATGTACTGTATCGCCTAGAAATTAAAGACAAGAATGTATTGATTTTCATCAAGCAGAGTAAATTAAAGTTTAATCTAAACATGTTGAAATGTCGACACCTGTCACAAACATAAACACAGAACATGTACATATCTACACACACACTTAATTAGCACTTCCACTTTTAAGACACACATTTCATTAATGATACTTACCCACAATTTTATCCAGCTTAGCCAAAGTCAGGCCCAACGCATTTGGTCGGTGCGGACTGCGAGTCGAGTATACACCGACCCTTTGACCGTTCAGTCTGGGAGGCTTCACCTTGGCTTTGTAATTCAGGTGCCCATTCTTGTGAAAGAGAAAGATAATCCTGTAGAGACCAAACGGTGAAAACAAGCACTGATGACATGCAGTAAACATTAAGCGCTCTACACCACATACCATTCACACACACATTCATACACTGATGGCAGAAGCTGCCATGCCAAGGTGCCAACCTGCTCATCAGGAGCGATCCAGGGCTTCCTGTCCACAATGTTTCTATGCTCACCCATTCACACACACACTCACACATACACTCACACACCAATGAGCAATTTGGGCTTCAGTATCCTGCCCAAGGACATTTCGACATGCGGACTGGAGGAGCCGGGGAACCGAACCACCGACCTTCTGATTGGTGGACGACCCGCTCTCTCTGAGCCGCAGCCGCCCCATTGGAAGTGTAAGGTTTACTTTAAAAAGGTGTCAAATCAATTTTATTTATATCACCTTTACTTGTCTTCATCCCACAGGAAACAAGCACACATCATTCAAGCAAAGGAAAGTCAACATGAGACACAAATCTTTCCATGAAAGTGAAAAAGTCTTATTTAATAGGTTTGATTTTATGTTTTAACATAAATAAACTACATAACTGAAAAGGTTTTGTTTGAGCTTTTGGGGTCCACTGTATATGCAACTCAACATTAAGTTGAAATTAAGTTAGTGGCAAATCTCAAAAACACATATTCACTCAAACCCACAGCACTTCAACAGGCTGATTATCTTTATATTATGAGTCACAGTGGACTAACAAATAGTGAATTTTAATTAAAACAGCCAACAGTAGTGAGCTTTGCTAATATTCTGGGAAAAGAAGCATCAAACCATAAACTGTAAAAGGTATGCAGAGATTAAATTTAGTGTATGTTTCTTACCAGACATGGGAGTATTGCTCCAGTCCCACCAGAGCGTGATCGGGGTTATTGAAGACGCTCTGCTGGATGCGCAGTTCTGCCCTTGACGGGCCACAAATGGTGGGCTGTCTGGGTGTCCCGTTCTTCACCGAGAAACAGGAACTAATGTAACCAATCGGGACTGTCTGGATGTTTCCTGTAACGTTACACAGTTAACAGTATTGTTTCGATTTGTAACATAGTAACACTGATGCATCATTGTGTACATTGTGTTTTCATTGCTTCTAATTAATAACCTAGTAATCAGTACCCTGCACTTTCATGTGTTGTACTTTACACCTCCATCAGTTTAACATGTCCCATTGTTTTCTAGTTTTTCTTCACTATGATCATATTTGGCACAACAAATCCTGTATAATGAGTAAAGTAGAGCTGCAACGATTAATTGATTAATCAGTTAGTTGGTCAACAGAAAATTCATCAGCAACTATTTTAATAATCGATTAATCACTTCAGTCATTTTTTTAAGCAAGAAAGATAAAAACAAAATGCTTCTTGCATCTTCTCAGATTTGAGGATTTGAAGATTTTCTTTGTCATACATGACAATAAATTGAATATCTTTGGATTTGGGACTGTTGACAAAAGACATTTGATGACGTCACCTTGAGCTTTAAGAAATTATACTGAGCATGTTTCGCTATTTTCTGACATTTTACAGACAAAACGATTAATCGTGAAAATAATCTATAGGTTAATCAATAATGAACTTGCAGTCCTAAACACAGGACACTACTGTGGGCTGACAGACATTATGAATGACATTTTTTTTTACACTATTTTCTAACATTTCATAGACCAAATGATTAATGGACTAATTCAGAAAATAACTGTTAGCTGCAGCCCTAAAATAAAGTTCAATTTTATTTTAAGTGTTGCATTTATATGAATAGCAACAACACTGTTAATATAGTGGAATAAAGAGGATTTACTTTGGGCGTGCTCACCAAACAACTTTTTCTTTTTAATTCTAACTTACTGTTGTGGGTGCAGTAAAAGTACTTACCTTGCTCCAGTGCAGCCTGTGGTGATACTGGTGATGCTGGTGAAGCTGCTGCTGGTGGTGCTGGTGGCTGGTGTTTGTCAGGTTCACAGAGTCCAATCTTTGACACAGCAGACTGAAGGGATATCATATGTTTACGATGAGCTCTAACTGCACTGTCCAACATCTGCCTGTTAGAGAGGGACAGAAAAGAGTGAACAGTAATAAAGGACTAATGAAGTGTTATGAATGGCATGTCTACAGAAGTCATGTCTAAACAAAGATAGATTAAACATTTATTAACGCCATATCTAAAGAGGGAAACACACAGCTACGACTGCTGTAAATGTTATTAGTAGAGTCACATCTCCAGAGCTTACCTCAGGTTTTTGATTTCTTTTCGCATCACAGAAACCTGCTGATTCAGTTTATTAATGTGTTCGCCGCAGCACTCGCACAGAGGACTCATCTTTTTTCCTTTTTTTTTTGACAAAAAAGAACAAACACCTCTAGATAAGTCAGCTTTTCGGCTATCTGCTAAACAGAAACAAACCACACGGCGAAGAAACACGTGGGAGTTTGTCAACGCGGAAGCACATGCTGGGTTTCTTGTTGGCCAATCAGGAGTGTTTCACGTGACACGCTGATGACTGACAGCTCCTCTGAGTGGTGGAGCTTTCTGTCAATTCGTCATATTCCTATGCTGTGTATTATAATATAAACGTAGGTAGCACACCGTAAATATTCCACATGAATAAGACATGCATGTTGGAAAAGTCATTGATAAATTTGCACTACAACCGCTGCATGTTTGACATCAGCAGAGGGCAGCCATTTCCTTTTAAAACAAGCTTTATTTATAAATACGGCAAGTACATAAACGTGTACAAATAGTGTAAAGTTAAGAGATTTAATGTGGATCACAATAACTGCAGCTTTTGTGAAACTGAAATTGAAACCACCGATCAGCTGTTTTTCCATTGTATGTACTGTGTGACAGTCTGGGAGGATTTACAGGACTGGCTGTCAAACAATCCAACTACTTCTCCTCTCACAAGAGAAAATGTGTTTGGTGTGAACATGAAGGACAGTAAGAGTGACTTGATGTTGAACAGCCTGATAATTCTTCATCCACACATCTAAATGGAGGAAAATGAAATTCCTTTTTTTCTGTTTTTTAAAAAGGGACCTTGTGTAAAATCATCTCAGTGCTTTGAGACTATAATGAAAACATACAAAGTCTCTCCTCAGAGCTTATGAAGAACTGAAAATACTTGGTGACCTCTAGAGAATTCATTATTTTTATCTTATTTTCTATTATTTATGTTATGTTACTGTATCATTATTTTATATAATTTAAGTTATTTTTCCTATCTAATGTGCCTTGAATGTTATGAGGTATTTACTGTCATTTATTGCCTTGATGTTTGTAATCGAATCATCTTCAATTTTTAAAAAAGAAAAGGTTAAAAAAAAGTATAAAGTTAAGAACATAAAATACCATAAAATACATTTTTTACAGTATTTCTGTTGATTCTGTGAGCAACAATAGAAATATGGTTTTTAATTTCATTTATCAGTGCAGGAAAAATGGTTTATTGTTAGAGTATGTACATTTATGTGTATAAAATGTGGCCATTATAATTTATTAAACATAATTTGTCCTCGTCACCCAACAACACATTTTCTCATCTAACAAACAAAACCTGATAAATTCTGTAATTTGCATAAGCAGAAAGATCCTTTCAAAATAACTTAAACAGCACTGACTGCTCCAAAATAACAGACTGACAGTCTCCTTACAGCCCTTACAAAAACTAAAAAATAATCAATGGTCTTAACAGTTTTTGTAAAACAGTGACTAAAGGGATAAAATCTATGAATGAATTTAAAAAACATCTCTTTTATTTATTCTTGGTCATATATTTGTCACATATACTGTTGATGCTGCTGATGATTATGGCACTGATAATAATGACTAAGACTGCAACTAAGGATTATTATTAATTATCAATTAATCTCTTGATTATTTTCTTGATTAATTAATCAGTCATATAGTCTATAAAATGTCAGAAAATGGTGAAAAATATCAATCACTGTTTCTCAAAGCACAAGGAGACGTCCTCACGTCTTCTTTTATTCTGTTTCTCAACAGTCAACAACCCAAAGATAATCAATTTACTTGAATTTACTTTTTAAAAATGTTTAATCGGTTATCAAAATAGTTGGCGATTCATTTTCTCTTGATTGACTAATCGACTAATCGTTGCAGCTCTAATAATGACCACAGTTTAGATGGTGTAAGCAGTGTTTTTTATTAGGTGAAAAACAACTTTTACAAAATTCATCCAAATAAATCCACAATTACAAATATACTGTTACCAGTGATTAATACCATTTACTTTTAAATAAAAGCAGGCAATTTTTGCTGTGTACTAAATTCAAAATACAAAATTCACAAGCGTCTCAGCGAGGCACAAACCAGGAATAAATAAGCATACAGGTCTGGTTTGAATTCATTCATTTTTCAAATAAGCAATGCATACACTCATCATGTTTGTTCTCTTAGGCCAACAGGCTGTACACTAACCAAAGTAATAATCAGATACACACTGTGACCAAGAAGAGAAGTAGTCTGAACTGAGGCAGTATCTAAAAAGTGTGTTTCAGAAAATTTAAATCAATTTCCTGGTAGATATTCTTGTGGCGGAAGCGGCGAGGACAAGGTTGGAAGTGAGAACATTTTATTTTGTTCTGGCACATTGATCAGCGGTGTCTCACTCAGATCTAAAAAAAAAGACAGACAGTGTATATTTAATATTAAACGATATGCAAATTTGGACAAAGAATTCATTGTCAGAAACTCTTCAAGCAGGCAATGTTTGAAAGGTTTGTTTCTGGTGTTTGTATTTCCACATTATTCACACTCCCAACAGTCTAAATTCCCTCTTAATTAATACCTTCATCAGCTCTTTTGTTTTGAGTTGGAGGGATGTCTTCCTCCTCATCTGGGCCCAAGTCTTCAATCAGGACCTGGTCAAGGACCTCCCTGTCTTGTGACTCTGTGTAAAGGGTCTCCACTTGAGCTACGGGAGGAGCAGGAGCTACAGCTGGAACAGGGGCTTGAGACAGAGCTGGGACTGGAGCAGTATCTGGAGCTGGAGACGAATCTTGGGCAGGAACTTTGGCGGGAGAGGGAGCAAGAACTAACGGTGAAACAAGGGCTGGAGTCAGCTTAACTGGAGCTGGAGCAGGATAAGTCAGAGTGGGAGCAAAGACAGGGCTTTGCACAGACCCAAACACTGGCATAGGAGCAGGGGCGGCAAGGACAGATGTTGGCGGTGATTCAAACGCGTCACTGCCCACAGCAAGTAAAGGGGTTAGAGAGCCTGATGTTTGAGCTGGGATCACCTCCACAGGTTCAGGCACCACTACTACAGCAGGAGCCTCCTGAGCCGGTGCTGTTTCCTCCTGAGGGAAAGAGATCTCCGGCATGGGTTCACTCTTCCTGGGCCTCCCTCTCTTCCTCGAGCCGCTCCTCTGCTCAGCTCTCGGTCTTTTCCTCTGGCTCTCCACCCTGAAGAGTAAAACAATTGTAATCAACTTCTACAACAGTGGACATTGATACAGCCCTTTGCGATTTCTTTTGCAAAGCTAATAGTACAAAGTCCTTGACCTGGATCTGGATCTGGGCCGTCAATAGAAACAACAGGGCAACCTTTGGCTGCTCTTGCTCCATTCAATATAAACCAAAGGAGTGATAAGCAACTAGAGCGCTGATAATGTTTTCACCGCGCACTGTAATGTAGTGTGTTATAATGCAATTTGTGTTTAAAAAAAGTCTCGTTAAATCTTTCTAAAACTATTATTTCTACTCTCCATTGCATCAAGAACAATTATTTACAGTATCATCACACTGGTATAAGCACTTGAATTTGTGTGCTACACTGCTGAACCAATGATAGTTAATGATAGTCCACATAAACACAGCTGTAAATGTAGGTCACTGCGTTAACATTGACTGTGCTTTTCCACAAATTTACCCAAAAACCCACTGGTTAGTCTCCTTCTCTTCTGCTTCAGCCTTTCTCTTCCTGAGGAGGTCCCTGTCCCGCAACCGAAGACGGATCCCACCTACAAAAACACAGAGTAACCCAGAGAAACCACACTGTTCAGCACAGTGTAACGTATAACACAGATGGGATAAACTTGTCTATCTTTCGCACAGCTTAGAGGCTGATGAGGAGGTTTCTCTGTCTCAGTTGATCAAAAGACACCATACAGTATGCAAATAAATAACTGGCTCATTCAACTTTCTGTTGTGGAATTAAAGAAGCATTTTAAGTTACCTTGGTCTTCATTCGGATTTTTATATTCCGACTCTGGTTTCTCTTGTTGCAACGTCTCCTCCATTCTAAGTCCTGGTATGAATGAATTCAACTCATCGAAGGCGGGCAAGCACCAAAAAAAAAAAAAAAAAAGGAGACAAAATAACTTCTGACTGTTTTCTATTCCCACCCCTAAATGAATTATCTGGTTAACCATTACCATAGTGCTGGGAGAGTTCTTACAGCATTGGTCTTATCATATTTGTAAAGCTGGAGGAGTTGGCACAGCACTGACAGCCCAAAAAAAAAAAGAGTGCGGAAAGTTGTGTTTGGGCAGTGTGAGATAGGGTACAGTGTGTAGTAATGGGGGAAATATATATAAAACTTTCTAGGCTTTCTAGACTGCTGCTTATAAAGCAAAAGTCTTGTTTGTGAAATGCTAACTGAAATTAAACTAGTAAACAAACTGGAAAGGGGCTTTTCTGCTGTGCGTGCATGTTTGTGCAAGACAGATATTAAAGGATGCAATAGGAAAAATAACATTTGACTGACTTTGGACAATTATTCAGAGTCTAAATTTGCCAAATAATATTAGAAGGTGTTTAATTTAGGTCTCAATATGGTCTAAATAATGGACAGCGTCATACTAAAGGCCTACATATACATTGTTATATGTGATAAACACACAGTTTTTATTCATTGTCTAAAAATGCATCTTTTTCTGCAGTACTACAAAAACCATTAGATAGCCTGAACCCAAGCGAGAAATCCTGTCTTTGACTAGAGTAGGGGCATACCCCCTCTTATCTGACAGATGGAGGGGCTGCTCAGTTGGGGCGTGTTCTCAATCTTCTCGCAGCACATTGAGCCCTGATGTGTGTGTGTGTGTGTGTGTGTGTGTGTTTGAGCCACTCAAAGAGAAGCTGACCAGCAGAGTAAATAACACTCAACTGCCAATTGCCCCCAGCAAAATATACTGGAAATGTTGTGAGTCCCTTTGTTAAAGTCATTCACTTCTATAACAAAGGAGTTTCTTTTAATGCATATATACTTTCAAAAAGGTTAGTAGCACCACCACCACGTCTGTTTCATGTGGTACATACTTCATGTGTGGAAACAACTTACAGGAGAAAATATGCACCTTAACCCATTTGGTCCAGGGTTAAATTTAAATGCAAAATATTCAACCGTGCATAAACAGACGCTGAGATGAACAAACACTTTCCATTGTTAAATTTAAAGGAAAAAGCTGATTCACACACACTCTCAAACTACTTGACATTTTAAGATGCTCACCAGCACCTCCAGTATCAGAGTTGAGTTCCTGTCTGCATAGTTAACTCTTCAGCTGATAAAAACTCCCACCAGACACATGGATGGACTCCTTCCAAGTATGTAAGTTACATCTTTCCAAAATGACTGATTATTATCTGAAAAAGCAGAAAAAAACTGTCGTTCACACACACCCCTAAGGTTGCACAATGAATTTTGAGGCATGTCAAAGTAGATATGACAGTGCCATCTTCTGGTGCACTTTCTAAACTACCAAACACTGATTTAAAAACACTTTTTACTGTATATATACACTGTACATATAACTTGCACATGGCTAACTGGATAATGTGACTTAAACAGCAGATTTACTGTCTGATAGCTTATAAAGGTCTTATGTTGTTTTTTTAATCGTTAGGCATCACTGACTAACCTTAAAAATGAATCCAGTATTTTACAAACATCCAGAATATCTTTACATCATGTTTCTAATTCACCTTTTTATCTAGAAAGATCAACAACTCATACTCTGTAGACTTCTACTTGAGGGATCTGTGTCTCAGGAAGTAAAAGGGGGGTGGGGTTGAGGATACCCTTCCCACCATATGCATATACAATGCTCTCTTTACTGCTAACTAAATACACCCCTCCTTCCATGCCATGTGTGCAAACAATGAAAACAATCTGAGGTTTCATGGATGAAGACTAAAACACAGTTCATCAGTTATGCAGTTTATTGATCAAAATTGTCACAAAGAAAAAACAATTACAGCAATAATTGGACTGCAATTAAAATAATGCATGTGCAAAAACATTTAGAGTATTTTCTGCTTTCACTTGCAACAGGTTTTAATGGTGACAGCTATTCAAAACAAGATATCTTTATGTTACATATTTGCCCTACTTACACATTCAAAGAGGAACAATAACAATTTAACGTCAAATATATAAAACCTGGGCATGTTTTCAAGCTATTTAACTTTATTAAGCAGATAAACAAAGTTCACCATATGACCTACTTTAACGCCTAAATTGGCTGAATGCTATTATGCGTCTACTTTGCACATGTATACGCTGCATTTTTTTATAAAACTGACTTTAAATACAAAAAAAATTCTTCTAGTCTTCATAAACATAGCACAATACTTTCCTTTGCAGAAATAAATTGCACCATAGCACTGTGTGGAGGCAGCGTCATGTTTTGTGACTGCAATGCCATTTTAGAGGCGATGGGCGTTTCTGGACGCAGATGGCGCTGTTGAGCGGGTATTTTGGTTCAGTCCCGTTTCCCTCCATGGTTTCTCCTCTCTCCGACTAACTTAGCGTTTGGTTCAGTTCATTATACAGTCCTATATTCTCCCTCCATTAGGGCATCTCTGCCTTTGGACTGAAGATCCCACCAAAACCCAAGAGAGAAAAGTTTAACTTTCATAGGGCAAGATGGACATGAAAAAGAGGATCCACTTGGAGCTAAGAAACAGGACACCGTCTGATGTGAGTCGTGCTTTTTTTAAAAACCAACCCTTAGTTTTCTGGCTAGCCTCGCTAGCTAGCTTGCTACTTTTTCTGCTTTGCGAGTGACCTGTGTGGCTAACGTAATGGTGACCACATGGGCTTTAGATGATGTTTCTCGTTTATAATAGTAGGGCGGAAAACACTCGCATAACAAGCTTCATCCTTGATACTGTTGTGGATTGGGCGTATAGGGGGCAACGAGACGAGAAAAGCTATATTCAGTCGTTACTTTGAAACGGCGATTCCTCAGCTTGCTGGCATTATTGCAGTGCTTTAACCGTTTCGCAGCCTCCGTGGTCAGCGGTGCACACACGATTCAGCTCGACTCCAACGTCGGAGAACAATTAGTAAACTTCTTTTCACGCTGATATATTGGGAAATGTGCTTCCTGCGCCGCGTTTGCCATTCACAGAGCGGTGTATTTTATACAGACCTTGGAAGCCATGTTTGCTGCTAGCATAACTGCTAAAACGGGGCGCTTTTTTCATTATTACAAAAGCACTTTACAACTCCAAAAGCGTTCGTGCTTAAAATGTAGTTTTTGTGACGTTTGAACGGGCCGTCGCCGATCACGAGTCTTAAAATCTCTTCACAGTAACGTTTACATGAACGGCCAAGATTCAGCATCGACAACAAAAAAAAAAAAAACAGTCACTTGGTTCACGAGTCATCCATACCTTGACCACTTAACGTGGAGCCACTGTTACTCCAACCTTAGCTAGTTCATATTTCCACACGAACTGTCGCAAATGGCTAACTTATTCCTGCAATCATTTGTTTAAAGCCTAAAAGTTTTTGTTTTTTTTTTTAAAAAGGAGGGGGAGTGTGCAGCAGTTAATTCCCTAAAACAGCATACACACTTGCACAGCAGCTGCATTGCCCTTTCATATCCTTGCATTCATACTCGTGTAAATATTGCATACTTTTCGTCTTCTTTTTTTTTTTTTTTACATGAAGTCTGGTGAGCAGATGATTCATTCACACAGCAGCCACCTAACTTAGTGTTTTTGTTCCCGCCATATTACCTCCTTCGCTACGCTGGTCAAAGACAACAAAATGCATCGAGTTGTAAACGTATAATCAAAACACACAGATCCCCCTTCCACTGATCGTTAAGTAAACTAAACTTGATGTTGTTTTGCAAGTAAACGGATCGATTTGTTGGCCAACGGCTTTATGAACCGAGCCAGCCTGCTTGAACGACACGGAGATCCGGTGCACCGCGCTTCATGCGTGGGCAGCCAAAAACTCCAACGGTCGGCGTTTCCTCTCGGCTCATGCATGAAATAAAACAAAATATCTGTAGAAAAATAATTTACGTAATGTGTAACTTAAGTATCGATCATTACTCTTTTGTAAAACAGCAATTTTCGCTACTGAAATGGTCAGAGAACTGCATACTGTGTCTCAGGAATCGCCATGTTGTCATTCTGTCGTCTTTGAAGCTCTGGGAGAGAGGAACTGTCTCCATCTTTGTTTTTTTACTAAATTTCCGTTCTCAATATATTTCCTTCGCCACTTCGACCTGAAAACGACGTCGTGCCCTGTAACAAACTGGCAATATCGGTCGTTCGCTCGACGACGAGGAATATTCCACTTCCCCCATGAAAGCTGGTTTAACGAGTAGAAAAAGAGAAAATCTACTAAGGGTGTATTCGCCATCCTGTCCGTTGCTGTTGGGTTGGCTAATGGCGGGCAGACAGACTCCTCTGCTGCACGGCAGCGTTTAAAAGGGGCAATGGCTAGCCTGTAGCGAGCTAGCTCACAAAAATCATTGCATTTGTCATTAGTGACTGCATCAGCAGGCCATGGGGAAGCTACTGCTTTGCTCTTCCTCGTTTCAAAGAAATCAATACATTAACTGTCGTGCCCGGTGAAATTAGGCACATTATGATACAAAGTGTGTTTAGATGGAGACGGAGTATCCATTTCGGTGTTTTTTACTGGCGAAATCGTGATCTTTGACGTTTGACAACAACTTTTTTTGCAACGTTTTTGTCCAACGCTGAATTGCGCAACCAGTGTTAGCTTTAATTGACTCAAACTAACTCCGCCTTCAGACTTGTTTTTCTAATATTTTATAACAAAAGTACAAAATGTCTTTGTAATTATTTTACACACAGTAAAAGAGTCACTTTGGTGGATAAAAACATCCCGTATTAAACAGTGTTTTGTTGTGTTTGCCAGCTTGTTTTCTCAGTGATTTTGTTTACAAAACTGAGATTTTATTTCATAAAAGGCAGCTGAATAAAATAATTTTGCAATATTATGATTTTGGTTTGTTTTAGAATACATTTAACTGTACACTGTGTGTATATTAAGTACTTTTTCAACAGATGCACTAAACAATAGAGATGATTTTTTTTTACATTATATTATTATTTTCTGTTTTCCAGGTACGAGAACTTGTCCTTGACAATTGTCGATCGGTTGAAGGAAAAATCGAAGGCCTCACAGCTGAGTTTGTCAACCTGGAGTTCCTCAGTTTGATAAATGTTGGCTTAATGTCAGTCTCCAACCTGCCTAAACTAGGAAAACTCAAAAAGGTAACACGTCGTTTCACCTTTTTATACAACCATGAAGACGCTGAATTGTGTCCGCTGGAGTCATACCTCCCTCCCTCTTGTGTTTTCAGCTGGAGTTGAGCGACAACAGAATCAGCGGCGGCCTTGATGTTTTAGCAGAGAAACTACCCAACCTCACACATCTAAACCTGAGTGGCAACAAATTGAAAGACATCAGCACGTTGGAACCATTGGTACGTGTTTCTGAAGTTTCTGAATGAAACACTCGCTGTATATATCCATTTGCATGTCTACAGGCTGGTGCAGACATTGTGCTTTTTGTATTTTGTTTGTTATTAGTGCAAAATTTATTTGAATCAGACCAAAGATTTTGAATGTTTGGGCAAAGCGTGGTGCCCAAAGCTGTGTAAATGCAATAGCAGCTCATCAGCTGTGTTACCCAACTCACATCATACATTTTTAATTTTGGCACTGCTTCCTATAGCTGTTTTTACATTACATCATATACTGGAACTAACTGTGGAAAGACTGCCAGAGAGATCCTTTAAAAACATTTAATAAATTATTATGTTTTTGTTCTTATCTTCATTTAAAATAATCTACAGGAAACACTTGAATGCATTGCATGTTGTATTTTTCTAGTTGATTGTGGTTCTTCAACAGTTATGGGTGGATAAAATTACGAATTATAATGTTATTTTGTTAATATTTAGGAAATTCAACCGAGAAACTGTTGCTAAAGTCTCTTTTTTTTGCCTAATCCAATGAATAAAATACCTGTTAAATGTTATAGCAAAGATATCTACCAGGTGACGTGTCTCAGTTGTGTCACAGTACAATTCAGCAACAGTTTCTCATCAGTTCCTCGCTGCATTTCATCAACAGAAAAAGCTGGACAACCTGAAGAGTTTGGACCTGTTCAACTGTGAAGTGACAAACCTGAACGACTACAGAGAGAGCGTGTTCAAGTTGCTGCCCCAGCTCACCTACCTGGACGGTTATGACCTGGAGGACAGGGAAGCCTCTGACTCTGACGGAGAGGCGGACGGAGACGGTGTAGATGATGAAGACGATGAAGGTAAGAAGTTGCTTCCAATATCTCAAGAGACAGTCAAACAGGACACTGCTTAATAATAATACGAAAACATAGTTTATTTTAATTGTAAGATGGTTTAATTGTATTCTGCCTCTTGGTCTGAATATGTGGTGTATAGTTGTGGTACTTTGGTTTCAGCAAGTTTTCCCTTTTGTATTGCAGAGGGAGAGGAAGAGGAGGATGAGGATGGAGAGGAGGAGGACTTCGATGAGGAAGAGGAGGACGAGGAAGATGAAGAGGAGGTAGAAGGAGAAGAGGACGATGAGGAGGTCAGCGGAGAAGATGAGGTAAAAACAAAGCTTGCCTGAAATTGCTCTCGCAAGGAGTCACAGTCTGCTGTTTCTGATTCTTTTAACTTGTATATTTTTTTTGTTTACTAAGGAGGAAGACTTTGGTCAGGATGGGGAAGTGGATGAAGAAGATGAAGATGAGGATGAAGATGAAGACGGTATGTAACATGCTCCCTTAACATTTTAATGCTTTCTAACCCAGCACCCCAAACGCGTGTTTTAAAACAATAAATCACTTTGCAGCTGGTTGCACGGCGCGCCCTCCGTCTCTGTCCACACTACAGCTCTAAACTCTCAAAACGTGGCTGAGAGTTGAATTATTCGGGGGTGGGGGGGTGGGGGCAATGCCTTGTGCTTCAGGTGTGTGAAGTACATATGTTTTTATGCTGTTGCAATGACCGCTACCGACTGGGATAAGAATCAGCTGATAAATTGACAGTATATAATATATTAACTCACAAAAAGCCTATTTAGTGTTGTTAATCTGTAAGATTTAAGTGTTCCGTATGAATACAGCCTTATTTTTCCATTGTTTCCTCTGTGTGTGTCTACTCTTAATTATTAAAATTGTAATTGCAAAACATTTCCACACAGTACAGAGTTCCATATTGAATCTTTGTTTATGGTGCTGTTAACCTGTGGCGAATTGGCAAAAGTCAGTAGTTGAATGTATTTAAAACTTACATTGTCCTGTTTTTGTGAGCAAAGCAGTATTGGTATCAATAAGATAAGTTGAGTGCCCTTTTTAGTTTTAACATTTTTATTTGTACACTAGATTTCTTCTTTTATTGTATTTTGAGTAGAATGTGGAGTACATATGCATATATGGGAGCCACAGTTCACTTAATAATGACAAATAGAAACTTAATATCTGGGTTCATCTTTTATCTCTTTCTGAGAAAGCTCTATGCCAGAGAGTAAAAAAGTTTGAAGTAAAAGGCTTTATCAGGTTGCTGCTATAATCATCACCCATTACTGAGTCATTTATATTACTCCCAAAAAAAACATTCAACTAAATCAGTTACAATTAAATCATGTTTACAGCAGTGAAGCTCTCTGAAAACACTTTGAGATGTTTATTTTAGAGGGTTACTCTTCCAATTTTTGATGCCATCTAGCCAGCGTCAAATTTGTCAGTTTGTTAAGCGAAAACATTTGCTGGTTGCAGCTTCTTAAATGTGAGGATCTGAAGCTTTTCTGTCATATGATAGTAAACTGAATTTCTTTGGATTTTGTACTGTTGACCAGCTAAAACAAGACATCACCATTGGATCTTGGAAATTATATCAAGGTTTTTTTCACTTATTTTCTGACATTTTATGGACCAAACGATTAAACGAGGGAATAAATGTCAGATTAATCATTAATGAAAGTAATTGTTAGTTGCAGCCCTACATCCAGCTCTTGTTCCTGTTGAGTTTAAATGCACTGGACAGAATTGCTTGCCAAATGCATTCAATGTAATGTAAAGCGTTTGGGGAAGAAAAGTGCTGATTAAATCCTGAAGAATGTCAAAATTTGATAGTGACCGTTTGTCCACACTCCCTACGATCCCACCAGAAGACTTCTTGAATGATGCTGAAAGTCTGCTGTTGTTTGAGGATAAACACACTAAATACACGTCAAGAGGCTCATGTATTTCTAAAATATGCAACACAAACTCCAGCACTTCTGTCACGTGATGAACACACAGAAAAAAATAATGTGTGGATAAAGTTTCATGCAGAATCTCTTATGTTTTTAATCAGAGTCTGGTTGTTTGTATCAAAGCTTGCAGATTAAATCTTTCCTTTCAATTAACTGTTGTGTGTTAAGATGAAAGCTTTGTGGTCTTGACACCCTTTTCCTCTTTGCTCCCAGAAGCAGAAGCTGGCAAAGGCGAGAAGAGAAAGCGAGACCCAGAGGATGAAGACGACGACGACGACGATGAAGACGACGATTAAGCGCAAAACTGAAAAAAACGAGAGCCTACCGAGTTACCCTTCCTCCCCCCACAAACCCGAACGTCCGCCCTCCTACAACTCGCACCGCCGTTGTAATCCACGTCTACCCCCCCAGCTCTGAGCTCTTTTACGGGGCAAGACTGTACCGGATGGGTGGGCCGAGTGGAGCTGCCCTCCCCCCTTTTTTTTTTTTTTTTTTTTTTTTCTTCTTCTCCCCCCATGGAACTGAGAGCCACCCAACACCCTCCACCTCACCCACGGCCCCGAGGTTCTCAGGCAGCCCACCACTCAGCATTCCACAATTTCACTGTCGACCCCTCTTTATGTATTCCTGTGTGAGGACTTTGGGACTGGTATCTAGTTTTGGGTCTGTGCTTTTAATATTTTGTTGAATGAATTATTTTTTGTTGTTGGGTTTATTATTTCTCATTTTTTGTCTTTATTTTTTTTTTTTCTGTTCCTTATTTTTTTTCCCAATAAAATTATTGCTATAGCAGCTGTGCAACCAGCGAGCCATGATTTTTTTGTGTGGCTGCCTGTTGCACAAATCAAGGTTGTAGCTACATTTTTACTTTCTGTATGACAAGAAAACAACTTTGTAAATAAAATGTTAACATTTTGTGCTTTTTCTCTCTTCCTGCCTTGATTTTTCTGGTGTCCCAAAACTGACGTAAAGTAGTGGAACAGTGGCAATGTGGCCCCATTTTCTCATCCACTTGTGCTACTCTCAACATTTTCTCTGCACTGATGGTGACTGTAGACGACAGTCCACAGCAAAGGCTTTGTGTCTATTCTTTAAGGAAAGTGTATTTTACTATAATTCTCACACACTTACATGTACGTTAAGTAAATGTATTATAAAGTTCAGCCTCCACAAGATCATTTTTATACAAAAAAAAAAAACCTGACTTTGAATAATTCCCACTTGATTTGTCTCACATCCGTTTTGCTGACTGCATTTTTGCACATAAGAATGTGGATTTTGCTCCTCTATCTCTTACATTAGTTACCTAACCAAGAGATCTCTGCATAGCCAGTGTGGAGAGGGAGAATTACAGCAGTGGTTTCCAACCCTTTTGGCTTGATAACCCTGATAAAAAATGAGTAATGTTTACTTGGAGAAACCTCATCACAGACTACATAAGTGAGCTGTGAACACTCAAATCTGTCTAGCTTTCATTTGAATAACTTTAAAAGGGCTGAAGGGGCAAAACTGTCCAGGATTTCACAAGAAAAAAGATAAGAGAAAAATTACCTTCCTCCAGGTTGGGAACCAGAGGAGTACAGCAACAAATAATTCTCTAAATGTACATATGGGTATATGAGTATTGTTTTAAGAGACAAAAGGGAACCTTTCCTTTTAAGAGATTTTCCCTTTTAAGGTTAATGCTGTAGTAGCTTGTAGCCTGCAGTGAATTATACATTATGTAGCTGAGTAGAGTCATTTTTCACTCCACGGAAGCAGTAATGTAACCCCAAGATAGAGAGCACTTGTCTGTGGCGCCTTTTATTTTTAACATTAAGCCCAGAAATGGCAACCAAACAGCATTATGTTGTTTTTGAGGAACAATAATTTGTTTTTAAAAAGAGTTTCTGGCTGCTGCGTCTTTTAGGGCCCTTTCTTGAATTCTAAACACAAGCCAGGCAACATTTGCGGAGATGAAAAATGTTGGCCGTCCACACGTTGCAGCCTGAGTGGTTCAGGAGGGAGCAGAAACTTCCAAATAGTCAACAGTTAATTGCAAGCCGGCACTGCTCAAAAATCTGCTTAAATATTAATGTGTTTATACAACTGAGTGAAACATTTTTACTTTAGCAAGTCAGTTTACTTGTTCAGGCAGGATAATCATCTGTTCTGTCAGAGACGATCTATAAACAGACAAATGGATTTCCCAGAAAAATATATTTTATACGATTAATATTTTTTTAACATGTTTTGAAAACAAAATTAAAAACATGATAAAATCTTTTCCCAGTTTTTACTAAATTTACACATTCAAAGAAAATAATTGCGTTAAAAATGTACCTAAATCAGGCACAGTGAGGCTCATATTAACTCTTGAATGAAATGGTTTATTAAATCACACATATTCACCACAATGAATGCAGTTGACTCTGCAGCTACATTATTGCTCCAGTATAACAGAGACTGTCAGAGTGTGCATGCTTTAACACAGAGAAGGTCTCTGGAATGGATTGTTGTTGTTTTTCCCATTTGGCTGGTTGAGATTTTTTTTTTTTTCTGAGGACTTGCTGTTGGCCACATTCATAACAGAGCAGCAGAATGATGATCACTTGCAGAGTTGTACTGGTACAATTTTCTGTACAGTAATGCAATCATAACTGTAGCACAACATTGTAATGAAAAAAAAAAAATTACAGAGAAATACTTTCCGCTGCTTACCGCCATTAATCCATAGTAATGTATGATGTGTATATAACTGCAATCACACTCTGGTGGTGCGCCACAAAAGTCAAAGGATATGACAAAGGCTCGATGGGTATTTGTTGAACAAGCTGGCAGTGATGTCATTATTTTGTTGTCCCAATGATTTCCAGACGCTTCAATATAGCGTCATTTCACCAAGAAGTGGAATCAGTTTCAATCATTCTCATATTGCACTTAAATGAAGCTGGAGAGAGAGAGAGATCAATGCAGCAAGAGGTCGAGATGTCCTGCTATTGGTCTAGCTCCAAAATGCCGGATCTTACGTTTCCCATAATGCAACCAATAGCAATTTCTTTAGACGCTCCCTAACTGGTAAATGCCTGACTTTCAAATTCTGCACTGCCAGTTTATTACATACACTTTATATTTAAAAACAAAAATGTCTAAGTCCACACTGAGACCAAGGTCTGTAAAAATAACCCTGATGATGTCATCAAGGTCATTTTTTAAGACATGACAAAAGGTCCTCCAGAGTCACAGAAAACATTATACAACTGTTCTTCACAGGCTGAGTAAAATGTGTAAAATCATTGGAATGTCCCTTTAACAAAACGGAATCGCTTGTGTTATTCCACAGGTTAAATGAACAGTGTGTACTAACTATACCAGTGCTTTAAAGGCCCTACACATCCACACACATCCACCACCTAGTTTGTCTAAATAGGCTCCTTCTCAGGACCGTGTAGGCATATAAAGACTGTGCTTAATTGACGTCCCTGTTCAGGTGGGAGAGGTTAAAACCTATTATCCTTGTTGATTTGTGACCTCATGTAAATCCTGCAGAGCTCCACCCAACTTCGCCCTGAGCAGAGGTCTAATGCTGCATTCATGTCATATCGGAATTACAAGATTCGATCTTGTAATTGTGTTCACGCCAACTTCGAAGTCATAAGTACGCCTGGGAAAGGCGCTGATGTATCCGACTTGGTGCTTCATGAAGTCCGCTGTTAGTGGTGCTTAAACCAAAATTTAATGGATATAGTGTTATGTTGTCCGTGCACAGTATTTTTAACTGTCACTCGACCAATTCTGTAATCATACAACACTGGACTTGTCAGATGACGGGAACACTCGTAAGTCGTAAACATGGGAATCTTTTCTATCTTTGCCATTAATCCCATATAACCTGAACGCAGCATCATCAAGCAGAATAAATGGTAACACGTGTGTGTGTGTCCAGGACCTTTAACAGGAATATACCACAGATATATTATCAGAGGATGGAACTCCAACAACCAACAACAAATCGGTTTAAAATATTTCTGACTTGCTGTAAAATTGCCACATCTCTTCAACAATGTGTGAGCTCCATCAGTGAAACAGCCTGTAATATAATGAATGGCTCAGCCAATTTCAGCAGTATGTGGGGACACAGGTGTTGAGTTTATTGGGGCAGCAGTGAGAGACAAAGATTTGCTGTTGACAGTCCGGTCACTATAAAACTGTGTTGGAAGAAATGGGCTGAAAATGGCAGCTGTTATTGTTATTAAACAAGTGATATGCAGTATTTCCTACAGGCGGAGAACAACATTAAGCACCAAATTCACAAACTATCTAATGATTCCTCTTAAATTAACCATTTTTGTGGGAGACTTTTTAAACAAAAGGCAGAAATAATTACATCTGTTGTGCATGGGGGTGGGGAAATCCAGATACAGATATGATTAAACTGGTTGAAATGGTTTAAAACCTGTTACCTAAAACAGTTAAATGTGAACAAACAGCCACATCAGCCCTTGAGCAAGTCCACTGACCAACTGTAGAAACACCAGAGCCTGGTGGGAATGTGTTGAGACTTGTCCACCAACAGCAGAGTTTATCCTGGCCTGGTGCTGCTGCTCCTGGACAAAGGTCAGCCAGGGATGGAGCTGTGCTAGAATTGTCCTGCTGGAGGTCAACGGGGTCACAGATCACAATTGTATTGAGGCCAGTTTGTCTGTACGTTTGTGGGTTGGTGTGGCATTTTCCATGTGACACTTTTTTTTTTTTTTTTAAAGTGGCCATGAAACGTATGCCAAATCTAGAATATCATTGCTTGTGCCTCTGTCTACTACATAAATACAGGCATGCCTGGCTGTTCATACTCTGCACACTGGTTATCTTTGGATCAACTAACATCTATATAGTTTGTGTTGCCTAATATCTGCAAGCAGTTAAGTGACATCTATGCACATATACATATCTATCAAGCGTGTTGTTCCTCTCAACAAGCAGGCAAGAAGCAAGGGAATGTTTTGTCTTGTTAGGTTGTTTAAAAAAAAGCGAGTTAAAAACAACTGCTACAAGCCTGAAAGCAACAGATATGAGGAACTGGTCCGACTGCACCGTGGAAGAAACTATGAACACCGTTCAGAAGTTCCCTGAGGGAAAAGACATTTTTTATGTAATTTGGATAGATTGCTCAATGTACATTTATGCACATTTTACAGTTATTTAAACCTTTTGTGATTGCTTAAAAGATTACCACTTAGCAAAGCATTTAAAAACTGACAAAACTCATAAAATGATCATAAAGAGAGACAAAGACTGCTTCCTTTTTAAAAGGTAGTTTTTTCACAACCCTAATTAAGACAATGTATTTCCTTAAAGAGGGTTTCCTTCTTAAAAAAAAAAAAGCTGAATCATCATACAGAGAATTTCTGCCCATATTCTACAAAAAAACAAATATATATTTCTATACTGGCTTCTAAAATTTGAGCAGCAGTCCTTTAAAAAGATTATTTGGGGAGTAATCTCCACTCAAGGTACACTCACTTGTGACAATATCGATATATATCATTATGAACTTACTGGAAAAATAATTCTATCTTTATTGACAAACTGTATCTGAATAAAAATAACCTGATGGGAATGTTGGTTTATGACAAATTAATGAAATAATCGTATTTAAATCCTATTTCGCAACAAAGCAGCCCTGCTCATTAATTTGCAACATTACCCACAACCGCCAACTGTAATATGTGTAGAAATATCGAAGAGAAAGTTACCGCAGTATAAACTGTGCGATAAAATCTCTGGCAGTAGACAAATTTATCATTATCTTACCCAACTGCTCTCACAATCTCATCAGAGCTGTGGGTGGCTCGTATTTTTCTGTGCAATACAGTAGTAGATACACTTTAAACTTAAAATATGAGCAGAAAAACCCCAGTTTAATGTTTCAGGTTCCTACAAAGAGCAATAAAAGAAACCCTTTAGGAGAAAATACATTGAAAACCAAAAGAAAAGTGGAACACAAACTAACCCGGAAGTGTTGTGGTACTCCGGTTCTACAATGGCTTTAACCAGTTTATTCACAGTGACTCCACATTAGTGAAAAATAAGCAGTCTTTTAAAATATTTTGTGTGCTATATTTTCCAAAATTACAATTTCGAGTTCTTGATTTAAATGGCCGGTATTTTCTTTGAATGCATTTTAAAATAAATTAAAAGTTAAGATAAAGGCAGCTACATGGCATCAGGTACAGAATTGTCTTCCGCAGTACAGTAGCTACTGTGAAAAGGGTTGATTTTCCACCAATTTTCCAGTTATTCAAAAATTTAAAATAAAAATACAACGGAAAGCCAGAACACAGCTGGGAGCATGATATAGTCATTCATTTAGCTCACTCTCATTCAAGCACACAAACATCTGTCGTTACAAACACTGCAGCCATCTCCACTTACAGTAGTTTAAATATCGGAAAAAACAATCACCAAGCGTAGAAAATAAATTCTGCGTTATCTTACAATCACACAGGATGTCTGCTACTAATCTGCAACAACTTTCACCAAGCGTAAACAGCCACAGCAAGCAGACAGCCACATCATTCAGTCAAGACGGTCACAAACATCCTTTTATCACTTAGCTACAAAGAGCATAAAAAAGCTAAAAATTACAATAAACTTGCATAGCTGTGAAGCGTAAAAAAGAAACAGGGAAAAAAAAAAAAGGTCAACAGGTGCAAAGAGTTTTAAAATATGTTACATCATGGGTAAGAATCAGTGTTTGAGTGTATGTACCTGAATAAAGAATATGTGCACCTGGTGTAGAATCGACAAGACGACAGTATGAAAACACAAAGTCGAGGTGATACTGGTTTTAAGTCGCCCCTGTGCAGTGAGTATGAGGGGCTCACGAGAAGAAAAGAAGTGAGTCATGACTACAAGAAAAAAGTGGTGGCATGAAAATGTGGTTAGTACGTTTGTACAATAATGCATGTCCCGTGAGGAGGTGGAGGTGACTCCATGGCGGGGCAAGTTTTAAAGTGAGCTCTGAGGCTGGCTGTTTTTGATGTTCTTAATCTCCAGCTCCAGCTGTTTGACGCGCACATCCCTCTGGTTGAGGAGCTCCCTCAGCCGTCGGATTTCCTCCTGCTGCTTGTGGAATTTCAGGAGCAGCTGCGGACAAAACACAAACACAATATATTGAGATGTATCGTGGGAGTAATATCCACAGGAGACGCGAGAGACTAGGCGAGAGAGCTATAGTTTCAGTTTGGTTTTCTAAAATATATCTTTAAAGAGTGTTTTCTTACTGTCCAGAAGCCATAATCCAGATGATAGAAGCTCTGAGTGGATAAAAATGTTGATACGTTCATGTCGTTCATCGCCTTTAATTATTACCATGTTCTCTGGGCAATATTTAAAGGATAAGGCTTTCTTGTCAATAAATCCCATGAAAAGATCAACAGTGTGTCTGTCTCTCAATACTTTTTTTGTCTGTGAGCTCTCAGTCCCAAACCCAGTCTTTCTCTTTAAAATGGGTCATGAATAAATACTTTCATTTTTAAAATAAACTAAATAATTTCCTTTAACAGCTGGGCACTGTAGATTTTAGCAAATGTTGCTCAAACAGGTGGAAATAGTGCATTTGTTGGGGACTATTTCCAGCTGCGGACTAATACACATTTGGTGTGCTAGTGAGTATTTATGGCAGCAGGACAGTGTATGTGGGGTGGAAAACAAACTACAGTGCCCATGTTCATTGTAATGAAGGAACATGTCAGCCAATGCAACACTGTGACTCGCTGATGTGTTTTGGACAACAATGTAGGTCAATGGCACAAAGGAAGAAGTTACATCCCGGTTTGACAACACAGGAAATACTTGTAAGTACAATCTATTCATTGTTGGTTTGGTCTTTTAATTGGGTTTGTTGAGTTTCATGAGCAGCAGCAAATATGTCATTGATCTTTTTTTTGCCCCAGGTTTTGTCTCTAAGGCCACATAAAAGCTTCCCTAACCTTCTGATGGAGCTTGTTTGGGCTGTACAGAGCCTAACAGGAAAGCTCTGCAGACACTACTCACGACTCGACAAAAAAAACAAAAAAAAAAACAAAACATTAAATGTACTGTATATTTTCATTTACAGGTGACAACGTGTAATTTTATATTATTCAAATGACACCACTGGAACATCGATAAAAGTTACGACAGAAAAGGACAAAGTTCCTGAGACAAACGAGATTTTGGAATTAAAGTCTTTACATGATGCATTTATTTTATTTGACTAATTCTGTGGTTTGTTGTTAGAGATGTGAAAACAGAGTTGTCTTACTCTCAGCTCTCTATGAATGAAACTACATCTAATATTCAGGATTAGTGCATCAATAATACAGAAATGTAGGCCACATTCCTAATTCTTCTAATGGATTTATGGAAGGCACGAAGACCAGTTTCATCAAAGAATAGCACTGACATGTACATATTTTACCTATGCCCTTGGAATATGTGTGTTAAAGCTGCCACAACAAAATCCTTGTACAAACAACAAGATATAAATTCGGAGGAAGATCCTCCAGGTAGAGACACCAAAACCACTCTGTACCTCGTTCTCTGTCCGAGGAGGAGAGCAAAGTGTGAGGTCTTCTCCGTTGCTAACAGGCGTCCGACTCCTGTCGCCCTCTGTAAGACCATTGTCCTCCTTGCCGTCTTTGGTGCCCAGTTGGTCCTGAATATACGCCAGCTGCAGCATGCCCGGCCTGCTCTGGGACCTGCGACTGTCCAGCGAGTTTCCAAGCCCCTTGCTCAGCTCTGAATATGACTCTGCTACTTGACTTCCCGGCTTCAGAGACATCAGCACAGGGCCTAGAAGATGAAAGAGAGTGACCAGGAAGAAGATGAGCTACTTAGTCTTGATGTTTTATTCATGCACACTGAAGGACTGATTACTAAAATGAATGTTCCTGACACTAACATGAATTCTAGTCAGTTTGGTTTGACATTGGACATAGTGTTAAGTACAATTTTGAGGTACTTGAACTTTGCACGACACTACACGTAACTCCGCTTTAGTTACTAGTTACTTTGCAGATTCAGATTTTACTTCCAAAACATTGAATCAACAAATGAAATATGATGAACTGTTATGAACTGCTCAGCAGTATATTAAGTAGTACATACAGTATGTACTTTTACTTACAGTAAGTAAAGATTTTAAATGCAGGACTTATACCAGAGTCACACTGTGGTATTTTAGGATTTTAGTACTTCTACCACTGGTGAGGAATAACCAATAGATTATATACTGCAAAACAGGAAAGCAAAATACAATAATCCAAATGAATGATTGTAAAATGTTTTACATGTGTAAAGAGATCAGTTTTCATACATCATTGTATTTGCCTTATTGTGATATACAGTGATACCACGAAAATACTTAATTAATACTTAAAAAAATACTAAAATACTTAAAATACTTAATTTTAATATTTATTTCAGACATCCACCAAAGGCCATTTACACTGAAAGGTTAAGTAAAGCCCCAACCGCATCGCCAATATATATATAAATGTACACACACAGACACTTAATTCTGACCTTTGTCGATGCCACTGAGCCACTCCTCTGCAGTCAAGGCCGGCTTATTACCAGCCGTCATTGGATAGATGTCTTCTTGGTATGACTCCGACTGAAAACACATATACAGCACATTCGGATTCACAGCAAATTAGGTCACTGAAGTTTATTTAACTAAAAATCGACGCGTTTTTCCGTCTAGTCGGTGTAGTCTTACCCTGCGGGGTACGATCATAGACAGAGGCTCAACGAGACCCTTGATTGTCACCAGTTTGTAGAACCTGAACACCTCACAGGAGCTCACATCCAGGCCTCTCTTTGGCATCACACCTGCAGGACAACAGATAGGACACTGAGTGTGATAACTGCACCCTCGTAACATAAATGTGTTGTTAAAGTACAAAAGTGAAATTGTTCCGAGTCATTTTTTAAGAGTCATTTTACCAGCTTCTTAAATGTGAATATTTTCTGGTTTCTTTAGTCTTCTATGATAGTAAACTGAATATCTGAGTTGTGGACTGTTGGTCAGGAAAACAGACACTTTAAGTTGCATCTTGGGTTTTGGGAAATGGTGGTCATCATTTTTCACCATTTTCTCACATTTGAAATGAAAATATTTGTTAGTATATACTAATAAATATACAGTAATGAAACCCATAAGGGTAACACTTTACTATTTGGCATTTATAAGCTGTATATGAACTGATAATAAATGGTTTACAACACACTATAATGCAGTTTTTACCAGATATCATTAACTCCTCCTGTGGGCCCCCATAACTGATCCCAGTTGTATGAGCAGATAATGAATAACAATATAGTAAAACACACTTGTAATAATATGAAGTGTGTCTTTATAGGAGAAGTTATAATTGTTGACAAAAACTCTATATTAATAAACATTTAAAATCTGCTTATAACTTCATTATATTGTGTAATAAATCATTCATTAAATGTTTGTATACAGCTGATAAATGCTTATTAGGGAGACTTAAAGTGTTTCCCAATCCTCCCCTAATTTTAGAAATGGGAAAATAAATATCTCACATTTAAAAAAAAAATCATCACTGCAATTTATCATTTATTTAATATTATATATATATATATATATATATATATATATATATATATATATATATATATATATATATATATATATATATATATATATATATATATATATATATATATATATATATATATATATATATATATATATATATATATATATATATATATATATATATATATATATATATATATATAATATTTGTTAGTATAATTGAAAATATACTATATATAATCTTGAAAATGGCCACCATGACCAAACAGTCTAATCTCTTGGTACATATATTACATGTTCAAATACATACTACATCAACTCTTGATAGTACTGAGATTTCATTAAATATTTACGCAGTGCTACTGTGCAGTAGCTTAATAGCACAGAGCTGCTGCTGTTCATAAGAGTCCACAAGTTTCTAAACATCTTCCATCCCACAATATTTTTGACTCTATTTTACTTCCTCGTTCACCACAACAAGCAAGTAAAATATGAGTTGAAAACATCAGCACGTCACTCTACACGATTTACGACCGCGCTTTTGGTCAGCCGGTTTGGCTATTCAAATATTGCAGGCTTATTTGCACAGCAGCTTTGCTTACAGGTGCAAGAGAGTCTGCACAGCCAGAAGGCAGTTTCAGTTTCACAGGCACATTTCGCACACATTCAACCGAGGAAATAGCTGAAGTGTCCAGCATGTTGGGAGTTTTGATTTAAAAAAGCATATAGTAGATGTCAGCGCAAAGGCAGCTGAGTTTGAGTCTTTAACATTGTGTGTGTGTGTTTGTGTTTTCCTTACCCATCCCTTTCTGAGGTAAGTGGGAGCGGTACTCTGTAAGGTAGTGGATATACGGTTTTTCTGAGCTGATCTCATAGTACCTGATATTCCCGTCGCCCTGAGGGAGACAAGAGAAGTATTTGAAACGTGTACTTTGTGCATGAATGTTGTAACATAACTTTCAGGTTGCTTTTGGACACCCACCTTCCCAGCAAGGTAGAGCATGTGTGTGTCGGGGTCGTAGTAAGGAAAGAGGACCCCTGACGAACCGTCCAGGTTATCTTCTAACAAAGGCACAGACAGATCATCCTACAAGCACAAACAGAAATCAAAACAATGTAAAATCAAAAGCAAACACTCGAGCGTGTACAGCATCCCCTGATATCAAAACACTCAATCGTTTAAATCCACTGCTACATAAGAAGCACTCTCTCCACTGAATTAAAAACACTGAGCGCTCAATCCCTAATCCGTGCCTCGGCCATAATCCTCCACCCACGATACACTCTCACACATCAAAACACAGCAGCCAACCAGCAACGCCAAGCGCAATTATAGACTAAAAGGTTTGATCAGAGTCCTGTGAGATGACATAATGTAACATAAAAGAGGTTTGGCTCTAGTTTACACACAAGCTCAGTGAATGTTTCAGATGTGCTTCTGAGGGCTTTCGCTTGTCCATCCAGTTTGTCCACTAGATGGCAGAGTTGTGTGTGAGGCAAGTGCTGCTTCATATTGTGTGGGGCTGGGAGGTGTTTTGCAGCATTTTAGCTGGGAAGAGCTAAACAGATGAACTGATGAGTTACTGTCCGTTAAATCCTGTCTGTCTAAATATCCAACTTCTCTCACTGCTTCGTATCAAACTTCTGTCGTAACACTATTTTTTATATTTATCCGTTTTTCATTTTCATTTGATCATGGCTCTGTGATGCTCAAGGGATTTAATCACGTGGGACAGGAAATAAGGCCACCTTGAGTCGTGACCTCTCTGGTGGTGATGTAACACGCTGCCCATAGCTTCATCTGTATTATTATTAATCTTATATTATTGGGATTGTTCTTATTTCTAGGCCTTATTTTTTGTTGCTGCTGATTAGTTAGTGTGGAATGCCTACACTTTATATATCGCTGAACAAAAATATTGGTCACAAATCCTTCTCTCACTGCTGCCTGACTGTACTGACAAATTCACCAGTCTAACCTTAGAGCCTTTAGCAAACGGTGTACTGGTTGTTCCCTAAATTCAGACTGCAGAAGAGTGGACTTTTACCATCAGAGCACTTACAGCACTCCCTGAGTAGCAGGGAGCAGAATCATGTCAGAATAGGGAATTGGACAGATGTGTCTGTCATGACATTTTCCTTCTTTCTGTCTGTCTCTGTTTCTGCCACTGTCGCGACTCCAATGATCCTGTGTCAGTCGCTGCTTTCCACCTGCTCATCAAGCGCTCCCAAGTTATAATTATGAAGCCACTACAGGAAGATACAAAATTTCTTGGGAGATGTCACTTTGAATCCTTTGCGAAGAAATACGCATCAATACGGATCAAGTCCAGTGAGCGATACATGTAAATATAGTCTGCATTGACTGCAGTATAGTATTAATAAGATCAATATTAGCAAACCACATGTCATGGTCTTCATCAGTGAAAGCACCTGGCTCAGGTGTCTTCAGTCACATGATAACAAATGATCTTATATGTTACCTCATGACTGAGGGTCCATACATCATGTGATAAAAACCAGCTCCATTAACTGATAAAGACCGTGAAATGCAGTTGAAAGTTACTTAATGGACTTTTGAGATAAGGTTATTTTGTCACAAAATACTTCGCCTGTCAGATGTTTTGCTGCTGTTTCTCACCTGATCCCACAGAGCTATCTGTCGATCATTCCAGCGCGAAGTGCCTGACGTGAGGAGCATCTTCAGGTTACCCAGGATCAGCACCTTACTGGCTTTGTGCGTCTTGCAGTTGGCTTCCTGCAAACAAGCAACACAACATACGTTAAAGTAAAGATCAAGAATGTTTATATACTGTACATATAAGACTTTTTAAGTAATATAAAATGATAATTTGCAGACAACAGCTTACAAAACATCATACTAACATCAGCACTGTGATGTTAAGTTATTTATATGTCTACATGAGCTTGTTTGGCAGGAGAGGGAAGTGAGAGCGGACTGATGTAAAGTCTGAGAGTCTCTGGCTGGTGACCCAGAGGTCTGAGCAGCTATGCTGTAGGGCAGGCCAGGCTAGAGGTGTCAGTTTTGGCTGTGTGGTGCTGGATGAGTGCCTGGGTGTCTGGGCTGGGAAGAAGAAAAGGAGCAAGGAACTCCCACTTACGCAACGCTGGCTGGTCATTCTATGGTAAACTATAACTAGGGCTCATGGTTTTCAGGTTTTTTATTTTAAATGAAAAGCAATAGTTTAAAATGATTTTCACCAGGACAAAGGTTTCTCATTTTTCTAATAGGGCAAGGCTAGTTTATTTGTATAGTACCAACTCAATTTAAAAAGAGACATGCAGTAACTGAAAGCAATGGGAAAAGGTTTGAGAAACTGCAAATGAGCTGCTGATTATGCAACATACAGTAGTCTCCAAAACAATTAAAAAAAAAGGTCAGCTATGTGTACAAATGTTTTTTTTAATCTAAGTAACACATTTTTTTAATATCTAAAATAAACACTGAACATAATAGCTCTAACCACACCTCTTTTTTGCAGTGGCATGTGGTACAATACATTACCTACTTAGTACACACACTGTAGTAATTTTCCAAATAAAAAAAAAAACATTGGGATGATCATAATAAACCACAGAATCATCAATATACAGACATCACACACACACACACACACATTAAGCTTTACCTGCAGGAGGTTTCCTGAGCGGGGCTCCATGAGTCTGACCCTCCTGTCCTTGCAGGTGGTGGCCAGGAGGCTGCCGTCCGTGTTGAAAGACATGGAGAGGACCACGTCTGTGTGGTGGCTGATGGTCCGCACGGGGTTCTTTATCACCTGCTCGGGACAGTCCAGGTTCCAGATCATTACCTGGAGGAGGAAGAGGAGGAGATAAAGGGGAAGACACAGAAATTTAGCTACCAAAAGGTGGTCAGGCAGGAACTCAATCAGACTCAAGTCCCTTTTTTCCATAACTTTATTTGAGAAGAGAACAACAGTACTTAAGGCTGGACAGCACTACTGGTGTAGAACTAATGCTATTTGTTACAACTAATAAATGTTTAAGTTTCATTGTTTTGTAAGAAATGTGTTTATTGAAGTTAAAACTCTTATCCAGCTAAAAGGGTTAGGGTTAGGGTGGTTAGAGACTCCTATTTGTTCTGAGCTGACCACTTGTTTCTCTATATTAAAAAGGCAGGATACGCTTGAGCCGCATTACATCAGAGAGCAAAAGTGTTTGTAGTTGTTCCAAATGGCCACACTTGAAGGCAGAGCGAAAAATCTGCCCTCATAGAGAGGGGAGAGACACTAGGATTTGTAAAAACAGGGATAACCACGCACACATTTCAACATTCTCCCCTCTAGGTCAACCACTCTGTTGCACTCGTTTATACACATGAAAAGTGACAGAACTGTGAAGAATGAAAAAAAGAGAGTTTGAGAGAGAAAATCAAACCCTTCTTATTTTGTCACCTCTGCACACCCGGCCAATCCCTGTGTTAAGTGGACGTGCCCTCTTTATTTATAAGGTGTGGGCAGAGGAGGTTTCAGATGCAGTTTGACAGTCAAACAAGCATTTCATTTGAAGCATGCTGATGGCTTCAGTCTAGAAACTGGACACATAAAATCGACTCTGACTTTGTATTCTAAACGCAGACTTGAGTATTAAAGTCCATCTAAAATTAAATTGCCTTTTTTTGGTCTACTACAGCGTACATATCTGCTCTGTAAGCCACTTGTCCTGTGTTCTTTGAGAAAATAATCCGTGGAGAAAATAAATTTTTATGATTGTGCCCCCTACTTTTACATGATTTTGATTAAATACTGTTCCATCATCCGCTTACATAGCTGGAATCCTTATTTTGCTACAGCAAATCAAATCTTGAATAAAGAAATAACGTGGCGTTCGATCATAGGCAGAGTAGACGGTCACACTGAGTCTGACAGCATCTGCTTCTTTTTCATTCTAATAATTCAAAACTATTGACAATACATTTAAAAAACATTATTTTGATTGCAAAGAGGGGTGATTAAATGTGATTTCTGTTGGACTTAAAGACTTGTGTTCTACAAGTTGAGACCTACAAGTTTGGACTTCTTGTTGCCGACAGCACAGCCGGCAGTCTAGCGTGAAAATGATCTGAAGTCATGGTAATGTGTACAACACTCCAGGACAAATTCTTGACAGGCCAGTGCAGCAGCAATCAGAGGGTGGTAGTGTAGCCGTGAACTTTACCGTGATTTGTTAACAAGAACTCGGCTTCTATAAACAGCTGTGACATGTTTGACATAAACTGTAAGCGATAATGTATTACAATGCAGCCATAGTATGTACCGTGAGTTAATTTCTTATCTTTTTTTTTTGGCTGGGTTAGAGTTAGTGCGTGCGAGTGTGAATGTTTGTATCACCTTGTAGTCATAGGCGGTACTGAAGAGGATGTTGTTAGCGGTCGGGTGCCACTCAATGAGGCCCACTCTGCGGCTGTGACCCTGAAGCTCCTTCCAGGGTACTGTGATGTTCTTCAGCACGCCATGAGGAGGGATTTCCCACACTTTCACCTGTGGACACACACACACACACACACACACACACACATACACATAAACCCAAATTAACAAACACACACAACAAAAAAAGGAAAAATCTCTGCACTTCACACTTCTGAAGCTATGGAAAAAAAAGCCAATACAAAAAAAAATCTGCACGGATGCACGGTCTACTGAATATGAAAATAAATGATACAGCCCCAAGACACACTTTGCAGACATAGTCTTGAGAGGACTTGTTGACTCTTCCTTTCTCTTTCTGTCTTCAGGGATTTGTTCTGAGACACTTTGCCAGGTCAGAGCTGAGGAATGTGAGGAATGACATATAGTTCTTCTTGAAGGCTAAACTGCAAGGCAATAAAATGATCTCCTTGCTGCTACATGTTCATGTTCCAGGGAAAATGATAACGCGTCACTGAACCATTTTGAAAATGTACTTAGTGTGTGTGTGTGTGTGTATGTGTGCGTGTACAGACCGTGGTGTCCTCGGAGCAGGAGGCGATGCAGTAGTCGTTGAACGGATTCCATTTGATATCTAACACGTTGCCTCTGTGGCCCGATACTCGAGGCTGGTGAGGGTCCACTTTACCTGTCTGATAGACAAAAAAAAGAATTACAACGCTGAATGTACAAACAAACTAAACATATTTATTGGGTTAATCTGTCCAGTATTGTCTGCTATTCTCTTGCACTTTTCAGACCCTGTAGATCAGTTTATATGTGTATTTATTATCTCATAAAACTGTATTGCTGATATATGCAAGCACAATCTAACACATATCATTATCTACTACTATTGCACATTATATTACTGGGCACTAACATTGTAAAGTGTATATACAATACATATCAGGGTTAAGGATCGAGGTCCTGGTTTTTGTTCAGTATTTATTCGCATTCATTTCTAGTTATTGGTAATTTCTTTTTATTGAATTTTGCTGCTTACCTTCCACATTTGCGTCAGGATTTTTGAGAAGAGGATGTTGTTTAACTGACTACAAGACTTTCATTTCTGATCAAGAGATTTAGGTTTATTTTTCCCTTTCATCAAACCAGGATTAGGAGGATCCCAGGAGCATCTCAAAGAATTAAAACAATATCTGTAATTTCAGAGCTTTTTTGTAGTTCTATCCAAGTAGACGAAGCTGCCCAAATGAAAGGTCTTTTACTGAGCTCTGTAGCCTTGGAACAGACAAGAGCAGAGTGTCCCGAGAGTGCAGGTTGTGGTTTGACATTAGTACCAGAAGTCTTTAAACTTAAAGCAGCATTAACTGATCTGTGGGCCACTTGGGGGCAGCGGAGCAAGTTGTAAACACAACGGTGACATATTATCACCTAATAAAGCTGTTGTGGCTAACATGTTAGCAAACAGTTGTCCATTTACTCATCCAAGCAGACACAGAGCAACATTAGTATCAATTTTATTAGTGTTTAAGTCCGATATTCACTCTCCTTTTAGCTCTGTTTTTGGTCTCCACCAACTGAATTTGGCTCTTTCAAGGCTAAATGCTGCACCATGTTCACCATCTAGCCGCTAACTTTGTCTGTTGTTTGGTGCTGGGCAGGTAGCGCACAATAGGTTTATCACACCTTTGGGCAAAAATGAAGCTGATGAGAGGGTTGAGAGTGAAGCAAAATAGTAAAGTTTCAGGCTGTAAAACCAAAACAATGAGCTGAAAGATGCTGAGAGGAAATGCAGAGTCAGGTGATAATTCTCTGTTGGTTCGTCAATGCAAGCAACACCTTTCATGTAATTTGATCCATTGTTAATAAAAAAAAAAAATGAATTAGTGCTGCTTTAAAGACAGCCAGCCAGATGCACAGAGCCCGGCCAATTAGTTTTATCTGTGCAGGTCAGTACAAGCCTGGAAGCAGTCAAACCCTCCCTGACATTAACATGAAACAACTCAAACTGGAGGTGAAATTACACAAATTGTTAGTGACACATGCCCTCGTATTCCATGATCCTGTTGCAAGGAAGTCTTACTTAAGATTTTATGCCTCAACAAGACTGCTAATTATGTTGTTTGTATGAACAGAACCTTCCTTTAAATGACAAACACACCTGCGGGCTAGATTACCGTGCAGGAAAGGTATGTTTGGAGCAAGGGAATGATGTAACCGTTATATATCCTTCTAGTAAGGCTAACAAATGCACAAGTAAGTAGCACACATAATTTATATGTGTGTCTTCTTATATTTATGTGTGTTAAGCACTTTCTCCAAAGAACAATAGCTTGGCTGTAAGTGCACACACACATAGGTGGGATGTGAAGGCGGTGGTTGGAGGGAGTGTTGAAGTTTCACCTCTTCGAGACAGGATCAGGGGGAGAGCGGAGGTTAAAAGATGAGTTATGTCATTCCTAAGCTCATATGCAATTCCTGCCATGCCAGGAGGGTGGTGATAACTCACCAAGAAGATTTAAAAGATGGAGAGAAACAGAGGGAGAAAGGAGGGAGAGGTGTTCAGTGTAATTAATTGCTCTGCACTACAGATAGAGCAGAATTGTAAATTTAACCAGCTCTCAAGTGAGGAGGTCTGGCTGAGTTTATTTGAGGGATCATTATTGTTATTGATAACACCAGTGGATATGATAATATGTATAAATAATGTCTAGAAAAGTGGTTGATTAATTACATTTACGCTGAGGTTGGTGAGGAAGATAAGAAAATAATGAGGGGAGAAAAGATCACATTTGATGTTTAATTTGTAGTGAATGAGCTGTCGGGGGTTTCCTGGTATTTAGAGATTTATTTTGGCTCCACTGCTGCTGCACTATTTATACTCTGAGAGCAGAGCTGTCTTTTCCAGGTGTGCTGTGTGTGCAGGAGCAACAGAAAACCATGGTAGATGGTGAACAATCAGCATAGAAAATGAATCAAACAAGATTCTGTCCAACAATTACGATTGTCCAACATAAACAAAAAATTACATATACTGTATAATAACAAAAAAATGAGGGCTCTTTCATTAAATCTTTAATGAAACAGTTTGACATTTTGAGAAATACGCTTATTTGCTTTCTTGCTGAGAGTTAGATGAGAAGGTTGACAGTCATATCTGTAAATACAAAGTAAAAAAAAAAAAAACAGTGGGGTGGGCTGGACACATATGACACAATAAATAACACAATTAACTTCTCTTCTTCTTAATCCTGCGAGCACAACATTAGACCAAACTGAAAAGTGGAGATTCAGACATCTGGACTACTTCTCTCCCTTTTCCCCCTTATAGCAAGAGAAACTGCCTCCCATCACAGTACATGTCTGGATCTGTTATCTGCATTTTGAGTGAAATATATGCCACATTAAATGACTGATATTAGTCTGTAAAGCTTGCCATGAAGTGCAGATACTCACATGATGGACAGACAGGACCAGGAAGGCCCCTCCCCCGGCACACTCGGTGATGACTGCCAGGAACCGTGGGTTGACAGCACAGAAGTTGTTGTCCTGGACGCTGCGTGTGATTGGCACACCATCATAGCAGCTCTCCTTGGTGGCGGCCTTACCAAACACGTGTCGGAACTTGGAGCTGCGGTACTGAGGACGCCATGTCATCTGAGAGGGACAGAGGGAGGGAGGAAAGTGGAGGTCAGTCAAGGAGAGTCCTCGATCTCTCACCGTTATGTTGATGGGGCGTTTTATATGCGTTAATAATTCCTGCTCCTTTCTCACAAGAAAAGAGAGCAAGGCGATGGTAGATGTGATCAAAACATCAGCAACATTCACTCTGGAGAAGAAAAACACTGAAACGTACTTATAAGAAAGGACGCACTGCTTTGTTATAGTAAGAAAATAGGATTCACAATATTGGCACACAGGAAATTCTTGCATTTTTATTTCTTAAATGCTTAAAATGACAGGAAAATTAAAACAGAAAAACTATAACCTGTGTTAACACATGTAAATTACATGCTATGGTGAGGAGAGTTAATATTGAACGTTATGAGCAGTAATGTTCACGACTCAAGATGTAGATATTTGGTGGAAGTCTGTCTCAGACCACTTGTGGTGTTCCACAGGGTGGTATTTTAGTGCCACTTTTATTCCCATTATTTGTTAACAATGTGAATTCTGCTTGTTCATAAATTTTATTTCCACATGGTGATTGTTCGGCTCTTCTTGTGTCCTATAGAATGAGGATGTGATAAAACCATTATTAGGGATAAGGCTTATGAAAGCCAGGCAATAAAAAAAAAAAAACATATTTCATTTGGGGAAAAGTTTGGGTCCAGAGCAAAACCACTGTGCAATGTGTTTAAATGTTTGTTGTAATGGAACAAGCATTTAAGCAAAGACATTTCTTAATTATAAGGTTTTTATTTTAGGTCAACATGTATATGGTGATCATCTAAAGTACTAAGTAGCAACACCAGCAGTGTCATTATCCAGTTTCATTATGACAGCAATGTTTTCTTTATGTCTATATACTTTACATGCATTATTGCCTAGAATACATTCTCAAATTCACACTGATTTGAGTCATTTAGAATGTATGAATTGCATCATCACATTAAGGCCATTTATTCTACAAAAATCTTGGAAACTTTAATCCTGCCTAATTTAGGAATATTTAATTTAATTAGACAAATCTAAAGCACAGTGATTCACTTTTTGGTTGGCAAAACTTCCAGTTGGCATCAAAACACTGACAATATGTGTGAAAACCTTGTTTATGGTTAAAGAATAGGATGTATGAGATCAGGTCGGTTACATTTCCTTCTTGTTTTGAATGACATCATTTGTTTTTATGTTGTAAATGAAAATATTTGTGGTCATGACTGTAATTATGTTTGACTTACAAACAGCTGGCTTGTTGCATAATGTTAGTATTAATAAGACTTTGTGATGTTTTCCTTGATTAATATTTCATTTTTAATACTCCTATTTATTTCTTTCACAAGTTGTTTTGAGGATATTCTCCAAATAAAATCACTCAGTCAATCATAATGCAGCATATGAATAAGGAGAGGGAAAACCTCTGATATTTCCTAAATCCTGAATCTCTTTTTAGCCACTTTCCTTAAGCTAGTCGATGTATATGTCATTACTGTGAAAGATAAGTGGCTCTGGTCCACTGGGACCGAGTCTGGCCAGCCAGCATGTCTGCTCTGCTACTCTCACTGGCTCTCTGCCTGTCTGCTGCATGGTCATTACTTATGAATTAGGGGTGGAGGAGGTTGATGGACAAGATGTTAACGCAAAAATGGTCCCAAACAAGTACTTACACAAAGATAAAGGAGAACTATAGGGGTAATGAACAAAGGGCAAAACAAAAACACGAGGCAGAAACCACAAAACCTCACAAACAAAGACGGTATGGTCACAACATACTGTTGTCCTAGAAATCACACGTCACCTAACGACAATTACATCGTCTTCCTGATTTATGTGGACTGCCCTCTGGCCTTTCAGATGATGGCTAAATAAATACAACCAAGATGCAAACAGAGTGACATCACAGTGAGTGTAGTAAAAACAATAGAGTTTGGTTAACATGAAGCAGGTGTGGCTGCAGCAGTGCTGGCTGGAAGGAGGTGCAGCAGAAAAAGAAGGAGGATCTCAGAGAAACAGAGATAGACGGGCAGAGATCAGGACTCTCAATGTCTTGGTTTACTCTCGCACATCTCACCTTCTACCCCCGGGCCATCAGAGAGCCTGGTGGTGCCGTCAAGCTGGAATGTTCCCCTACCTGACAAGGAGCCTCATTAACCTACTCAGGTGTGCAAGTCTCTGACCGCCAAACAGTCACATCCATGCAACATCTCTGCAGCTGAACTTGCAGAATTCAAAGTTAACTAATCAGCAGTTGTTGCTAGGTCAACAAAAGCATCTTGCATTGCATAAATAAATCAAATATTGACAAAAGCAATGTATTAAATCTGAATATGTTGTTTGCCCTCTTCTCTCATGCCCTGAAGGTAGGGACCTTGCCACATTGAAGGTTTCCTCACAGGATCACCCGGGAAAAGACAACTAACAATAATTTTAATCATCTATTCATATGTGGATTGTTTTCTCAATTAGTTGTTTCATGTTTTTGTCTATAAAATGTTAAAAAATAATGACAAATGACCAGCACAACTTCACAGACTGCAACTATTTTAATTGATTTTTGTTTACCTGCAAAATTCGCATGCTTGAAACATCATTTTTTTTAAAAGACAGTTGAGCAAGAATAATAAAAGAGCCGCACCACCTGCAAGGCTGTCATTATTACACATAAAATACAGGTTATCCCACATAACTGATTGTCAGCACCAGATGCTAACCAGAACTAAGTAGAGCATATCCAGTTTTAATAAGCAGTTTCAGCACAGATAGAGCAGAAAAGCCCACTCACTAATTGATCTGCTGTTTGTTTTTCTTTACAAGAGATCAGACTGATATCTGCAGAGTGCTGCTAGCTAGCGTTAGCTACCTGACAGGTAGGGACATGGATGCATTATAAGAGCTGGATAGGGCTCGTCGCTCAGCCTTGCAGCCAATTTGTCCCCAGTGGCCACTTGTGGTATAGCAGCGGAAAATCCCCCTGCGGCCCAAAAACCATTTTCCCCATAGACGAACATTGTAAAAGAGACGTCTGTAAAACTGTTGACAAGACACCTTGAACTGCAAACACAGTCAATTATGACTCTTTCTATTATGAATTTTTGATCCATGGAGGTTTTATATTTGTAAAACTTAACTTGAGCCGAGAAAAGCGATTGAAAAATCTGTGACGTCATCAAAATGTCTAGTGAAAGTCTATGAACTCGCAGACAGGGCCAGCGGTAGAAACACTACTGCACATATTCAATGGGCCGCAAATCATGGAACCAAACCTGGAAGCTAGCAAGCCGAGCAATTCTTATTAGACTGAATGGGCGCCATTTTCAGTCCGGTATCCAGCTCTTATAATACATCCATGTGTAGGGACGGCTCTCGACTCTCAGAAACTCTCATAGCCCGAGATGATACCCCTAACTAACACAAACTGAGAGCCCAGATCAGTGTGGAGAGTAAATTCACCATGAGACAGCCAGAGACAACTAGCCACCTGAAGTCAAGACAGACCCGTCACAGCCAACTACCATCTACATTACTTTTTGACTAAAAATAACCTTTTAGTGTATATTGGAGTTATAGTGCATATTGTAAAATTTCCTTTTTAGATATTTTACACATTGTGCGAAAACAAAAATTCTAATTAATCGAATGAATTTGAGATATCGCTCGGTCCTACAAGAAAACCTAAAGAAAACCAGAAAGATATTTAGTTTATTATCATATTTGACAAGAAAAAGGCAGCAAATCCTCACATTTTTGCAATCTTGGCTTGAAAACGTACCCAAACAATTAATTGATCATCAAAAAAAATGTCTTTTAAATTTGTGTCGATCAACTTGCAGTAGGAATCGAATCAACTAATCAATTTTAGTTCCACCAGAAACTTCCCACCTCTTCACATATACCTTGAGCTTACTATCGTGCATTCCTTTGCGGTGGCTCACTGTAAATAAGTTATGCAAGTTATTCCCATTCTTTAAACATCTCTGATAACATATCTGTGTTGCAATGCAGAGCCACCCGAAACGTATTCTTGATCATTATCACCCTTTTGTGCTTGTAAAAGAAATTCCATTTGCTCTGCTCTGCAATAAAAAAGCCAATATTTAAAAAGGTAACTTCCTAATAGGAACTCGAATATGTCAAACTAAAAAATAAGGCTGACACACATAAAGGCATGAGAGGAATTCACTGTTGACCTCACCAAGAGATATTAACTTTACCTACTTCTACATTTGACTAAAGTTATGAATCCATCAACCAGTGGGTGCACTCATCTGTGTAAAGACCGAACGCAATGCTCAGTGAGCTACATTCAATTACCAACTGGAGACACAACTGTTTTGATATCATCAGCATTCATGTGTTGCTGAGGCTTACAAGAGCAGAGGGAGAAGCCTACAGGACAGAAAGCTAAGACGTCTTGTCACATCTAAAGCGGGTTTTAATCAGGCCAGTGGCAGCTTCCTCTCAGCTGTGTGCTGCAGCAGGTACACGGCAGGCTGCATGGTGGGCGGCCTGTCTAGGCTCCATGCAGAACTGATGACGAAAACACTATTCTGGCTATTTTTACCCTGGCTTCTTGCTGATCAAAAGACGGTCAGGCACGTTCACTGACAGCAGAAAAAAACGGTTTTATTCCCAAGGATTTTTTTTGACCCTTTACAGTACGTCTGGCAAAATAAAAAAAGGAGATACAGTCCTTTATGTCAGAGGGAAATTTATTTTAGTCCGTAACCAGTGAGTCACAGCGGCAACTGCAATAAGGGGGCTGTAAAAACAGTCATAAAACTAAACTGAAAACACAGATATAACTTTAAAAAAAAGATATATTGTACATCTGGTTTGCTGGACCAGAGTTCTTATGTGGGTTTGTGCTTGTACATGGATGTGCACAGTATACGTGTTCACCTATTCCTCACCTACAGGCTGTCTTTTAAGCACCTCATAACTCAAACACGTATACTAGCAGCCACTCCTCTCTTTGGCTTGCCAAGGCTCGGTGCTGGAGGAGGGGTGGAGTTCAAAGTTTACTTGTGATGTCAAGATATCGGTTACTTAAGCAGCATTGGCCCTAAAGGTATGAGCAGTGAGAAACTTCACGCTCAAAATCAGCTAATCCCAAAGCACCCACCGCTCTACTATCAATACCTTCATCCAATTGTCTGCAAGGACTTCTAGCCCTCTCCTGTCTTAACAAAAGTGACCTTGCAACCCCCGAACCTGATCCAAAAACCCCACTACCTATAAAACCCATCATGCACCAGCCCCGCCTTCTCAATCTGTAGACAGGATAGCTGTAATGTTTTATAAACGCTCAAAGTGAAATCCAAGACAAGGAATGTACAGGTGTTAACATATGTTGGTGTGTGTGTGTGTGGGACACCCTTCCCTTGGTTTAGACTGTCTGATATCATACACAGATGACAGCTCACAACCTCTGTCTTGTAATAGGATAACCAAGAGAGATAATCCAAGAGCTGGTTCATTTCTTTACAGCACACATGTGAATGATCATGAAAGGATAAGACAGGATATGGCTGTGTGTGTCTGCTCCGCTGTCTTTACCTGGAGATTTTAAGCTTTGTGCATGTATTACCTGTCTTACTTTCTTTGCTACTGCAAGCAAAATGTATCCTGATATTACAAGATATAGATGACACATCTACAAGAGGGTGTGCATGTACGGATATCCACACCGTCACGAACCAACGCAAACATAAAAACAGATCTTAGTTTCCGTTTCATCAAAACTATGCTGTCACTGTAGCATCAGCTGCAGTCCAACACGTCCATATACATCCCTTCATTGTTATAAATCTGTCAGTTATGTTTTAAAGCAGTTTTAGGAGCACTGACATCCATGTTTGTACAATCAGATCTTCAGATTAGCTCACAATAGTCCTTTATTCTAAGCAGGCTGTATTACAGGTGTATGAATCCACGAACAGACAGAAGTGAATTAATGATTAACGTGTACAGGAGTCTGGTGGGCAGGGTGCAGCTAATATGAATGAAACCAACCATCTCATGGACGGGAAAATGAATTCCATGGTAGCTGTACTGTTATTATTATTATGGACCATCAAAATGTTGACAAAAATTGGGTTGTTTTGGAGTACCAATGAGTTTTTAGGTTGACACTGACTTTTTCTGTCCCTTCTCTGTGATTGTGCTGGCAGCATTTGTTGAGTGTCAGAGTCATACGTGGATTGTTTAAAACCTGGATGAGTCTGACTAGTGTTTCTTGCAAAGTTACTGCTTTTCAGCAAAATTGCCACACTCTGAGTTGAGTGTGCTGTTATTATTACAGAGAGAAATGATGGCCAAAACTGTGAAAATAAGAAACAAGTTGTGATAAACTGGAGTTATCTATTGCTGCAGGGGTAAAGATCAGAATCAGAAATCAAAACAAAACTCTATTGAGGATTTTTAGTGAGCAGTTCTCCTAATAACTCACTGGTTTCCCGCTGAGGATAATACACAATTCCTGTCCTGCATCCATTAGCTACTGAGGAACATCCATACTGTAATATAATATGCAAGACAATAAGATACCTGGATGCACTTACACGCGGAGAGCATTACTATTAACTGGCACACGACAAAGATACAAACACATACTGGCCTACACTGGGACTGGGTGTAGCTTAAAAAATGTCAACAGCGATGCCAAAATGATAAAAAATGTTCTTGTAAATACCAAAACAGTACTTTTTACTCATTTCTTAATGTGGGAAATACCGACATTTTTAAACCTTTTTTTTATTCAACAAACTACACCGAACTACACCTACAACAGTGTTAAATAAAGAAGGTAGAAAAGTTTCCTGATTTAGATCTAAGAAATATCTGATCAAAGAATATGTTAACAAACCTGGGAATCGATGCCTGATTCGATACTTTGCAAAACTTGCACACATTTCGGTCAAGACTTGAAAAGTACTGAGGTTCGATACTCAGCCTGAACCTACACTTCCACAGCTGGGACAAAAAGCACTGCGTGCCCATACTTTATGTTCATAAACCTTGACATGAGAAACAGGATACCAAGCTTAATGAAAAGACCTCAAAACAGACTGCAATTCAAACCACAAGGCACATGTTTCAGTTGATGGTAGTGTTTTGAAGGGTGGACGCTACCATAAATAGCCACCTGCGGGTAGAGATGACTTGTTTGGGACGGTGGATGATGTCATTTTCACTGGAGTGGAACAGCTTCGGTTTCATATTGACATTTTTTTGCCGTCAGCGAAAAAATAGAAAATACTTCCACGCTTATGGCAGGGAATGAGTGGCTACTTGTCCAAGTTTGGGCAAAAGACAGTGATCAGAACGAGTGCATGTGAAGTCAACGGTCACATAAATCTCTCGTGCTGTGCAAGGATCGCTTTTTAAAAAAAGACTTCACAGATTCAGGCAATGAGCTGGTTTGAAGATACATTTCTGTTTCATCTTGTTCAAGCCTGTCTCATGCACACGCGTGCACAAACTCCTGAGTATGAATCCCCGAGAGAAAAAGTGAGCCCACACGCACACACACACACCCACACACAGGTGGACAGGAGTCTCCAGAGTAGAAGATCAAGAACAGAATGTCACAAATTGCAGAGACAGATCAGAGACACCAGCGCATGAAATAAATCAAGACACAGACAGAGAGTCAACACGGAAGAGAAAGAAACAGAGTGTGTGTGTGTGTGCAGTTGAGCAAGAGGGAGTGTGTGAAAGGCAATCGGAGTTCAGCAGCACTCACCCTGACGAGTGAGTCGTCACTGAACGCAAGAATCAGCAGCGGGTCCTCGATGGAGAAAAAGTTATGCGTCTGTGTCTGAGTAGCAAGCCAAAGAAGAAAAAATCCCCACCAAAAAAAAAAAAAAAAAAGTCACTTGTCTTGCTTTATCTCAAGCACATGGATCAACACTGCTTCTTGGCACACACACACACAGAAACATGCATACCAACACACACACACACACACACACACAAGCAGACGGCCAGTCCAAAATCTTACAGTCCTGTCCAAGCAGAGACCTAACCGAGCTCCTCTTCTTTGATGTGCACAGTTCACACAGACAGACAGTCAGTCACTCACTCAGAGGAGACGGTGGTTGTGTGTGTGCAGCATGAAGGCGAGTGCGTGTGTGAACAAGCAGGGGGAGAGGCGCAGGAGCGTGTACACTCCCTGAGAGGGGAGGTGACTACAAGGAGAGACAGAGAGGGAGTGAGCAGCAGGTAATCACACTCCCTCTCTTTCTCTGAGCGCCGCTCCCTCTCGTCACTCCTCCGCACTGTTTGCTCAATCAGGATTTCTAACTCGATCTATGAGATGAGGAGGAGGAAGAAAATATTTCTTCACCCTTGTTGCTCAATAAGAAATTACTTACTTGTCAGATGACCCTTTTTACTACAGTAGCATGTAGCTAATAGACACACATTATGCTTCTCTTCGGCTACATATGGCGGCCTTCCACGGAGGCCCTTTAATGTCATAAAGCCTGGCAGTCCCTCTCAGACCATTTGTAGTTTATAAACTCCTCAGACTAGGAACCTTCAAGTAAAAGCAAAAAAAAGTACAACCTGCATAGAAAATTGATAGAGATTGGCTCAATGTTTGGCAGAATGCCTGGTTGCTACATTCACTTCCTTTGAACTGGACAGTGGTGGCCATCACTCCAAGTCAAAGTGAAACATTACGTAATGACATATTAGCACCAGAGGCTAGGAGAGGCTGGGCTGACAGGTCGATATGAGGACGGTCGGTCGGGGGAAAAAAAAAAAAAAACTGGCCACTGACAGCCGGCCTTCACGCGGTCAAACAGGGATGGAGCAGAGGGGCTGATCAATCGCTGTTATTGCACAAACATACACGCCTGCACGCCAGTTTGTAAAGGAGAGAACTATTCAGATAATGTATCTAATTGAAAAGGGAGCAATAGCACAATGTAAAAACACTGCATTAGAAATAAAAGTCCTGCCTTCTAAATTTTGCTTAAAGCTCAAACCTTAAAACTTCATTTCATATTGTAAATATTTCTCCTTGAAATTGAATATTTGTGACTTAAAAAGGAAAAAAGTTCCAAAATAAGGTAGAGCTGAAGGCTCACATCTGCTTTAAACACTGTTGGATACATACTTTATAAGATGATCAAATGTTTTCTTTGAAAAAACTTAATCTGCAAAGTGGCTAGTAACAGTAGCTGCTGGATAAATGTACTATAATGCAGTAAAAAGTACAATATCACCCTCTAACGTAACATAGCATGAGTATAAAGTAGCATAAAAATGGAAAAAGTAAAGTACACGTAAGTTCATAATTGTATTTCGTGCTTGAATAAATGTACTTGCTGGAAACAAGTATGGGAGACACACATATTCGCAGATGAACACACCCACACACACGTACACACTAGTGATAAAGCCGGCCACAAATGCATCACCCCCAAATACACAACAAAGTCCAACGGTCACACACTGTCTCTGAGATAAGGAACAGGACACATGAATTGGTAAAGATGTGGGAAGCTGGTTGGCTCATCAAAGCCAGCAGTTCAACGCAACAATCTGCTGTGAAAACATTCAATACACAACAAACATTGTCACACAATGACATGAGGTTTTTTTACTTCTACTGAAACTAACTGGTTTGATCAGAACAGTTTCTGAAATTACTGGGAAATGCTTAGAAATTTGAGGTAATCCGACCAAACACACACAGATTTTCAGTTTAATGTATGAGCCAGTATCATTGTGTGCAGCAAAGGTGTGCAGCATTGTGTCAAAGATATCATCCAAACAGTCAGTGCAGTGATCAGCCAGTGTTCCCATGTATGTACTCTGCTTATCAAAACAGGGAACAGACAGCTTCCATTTATGACACCTGTTGGGACGTCGAGGTCTCCGCTTGTTACACGCCACGCTTCCTTTCATTCTGCTCTTGGCTCTTGATTAAACCTTGGTGTTTTTTTGAGTGTGTGTCTGACTTGCAGCTAATTATCAATAAAGACAGGGCATGAGTCCTAAAAGCTTGTCTCTCTTGCCAAAGTGCTCAAACCAGAGGATTGCTCTCTAATCACACATCACACAGTGGCAGACTAATAGCTAGCTGCTGTGGGAAAAGAGGCCGGAGCCTTTGACACTACAGAGGCACAGTGACCTTCCCTTCCTCACTTTGTCATTTCTGATTAACCGTCTGACTGTGTTTTGACTGTAAAACATCTGGTTTAAGTGCCTAATGCAATCCTGTGTTCCAGTTTGGTGCCTGTAGTAAGTTTTTGGCTTTTTTTTTTTTTTATACTTGAGCCGAGTGTTTTCACTATGGGTTTTAAATGGTCAAGTGCTCACCAACTGAGCAAATAGTGCAGTCCCATTCAAGTATACACTTAACCAAACAGGTGCAGTCAATAATTGAATAAGTCATCTGGAGCTACTGAAGTCCAGTGTACACAGAAACCTCCATTAAAGACAGATTAATTTACACGAGTCCTCCCGACAGCAAATAAATTACACTCGTTGGGGCAACAGTTTTATGGGGAAAAAATCCAAACATTATTCCTTTTTACATGTCCTGAGTCCTGAGCAGCACTTTGCATGTTGTTTTATGCTCTGGTCTCTTTTCTGTGCAAATGAGGAGCCACGCCTGCTCGAAACTCACAGGCAAGCCACTGATTCTGCAAGGATATCCACATGGATATGTTGACCTTAAAAACATGATGCAGCAATCTGTGAAAACATCTCAAAATCTTCATATTCAGTGTGCAGGTCATACGAGTAAACACGCAATGTTGGGATGATGTAGATGGACACATTTGTATATTAAATACATTAAATATGGCTTAATATTTACGTCACAATTTTCACAATAAAAAAAGTAATACTGTTATGGATAAATATGATATATTCATTATTTATGAAAAAAGATTTTGTGGCTGGACCAGCCAATGTCTGTCCGTCACCGACTGACTCACTGAGTGATAAAGTTACATCATTGGTTGGCCGGCCCAATTTCTATTACATCCTCAGGAGGCGTTTACAGCGGAGCCCTGAGCGCAAGTTTTAAAAACACACATTTACCGACCGAAGTGTCTCACATGAAGGCTCCGACACTGACAGGAGTACCAACCCGCTGATACAAAGAGACGCAACAGATCCATTTTACCGGCCTACACAGCGGCTAGCAGCTATTTAGCATGGCTAGCATCGTTAGCATAGCCGTGCCGTGCCCATAGACTGTATAAAAATAAGATGTAGCCGCGGTGTTTCGGGTTTAACAGCACCGTGCTGGGCAGGTGACAGGTGTGTTTACGGTGTTTGTGTGCTCTGAAAGATGTCACAGCGCACATATAAAGTTAAACAGCTGACGGATTGTTAGCCTAGCATGCTAATTTTACATAAACATATGGATGAGACCATATGTTTACAGACATCTGCAGACAGAAACAGATGAAAGAGCAGTTAAGTGATCATTTGTTAGTTGTAATTAAAATTAAAATAAGTTCTCTTTCAAATCAAAAATCCCAAGATATGAGTGGAAAGTATTGTTCTTGCTACTTCAGTACACTTTAACAACAAATATTACTGGGACAGTGAGACAGAAATTTGTGTACCATCAGAGACTGTTGTTTGCTACACTGTTTATACCGAGGTATATCCCTTTTGGTTGTATAAGACAATGTAAGGGGCATGACGAAAAATGTGGAGCAATAAACAAATAAGAGATGTAATGCGATGCTAGCAAGGCTATTAGTACAGCAAAACAATGTGTAAAGTACACGTCCGACAGATTTATGACAGAGAAGAAAAGATGATGCACGTTGAGCAAACATGAAGAAACCTTGTTCTCAAAATCATTGCCAGTGTAGCTGTGTTTTATTTGCACAGCAGAAACTAATGTGAAACATGCCTGAAAGACGCAGTTCATGTTTAGGGCTGCAACTAACAATTATTTTCACTATTGTCTCGACTAATCGTTTTGTGTTGTTTTTAGAGTCATTTCATTTTTTTCTGAAATGACTAAGCGATTAACCAATTATCAAAATGGTTGACAATTAATTTTCTGCCGATTGACTAATTAATCGACTATCAAGAACATGAATAAAGCCGCAAAGATTAAAGTTATTTCAATACAAATTGATCTTAGCTTGTTCTGTTACTAGTTCCCCAATATTGTTACTCATTGATTAAATTCCATCAATTCAGAGGGAGGGAGATGGTAGGGGGGCCATTACATTTTGGAGGGGGCTTCACAAGGTGACAAGAAAAAAAGTATTGGAAATGTTGGATTTGCATAAGCTTTTGTACCATCAATATCAATATCACATAATAAAATTACATACACCACAATATATTTGATCCCTATCGCCCGGCCTTATCTCACGCTCTGACTAGACAGCTGCAACAACAATGAAATGATCAGTATGAGCAATAATAAAGCTTCAGATCAGAATCTAGTCATATGTCTCAACAGGTAAAGCTGTGACTAAGTACACTGACACAATCATTAGGTTATACCTTTGCCTGCACTAACATGAACCTGAGAAATACATGCAAATGCACGTTTTTAATAGTTTGTTTCCATAAAGCACTACTACAAGTCTTGCCTAGATTTATTCACCTGCATGTTTCGTCTTGCAAACATGCATCTTTAAATTTCAGTAAATTGCAGTCACAAAAGAAAGATGAAAGTTCGCACACTGTAGCTCCCTTCGATGCAGTTTAATGAGATAGCCACCATAGTAAATTGCAGTCAGTCAGTCGAGAGGTAATTTGGAAACAACAGATTTAGTTGTGATCCATTCAAGTAGATCAAAGACAGAACGGTGATGACAATCGACAGACAGGAAGACGCTTACGGAACAAAGACTTTGATAAAGATTTCCAAATGTCTTGTTGCTAATGTTTGTGGTTTCAAATAAGGGGGCACACTTTATCATGTGGATGACTAAAGTACACGAGGATGATCTCACCTCCAGTTAGTGTGAGTCAGATGTTAGCATGCCTGTGCAGTGCACCCCATTCTTTCATGTCTGATTCACGCCAATATCTGCATTAACACAGCTGTTTGAAACAATTCCCATTCATGATATCACATCCCTGCTTACCTGCTTACATCAACTTTGGCACCGAATGATGGTTTGTACAGCCAACAATCCCTGGATTCACATCAGAAAAGATCGCAGAAAAAAAATATATTTTACTTTCCTTAGAGATCAAGTATCACATTAAAATCTGTTATAAATTTAATCATTTATGGTTATTAGTTTTCACACATACACCTCTGATGATTATATACATAAAGAATGTAGTCCTCCAGACACACACACATACACATACACACAAACGTCTGGCATTCAAGAGTAAAACAACAAACATCGGCTGCGTTTGACGAGCTGGAAACCAAATCAATCCCTTTATTGACTTACAGTAAGAGAGTCCTGCCTCAAGACATTCTGGATGTTGTATTGTACACAACATATAATGATCACATCACAGTGAGAGAGAGAGCGAGAGAGACAGCTACACATACAGTTAAAAATCAGACCTTTTGCAGTATTTAAAGTGTTTCCCTGCTAATTTGTAACAAAGTCGATATACAACTTTACAAAAATGTTGCTAACACTTCATTTTACAAGTGCTGTAATCAGTTAAATCATCAGTACAAAAGATGAACAACTGCGTTACAAAATATCTGTTTTTTTAGTAAAAAGTCAAAGGTTCAAGACTATGTACATAAACATTTCGGGGTAGAAGTTAACTACGGCTATCAGCAAGAAACAATCACTGAGCTTAGAGGCCCCATGAAACAGAAGTTAGAGCATCTTTAGCTTCTGTATTGTGACGTATTTCCCAGTGAAACAGTATATTTGAGTGGTGTACAGTCAGTGTTGCCCAATATTTTCAGTGGGAAGCTAAAGCCTGCAGGAAAAGTCGCTAGATGTCGCTAGATGATGTCACGTGCTAATTTGCATAGCTTTGACGACGTGATGTAATTACATATACATACATAGAAGATTTTTAAAAATCAAAAGAAATGTGTACACACACACAGTACTTGATCCAGGTTCTAGTTGGGCAGCCCGCCCAGGTAGATATAATCTGTCTGAGTTGCGTGCTGCAGTAACTGAGTGAGGACAAGAGGCTTCTCTGTGCGCAGCTGCCTAGCTAGCATCTACCAGCCGCCTGCATGTAAATTGTAGAGTCTGCCGATAGTCTGCATGGCAGGCGTTTATCTGTACATTGTAGCTACAGAAAAATAACCTCGGTTACATTCTCCCTGTCTAAACTGCATGAGTCTCTGCATGCACATTGGTCACACGCCGCGCCACCCACCACCACAAGCAAATTCTCAACCTGTGGGAAAGACAGACTCAATGATATTGAAAGTCAGTATCCATCAACTCCTTTGTAACAAAGCAGTAAGACAAAACATCAAAAGGCAAGCGTATATAATCTTTGGGAAAGGAACAACACTTAATACATTTGTTATTGACCATCTAATATATATGCACCTATATGTCCGCGCCTCTGTGTGTGTATGTTCATGTTTTTTTCCACTGTTTCCCATCCCCCAGAACATAAATCATTCAATAAAAATATATTGCCCAGGACTCAAATGTATGAAGAGATGTCTTATGAAGAAATTATGGGACCCCTTAAAATAAAGGTTATGACCCACATGAGGTAATTACAATTATGGATGCTGTCATAGAGAGGCAAGAGTGTGCCTCAGGTCGCAGCCTCAAGAGGGTTTATCTTGTATTAATTACGACAAAGTGAAGCTGCTCTGCAGGCAGCCAGTGGCATTTGCAGCAAAAGCTCCAGACAGTTAAAAATAATCAGCATCAAAGAGAAGAAAACAGAGGAGAAAAAAAACATGCAAAAAACACAAAATGAGGTTTGATGTTCTAAAATTAGTTCAAGCGTTGCTGCCTGAGGAATTAAAATGTTAAAGAGATTCATTTTCTTGCAGAATCTACAATTTGTTAATAAATATTAAATGACAAAATGGCTGAGGGATGATCAATTATTTATCAAATGCAATGAGTTTGGCCCTCAGACCAAACAAGTCACAGGGATCCTTGTCTCTTAAATTAATACAGTGACAGTGAGCCTCACCAGCTGAAGGTCACCCATCCATCCTAACCATAGTAACTGTAGTCAAGGTGAGTTTCACTTTCTGTGACTCAAGGGGATTAGCTTGTCTTTATATAGGCTCAGCCTCTCCCTATAAACAATACACAGACAGTGTACTGCTGCAGTGCACACCCTGTTATCAGGCAGAGGGAGGCTGCTGCTAATCAGATCACCCACATTAGCTAACTGCATTAACGTGTTGTGATACTCGACACAGAATGTGCAGCTCGCCGATGACCTAATGCCCCCAATGTTTGTCTGACGGCTCATACAGAGGAAAGCACTTCAAAACAGAAAACATGTCTAAAAATGACTATTTGTACTTATAGCTGATTGTCTTTCAACAATTATGATTGACAGTACAGCCATGCTAGCGTCTCTGTGAGGCTCTACTCATGCTGCCATCCATTCTACTCAGAACTTGGAAAAAAAACGGGAATACCGACTCGGAACTATTGACTTCTGACAGCATTACGCACAGCAGGGCTTTGAGCTGAACGGCAACGTCAGCATGCTAACATGCTCTCAATGATAATGCTAACATGCTAATGCAAGGTTGCCAACTCTCACACTGTGAGACGTTTGCGACGTTTGCCTTTAAGGCTTCGTCTTGCGCTCTCAAACCGCCAAAAGAAATCTCGCACCAAATAAGAGAAGGCCACAAAGCCACTTGCTCGTGAATAATATAGCGATATAGGTTAAATAAGCTTCGGCCACACGCAGGACACATTTCAGCACACAAACCGGTCCATAAACATTAACTACAGAAAACTCAAAAGCCACAGTTTGCGTGGCTTTAATTGACGGATACGGGCCTCCAAAATCACAAACACTTTTCATGTCTGTTGAGTTTTGTCTCTCTCACTTTTCTCTAAAGTTTCACATCTATTACTGAAATGTCCATGAAAAAATACTTAATTTGAATGCAATTAAGTATGTAATGGGGTAGATTAATGAGACTCAGCAATATTGTCTCCTTACACCACTGACTGAATCCAGGAAGTTGTGTTTCTTATTTACAGATGATTACATGTGCTATTCTTCCCTTAAAGCTTAATAAAGAGCTGTATCACACAGCAGCAGGAACGATATGTTTGTCTCCAAATTGAGAGTCGCTGTGTGCTTTTACACACGTGGCAGTTATTCATTGTCCTGACACGGCGACAGGGTCGGTCAGGATCTTTACTACACATCCGACAGGTAAGTTGTTACTCACAGATTCAAAGTTTATAGGTTACAGTCAAATCAACAGTTACAAAGCAGCCGTCCTCAGTACATTTTTATCTCACTGTAAGTAAAACTGCAAACTATGTTTCCTCTGAAAAGTGATTTATTATTACAGGATTTTTTTTTCAGTTTTGCTGCTTCAATACTAAATCAAACAATATTTGCAGTATAATGTATTATTGTGCATATGGATGCATTTCCATATATGAAACACAACATCTCTAATTAGTAAAGTAAAAAACAACAAAATATGGCAACAAGTAGTAACAATTAAGACACATTTTATACCATAACAGTTTGATAATCCTATTTGGAATTTCAGTGTTTTGTAAATAATAAATAAAACTAAGGAAATAATTTTGTCTATAACTATTAGCATATTTCAGGGGATGTATTTTAATAATTGGGGTATCATTGTATTTTGGGACTTCGTGCTCACATAGAGGTGAACTTTTTTCCACATAATACATATGTAGAAGTGTTTGAAAGTAAACACATGTTAAGTCTAATAATCAATGTACACATTTGCCACTCGCCTTGTCAGGGAGCAAGTCTACATTTGCTCTGACAGCTTTTTTCGTGAGGTACAACCATTAGGGCTACTTAAGGCCTTGAGAATCAATATGGTGAACACACACACACACACACACACACACACATATAAGTGGAGACCGCCATCTACTTCTCTTCATGAATAATTAATCAGACTCTGCTGACCCATCTGCCTCACGATTAAGACCCTCAGACTCCAGAAACAACAGGAGCACGCTATCCGAACAGGTTTAATAAATAACATCTTGTCGCCACTGATACACCTTAACTGGGAAGCTAAAAATCTATTTCTACTCCTAACATAAAGACAGTGATTCTCAACCTGGTCGAGACCCCCCAATGGAGTCTAAAGATAAGGTTGAAAGTTCATTAAGTCTGCTATATAAAATGTGTTTATTTATTCCAGATATTTCTCTATTTCTTGTGGAATACTGGATAGTTTTACTTCTTCAGGCCTATAAAAGTTAGAATGACAATCTGAGATGGTGCAGACCATAGACTGTATATAAAGATGAGCAATGTTTCAAAACAACTTCCAAACAGTAAGTGCACAAACTGTCCAATGGTACTTTCAGAAAAACTACAGCCAATAAGTCCTTTATTTGCAGTGATTTTATAACTGCTAATTGCCTGGACTTTCTTATGGCTACTGAGACCTGCATCACTCCTAATGATACTGTCCCCTTCATTGAGGCTAACCCTGCTAACTTTCCCCATTTTCATCTCCCCTGGCGCTCGGGTCAGTGGTGGCACTGCTGTCATCCATAGAAAAAGTTTTAAGTGCTCTTTTGTGCCTTTTGGTTCTTTTACTCTTTTGAAGTCTTTTTAATTTCTGAGGTCCAGTTCCTCTGCTTTGTATACTTTTATACAGACCACCTAAACTTAATGTTTTTATTCATGAATTTTCTGAGCTCCTCTCTCTCGTTATACCCACATTTTATAGAGTACTCATCCTTGGTGACTTCAATATCCACCTCTTTCCCGTGATTTCCTGGATCTTATTGAGTCTTTTAATCTAAACCAATTTATTAAAAAGGTGCCACACATTTTAAAGGCCATACTTTAGATCCGGTCCTCACCAGTGGTTTTCTCCCCATAAATGTGAACCTCGCTGACTTTTATGTCTCAGATCATAAAGCAATTTTTTTAAATGTCCCCTTATATCCTCCCACTGGTAAGCCTTGTGTTACTGTCCTGTCACGTGTTCTTAATGTTGATTCTGCCAGTAAATTCTGTGCAGCTTTCTCCAATACCTTAACCTCGAGCTCTTTTATGCAGCAACAGTACCCAGATGCTCTGGCTAATTCTTTCAACACCATCTGCCTGTCTATCCTTGATCATATTGCTCCTCTTAAAATCAGAAATAAAGCACAATCCTTTTCCATGGCTCAATGAGCACAGTAGGTCCCTCAAGAGACAACGCAGAAAAGTCTCTCTTGACATCCTAATAAGTCATATGGTCAACTATCAGACTGCTGTTAAAGAGGCAAGATAAACCTATTTTTCCAGCTTGATTTCCAGTAATTCCCATAACACCAAAGGTTTATTTAAGGTTACTGATTCTGTTGCGAGCGGTTCCACCACCTCTAATAATGAACTTAGCCCTGAATTAGCGGAGTCTCTCATATTAACTCCTCTTCCCAGCTTGATATTATTCCCTCTAAACTTTTAAAAGACATATTACCCACTGTCAGTATTTTATCAATTATTAATTGCTCCTTGGCCACTGGTATCTTCCCCTCTTATTTTAAACATGCAATTGTGCAATCCATGTGAAAGAAACCTAATCTAGACCCACTCCCCCTCAGCAAATACTGATCTACTTCTAAAATACCTTTCTTATCTAAGCGTTGGAGAAAGTTATTGCCTCTCAACTGATTGCTTATACGAATGTTAACAGCATTTTCGTTAACTATCAGTCTGGTTTTAGAGATTCACACAGTACTGAGACGGCCCTAATTAAGGTGATAAATGACTTACTCCTTGCAGCAGATAACGGTGAAAGCTCCATTCTGGTCCTGCTAGAGCTGAGTGTGGCCTTTGATACAGTAGACCACTCCATCCCGCTACAACATCTTGAAACTTGGGTTGGTCTAAAAGGGTCTGCTCTCAACCTATTACGCTCCTATCTGTCCAACAGAACCTTTTCTGTTGGGAATTTCCCATCTTCTGTTTTCTAGTTCACTCATGGCGTTCCTCAAGGGTCAATCTTGGGCCAGTTACTGTTCTCCATATACATGCTGCCCTTGGGTCAGATCATTAATAAGCATAATGTACAGTACCATTGTTATGCTGACGACACCCAGTTATATGTCCTGTTATAATCCACTAGCAGCCTAACCCAATTTACCACCCATCAATTGCTGGACTTCTCAGAATTTACTCAAACTTAACGATGACACAACGGAAATTATCTCGTTTGCCACACTCAATTCTTTCAGTCAGAGTCCCATCACATAATATTAAGCCAACTGCAAGAAATTTGGGTGTTTTATTTGATTCTGGCCTTTGTTTTGATGACCAAGTTAAGAAGGTTGTTCAATCACATTTCTTTCAACTTTAGTTCATTTAAAAAAATTCAATCCTCCTTATCCTTTGAGAATTCACACAGGGTTGTCCATGCCTTTATTTTTTCACGTTTTTGATTTCTGTCATGCCTTCTACATTGGTATTACCTTCAGGTGGTTCAAAATGCTGCTGCTAGGATTATCACCGGTTCAAGAAAACAAAATCATATAACTCCAATTCTGGCCTCCCTGTGTTGGCTTCCCACATTGATTTTAAAATTTTACTGTTGTCCTTTAAAGGCTTTACGTGACCAGGCCCCTAATTATATCAAAGAGCTACTAACCCCATATGTGCCTGGGCGCCCTCTTAGATCGGCTGATAGTGGTTTGCTGGACATTCCCAGAGCTCGGCTAGTGACTAAGGGCCATCAGGCTTTGGCGGCCTGGGCCCCCACTCTGGAACGACTTACCTGCTGAGATCAGGTTTGCTAAATCTATCACGGCTTTTAAATCTCTTCTTAAAACATTCTTTTTTAAAAAGCTTTTACCTCTGTATGAATTTTATTTTATTCATTTATATTATTGTATTTTATCCTTTTGTGAAGCACTTTTTGACATTGTTAAGAAATGTGCTATATAAATAACGTTTATTTTACTGACAGTGATGTCGGTCGGCCGACGAGTGTTGGAGTTTCTTCATTGGCCATTGCGCTTTCAAAGTGAAATGCTTCATTAGTAGACATTTACCAGAAATTAAAGTTAATTTACATGCACAACTAAAAACTCCACGTTTGTCGACATGTTTGTAGTTACTGTTACATGACTGTGCTTTAGCTTGTATGAACAAATTTGGTTCCCAAAACTCTGGTAATAAACTCTGGTAATGTCGGCAAGACTGTATTAACTTAGTCAACATGTTGGCGATTAACTACCATAAAAACACACAAATAATGGCCATAGCCTTTATCACCTCGACTGCAGAGGGCACCGGGCCTTTATTACACAATTTTATCATTTTATGTATTATTTGTTTTTGTCAGTCAGTAGCCTTGAGATAACATCTGTTGTGATTTGGCGCAATACAAATAAAATTGACTTGACCATACTGAATAATTAATAAACGCCCAACCATTTACTATTACTGAGTGTCCTAACAATCCTGTGGCATTCATGGTGTCACCTCCATGCAGCCTGAAAAACTTGTACATGAGCACTTGACATTGCACAAATCCACCAACTCTCTCTCCGTTTTTTTTTTTTTTTTTTTAAGTAATCCCCTCCCTGTGCACCCCACGTGGGAGCAGCACCAGATAATCCGCAAACAGTCGGACAGCTGTCATGTCAGAAACGTGCAGGACAACCTGCCACGAGTGATCTGAGTGATGTAACAGTAAAGAGACAGACTGGAAATACAAACAGGTCTCTTTAGAAAAGTCATTATGCTCTGCTGTGTAAATGGCCTTGCCCTGCAGTGACAAGAAACAGCAGGAGCTGGTTTGTTAGGGGAAGCTGATGGTCTTTAGGCCGTCTGTGTGGGACAATAACAGTGAGAGGTTCTGAGGTCACGTGCAGACTCTCCGGTTACATAAGAGCATTTTAGATTTTGCAGGATGTTTGAAGACAAAATCATGCAATCGCAAAGGTAAAAGACACATTTGTCAACAGGTTTATGAATGCATGAACCTGTTTAAGAATAGAGAGAGAGGGGGATTTGGTCTGTATCCGCTGGTTCACTGACAGAGAACAGCGGGTTTAGATGTAACAGGGCACAAGCACCATGAGATCACCTTGGTCCTGCTGGGCAGAGAGGCAGGCCTTCATTAGGTTTAGTGAAGAGTGAACCACAGGGGGTGGAGTCAGAGACTTAAGGCCTCTGGGGGCTTTGTTCTGGAGGTATAGTCATGTATGAGGCATCATTTAGTGGCAACATCAGGTTCCTCACCAGCACCAGGAGGCATAATTTCTGGTTTGATAGTGAAGCAACAAAAGGAAATGAAGAATGATCTCATTCACCTTTGGGCCGTTTCTAACTTGTTATAAAATCAGTGATATAATCCAGCATGAAGACACACACACACACACACACACACACACACATATACACATACACACACACACAGTTTCAGCAGCGAAGAGAAAAGTGCACACCTTTATAATGAAACAACCTGTCAATTAATTGATTAGTGGATCGAGAAAAAGTATTTGACCAGTGAATTGTTTAAAAATTCCAAACATGCACCTTTTCCAGTTTCTCTAATGTTAGGATTTGCTGCTTTTATCTGTTTTATATGATTGCTAATTGAATATCTTTGGATTTTGAAAAAACAAATTTAAAGATTTTATCTTAGGCTCTGCTGAGAGCTAATGTTCGGTCATTGTTCACAATTCTACCTTTTATAGATTATTTTTGGTTTATTTAGTGTTTTCCACGCACGCACGCACGCACACACGCACGCATACGCACACACCTCAACAGTCTGACCTAGTTACATAATGACATACCACCCTTTAATGTGTTTCCTCACCTCTATGTGGAATAACACCTAATGGTCCATCAAACCACCACAAACCTGACACATTCTGCAGACCAAACACTGCTGGACATTGAGGACGTGCACTTTCAGGACATCAGGAAAGAAAGGCATGCACGCACACACACACACACACACAATTATTTTTTTAGATTGCTCAATTGATCTGTATTAGTGAAAAAAAATGGAGATCATGTGACATTTCAAAATGTCTTATTTTGTCCAAGAAATGGTCCAATACCAAGTGGTATTCAACTTACAATAAAACAGAGCAAAACATCCTCACATTTGAGAAGCTTGAAGCTTGATCTTAAACAATTACTTGATTTACTGATTAGTTGATCAACATCAAATTAATAAGCAACAATTCATTTTTTATGCTAAAATGCCAAAAAATTCTCAGATTCCAACTTTTAAAATGCAAATATTTTTTATTTCATATTAGTCTTGAAATATACTAAATATCTTTGGGTTTTGGACTCTTAAATATTAAAATATGTCAACTTGGGCTCTGAGAAAACGTAATGGGAGTTTTGCACTATTTTCTGACATTTCGTAGATCAAACGATTGAGAAAATGATCAATAGATTAATCATAAAAGACGATAATCATTAGTAGCAGCCCTACATGAAGCAGCGAATGTTTGGGCATTTCTAAGCAATTAAGTGATCAGTATTGTTGTGGATTAACTTTCTGTTGATTAACTACTCAACTGACTAATCGTTTCAACAAAATGCGTTCAGTTTACAATCATTAAGGACGGCAAAAACCAGCATATATTCACATTTAAGTGAATCCAGTGAATTTTGGGGCATTTTTTTTTTTTTTTTTTTTTTTTTTTTTTTTTTAAATCGATTCTCAAACTTTCTGCGGGTTCATTTCCTGTCGATGATTTCAGCTGTAGTACAATACGTCTTTCTCATCTTATGATTCCATCCAGCATCAATGATAAATGACACAGTCCAATCTTAAGAGTAAATATCAAGCTTCTGAGGTCATCAACACTGTTTGTATCTTGTTACTTAGCAATCACTTTATTGCACAGGTTCAGGGGCATGTTTCCTCAAAAGCACACCTTCAATTCATAGTAATTATTACAGCAGGTAGACCTTGATACCTGTAACTAGCAGCGAGCTTGTGTGCCAACTCAGAAACCTGCATTCAGCTCTAGTTACTGTTTTGACGATGGAGCCATATGAGATCCAGTACAAGATAAACAAGACAAGGACGTATCTGTCTCTTCTCAGGAAAGAGCTCAGTAGAAAAACAGTAGTGTCTGCTTCTGAGATTCTGAAGAACTGAGCAACAAACGAGTCACAGGTTGGACAAAGTAGGACAATCTCAGGTATATGTTAACAGTCTGTGCGATAACATGCCACAGATACAGGCGAGCGTTTTATGGGCTAACATGAAAGTGCAAAGCAGATTTCACTACAGACAGACTAGAATTAAATAAAAAGAGTTCACACACCAGAAACTCCTCATTAAAAAAAACTGTCTGGGATCATCAGGGTGTGTGTGTTTTTTTTTCCAGCCCAGTTCAAAGCCAGTTACAAGATGTGAAGTTTAATTTTTGCTGTGGGTTTTCTGTTTCCCATAGTTAAGAAGTCATTAGTATAATGCTTACTTTGGCAAGTGTTTGCAATGAGGTAGATGCCAGGCCCTACTTAGATTAATCTAGTGCTGTCATGACACCTCTACGCTCCACACACTCCAAAAGTCATGACTTACTGTCACACTTGTCCTTAAACTCAACACGTTATTCTACAACACATCCTCAGAATTAAAACGACAGTACAGGTCTAAACTTCAGCCGGCGGAAAAAAACGACCTATAGTTACATTTAGGCCATCTAGCAGCTGTAGTAATGCACTCCAGAACGACCTATAGGAGCGTAATATGCCGCTTTCATGGTTTTCAAGATCATTGTTTGGGTTAAAATGATCACTTGAAAAAGGTGGTTTATACTTCCTTAAAGTTACGCAACCTTCGCCGTCATGGCAACAGTAAACACCACAACATTACGGTTTTTAAAAAAAAAAGTCCCGACTTGCAGTTGGAAATAGGAAGACAGTGGACAGCCAGCCTGAAGACAGCCTGAAAAACTATTCAGGTTTGTGAATGAAAAGCCGGTGAGCTAACATGCTAACATTACAACATACAGCAGGTTAGCTATACGCATTTCCTTGTTAAGGGCTTACATATACATTTGCGTCAGACCACACAGACCTTGATAAGTTTTTGTTTGATAAGTTACCTCATGTAACTGACTCAGTACATCGCCTACACTGATAAACGAGCTCAGGCTGAGAAGTGGACATCTTATCATTATGATTAAGAATAAGTAAAATGTTAAATCTAAAGCCTGGACATGATCTTTGAAAAAAAAAAAAAAAAAAACACACTAAGCTGTTGTTTTGCCAGAAAACAGAAATCTGAGGCAAAATGTTTGCCAGTTGATTCAGATGATCCCCGTTTTGTCTCTGGATCCTGAAAGTTCAGCTGGAGTTAATGCTGAACTAGTGTTGGGCAATATGGTTGACACAAATATCACAATAATAATGACAATAGTGAACACTATTATATACTAATATATTTAGAATAATTCTTTTGGACAGCAGAATTTCGTAAAACCACAATACAACATTGTCATATCATCACAATATGATACAATCTTTTATTATTACCGGCCCGATGCTGAACTCTACACAAGTGCCCCTGTGGAAGTGAGGTGCCATGCTGCTCTATTCGGCCGCACGAGGAGCCAGTTGGCACAAACTCCTCAACTTCTCCCACTGCTCTACATGTGGTGAGCATTAGACTCGGGTCATTTAACACAGAGCTCTCAAACTGCTTTTTCTTTTGTTTTGAGTTTGTTTGTCTATCCAGACAAGAGTGAGGAAAAACAATAGATCCAAACCATCTGTTGACCCGGTGGCCGGACAGAATACAGCCACCCACAGAGCTAAAATAATAGATTTCACTTATAACCAATAATGTCTGCAGACATTAAGATAGCAAAGGATATTCTGGATTTGTATGAGGATGCTGTTGCTAATGAGACACATGAATGGGGCTGCAACTAATGACTGTTTTCATTATCAATTAATCTGTACTTTGTTTTAATTGTTGAGTCTATTAAATGTGAAATAGAGCCCCGTGTGACGTCTTCAGATTGCTTTTCATTTAATCGTTTAGCAACACTTTGCAAGGAAAAACTTTTTTTTTTTTACATTGATCACATCCATTTGAAGTTATGTCATATCCTCAAGTTATGTTATATCATCTAGATTTGTTTATTTTGATCAACTTCAGTAGAAACAACCGTCCACGTCTGTTTCAGATCCAGGACGGCAACTAACGATTATTTTCATTATCAGTTAATCTGTTGATTATTTTCTCGATTCATCGTTTAGATGTTTGGTCCATAAAATGTCAGAAAATGGTGAAAAATCTTGATCACTGTTTCCCAAGAGCCCAAGATGACGTCCTCAAATGTTTTGTTTTGTCCCGACAAACAGTCCACAACCCAAAGACATTCAGCTTACTGTGTAAAATACTAAATAAACTTGAAAATATTCACATTTGAGAAGCTAAATCAGGGAATTTGGACATTTTTTTCTTAAAAAAAAAAAAGACACTAAATGATTAAACAACTATCAAAATGGATGGCAATTAATTCAATAGTTGGCATCTAATCAATTAATCGAATAATAGTTGCAGCTAAATTCAACTTACTGACATATATGACAAAGAAAAGCAGCAAATCAGCACGTTTGAGAACCTAAAACCAGAGAACATTTGACATTTTTGGTTGACAAATGACAATCAATTACTCGATGATCAAAATAGTTGCCAGTTCATTTTCTGTCGATCCACTAATCGATCAATTGATTGTTGCAGCTCTATTCATATTCAATTATGGAGAAATTTCAAGTGGAATTTTTTTTTTTTTTTTACATTGATCACATTTATTTGAAGTTACGCCAATGAGGGAAAAATATCTAGATTTTAAAATGTTGATCAACTTCAGTAGAAACGTTTACGTCTGTATGAGATCACACAACATACAGAACAGGTCCTGAGTCTGTCTGCAAGTTTAAAACACCACAGAAGAAGCTCCGTGCATGAGGAAAGGGTCTTTTAAAAAGACATGCATTTTACAATATGCAAAACGCACCACAGACCTCCCTGCTGCCATATAATCTTAAACCGCAACACCTTCACATAGTCCACCCTGGATGGCTGAAGTTGTGTTTTTGGGGGGGGCTGTGGAGCCGCATGGCAGAGCTGCAGCTCGGAGCCACGCTGCAAGTGCACAGCCTGAAATAAACCTCTCACCACTGAAATCCGTTTATGTTGTAGCCAGCGCTGGAAACACGCCTGTAAAATGACAACAGCACAGTAAAAAAACAAAATGCCGCAGGAGTGTAAAACTGAAGCGAACTCACCTTTGAGACGGTCATACGGCGTCAGATGCGTCGGCAGGTGGTGTGTGCAGTTTCCCCCCCTGAAGAGGACTCGGTGAGGAGGCGGAGGTGGAGGTGGACGGGCCGTGTTATAACACCGGAGGTTGCTGCATGGTGCTCACTTAAAAGTCATGACGCCCGGCTCCACCTTGAGACCTTCCTCTAAAAAAAAAAAAAAAAGAAAGAAGAAAGCTCACAGACAGAGCATGTCGCTACTGTAGACACACACCGCAGTCACCGTGGAAAAAAAAAACTGGAGCCAGAGGAGGAGGAGGAGAAGTAGGGCGGAGGATGAGGAGAGATGCGAACACAGGATGCGACGAGGGAGGAGGAAGAGGAGGGAGGAGGAGGAGGAAGAGGAGGGAAGGGCGAGGCATGTCCCAAAAAAAGCCAGGTTGATTTCAAGCCAACATAAAGACACGTTTTAAGATGTATATAAAATACTGTACTTTGCATAATAATAATAATGTGTGTCTGATATGGTTTTTCCACAAAAAAAAGTTTAATTATCTTGTTAAAATCCTGATGACAGAATCTCCAGAATCTCTAAATATGCAAATATATTTCATTTCAGAGGTTTAACTGCTGATACAAGATGTCTCCTGCTTCACTGTGAAGTTCATTCTCAGTGTTTGTGCGCTGCAGGTTTCAGGTTTCCACATCACACGCGTGTAAATTGAATATTGGACCAGGATTGGCTCCAAACTAGTTGTGATGTCACAAATCCTGCTCGTAGGCCCGCCCCCTTAAAATCTGATTTTTTTTTTTTTTTTAGTGAGCTCAAACTTTCCACTTTCAGCAGATGAATGTGAAAACAAACTCTGCACGTGTCATTGTCACATTCAACTGAAGGAACGAGAAGAAAAAGTGTCTTTAAAAGGAGATTAAAAAAAAAAAGAAATCATAAACTGCAGCCAGAGACTTTATAAAGTCCAGACTGCAGAGTATCAGACACACCACATGTAATTTAATGTAAACTCATAGGGTTTCTTGTATCTTCCAAGCAGACTTTCTTGAAACCTGCAGAGCGTACAGTATGATGCTCATGTTTGCCATCAGGTCAAATATCTCTATAAACTGACACATAACGTGACACTCAGAAAGGTCCAGAAGTGAATTGTGACGTCATCTGGATGCAAATGAAAAGCTTTTATTCACTTCACGTTTGTTATTTGTGTCATACTTTGATTTGTTTGTATTTAATGCAATTTACTGACCTATTATTTTGTATAATTAATTCTTTTAAAATCTGCATTACTTGTTGTGGATTTTTGTAATTTTCTATCTTTGCAAAAAAAGTTACAGTATTGTTTTTTTTTTTATAGCAGAATAAAACCAAACTAAAACAGTTTGTTGAAATGCTAATTTGTTTGTTCAAAATGTATCCCTGAAGCACAATAATGTTTGAGTTTAATGAGTTCAAATCCAAAAACTAGCATACAAAATAACAATGGAAATGATTGTTCAGGATTATTTATTTCTTTTTGTCAACAAGATCATCTGTTCTGTGTTTGTGAGTTGTTCTCTTGCGTCTCGAGTTGATGCAATAAGGCAAAAAAAAGAAATGAATGTTCAGGGGGAGAAAAAAAATTCCCAAATCTCTACTTTTACCTAAATATTATAAAACTAATACACACTGTTAACGATATATATATGTTATGACATTAAAAAGTGAGATTAAAGTCTCAAGATGTTTGGGTAGATGATGATTAGACTTTATTATTTCAGTAGATATTGTGCGTACACGGTGCATATTCTTACATAAATGTGTGTTTAATCTGAATGACACAAAAACAAACCTGCATCACAGGAGTAAGTGTCGGTTTCTGAGGCTGCAGGCAAACGATACTGAAGCTGCCGTGTGTCGCCTGCTGTGTGAACTCTACTTAAAGTAGGAATACACACAAAAGCAGCACAGGAAGACGGAGGAGGAGGAGGAGGAGGAGGAGGAGGAGGAGGAGGAGGCATCAGCAGAGAGGCCCTCAGATCAGTTTTGCCCCCCGGGCAACTGATACATATCTTTGTATTTGCATAGATTGCATAGTTTCAGGTGTGTTTGTGTGGATATATTTCTAATTTAACTGTATAAGCACGGTCTAATAATAAATCTAACCAGGCTGTCAGTAGTAACAGCACAGAGGGCTGAGTTAACCTTCCTGTTATGTGCCTTTACTCATGATCTACACTGAAATACACAACATTCAGTCTAATGCCAGACACAAAGGGGTAATATTTAGAAAATGTGATGATTCTTAGCTCTGAAGTGACAAAAAGTAGATGCTAAACTGTGTCGTCTGCCTGAACGGACTCATGTTAGTCTGACAGAGTCATGTCAGATCGTTTTTAGGGATATTTTCAACAGACCTTTAAAAACTTATTGCTTTAATATATTTAAAGAACACAGTAAGTGTGTCATGTTGTGTTTGAGGTTTGCTGCATTTCTTCATTTGATGGCGTTTGTTGCCCTCCAGTGTTGAACAACAGACATTACAAGATGATTAATGAAGGCTGAGGTACATGAGAGATTAACACCTAGATTCAATCATTTCACTTATTGTATTATAAAGGAAAGAAATGGCAATAATCTGTAAACAAGACAGAACTGATCATTTTGGCATGTGTCAAACAAATGTGTCTCCGTCTTTCATGATGTCAGTGTGAGCTGAAAGTTTGGTGAACGTTGAGTTCATTCTTGGAAAAAAGCCGTTCACAGAACAAACTCAACTCAAGGTCCACTTACTCGTTTGTTCTGTAACTTTCTTCCCTTTCACGCGGTCCTTATCAGCAGGTTGAGCTCACTCAGCTGAAATGCAGATGTGGCACCTGCAGGACTTCTCATCCATGTTGACTGATGCTGATGAGCACCATGTGACACTGTCAAAAAGCTCCAGAGCAAGCGAGTTAACTGGCGCTTGAGTTGAGATTGTCTTGTCAAATGTAAATGCTACTTCTTTTTTTTCCAAATTTCAGAAAACTTATCTATACAAACTGGCCTAAAATTTATTTTCTCCCCAACATTTATTTATTTATGTTTATTGTATGAAATTTTTAAATGTATTTTAATGTTTTTTTTAATGTGTACAGCACCTGGAGTTACAACCACTATGTGAAAAGTGTAATAAACTAATATTTCCGCTATGCATTTCAGTTAATTCAGGAAAAACAACAGAACAGAAAACGCTGACTGTATTTGGCAGGTTTCCTCCTCGTAAGATTGTAAAAAAAGAAACTGTACACAACTAATTCCTTGCAAGATTGGGACTCTGCTTCAGATATTGAGCCTTTGAATAATAAATGTACAATAATTTATCTAGAATCTTGTTCCTGAGCAGATGTGGGACTGTTGGCTGGAGGAGCAGAAAGCTGCTTCGTCAGCTGAGTGGGGTCATGTGCAAAAGTGGTACAAGCAGATGTTTTTTTTTTTTTTTTCCTACACGAGTCTTCGGGCTGCTTCCGGTGTTTTTAGGCGTGGTTTACCAAAAACAAGTGTGCTCCTCATCCCCCAGAGGCTCAGCGGTCGAATAGTTGAACTGCTCGGACAAGTTGTCTGGCTCCAGCATTCTCCCTCCAGTGTAAAACAAACAAGCGTATCCATAAACACAGGTGTGGGTTTGCTCTTGCAGCCTCCGACAAGTTTCCGCAGAAGATCTTAAATATGCCATCAAAACACACACACACACACACACACACACACACACAGTAGCCCGGAAAAGATCAGTTTTTGGCATTTCATCTGGGAAATAAAACTAATCAAAGCCCTGAGAATCTACAAGAGGCAATGATGCAGTGATTTAGTCCTACAAAGCAAAGTTGGACTAAGTTCAACAGATGTAACAACATCTGGCTGCAGGTACAGAACATTGTCCAGAAGTTACATCAGAAGCTTGAAGTGTAGGTTTATCTTTTTGGATAATTAGTAATAAAATAGATTTGGATGCATTTGGATGAAATGTTTTATTGTTTTCTTCTATTCTAATTTAAAATATTAGAATATTTGTTGTTTATATATTTTCTGTGTGCAGTGTGGACGGTGCCACTGCCCCCGTATGTTATATAGATTTGTGTTAAAGATTCTGTGGATTTATTCAGTTAGTTATTTTGTGCAAAGAGTTTATTGGTTTAATGGCCAGTTGGGCCAGTTGCATTATGTGGAAGAGCACGACCTGCCACTGTGAGAACATTTACATGGTCCGATGTCTCGTTTGAAATTAAAAAAAATATTGCTGAAAGAAAGGCTCTGTGTCCGAGATCGTCCCTCATTCACGTCCAGTTTTGGACCTTTATTGCATATCCTCTTTCTATCTCTCTGTCCCCTCATTTCCTGTCATCTCACTACTTTCAACTATCTAATAAAAAAAAAAAAAAAAAAGCATAAAATTCCCCCAAAATAATAATAATAGAAAACAGATAATAAAAAGATTCTGTGGCTGGAAATGTGATGGGAGATAAGAGGGCGCTGCTAATGCCCTGTGGACAAAATCCAATAATTCTGGTGAAGATTTAATGTATTATTGAGGAAGTCACAAGATTGAATTTTGTATTCTGTCCAAAACTTTATATTTTAGGAGACTGTAGAGTAGTTTTCCACAATTATTGAAGGACCGGACCACACAGCCTGGAGAGTGTCTCCTTTTCTGGATGAGAGTCTCTCATTTCTGTGTTCACATCTGGGTGGGAACAGGAAATAAGACTTGTTTTCTTTATTAATGATTATTAATGTCCCTGTTACGTTTCAAAATAGGTAACAAATACTACAGATTTCTTAAAACACCAGGAAGCATTATCATCAGGTACACTGAATTAATAACAAACGGAGCACGATTGATCTATTTAGCCTGTTCTCCTCTTGTTGAGGGCACCAGATGCATTCAGTCATCTGTCGGCACAGTAAGATTGTTGAGTAACATTATAGAGGTACACACAGAGTGAACATCTTTACGTTCCCTGTCAGTGAACAACCACGAGTCTAACATGTTGTGGAAAAACCGCACAATTCTACAATGTGCTGCTTAACACAGCTAGTTACTGTCATTACTGTAACTATAACTGATATTACAGCGGAAATGTCTTGTTTCTTCAAACTTCCAGCTGACTGAATGCGTTTGGGTGCCTTCATTAAGTAATCAGTGCGCACAAATTATTAATTCAAGAGCATGAATTCGTTTTTTTTTTCCTCCATGGCTCCTTTCAGGCTCTGCAAATAACTGACTGTGGAAGAAGCAAAAAAAAAAAAAAATCAGTCATGAATTTTACCTGATGAAGGTCTGAGGACTAAAACAGTGTTTAAAAAAAAAAGTGCGTATAAGTGACCAACAGCATGTGGGATTTATGACTTAAAATATAAATTGCAAGTCGCAAAACAATATTTGAACATTATTTAAAAAAATGGACCAAACTGTGTCAGTTGAAAAACTTTCAAGTACAAAATGTTGGCAGATTTTTACGCTTGCCTATGTGTCTATATCAGATATATCCTGAATTAAACCATCATTTTATCAGTTTCATACAATATTTTGTTTGGGCGATGTTCTTTTATTGGTTTGTGTTGACAGAACATAAAGAAATTATACATTTGAAAGGTTTAGCTTATGTTGTTGAGTGACAAATAAAAGTTATTTTTGTAGAAAAGCTGCTTATAAACAGCAAATGTGTCAAAAAAGTGCTAAAATGTAGGCATCATATTTATTTACGCTGCATTGAAGATATCCAGCCCTACATTCAGACATAAATAATCCTGAACAGACAAAACCCAAAAGTCTCAACGTTGATTTAGTAAAATTTAATTTATCTACAATTATTCCTCCATATAGGCATACAGACCGATAGATTCTTTATTCATTTCAATGTGGCTCATAAATTGATAAGTTACACAATATCATACAGAAGCTGGATGCCAGTACTGGACAAAAAGTTGCAAAAATATCCTTTTTGTCTTTACATGTTTTCTGTCTGTTTTGCAGCATATTGTAGAGCAGTTAGGTGTCAAAATGTCTCAAAATGAAATGGAACAACTCTGAGTGTTGAAATACTGTAACACACTGAACTCGAACTGACTGGGGAGGCGATGAATTCAGAGCGCAGGGGGGTGATGGCACAGTGACACGTTGCCGGGTGATTTTAGCGAGAGACGACTCGGGCGCATCGACAGCTGTAGAGCAGGACAGAGAAAGCCGGGGCTCACCGGCACGTTTACAATAACATGAGAATAATATCAAATCTGTTTATAGATGCATTTTTTGCTACATTTTAAATCCTCCGCTCTCAATTTTCCAGATGACTTGTGTGTTAAAATTAAACTACAGTAGCGTCTTTTTCTTAATTATAAACTATATGACAATACATTACAATAAACACAAGACTGGTAAAATCCATCGCAAACTGAAGGTAAAAGTCGCAGAGATGAACGCACTGATGAGTTTAAATCTTTTCACTGAAAGCTGAATCACTGGAGAGAAGAACCATATCTTGGACAACAAAAAAGTCCAAAAAAAACAAACAAAAAACACAAACATGTACATGTGATGTGAACGTGGGGTGAAGTAAAAATGAAAATAGCGTGGCAGCTGGGAAAGAGAAACTGCTTCAAATATTAGTCCTATCTTTCAGTTTCTCATCTGTGTTTCTGCAAAGTCTTTTCTTGCCTGCTTGTCAGACACATTTCCATCTCTCTCTCTCTCCTGTTTCGTTCCTTCAGTGTTTTCTAGTCCTCGTCTTCTTCGTCCTCGTCGTCGTCGTCGTCCGTCGGGTCCCTGGCGTCGAGGTCGTCTTCATCTTCCACCTGTAAGGAAAGTGTCACAGTCTAACTAAAGCAAACACACAAAACACAGCTGAGTCGTCTGCACGCAAATCATGTTTTTGTAGATATTTCGCATAAAGCTCACTACTCACGACAGGTTTACAACTAGAAACTATGAGCTCAGCTAAACTGGGAACCTGAAGATTATTAAAACTAAAGAGACACCTGACACACTTCGACTCCCAGGCTACATAAAGTACAGGTTGCCTGAGAGCAAGACTGCAGGCGCTATTCAGGGCTGAAAACAGTACTTTCACCTTTTCTGCACGTTTTCAGGCAAAAAACTATTTTATTTATATTTTTATTTACTATTAATTTAAAGAGTCGTGTTGCCAGGTAACCCCGGAAATCACAACATGACGTGAATTCTCGTGTGACTGTTTCAAAGCAGAAACAACATCCTACAAAAACAGCTGAACTTGCTAATTTGTGATGCAAAATACACAGAAAAAGTAAAAAAACTGAGGAAAATTAAATTTGGAAGACAATGGACTGAACTCTGCAGGCAGAGCTGGAGATGAGTGAACTTCAAAGTGAAGTAAACTGCACTTTTTCACACTTTCTTTACCAATTTTAGTCAATTTTTTGGTTAATATACTTTCTCACGGTCACACACGTCATGATAACTGTCGTAACAATCGACCATGTTCGAACAGGCAGCGACTGGATCAAAAGGTTAAACAATTAAAATAATTAATAACACCTTGCAATCAGTGTTAATTTTGGCATATGGTTTTGATTTTTAGTTTTTTAAAGTTGAAGTTTAATTCAAAATTTAGACATTTGATTATTGATAGTTTAAGTCCAATTTTAGTTACATTTCTGTTTTGTTTTGTCTTTTATTCTGAGGCTAAAAGTGTCTCCATTGTTTAATTTCTTGACAAATATTTTTATATATTTAGTCATAGCTTCCCTTTCCAAAGGTTACTTTTTGTTTAGTTTTAGTCTTTTTGTTGCGGAAAAAAAGACTGTCAACAACAACAAAAAAATGTCATCATAGTTTGTCCTGATACATTTAGAAAGACACAGTATTGATGGTTTGTCTACCGTCTCTCCCAGGTCTTTGAGTCTCTGTTTGAGGCTGTGGATCTTCTGGTCCTGGTCTGCCAGCAGCATCAGCAGGTCGTCCTGCTCCTTCTTGGACTCCTGAACCTCCGTTTGCAGCTTTGCTTTCTCTGTCTGCAGGATGGCCACCGTGCTGGTGGCTGAAGCCAGCTGCTGCTCCAGCTCCGCCCGGCCCTTCGACAGGCCGCTCGCCTCCTCCTGAGACAGAGAAGAGGACGGAGAAGAAGATAGGGGAGGAGGAGACAGGAGGGCGGATGAGACAGTAGCAGGTGGTGGGTGGACATGTTGATTAAAAAGAGCCCCAAATACAAAAAAGATCCAGGACAATATTCAGACAGATCTGCTACACACCTTGAGTCTTTCTGTCTCAGACGTCTGTGCAGCGAGTCTGCTCTCTAGGTCTGCCATCTTGGCGGCATCTAATGAGCCATCACTGCTGAGAGCTGCATCCGAAGACTGAGAGAAACCGCAGAGAGGTTCATTAATCAAGAATCTGTTTAGCGTGATATTTATTCTGCATTGGTGTCATATTTGCATGTTTTTTTTTTGTTACCCCTGCTTCAGCTCTTCTGAGCAGGTCTTGTCTCTCCGTGTTCAGCTGGCTGATCTCTGCCGACTGGGATTGGACCTGAGTCCTCAGAGCCTCCAGCTCCTGCAACAAACAACAAATTCAACACAAACACTTATATGAATTCATCAACTGAAAATAAGAAACATGTTTTGCAGTTGCAGTGTTAGGAATAATGCTGGCAATATTCTATATTTTTCTTTTTGTCAGAAACTCCAAAACAAACCAAAATCAAGAATGAATTGATTCTACTATCAATTATTGTCTGTATATCCAGTGTCTGAAATATCTTACTCCTCTGTGTCACAGAGCTTCATTGTGTGACGGTTTACATCTTCACTTTGTTGGGTTTTGGTCTTTTCATGGGATTTTTGTTGACAATAAGAAAAACACAGAATAAAGCCAACATTATTCTTTAACACATACACGCATTGGAGAAATAAAAGGTCAGTTTCATGCTCTTTAGAACGAAAGTGTATGTTGATGAATCCCACCTTGAGTAGTTCTGTGTTGTCTGATCCTCCTGCTGTTCCCTCTGCTGCCTGTGCCACCTCCAACTTCTACAGTTAAAAAACACAGTTACAGTTACATACTGACATCAATCAGCATCCACTATACTTTCATTTTCTCTGTGACAAAATGAAATGAAACCTCCAGAAACAGTTCTAATAATAAGATTGTCTTCATCACCAACATGTGCTCTCAATTAGAGCTGCAACTAATAATCATTTTCTCAATAAAGTGATGAAACGTTTGCTCTATAAACTGTCAGAAAAGTTGTGAAAAATGCTCCCAGTTCCCAAAAACCCAGAGTGACGTCTTCAAATGTCTTGTTTTGTCTGACCAACAGTCCAAAACCCAAAGATACTCTCGAACTGGAACCAGCGAATGTTTGGAAAATGTGACTTAAGCGATTAACTGATTATTAAAATAGCTGCCGTTTTCATTTTCTGTCACTCGACTAATCGATTAACTCTTCTAATCTCTGGTCGATACCACAACTCTGAAGGTGTGGTTTGAGGTTAATGACTTGGGAGGCAGTTGGCACACGTCAGTTTATACTCTGGTGGGTGAACAATGACCCCTGTTGCTGTTTGAGAAACGTGTCTGGAGGAGTGTTTTGTTTGTGGAGCTCCTCCGCGTCATCTTGCAGTTTAAACAAACAAACACACATACAGGCGCACCAACTTTTGGGTCCCCCTGTTTAACAGCTTTAAAACAATAAATATCACAACCACGGCCTGTTCCATAAAGGGTTTAGAGTACTAACCAGGGTGTTGATGAGTGCGTCTTTGTCACCGAGTTGTGTCTGAAGGAGTGAGTGTTGCTTGCGGAGCTCCTCCACCTCTTCTCGAAGCTGCGTGAGCTCTTCTGTCTGCAGCCCGTTCACCTGGGAGCTGTCTCCCTGGCTGTTAGACTGACTCTGGTTCTCCTTACCTGGATTCATGAGCACATGCACGATTAAAACAGCAGATTCAACAGGAAATTAGATATAAATGTTGACGTCACCCCTCTATTGAGCATCATCTTTGTATGCATTGACGTAAGCAATACAAAACCAGTTACTGTTTTTGTTACTATGGAGTTTTAATGCACTTGGTGAATGTTGCTTTGGACAAAGGCGTCTTACAAACAATTGTAATATATTTTAAGATAAGTTAAAGGTACTATTTTGAGGATTGTAAGGTAGTTGTGCTGCAAATCATCATATTAAGGCGACAGTTTAGATAATTAGTTTCAGTTAGTCTCTTTACAGCGTTTAGAGTTTTAGCCACAATGCTATGTGGTTATGATAACATTTTACCTGCTATCTACATTAGATATGGCATTGTGAGGGCTCTGCTGCTCACAGAGTTACAACACAGAAACGAGGAAACCACACCAATAATCCGACAGGTTTCCAGTACAACCACGTTATCGTGACTACTCAAATGGTCCATTGTAAACATCCATTACATTTTCCTCTTTCATAGTTCAAATATGAGCAACTTTATTTATTGTGATGTTGCTTAAATACAAAATTAGAACACAATAATGATTATAAAAGAGTTCAGCTTTTTTTTCACTTCTAAAATAATGTTTTACTGAATAAAGTTAAACTGTAGCCTTGTTTAAAGGAATTATTCAACATTTTGGAAAATACACAAACTATGTCTTCTAGATGAGATACATGAGAAGATTGATACCACTCTCATGTCTGTACATCAAGTACGGAGCCAGCGTCGGGTTACGGTTAGCTTAGCTTAGCATAAGACTGGAAGCAGCAGCAAACTGCCAGCTTTGCTCTCTCTAAGGTTAAAAAATAAGCCTACCAACACCTTTAAAGTTCATTTGTTTAATCTTTACACAAACTATAATGTAAAAGTGACAACTTGTTGTTTTAGGGGACGCTGCAGTACATGCTGGAAATATTTTACGGTAAACAACAGACCGCCCTGGCCAGTACTCCTAAGCAGCGTCTCCGGCTACAGTGCCGGTTGCCAGATATGAGTTACATGAAGTCATTGAACCCAGTTGATGTATGACGAGAAATATTTATCCCCCTAAAACCACAAATTGTCTTTTTCATAATTCTGTTTGTGAAAGAAAGGAAGAGTATTTCACTAAATGTTGAACTATTCCTTTAAACCCTCTTTGCTGTGTTGTAAATCAGTATCTAACGATGTCGCTGCATATTACCATCATTCCATATCTCAGCAATAAAGCAGTAAAATGTTATCTGGCTAAAACTACGAATAGACTCTGGTAAGTAAGATTAAAATGTGCATATTGTTATTGCACACTGGTTCCATCATCTGTAATCATTTCTATTCCTCCTCGATGACACCAAACACACGTTATCAGTTGACTGATAATGAGGTGGACTTACCTAACTTCAGCTTGAGGATGTTGTACTGGTCTTTGTGCTGCTGGATCTGGGACAGCTGCTGGGTGATTGTAGTCTGCATCTGTTCGTTCTGAGATGACGCCGATGCTACCTGCTCTTTCAGCTCCTGGATCTGAGCATCCTGAGCCCCAAACAATCAAAAGAAAACTGTCAACAGAAGAGTACAACAAATACAGATACCATCAAGTGATGCTTGTTCAGTCTGTTTACCTGCTCTCTGATCAGCTCTTTGTACTGAGTTACGATGTTATCATGTTGCTCCAACGTCTTCTTCACCTCCTCTTCCTTCTTCTCCTCCTCACTGGACTTGTGAACTGCTTTGGTTATCACACCTGTTTGGAGTAGAGGGTGAAATCATTCGTGAAACCCCTATGAAACCGCAACTATCATGATAAATTAATCATCACTTGACTGGATGTCAGGAAAAAGTCACTGACTGACCCTCCAGTTCTTTCACCAGCTTGGTGAACTCGTGGTCAAACAGCATCTGCTCTGGAGACGGGAAGACAGGCTGCGGCTTCTGGGCCGCCCGTGAGTACAGCTCATGCTTTGTGATGAAGCCGAGCTTCTCTACAAAGTTTTCTTTTCCAATCCGCTTCTCAATCAGCTGCTTTAGCTTCTCTCTGAGGAGGACAGAGAGGACAGGGAAGCCTTTAAACAGGACACATGGTTTGCTTTATCAGGTTAAGGGATAAAAAGAGCCCTGGTTACTTTTCAATGTATATGCTTGTACAGATAAGGTATGTGTGCATTACTACAACAAAGTATCTGTGTGTTGTATCAGAAATAATTCAATCCAAAGTCACAAAACTGTATTGATCTGTTATAAACTGGGAAATCAAAGACTGAATAAGCATAAACAGAGCAGTACACTATTTGTATAACTCACATGTGCAACGCAAGGAGGAGAAGTGCATAAGTATTACAGCTGCAACGATTGATTGATTGACTGAAAAACTAATTGGGAACTATTTTAAAAAGCGAATAATCGTTTCAGTCATTTTTCATGCAAAAATACCAAAACATTTCCTGTTTCCAGCTTCTCCATATGTGAGTTTTTCTTTGTCATTAAGACAGTGAATTTAATATCTTAAGGTTTTGGACTGTTAGTCAGATTTTAAAAAAAGCTGATTGAAGACATTATTATGGCCGCTAAGAAATTGTGAATGCAATTTTTTTCACAATTTTTTAACATTTCACAGACTAAACAATTAAATTGAGAAAATATTTGGCAGATTCATCAATAATGAAAATAAAAGTTAATTGCAGCCCTAATAAGTTGAATCTTTCCCAGCACGGATGCAGTCAGTTGTCATTCGGTGACTAAAAACAAACAAAAACTGGCAGCGTCACCTTACATTACATATACTGTAGATACTACACATATTAACTGACTTCCAAATCATTCCAATACTGATTCATATAAATATGTATATTTAAAATAGTGCCAACTGCAAGTAAAAGCTAATCAGTCTACAACAGAGCGTGTTAATATATCTACTAATATCCTGCCTCCTCCTAAAATCTCACAGTAATCTGGTTTCTGCATTAATACATATGTTTTAACATCTGTGTGCAGGAAAAACACGAGTGGTACTAATTCTATAATAATTCTTAGTTATTTAATTATCATCATCACTTACTTGGTGTAGTTCTCCAGTGAGTTGTCATTGTAATAAATGCAGATGCCGAGAAGCAGCGCACACAGGCCCTGAACCAGCCTTTCATCCTCTCCCAGGTTCTCTGAGATCTGTGCCGTCAGCTGCAGGAGTCACCGAGTCAAGGATTTATTAAACACAGATGGGCTCCAGAATCTCACAACACTTTTAACCAGAAACTGGAATATGATGTTCCTGTTCTCTGTATTGAGAAAATCAAGTGTCCTAATATAGAATATCTCAGTATGAATAGCTATCAGGCAGGTGAGTCAGTTAGAGTCACATAAAATTTGTCAGTTTTACGTCATCTAGTGACATCTAGCGACTTTACAAGTAGGCTTTAGCTTCTACTGGTTACAATACAGACATTTGCAGTAATGAAAATGCCAGATGGCTTGTGAGGTGCTTCAAGGATACAAAGGGAACGTTTTCCTGATTGTGTAGAAAGTGTGTGACAGCTATCGGACAGTTGTTGATCCACGTACACAGCAGCATGAGGAGGCCCACCCTGGTCTGCACTTTGCTGCCCTGTTGAGCACAACAGAAAACACAAGAAATGTCTACAAATTCTTCTTGAATGACAGTAAAAACTGCTGACAATGGCCTCATGTAAGCTAAATAGATAATATTCCAGAGCCTCAAATTTTAAATAAATTTTAAAAAAAAAATTGTTTAGACGATGTAGAACCAAATGTTACATATGTGAGGTTATGTAGGTCACAGCATGTGATCATAATCAGTATTAGATTTATAATCCTGGTCATAGAAAATGTGATGAAGTCCAGTTTGTGACATTTCATAATCAAAAATGTTCTGCATTTGCAGAATGTGACACAAAACAACAAATCCGACATAATTATTGCCATAGAAAGTGAAAAAAGGGGAGCTGATAAAATAGCAGCAAGAAATATATATAAATATGACTTGGTGTTATGTTATTCTGACATTTTAAGAGGTAAAATCTTGCATTTGACTTCCAGATTAACAAAAGTAACAAACTGATTAAGTAAAACCTTCACTTCAATCACATCAACCATTAGTAGTTAATTAGTTTATCACAAACAAAAACTAGGACACAGTTCAAATGAATACATTCAGATATTCAAACAAGGTTAAGTTGACCAGAGCATGCAATCCTGTAAGAGGAAACCAAAGTTCTTAAAGCACCAAAAATAGTTACGTCCAGCCTTCAGGTACACCACAAGTTCACAATTTTCAATTTTTTTTGTAGTTTGCAATTTTCATTCTACAAGTAACTGATGACTTTTGATCGAAAAAAAATCTGAAACTGTAATTGAAAATCGTTTCCAGCTATCAGCACATGCAAAGCAAAACCCACCAAATGTGCTTTTTAAGAATGAAAAAGAACTGTAATAAATAAAAATGTGATCATGCATTTCCATGAAAACAAATTGAGGAACGGGTTAAGAATAATTTAAGATCTACAACAACCTGGATTTTCTTTCCTCTTTACAAAACAGGTCAAACCTTAATGGTCATACGTTCATAGTCAACATACGGCAATTTCGAGTAATTTATCTCAGTCAATTGTAGAAAAAAAAGATGGTTTTCATGGAGTCGGAATGTAAGTTGATGAAAATAAGTACAGATTGGGACACAGTGCAGAGGCGAGTAGAAGCTATAAACTCTACACTGTAGTTGAAGGCTGCTAATAAGCTGGTGCATTAACGCTTAATGCACAACATGCTTTATGGAGAGCAGACCTCTCTCCAGGAATGAAATAAAGGAATGCCAAAACTGAGCGAGTATGGAGATTTGAGCGATGAAGGAGTGGGGGGAAAAAAAACTTTTCAGCATATCAGCATTACAAAGACTTACAAAAATCACCTTTTCAGATTTAGTCTCCAAATGTGACGTAATGCAAAAATGAAGAGGAAAACAAAAGAAGGGAAAATGACCACAAGTATTAATTGAACAAACATTGGCCTCGGCAAAAAAAATGTATACTGTACTTCTGTTTGTGTGTGTTTGGGTGGATAATTGTGGTTAAAACTACAGTCTAACAGTTATTAGTTGAAAAGAATTATCGCTGAATTGTCACTAGTTGCTGAAGCTTTAAAAATGAACAGTGGCGGGAGAAGTATTCAGATTTTTAAATAAGTACAAGTACCACAGTGTAGAAACAGTCTGTTACAAGTAAAAGCACTGAATTCAAAATTGTACTTATAATTACTTATAGATATTTATTGTATCTAGCAAGTGTAAGCATCAAAATATACTCAAAGTACCAATAGAAAAATACTCATGCAGAGTGGCCAATTTCACAATCATATACAATATATTATTGGATCATAACTATGGATGTATTAATGAGTAAGCATCACTTTAAAGGCGCCTTTAGACTGTGCGACAACAACGATCGTGCATTGCATGTCACATTCTGCGAGACTACCGACAATAAAATCGTAGTCGCAGTCTGCCAGCATGTGTGGTGAATCGTAGCGCTATGATACAAACAGAAAACAGTATATGAAAGCAGAGTCACATCATCAGCTCGCAGCATCCGTCTGCGTCACTCTGATGTTGTGAAAATGCAGCAAAGTCACACAAACTTCTTATTTGTTTCACCTCCATCGTTTTGTTCATTTCATGTCATATTCTGATTGGTTTGGTTGTAGACGTGGGTTGTAACGGCAGACTCATTGTGAGGATTTTGTCTTTAAGAATTTTTTCCTCAGGCTGTCTTTGGTCGCCAAAGCTCCAAATGGGTCGTCGTTGATGTGTCTCAGTGCAAAGTAGAAGCACCGTTTTGAATTAACGACCAAAGATTTCACCACGTTTCTCTCACGATTGTCGACTTTTGTCTCAGAGAGCCCAAAATCGCACAGTGTAAAGGGGCCTTAATGTTGTAGCTGGTTAAGGTGGCTGATTATAACTACTTTAAAAAGGTTATAATATAGCTTAGTCTATGATATTACATCATAATTTATTAGTTTATTATATTGTGTAATAATAATTTGAATCTGGAAAGTAACTAAAGCAGTCATAAATGTGGTGGAGTGAAAAGTATAATATTTGCCTTTACTCCTTTCACCATGAAGGAGCAGCACTTCTATTCCAGCCAAACAGGTAAAATCAAGAGCTTCTTCATCTTCAGGCTCAGCTCCCTCCTCTCTACAACAGTCCAGTTTAACATCTGCACTTTGCTAATTCCACAAAAATCCACCTGTCAACCTCCTGCTCCATGTCCCCCTCTGTCATGAACCAGAGCCTGAGATAGTTGGGGCAACAACTTGCTCCTGACGGGGCCAATTCACCGTTTTCCAGCAGAGTGCGCTCCCCAACAAGAAATGACATCCACATCTCAAGAGCTCATCTCCATAGCCAGCACCAGACCCCTGCACCAAGCCTTGATGGTGGGCCATGGTTACTTCCTCTGGCTGAACCTAAAGAAGTAACAACCCAGCGGTAACCAGATCCAGGTAAGATCAACCCCCAAAATACCACCACAATGATGTCTTTGAAGTCTGGCACCTAAACTGAGACCTATTTGCCTTGAAAGACCCTACCAGGAGACTTTACCCCCGACAACACAGCCTAGAATCATAGGAGCATACAAATCTCTACACTACAATAAAATTATTTAGTTATTCCGAGGGAAAGTGTAAGATCTTCGAGGTCGCTCGCCTAATGTGAACACAGATTGATGGAAGAAGAAATTCTCATCAAGTCACAGACAAACAGGTCTGGTGTATGAAAACCCTCGAGAAGCCTTGATAAAAAGGTACCTCAAAGACACTTCCTTGTATATATTGTAAAGACTGAATCATTGCTCCCACTGTTAGCTTGCGGAAGGTGTAGAAACCCATGTGACACATTTGTCAACTGATAGCGAGGAGTTTCACCAGCAGACCGCAAGTAAGTTCATGCATTTTAGCAGACTGCAACAACCTCCCAGCGCAGAGTCCATGACGGAAGAAAAAGGAAGAATTTGCAACTCCTGAGGATGCTTAAAGAGGGCAGTGTAAACTGGTTTTCCCAGGAAAACCGTGAGGGGTTCACTATGACTGAATTTGTCTTAAAGCTTCAAATCTTCAGACCCATCTGAACACACAGTGAAAATTAAATATTCCTCATCAGTAAAAATTATTTTAAAAAATCCTCTCGCAACTGCGTTGTGCATTTGTACGCAGGTGCATGTAAACAAGAGAACAAGACAAACAAGAGTCAAGATGTCTCACTCAGACAGGAAAAGGCCCAAAGTTGCTGTAGCTCACACTTCCTGAACAGACAGATAAGGGCTTGCAGCACAGGGAACAGTCCAAGGTCACGGTTAAAAAAGCGAGTGTTAGGATGATATCAGCAGAGATCAAACCACAAAAAAAAAAAAAACAGCTAAACCTCTCTCAGGTGATCACTTGTGTACTTCCCCACATTCCAGTAGTGGACGCAGTGTGAGCACCTGGATCACAAGCCTCCAAATCTGTGGGGAGGAGTGCACCTGTGTCGCACCCTAATGAGGAAGAACTAGCTGTAGGTTAGGAAGGGGTGGGGGGGGGTAAAGAGTTACAAGGAAGCAAGATCCCCCAACACATGGGCCAACAAAACCCCTACTACAGATGCCAAGCCAAAAAACACAGGACAGGTGCCGCCCAAAACACACAAACACACACACACTTTACTCACCCGTCGGTTGATCTTATCACCCTGCAAAACCACAATAATGTGACACTGTTCTTTTCACTGTTGTTGACACTCAACCTTTGTCCATTTGTCAAAAAACAGTCCTGTTCTTAAACAATCCTCGCTGTCCAGACACACATACTGTAAGCCTATTAACATCTCCTCCGTCTCAGCAGCACTGTTATTGGCCTACCTGGGAGAGGATGTTGGTGCATTGCTGTAGCAAGGAGACAGGGGGCTTTCCCAGGCTGGTGGCAAGTTGAACCCTCAACAGTTGCTCCTTCTGGGTGAGGTTGTCTTGCAGGGCGTGAGCCAAGGCCACGGCGGCGCACCAGTTGGACAGCGAGTCTGCTGAGAACAGGCCTCCGCACAGCAGCTGACCGGCTGAGATGGAGTTGGCTGTGGGAAAAAAAAAATTAACAGACTGTTTTAACTGAGCCAGAAAAAAAGGATATAAAATATTCTAAATAGTTGCCAATTAATTTTCTGTCAATTGATTCATCAAAGCATTGAGAAACTTATAGTTGGAGTCAAAGCTTTCTTCACTTTTTGTCTATATGGTCAAATCTATAGATATAAGCCATTTAAAGACACAGATGAGCTGTAAATTGTGTTCATGCCATTTTAAATGTTTTTTTTACACTTCAATCACTTGTGGAAAATCGATTTTGTGGCCTTTATTTGTGTGTAACATGATTCTCATACACTCACAGATGATGTTATTTCCTATAATGTATTTCCTTTTTCCTGCATCACATTATGTAGATTAGCCTGCCAGTGTTTTAAAGAATCCAAAATATAGCCACTAAGAAAATCTACAAGCAGTGATGTCATTCACTCATCAAGGGGAACTTCTACTAATTGTTGAAGTGGAAGTACGAAGCTTGAAAAATGACTTATGTTGATTCTGAGATGCTGCATTTGACATCTCAAGTACAAAGTCTCTACAAACCCCTGATGAGAACAACAAAAACAATTGATAATGGCACTTATAAAGTTTGCAACTTGGTGTAACTGACCATCAATGGTGGAGGGCAGCAGTGTAGCCACTATCTCCCCCTGTCCTTTCTGGTTTTTGTAGAGGAAACATTGGAAGCAGTAGAGGACCGCACAGCGAAGCACAAATGGTTGTCTCTCATTGACCATGGACATGAGCAGGACCACGATGGCTGGTCTATAGATAGATGAAGAAGAGAGATCAGCGATGACGTAACTGGATTTACTTATAGATGGATAGAAGAGATTTAACATCTCGGTGCATTGGCTGTGTCTCACCTCGGCGGGTTTGAAGGAGCATTGACGGAAGCAAAGTAGTCCTGGTTGACCTGTGAGCCCCTGATGACCTCTGATACAGTGTTGATGGTCTGAAAACAAGATCACAGATCGCTTCAACAGTTTGTCTCGGAGTTACTGAGCCTGGGGTGAGCAACTATTCTCTGTAGTAGCTTTTACTTTTCTAAGTGTTATTGTGATTACCTCAGTGAGGATGTCAGCAGGCACACCAGTGGCCATGAGGATGGTACACAGCTGCTGCAGCAGGCCACACTGGTACATGGACTTCTGACAGCTGGCTGTAGCTCCCGGAGAGTTCACTGGAGACACCATGACTCGCACCAGCTGGGATTAGGCACAGAGTATTGCAAGATTTTATTAACACAACATCCTTATGTTCAGTATGATGAATGGGTTATTAGAAAATCTGAGCAATAACTCAACATGACACGTTACCTGCAGCATGAGGTGGAGGTTGGTGACTTTTTGCGCGGACCAGCCGGAGTTATCATCGCCGACCTCGAACCAGGGCTTCATTCTCTGGATGTAGGAGCCCTCCTTGAAGAAGTTCTGGTTGGAGCTGTTATTCTTTAGCAGGTTGAGCAACAGCAGCAAACAGTCCTCCACCACAATGCCTGCACACAGGACAGAGGATGAATGATGTCAAATATCACAAGACAGACAATAAATTATAGAAATTACAAAAAGGCAGGACTGTATTTAAATCATAGGTAATTCTGCACTGAAGATTTGAAACCTCGAGAGCTTCAAATCTTTTTTTTTACCTCCATCACTGCTGCCCTCTTCTGTGATGATATCTAGAAGACGCTCAAATGCGTTTTCAAATGCAACAATTTTCTGAATGGCAGCGTTGCTTTTAGTCAGCTGTTGAAGCAACAAGAGGCCCTGTGGGAAGATGGAAAACAGGTCATCCGTCAGTCATCACAGTTTGGTTTTCATAGCATTACATTCATATTTGACTGTCATGACGGACAGATCTGTATTCAACACTTTCAAAAACCTTCTTGTGGTTTAGTGTAAACTGGTAGCTTAAACAAAAAAACAAAAAAAGAAAGAAAGAAAAGAACTCACATCATTGCGAATTACTTCTCGAGAGTCTGCCAACAGATCCATTAATCTGGAAACACCTGCAAACGGAAAACAGACAAACAAAAGCTGATTAAATACTGGCTGAAGAAAAGAGTTTGAGACGTTTTGCTCTCAAGACAATAAAACAAAGAACCTTTTGTCCTTTGTTGATATAAAACTGAGAGTGCAGCTTCTTCTTGACATCTTGACATTACAAGTTTGATCTGACAAGTCGTAGACCGTGTTGCTGCACTTGTTGCTGTGGAGGAGAAACTCACCCATGGGGCTGACCAGAATGATACCCTGCACCTGGACTCCCTGGTTCTTCAGTAGTGCAGTCAACAGCTTCACCCCGGGCCAACGCACATGGAAGTCAAACTCCTAAAATAAACATATGAATACGTGAGTCAGTTGTTCCAGACAAGTAAGAAAGACGTCTTGCTGCTGGACCAGAATCAGTACCTCCAACAGAGTGAGAAGCAGGGTCACGTGTTCAGGGTCCTGGATGAACGTGTCTGTAAACTGGGCACCCAAGTCATCTGCCTGCTTCTGGGCATTCTCATCTGCGGAGGAAGATAGAAAGATGAAATTAGAAACTTCTGCAAGAAATACCACAGCGGGAGTCTTCAATCTAGTGAGGGAACCAGTTGGTTTGTTCATGGCAATCAGCCTGAGTTAGACAGCGATAATTACTGGATCTGCAAATTCTCAAAAACCTCGAGTGTTTATCACTGGTGATTTTGTTATTGCATAATGACTCTATAATGAATATTCGTATGAATTCGTCCAATATTTGTGCACATGCTCAGGGTGATATTGTGAACACGTCTTATGGAAATATAAAGAGAGATACACAGATGGGGAGACAGCTGGATGGGAGGGTGAGCAGAGGTCAGTAGGGTTACTGTGATGGAGATTCAACTGTTTATACACACGAAGAAACATTAAATAAGGGATGAGCCGACAGGGTCAGTGTGACAAGCTGGTTAGGAACAGTACTGCACTCAAAAATAGGCGTATTCCCGACACACAACGCTGGGCAATCAGTGTTAACACACGCGCGCACACACACACCCTTCTCCTAACCACTACTTGCCTAACATTAACCCTTTCCTTAACCTTAACCACTGACCCAAAAATCATTTTTTTCCTAATTGGGAACACAGCTTTTGTCCCCAGTTGGACAAGCCATCTCCAATTAGCTGGTCTTTAGTCTGAAATTTGTCCCCGAAAGTAGGCTATGTCAGAAACATGCACACACACACACACACACACACAGAGCCCAAAACTGTGTGTTGATTTCTGCTTTTCAAGGACTCACAATACTGTAGAATCCTCCCTTTAATTTGTTAAACTTAATAAGAAAAAGCACAACATTTCTGAACTTTTTCTAAATGTAATTAAATAACTAATTAAGGGAGTATTCTACAGTGATGCAAGTCCTTGGGAAGCAGAAACTACCTATTAATCTGTCCAAAACTTCAAGGGTCTGTTACCCCAAATTAAAAAATATCTCACTTATTTGTGTCTACAGCCTGCACATTTATTGTTTTGTTTCTGATGAACTGAGTTGGTGGAGATCAACAAATACGACTTCAAACGAATGCTAATGTTGCTGTTAATAAACAACTATTTGCTAACACATTCATCAACTACTGTGATGGCAAATGAAACCAAAACTATCTGCATGGCTAGATACCACTAAAAGAACGTAAGGAAATATAATTTTTTGTAATTTGGGTGAACTGACACTTAAATACACTTAAGATGTCAACAAATCCAACATCAACAATCCAACTGCATAATTTCACCACAAGTGTGCGAAAAGTTATTAAAGGTGTTAAAATGTGAGGAAACAAAGGAGCAATTAGAAGTGACATATTAACAGACAGGTTCGGGCATGGGGTGGTATTAGTGAAGCATTCGTTACCACCCAAAACACCTTCAGGTCACTTTTCCAGTGCCAACGGATTTTAGTGAAGTTAATTATGTAGCAGCACTCTAACTACCGCACAGATAGCTTGATTTCAGTACTGACCAGGTATGGACACATTCTTATGCTTCCCTGAGACAGGGATAGAGGTTACTGCGTCTGCGAGGGCGGGGGGGGAAGAGGAAGTTTAAAGCCTTACCCAAAAGCTAGCATTGACTCTCATGAAGACATGCCATGACAACAACCAAACAGCCTCGTACTTTATCAGCTTTTTACAATCTGAACACTGTAAAAAAGACTAGTAATGCTCTCCTTTTCAACAGCCAAATCAAGAAGAACCTATGATTTGTGCATGTTGCTGGTGGTTAGGGGGAAGAGGGGGGGGTTGCGTCATGCACAGTCAAAGAGTTTTACCTTCTGATTCATCTGTGGGGTTAAAACATGGAAGAGAAGAGAGAGACGAGAATCTTCATATAAAACAGACATTATCAGTGTATAGAGGAGGGGAATGCAAATTGACCGAAGTCCAATTAACATGAATTAAACTCAATTATACATGCAAACAGAACAATGGTTCAGTCAGTCAAGACCAGTTACAGTAGCCACACAATTAGGAAGAATTATCTTCAAAAAAGGTTTTTAAAAAATTACTTAAAATGAATAATGTTCTTTTCTTTTCTAATAATGGACACTTCAGGGTGAATTTTATCATTTCTAATAATTCTGAGAGTGCAATACCTTGCTCTTCCTCCTCATCATTGCAGATGATATTGTAAAGCGTGTCCAAAGCATAGCCGAGGATTTCGGAGTCAGACCTGTTCGATTTTTTTTTTTTTTTTTTTTAAAAAGGAGCAGAATGTTAGCAAAACACAGGATTTATTGTTTACAGAACTTGAGTCCAATAAAATGCTTTGATAAAAAGTCTAAACAGGGCTGCTACATGTTACTTTATAAGCACAAAGCTCTTTACAAGACAACAAATACTAGACATGAAAAACACAAATATATTTTTCACAGCAGACATTTTGACTCGTCGTAGCAGGAAAAGCATTGATGTTACTAATAACGTTAAGGATGGCTCCGATCAATTCAAGTGTCCCAGATAGCCATGACAGTGAGCCAGCATGCACAGTACCAGGACCCTGAAACTGAAGCAGCTAAATGGAATTGAAGCGTTCTTCATTTTAATATTTAAACCTGCATCAACATACCTGTCAGTTTGCAGTATGTTAATCAAGTGATCCATCGCCTGTGTGCCAACTTCCATGCGATATTTCTACAAAAGAGAATAATACTCATAAGATCAATGACTGTGGCTTACAAGAAAAACTGAGAAATAAAGGTATTTCAATAATCGTACACAAACAAAAATAACACTGATGTGCTTTATATTGTATTCCTTATAAAACACAGGAAGTCTGCACACCTCTCTCTGTGTTTCAGACTAGTGCTGACTTCCCTACATGTTAACTGGCCACCCTGTGCTTCCTAAACCCCTTTTTCATGCCTGACAAACTCATTATTCATGGTTGATGGGGCAGCCAGCAACAAAACTGTCCATGAACAGAACTGAGAGGTGACTTGTTAGAGGCCTGTGTCAATGATTAGTTCATGTTAATCAGCAGAGTTTGACAGCTTTATTCATGACCCGTGATATCGATTGATGGCACATGAATGACAGCGTGACAGAGGAGAAAACATTCACAAATGTCCGCCATCCATTTACATTGATACAGGGCAACACTGATTAAATTCTAGTGCTGTTTTCTCTTTGTTGACAGCTACTCCTGTATATTAAAAAAAGATTAATACACTAAGCACGACTGCATAAAAAGTACAGAATCATCACTAAATGTTGCTCGACACAAATCTCCACCAATCATATAGACATTATTATGACTTTCTCATCATAATTTACCTTGGAGAGAGACTTAAGAGCCCGGACAGCATCTCTGCGGTCTTCTAGGAGAGTTGAGGAGGCAACCCGGTCACACAATTTCTGGATCTGTCAGTGGAGGAAACATTATTTATTTTGCTTGCATTTTTTGCCTCATATACAACATCTGTCAATAAGTTCCGACTTCCCTGCTCTGTCTGTGGCACACACTTCTTACTTCTTGAGACATAAAAACTGGTCAGAAATCTATAGTTTCATTTTTTTTTTTTTTAAAGGCACAGTAATTTCCTAAAACAGCAAGCCCTGTAGTTTTTAGAAAACCTCACTTAAACAGGAATATATAGTGCATTTGTTGGGGACTATTTTCAGACGTAGATTAACACACATAAATGAGTATTTATCACTATTGTATGCGAGACTGAATCAAAATAAACTACACTGCCCATGTTCATTGTAATGAAGGAACATGTCACCCATCTCAACCGTGTGGCTCACAGATGCCTTTTAAAAGATTTGCAAAACAATGGAGGTCTATGTCACAGAGGAATGTGATATATCAGGCTTTGGCTATACAGACAATACTAATAAATTGAATAAATGTGTTGACAATGAGAAAAGGTATTGAATATCACCTGCCTCGTCTTTTAAATACCACTAGTGATAGGGAAGACGGTAATGACATGAAAATTTAATCTGTTCCTTCAGTTGGATGTTTGAGCTTCACTGTGCAGAGTTTGACACTGGAAGGCTGTTTTCATGTTCATGTGCGAGACAGTTTCTCTGTGCTCACCTTAAAATCGTGCGTACAAGCATTATTTTGTGACATTACAACTAGTTTGGAGCCAATTGTGATTTAACACAGAAGTGTGATGGTGGAAACTTGAAGCCTTCGGCAGGCATACACTGAAATTTGGACTTTGTAGTAGTAGGAGACATTTTGTGGCCAGTAGTTTACTTTTTGAAATGACCAATATTTGCACACTAGTAGATAATTCAACACGATAATTCAACTTTTTTTTTACAGACTAACTTATTTTATTTTTGTACGCCTTAAAACCCTTAAAACATGTCTGGGAGGATCTTTCACACACTCAGTTTCTTGATGAACGGACAAGCCGGTACTCTGAGCTGTCAGAACAAGAATGTTTAGAGACAAAGATCTGTTTAAGTGGTTATTATCCTTCTGCAATGCAAGCAAGACAACATGTCAAGAGAGACCTGCATTCAATACTCTGCATGGTCTTCATATGCTACTGTGCATTAAGATAACGATTGTTTATTATAATTATACCCTGTGAGGATTTGCTGCTTGTCTCCATTTCATATTACTGTAAACTGAATATCTCTGGGCTTTGGATAAAACAAGCAGCTAGACGATATCACCTTCGACTCTTTTCTTTGTTTTCTGACATTTCTGGAGTAAATGTTTACAGTCCCCCTCCAGTTAAAAATGCATTTTTCTTACTGGCGCTTGGCTTGACTGTGATGTTGGAGGTTTACTGTGCAGAATGAAGTATGTGCAGAGTTTGACACTAGACAGCTGTTTTCAAATGAATCTGCTGAAGGAGGAAAGTCTACGTACGAACATGATTTGTGGCATCACAACTAGTTTGGAGCCAATCATGGGCCAATATTCAACTTACACAAGTGTGTAAGTTTTGAAACAAACAATATTTGCATATTTATAGATTCTGGGTTTTTAAATGAGGAGTAAGGAATATATGTTAATTTAAGGAATTTCTAACTAGATAATTAAAGTTTTTTTTGTGGAAATCCAATATCAAGATATATTATTATTCAAAGCAGAGTATTTTTACATGTCTTAAAACATGTCTAGAGGGGATCTTTAATCAAGAAAACTATCATATGATGATTAAACTAATTGTTAGTTACAGCACTACATGACAGTGAATAGTATATCAAGATGAAGGCCTGATTTTTACGTTGCAGAATAATTTATTTGCCTTTGATAACATCCTTCACAATGGATATTTCTTTCTTTATTGTTGGAGGTTATTTGAATATATTGAATATATAATAGAGATATTGTTGGATGGTGTTGATTAACCAGCTGACAGCTGACACTACTAATAGTCAGTTCTGTCTGTTTTTTTCCATTCATTCTTCTATCGATTAGCTACACGTAGCAATGACAGCAGATAAGTCAAACAGTCCTAACAGACTGCGGACTGACAGATTTGCTAAATTAGCTAATTAGCCTGACTAGCTAGTTGTTGTCATTCATTAAAGGAATGCCCCTGTGTCTTAACATATTATTCTCGGTTTTTTTTAGGAGCGATAACAAATCATCTTTCAGTATAGAAACACGCATGTGATATGATAACGCGTGTGTGGTGTCATTTTAATCAGATACACAGAGATGGAAAGCCGCAGCTAGCCTCAGCTAGCCGTCAGCTAGCCGGGCTGGTTTCCTACCGTCTCCGCTCCGGACGGCTGCGGCCCGGGTGCCTGCCCTCCCATCACTCCTCTGAAGAAGTTCATCTCTACAGACGTCCACAGAAACCCTCAGACTCCTCTCTACGTGATTAGTGTGATAAATATGTGGAAAGAAAGGAGAAAAAGGAACACAGTGATGATTTTTTTTACCAACCCCGGAACAACTCCACCAACGTGAGAGCAACACTGAGCATGCGCGCAGACGTGGCGATACGTGGCTGATCAGCACAGGAAGTGCAGCCAGCTGATCAAATCATGATCTACCAGAGACTGTTTATAAAGTCTGTGATATCTACTCTGACTTTTTATTACTTCTTTGGCAAAATGTATTGTTTGGATCCACTGAATATGACAGGAATTTCTGTTCGGAGGTCTATTTGATTAATTTGTTTACTATTTTGACCACATTTTATATTCACAAATCCAAATTCTTAACTTTTCTGAGCTGACTGTCCATATCAAACAATCTATTTCTCCAATATCTGAATGTACAAGCAAAAAAGCTGTTAAAACATATAACCACTGTAAGGTCTGCAAGATATTTATTTAACTTTTTATTATTATTTTTTTTAATTACAACCTTTAGTCCCCTTGCGTGTTTGTGACTGTAGACTCAAGTTGTATACACAAAGTGCTGTAAACTTGTATACTTGTTTCAATAAAGCTAATTTAAAGTGCAAAAACAAGGAGTGTATGATGTTGAAAAAGGAAAAAGAAATGTCTATCATGCCTTGGTGGCTGGCTGGCTATATCAAGATAGATGTAAGTAGTAACAAATGAACACTAGGAGGTAGACTGGAAATGAAGAGAATAGAGCCTCTTGTTGCACACATGGGCAAATTAATTTATTTTGCTGCACTGCCAAACACAGATGTTAAAAAGTATCAGTTGTGCTTGAGGTCTCTAGAGTTTTTAGAAATATTCGCTGCAGTTTAAAGCTATTCTCCTTTCTTTTTGTCAAAGAAAAGGCTAGATCTAAGAGGTGTTATATTATGTTATTGTTATTATGAAGGAGGTGAGGTTGGGAAAGTTCAGCTCACATGAACTTCAACCAAAAGCCCTCTAACTTTTTTGTAATTTCTTGTCTGGCATTTTATAAAGATAATTTTTCACCTTTACTTGACAGTTGAAAGTTTACTTCTGTGGCCGGGGTCTAACCACGGTGGGTTATGTGGTATGCGTCTTCATCAGTAGACCACCAGGGCGCCCCTTCTCTGACATTTTTCTACAAACAAAAAACACGTGCGTGGAAACACAGATCGTGTTTATTGCTGATGTTTGTCCCGTGCACGTATTTGCTATTTTGTGCCAGTACTCAAAGCTCTCATAGACACTATATTTGAAGAAGTGTCTGTCTAACACATTGTAATGGTGTGGAAACTACAGACGTTTAAGGGCTTCACAGTATTTACATGCTCGCAAACCGACTGAATCCATTACAGTAACTGACATTTTACCAAAAGCATTACAGTTATTTGTCATGTACAGTGAAATAAAGCCCTCGGTGGCACACAGGATTGTGTTTGGAAAGCTGTTTATTGGAACACAGTCAGCAGTGCTAATGAATATCATTTTACTTGTGGGTATGTCTGGTCCTGCATTGTTCCACTGCCTCAACAAAGCAGCTGTGTGTGTGTGTGTGTGTGTGTTTAACTGCTTGGATAAATGTAACTCTAAGTAATTTTCACAATACTTGACAGATGTAAACAATAAAACACATTAAAAACAACTATTTCCACAAAAGATGTCATTAAGCTGAAGGTCTTTGTTCACTGCCCTGCAGGGAGTAATGGTGGAGCATAAAGATTGTTTGGATTGGACCAAACACTTGTTAAAATGTCATATTGTCTACTTAATCTGAGTTGAACTCTGTCCTTTCTCAGTCAGCTCTGATTGGCTCCTCGCCTATGTTTAGTGCTGACTTTAATTTAGGTTTAAAGGGCAATGTATAAGAAGTATGAGCCGCAGTATGTATGGTGAAGTAAAGGAGATGCTTTGCATGAAAAGGAATTGAAGATGTTAAAAGCACCAGTCCACTGCCATGCTAAAAGGTTTATCTTGTAGTCCTTTGACAGTAGAAAATCTGTGGTTTCACTCTCATACAGAAGCTGTCCACGTGGCCGTCTGTTGTGTGTTAGTCATCAGTCGGTCGTCTGTACTCAGAGCTGTTAAAGCAGCACGCAGGTCTTCTTATCTTTGAAGGGGTTGGACGAGGCAGCGATGCCGGTGAGCAGAGGGTCACTGCGTCTGTGGTCCTGACAGTACTGGACCAAGTCTGCTGCTGTGAGGGAAATCTTTTCGGACAAAGGCGGACAGGATAACAGGATATAAGACAATGTAGTAATAACACACAGTGGACACATCCTGTGTTAAATAACAGACATGGAGCATGCCAGTACACACATGGTAATCTTCAAACACGGGGCAGTTCAGATATATGGTGATGTGCAGCTAGAATGCATGTAGTTATTCAGATTCTTACCTTAATTCTCTCCATGCTTGCCTCCACCCGAAGTTGGTCCACCAGTTTTTGTGCCTGAACAACACTGTTACTGCTGCACATCTTTCCTGACATGGGCTGTAATATAAGACCCCTACTACCATATGTTGATTCAATAAGGATTTCGAGCAGTATTTTGCTTGATCCAGAGAGTCGGCTCAGGTTGTGCAAGAAAGTCTAGTCAGAGAGGCTCCCGACTCTCCTTTTTGACCTGTAACCCCTTTTTATTCACTGTTGGGGCCACTTCAAAGGCCCCTGTGATATTAAAGGTCATACAACACAGTTCTGGAAATGTCACAAACATCACACATCACTTCACAGCCACCACTCATGAAAAGATTATTGGTAAAGGCATTATGATACGCTTCAGATTTCCTGTCCTTTAAGCTACAATTATAAATAGGTTTTAAAAAAAATTGGTATTATGATTTGTCGATTTCTGCAATAATAGTAAGGCGGGACATTTGAGAAGTTAATTTATTAATTTGGTATAATGTGTTCTTAGTGGGCACAAAAACAAGGTGTAAAAAAATAGCCAAGCATTCATTTTTATTAAATGACTCCAGACAAGGGACTGCAAATGGGTATATGACACACACACAACCTCACTGCTTTCAGATACATTTCATTTTTCAGACTTGTAGTCTTCAGCCTCAACTGATGCTGACTCAAGTGACATCACTTGAGGACATTTATCAGATTTGACACAGCTCCCTCTGGAGAAACAAAAGGCTTTATACTACTTTTTTCACATGCAGTAGAACTCCCCAACACCTGGAAACACAGTTTAAACTGAAATATTGGTGGAGTCCCCCTTTAATCCACAATGTCCTGTATGGTGGTGACTTACTACCGCACTTCTATGAAGCTGGGACTCAGGAGAGACAGTTTTTTTTAATGAATGATAAGAATTGAAGCAGCTAAAATATCCTGACTTTTACTTCCCAGTATGAGCCATGGATCCTACACTTCCCATAATGCAACCTCTTTGTTAGACCCGTCCTGCATGCTACTTAGCCACATCTTTCAAACTCGTGCCAAGCTGAGATAACCCTGATGACATCACAATGACATCATCAGGGTTATTCTCCAGAGCCACAGAAGACATTATACAACAGGTTACTGTGTACTGGTACCAATCGTCACAACTCATCTGATTTTATGTGTAAAATAGGACCCATTTTATTATTTTTTTTTCATGTATCCATGTTGGCCTGATTAACAGGACCCTCTACCAGTCAGCTGTGGTTGCCGCAGCTCCACCCTCAGATTTCTTTGGCTGAATATAACTGATAACAATGACAGCAAGTGGAAACACATAGCTTTGTAATGTCTCTATGGGTGTCGTCACAGATCTGTCTTTTTTTTTATAGTCCTCAAAAATCACGTATCTGAGGCGCTCTGTCGTTACAGCAAATGTTTGTCAGTTTCCTTCAGTAGCCCTGAGAAAAACAGTGTGATGAAGGTTACGGAAGTGTTAGTGCTGATTATTTTGTTTGGGTTTCTCAGCCCAAAGAAAAAGAAATGTCTCATTTGGGTGACGTGCAATTATCTGCTCATCACCAGCTGGTACAGTCAGTCTCACAGCCAGAACACCTGCTCTCATCCATATGCTGTTAGCAACAGGTGTCACACTGAATCCTCCACAGGTTGGATATCCATTTGTTCTGTATCTCCAGCATCATTTCATTGAGAGCCAATTATTTGTTTGCAGCAATGGAAATTGAGGGAGGCCAGTAGTGAAAAGCCTCCACACTACTTACTAACTGCCATATCTCTTAAATGTAATATTCCATGGCAACCAAATTCAGCAAAGTTGTACAGATGGGGATGCTGAACAAGTCTGAAGCGTTTGATACATTATGCAGCAGAGTGGCACCTGGTAGAGCTATATTATGATGTATTGTATTATTAAATGTATTGTATTATTATTAGTAGTAGTAAACATGTAACCAGAACCCTTTTTTCTCCTTCTTCTATTATTTCTTTTATTTACTTTTTCCTTTGTGAATTACAATTATGCAATATTTTTGATGATTAGTTATGAACTAATTTCACATAAAACACTTGAAACATGATTAAATTGGGGCAGTAAGCCCAGTTGTGACATTGTCAATGAACTCAAATAATGTCTCAGTGAAGTATAAAGTCACATGATGAATATTACCCAATGAATTCTTAATGTCAACATAGTCCATGACCTCGTTTATCCACTCACCACAAGCTGATTCATGTACACGCTGCAATTAAAGTAATAAGATTCTGTTGATAAAGTGATGTTGAGTAACCAATTAGTGAAGCACTCCACTATGATAATATAAATGATATTTATTATATTATTATATTTATATTTATATTATATTGTACAGAGGAAACGGACAAACTGTTAGTGACATATCATGTGTCATTTATCCAGGAGGAAACTCAGATCATATCTTCAGTATTCTTTTCAGTGATTTGCGGGGTGTTTACATTCTGTATAGGCTGATTTCTGTATTTTTTCATGCATAATATCTTTAATTTTGTTAACTTTTAGGCCACTAAATGAATAAAGCATTCATTGTGATTATATTCCCGGCAGTGTGGAGAAGGCTTTCCAAGAGTGTTCAGACTTTCATGTTGGGAAATAACATCTACAGACAATATAATTATACAGTAATACAATTTTTTTTAATGCTCATTCTAGATTTTTTTGCATTTGGTCAACACTTTTTGGAGGAGAAGGGAGATTTATTGTGGTCAGATAAAGAGGCATAGCAATAGTTATTAAGGAGCTCCTCCTGTTCGGCTTAACCTTGTCAACCATCTGCAACAATTTTCAGGAAAAAGCAAACAATGTATTAATTTGCATTCACATTTTATTTTTGGTGCCTGGTCAACTTTTTTGTTTGAACTCTATTCTCTAAAATCCTGGCTATGGCTCTGCATTTAGCAGTCCTATAATAAAAAAAATGCTCAGGCATAAATAATAGTGCTGGATCTGTTCTTCAAGGAGCTGTTCCTGTTAGACGTACCGCTGTCAACGACCAACAAGAAACCTCAGGAAATGGCAAACGTGGTATCATAAAGATTGACTTCTCAGCATCAGTCAAATCCAGAGATTAACACATAATCACATTCTTATTGTTGATCTTTTTTTAGGGGTGCAGACAGCTGTCGTTAAGAAGTGAGAACCCTCCACGTTAGATTGTTCCTGTCACTGATGATCCTTTGATGGGAAGCAACACTCCACCTGCAATCTGTCAACAAACCAGGACAGGATACATTCCACCTCCTGTATTGTACCTACCTGTCATGCCCCATTACATTCTCCCACATAATCCAGTCAGTGGAGACCTTCATGTGTATGGACGAGGTGCTGATGAAGCCAGGCTCGCACAAATAGGCAGGTTCTTCCACACAGTCTAACTGGCTTGCTCCCGGCTCCACAATGGTTCCTGGATCTCATCAAGGCAGAGGTATTTTCCGCAATCCAACGAGGAATGAAAGAGGTCCCCTCCTGGATCAAAGATTATCTGAAACGTCATCTGTAGAGGATGATGATTGATGACAACGTGCTGAAGGTGCCACAAATCACAAGACTGATTAAACTCTTCTCTGCATGCAGGGGTAACAATTATAAATGTGTAACTGTGTAAATTACTCACACAAATGCTTAAGGGGTTCTTTTAAACATCAGTCGTAATTATGAATACCAAAAGTGTGATGCAAAATAAAAATCAGGCCACAACCAAAACTTGTCAAGTGTGAAATATTTGAGAGAAAAACAAACAATGGTTCTTTAATGATTCACTGTTTGCCACTCGACTTGCACCAACAACTGAGACAGATACACCTCCACACACCTGGGGCAAATCTAATTACTACCCGTGTTCTCTGCTTTGGCAAGCTTGTCAACATGCACCAACAGCCTGTTATACACACGATCGCTCATGTAGTACCCTGTAAACATGACAAACGGTATGAGTGGTGCTGATATCAGTAGTTTATTGTATGTTAAGTCCAACACATTCAAAATGGAAAGGAAAAAAAAAAAAAGAAAATTAAAAAAAACAAACAAACAAAAAAAAAAAGATTCTCCACCTGCAACGGTTTTGTACTAGCAACAAGGGTAAACACAGTAAATTAAGATGGCAGCCAACTGTTTACCACACCTGCTAAAGCCAAGAAGGTACTTCTATTTCCATTCAAAAGGACTGGAATGATTCACAATGCGGATCCACTCTACTGCATTTTCAACCACAGGAAAAGTTACATTTACAGCTTTTGAGGATCCTTTAAAAGTTTGGAGAAGGGTAAGGGTCCTTGAAGACCTCAGTGAAAAAGATCCAACCATAAATTGATACGCTCAAACATTTTACCACCACTGAGATGTAAAAGCACAGATTGGTCTGAAAGCATGATGGCTCTTCTTCACCACTCTCTTCATTGACCTTTGCTGTAAAGTATGATTGCAGGCAAGTGCCCATGTTATGCAATTTACCTGACAAATAAACATTCGGGGTATAGGCACCCATGAGAACTGTTAAAAAACACTTGAGGACCTGTAAAGGTTCTGTAATATTAGGTCAAAAACTGATATTTCTCACATGTGAAAATATTTTTTTGTTATCTCAGCTACAAGGGAGTGTAGCTGAGCAATAATGAGGGAAAACTACATTACATATGCCATGTCTGTACATCAAATCTTGTTTCAACTGCAATTATTTTTTTTCTCTAATGCCAGATGAGAAATTTGGAGAGAGGCTGTGTTCAAACTGACAGATTGTCCCAGAAATGTTGGAAATAGTGCAATACCACCAGACAAGGAAGACCTCATTAGCATGTTTGTCCAGAAAAATGCTACATCAATTTCACTTCCCATTTCAGTGCAAGATAACAACAAAAATAACAGATAACATCTCATGTTTGTCATGTTTTCCTTCCCAGCTGAAACCAAGATCTTCCCTCCCTACCGAGTGGTAAAAAGAAAATACGGTAGTGGACAAGAAAAAGCCTACCAGTATGGCATTCACACTGACTGTAAAAAATAAATGAATATAATAAGCACAATGAATAATCAGCATATGAAAATACAAATGCATAAACGGCTAGAAAAAGTGAGCACAATTATTTGCTAGTCTGTAGGCTGGAACTATGGCCAGCCCACCCACACAGATTACAAAATTGTTGCTGAAAAAAGAACAGTCTGACAACTTGTGAGTCCAGGAATTAACCCGAGTGCTGCCATGAGTTGCAAAAACTATGGTCAGACTGAAAGCAAGGATCAACAGTATCTGAAACATTGAGACAATTTCTCTTTCCAAAAATGCAAACCTCAGTTCACTGAAATCATCCTCGTGTAGAGCTATGACTTGTTAAAACCAAGGACAAAGCATGTCACTGTCACCATCTTTAATGTACCTTTTTTTTTTGGGAGCAGTTCTTCATGTGCACCTCTTAACCATTTAACATCAAAACAGAACTCGAGGCACCTATTGTCTCTACAAAACCCAGAACAGACACAATACAAAACAAATGTACAAAACTCACAGCAGATCATCTTAGGTAGTAAAACAGTATGGAAAAATCAAATATGCACCAGAAAGAAAAAAACAAAACAAAAACCTTTAATCTTGTGAATACTGCAAGTTTTTTTTTTTTAATCTGCTCCGAGTAGACAATAGTTCAAAGTGAGCAGCTCCACATTAGGAGGCAGCGAGCCTCGAACCGCAACGCTTTTAGTAAGACTGGAAAAGGTGAAATAGAAGGCACCATCATGCTTTTATCAAGTCGAAAGAGAGAAATGAAAATATACGCAGAAAACAAAAACATACAGTAAACTGTGATTTTTGCTGTACATTTATTCTGTTACTCCGCACTTAAGACAGAAAAGGGAGGGAAGAGGGAAGGAGGTGTCGTCCGTCCCAGTTTTGCGGTCTAGCTGGCAGGGAAAAACATGAAGAAAAAAAAAAAAAAAAACAAATAAAAAAAACAAACTTGGAATCAAAAGAAAAAACGGAGCGAGCCACCATCATTACCACCACTCTTCTATTCAGCTTTGTTTCTTGTTTATCCTTTGTCCCCCCACTCGTTTGGTGAAAAGTCAAGGATTTGAGCTTTTTTTTTTTATTTATAAATGAGGAAAAATATAATGTAGATTTGCTTGTCATCTTGTCCATCCAGCAGTAATTGAAGCGTAGTTTTGGGTCAAAAGTGTGAAAAGTACATTGGTCACAGCAGACAGGCTGTGAGCGAGGCCTGCCCCGTAAGTCGTATCGCTTTGAGACAAACAGGTCTCTCCAGCTGCGTTCCGAGCATGGTTGTCAATGTAACACGACAAAAAGTACCCATTAGTGCATATTGATGAGTGCATTATGCAATTTTGAAGCAGTGGTCTCTCAAAAAGGAAAAAAGTAAAAGGCAAGCTTTTCCCCTGGAACTGCACAAATTTTGCATCTCACTCTTTTCCAACAGTAACGGGCAGAAAACTACCATATAAAATGTGCAATAGAGGGATTTCGTGAAGCAGCGCCCCAGTTAAGTCAAGGCATATAATCTCTTTTCCAAATGATGGGCTGTATTATCGTAGTTACAAGTCTTTATCAGTCCCTCCTAATGTGGCAGATTACTCCTGGTTGGTTTGCCTTTTTTCACGAATTTACAAATTAAAGTTTGTGAATTCTTGAGATACCCAAAAAGGATGCTCAGCTCACAACTAATAAGCGAATTTTCTGTTTGCTTATTTTGTTTTGTCTATTTCACAAACAAATGGTTGACAGGCTGTGTCACATTCCAAAGCAAAGAGGGAACAAAAAATAAAAAACAAAACAAAAAACAAATATATACGTTTATACATGAAGATTTCTTTTCGTTAACGAGAACGGTTGAAGATGAAGAACACGGTACTACTTCCACACTGCAGGTGGTGCTCTTCTCAGCGGCGCTGGGTTGTGAAGCGACCTTCTCCCTGGCCACCAGAGCCCCTTCCAGAGCCCATGCCGGGTTTGGGGGCCATGCTGCCTCGAGGTGGTGGTCCCCTCCCGTCACGTTCACGCATCATTCCACTTCCCACGATGCCTCGAGAACCTCCAGGACCCCGGTCGTTGCGCCTCATGTCCCGACGTTCGTCTCCTCCACCGCGGGTCTCTCGTTCACGCACCGCCCTCGTCTTCTTCTCCTCCACATTCAGACGCACTTCACCTCGGAACATGATGGGCTGCAGGAAAAAAAAAAAAAAAAAAAAAGTAAAGTCACTACGGGAGAAACCAGGACTTAATATTTCCCGGTCAATTTCACAACCCACATCATTCACTGGTTTGCACACAGGTTTGTTCATCTATGAGAACAATCTTATGCATCACACTGGTCTGACAAGTTCACCCAGTGTGTCAGAGTCTGACCCACCATAGAGGGATTTAAAAAATTATAATATAAATTGATCCTGGCTTAATGTTTGTCAAAGCACAATCCAGTGTCATCCAGGAAAGCACTATGATGGCCAATCAAATAACATGCAAGCCGACTGTGGTAGTTGTAGTTTGAGCCCTTTTAGGGTTTACAGTAGCAATGAGCCAATTCTAGCTTTTGCAGAAAAATATTGCTGCAGCGATGGCCTGGGATACTCTGTTAACAAGTAATTGGTTACTCAAATCACACTGGGAAACTAACATTATGTATGTATTATAACAGACAACATCTTTAAGCATTTCATGTCCCATGGGTGTTTAACCCAACTGTGAAATCCAGTGTCAAGCTAATTGTAAAAATGCGTGTCACCAAACCACCACCAAATGAATGAAAGTGGGTAATGAAATGTCAATACATGCCCCTTCTACCTTGGCCCCCAGGATTCTCTGCACAGGATCAGAGTCATCAAAGACCACAAATCCAAAGTTGGGAAGCTTCCCACCGACACCCTTGGTGTTGATCCGCAGCTCAACAACATTTCCATATGCTGCAATATGAAAAAAAAAAAAAGGTATCATAATTAAACTTACATTTACAGTCAAAAACAGCCACAAATTATTAATAAATAAAGAGTGCATTGACAATGTCTTGCTTTTTGAGGAAACATACTCATGAAGAAGTCTTTGAGCTCGCTCTCATCGATGTCATGTGGGAGGTTGCCAACAAAAAGCTGATGGCTGTCTGGGTACCGGACAATCCGCCTGCTGTCCATGTCACCAGATTCAGCGTCTCCCCTGCCACCTGCAGGTCAGAACAAAACAGCATGCAGAAAAAACACATCAGATCAGCTCACATGCAACATCATCACCAAGACCCAAGAAATTAGAAGTCCTGGCATCAAGTGAAACTCATACCACGCCTAAGAAGACAATGACCGAATAATACTCTCACTGAACAATAATAATCATGAAACAGGGTTATTAATTAACTCAAATGTGACATAAATATTTACCTTTATTAACAAAACTTAAGTGTGGTTTTCCTGTTTGTGACTCCGAAGACGCAACACCATCTATTAGTGACAAAGACATGCAGAGTGTAAGAATAAACCAAATAAAAACCCTTTAACAGTGATTTGGGGAAAACTGTTTTGGCAGTACCAGGTCGGGGACCCCGTGGAGTAAAGGCCGGTCTGTCGCGCGTGCGCTGGTCTCGGGGTCGGAGGGGTGCTGTTTGTGTCTCCGGCTTGGCTTCAACTCTGGGCTGTATGGGAGAGGTGTCACATAAAAAAAATAGACTAAACCACACATCGCTTTCATCATGGCTTTACATGGTGCTCGGGACAATCAGCTGAAGTCAGCTCATCATAAATGTGTGTTTGTTTTGTCCCAGGTCTTTAACACCCTTTTGCAATGCTCACTGTTTTGGTCATTGACACAGAAACATTTCTGGGAGGTAATCGTTTGTCCAGTCAACCTATTTTACTTATATTGGTCTTTTGGGGGACAATTTTGCTTTATGGTTAGATTAGAATTTAAGGACTCTCCTCAGCCACTCCAACTTTCACTCATCTACTTTTGAGAGTTTCTGCTATTGTTCATGTAGTAGTAGTAGTATCTTAATTTGTCCTAACAATTTATACAACTTCAGGCTTCAACTTTAGTTGTTTTCGGGTAAGTTTTGTTTTTCCTCTTCTAGCATAAACTGTAAAGAATAATTGGTCACACTTCTATGAATCAACTACAGTGGACAGTAGTACTAGCACACAAATATGACCAAGGTTAGATGCATAAAGGGAGCACCAAAATATCACCACATTTTTGTATTCTCATCTGTAATTACTTGAAGCTTTAAAAGGGCATTTACCTTGAACAAAAATAGACGAGCACTTAGCTCTAACAGTGGTATTCCTCACATACACACATTAAAATCTACTGTCTTAAATCACTCTTAAACCTACGGTCACCATCTAATCTTCAATGCAATGGATGTCTGCCACAAGCTGATGAAAACATTGTGGTAGACTCCTGCATAGTGTAGTATAGACTGTAGAGTGACCCGTTTGTAATGTGCCCTGACAGTTTGTTTTTTGTTTTAAATGATATTCCACAAGTTTCATGTCCAGTGGTAGTTAGTTACCTGTGAGCTTGGAGCTTTAACAACATGGGGAGAGATTCCAGAGGAGGTGACTGTACCAGAAGGAGGCAGGTTTTTACTGGTCACTGAGGCCCAGGAGAAAGTCTGCAACAACATACTAAAATATTAGTGGGTATATCATTGGGCAGAGCATGTAATTGCCACCATGGAAATGTCTGTTGGCTGAGTGATGTGTTACTGGGTTGTGCATGACAAAATGCCTTTGACAATCTTAAAGGACTTGAGAATAAAATACATAAATACATTTTGTAATCTTAATGGAAAAATATTGAATACAAATAAATGTGTCACTGTGTGGGAACAGATCTCTGGTTGACTAACATCCACAACAAACAGTCTTTTTTTAAACAAACTTGCATTTACAAGCACTGTAGTACCCTGGTTACTGTAAATCTGTATATGCATGCAGCAGGTCAGTCATCAGATTTCTCCCCTATCCCATCTTTATTTTTGAAGCATAGCTTTCTTCATTTAACTGTATTAGTGACAGAAGACGCTGCAGTTGGATTTTTTTTTTGCCTGTCTGTGCCAGACAAGACTGATGGTGCAGTGAGAAGAAAGGCAGGCAGAGAGAGCATGGCTTTTCATCACAGGCCAAATGTATCTTATAGTGGTCACCGACTTATTTAAACTTCTAGAGAATACTTTGTGTTTCAGTCAGATTTGGGATGGAATTCATTTAAATATGAGAAAGCATCCATTCACATAATTATCCTTTGATCTAGCTGCTCTGCCGTCACTTTCCCTGTGTGAACCAAGGGGTTCTCCACACTATAAAGACTGTTCAGGCGTGATCTCTCCATTTATCCTCCCATCTCGGGCCAATACGCCTTGGTACAGTGAGAAATTGAGCACACGAGAGAGTGGGCGAAAAATAGAAACCAATACAGACTCTCTGCAACACTCAGATAATGACCTCACACAGACTTCATGTTTTGCTGAAAGTTGAAAGGTGATGCGATGGACTAGTTACCTGCTTGCCTATGACCTACTTTAATTAACAAATCAGTCTGTTGTTAGGTGAATGACAAGACACAGAGTAATGAGGGAAAAAGCAGCACAGACTGTGCCAAGTTAAAGGTCATTACCGCAAAAATAGCCTGAATTATTGTTCAGCTTATTTAACTGAATAATAGAATAGAAACCCAGTTACCCGTACATATGAACAAGAAATCTGTGTTCTTTAGGAGAAATCTAGCTAGACAAATCAGGTTTTTATTGTCCCCTGCCCTGATAACAGAAACCCGGGTCTAACCCAGTTACTCAAGTGTATGTAAAACGCACAGATTACAGCACTTCAGTTATAAGACATCAAAGATTCAGTGAACTCAGACTAGCTTTAGTAATCTTATTCAAGGAAACTACTGAGATGTAAACTACATGAGAAACATCAGCCTCACCTTGGGAGGCTCCTGGGTACTGGGTGGGGACTCCACAGGGACTGGTGAAGGGGCTTTCTCCTCCATCTCTTCCAGAACCTTCTCATCTACTTCAGGCTTTATCTCCTCAACTTTGGGCTCTGGTTCAGGCTCCGGCTCGGGTTCTGGAGCTGGCTCCTCCATGGGCTCCTCTACTCCATTACTGCAGAGCACAAATCAGTATAATTTCACTTCAACAGATCAACTTTAATAGGCAAAATAATTCATGCTACATTAAAAAACAAAACAAAGGGAAACATTTAAATATAATATCAAAGTTATGATAGGTTTTGGCATACGTGACGGGGTGAGGTTCATAGTAGGTGGTGCTGTTGGGGCTTTCTTGAAGCGGCTCAGGGGACTGCTGCCTCTCTTCTGGCTCCTCTTCAACTTCCTCCTCTGATTCTAAGTGAGAAAAAGCAAAAAAAAACAAAAAAAAACAAAAAAACAAATTGAGAACTTGCATGAGTGCCCTCGCATTCAACCATGAACACATGAGCTAAAACTCAGGTCTTTATGGGATATTTGTGAACATCTTACCCTCATCAAGCTCAGCTTCAGAGTCTCCAAAAACCTCGTCCTCGTAACGGAAGATGTCATTGTGGACGTAGAACTTGTTTGCCACTGAACCCTAAAGAAAAGCAAACGTGTCATGCAAAGAGAAAAAACCCCAACACATTTTGTTGTGTTCAAGAGCGTCGAAAACAATTAAAAAAAATCAAAAAAAAAAAAAAATCACAAAGCTAACCAAATATTAAATTGAATGACCTTGACATTTATTTTAGGAATGCTGGTATTCTTTCAAATAGTCCTCTTTTTTTCTGGGTAATTTCATTTTAGCAACAGCAACTCATTTTGTTTTACCAGCTCTGTTTAAGCCAATCAAAGAAAGTCAAAAATTCTTATTTACAATTAAAACTTGCTGAGAGTGAAAGGTAGATGTACTCACCTCTGGAGCAAGCACAAAAGTTTGCATAAACTTCCTCATGGGCTGACCATTGTTGGACAGTTCTCCGAGGACTTGCACTACCACTCCGTCACTTAGTGTGGCATGGGCATCCACATGCCTGATCTTTGTGTGGCATTCACTAAACTGCAGAGACATGACCTTCTTGTGGATTTCCTGAGAGATAAAGAGTGAAGTAGAGAACCAAAAAAAAAAAAAAAAAAAGTCAGGGACAAATTGGTTGAAATCAACAAACATCATTGTGTAATTCTAAAATGACGTAGTGTGTTCACACTGGAAAAGAGACTAAATTAAGTACAATCAAAAAAGTCAGCATGCATACTAAAAAACACTTGATATTTTAATGGCACTTTTGATTAACACTATTGACCCACAATTCAATGGACAAAGGAAATGAGGAGGTACTCATGGCTGCAAAAACAGCTACAGAAATATCTAGGAAAACAAAACAAGTGTCATAGTGGGAAACGTTTTGCTTTTTGTCTGTTAAGATTATTGACACTTTGTTGCTGCATGTGTAGTATCATTTCCTGTTACTTTATTAGGTTAATGTATGTTCATTTCTTGTGTGCCAACTACAAAAACAGTATGCTATAAATAATAGTATAGTATATACTGTGGACAATTAGTATGTAGTATGGTATTCGGAAGAAGCTACAGTGTCCATCTACACAACACTTACAAATCATGTGAATTTAGTATACTTAATGACGACGTTGAAAAAATGAATTTGTCTCAATTTCAGTTTGAACACACTACAAGCTCAAAATCTGGTTAAAATTTGTAGGAAGGGATTTCTTTGTCCTCATTGTTTTCTTTTTCTGTTGTTTGGCTGTTCTTAAAAAGCCAATAAAGAAATACTTTTTTAAAAATGTAGGAAGAGGTGAAATGGTACACAGCTCCAGTCCACTAAAGCATTTGTGCAGAGTTCAGGCAACTGTAAAAATTGAGTATAACAGCAATGCAGGAGGGGGCAATAGAAAACAAATGAATAATTTGGTATCGGACACCTACCAAACTGTATCTTCAAAGTGAATCCTCCTTGAGTTTTACCTACCGCTTGCCCGTACACCGCTTCCGCCAGCTTCCCACTTGGGTCAAGTCCCCCATGAACGTAGGAAGAATTCCTCCCATAAAACCTAATGGCACAACAACATGACATTTAAGTATTCCCCAAAATCCACATATGTATTTTTTTTTAACCACATCACATTTCGGTAGTTACCTGTGCAGGAAATCTGGTGCCTTGTTTAAGAGTGTGTAATACTGCCTCACAAACTCCCGCCCTACAAGCAGGGGACTTGGCTTCTCCATCACCATTTCTTTGGTAAACAATATTAAGTGCTGAAACAGAAGAAAACCCAGTATTTAGTTGTACTGTCTAGAAATACAAGTTGAATACAAGTTGACACATATTGTATGTACACACACACTCAGTTGGCAGTTAATTAGTTACACTTAGCTAAAACTAATGCAGTCCATTATTACAGCCCTGTAGTACATCTACCTCCATGAAGATTATAATGTTTAGTTTTTGTTCAAACTTTTTAAAGAGGTGCTGATTAAACTTTTATGGTCATTTAGGAGGCTGCATTTTGTGGTGCTGGTGAGTTTTATTGTATTATACTGGAGAGGTGTTTCTACTATCTTATTACTCATAACGCAATACAGCTCAGCAGCACCACAAACTAACCACAGGCACAAAACTGAAAGGGTAAAGTTGAACCCCCACGTCTACAAAAAGTGAACATTGTAAGCCTTTTTTCAGGGCTGTTGTATTAGTTTTAACCACAAAACCAGTAACAACCGAGTGCAGGGGAAATGAATAGAAACAAGATTAGAGTCAGTTATATGAATTGTTTGAGGTCAGGTCATTTTAAGGAAGCCTATATATTAATATACATTTACGTTTAATGTGCCTCATGTCAACAACATAAATGTGTCTGAACAGACAAAAAAGCACAAAAACGTGAATTAAGACGTTTCCTTTCAACAGAACAATGTTTCACTTTCTTTGTCTCACTAGGCCCATGTTTCATCTGACCCACATCAACCTGACAGGAAAAGACAGCTCGCTGGCTAACCTACCAGCTAACATTCAACTGCGCCATCACGTTCATCCAATGAGACAAAGGGGGGAAACCGGCTGGAGATAAAATAGGAAGCGACGATGCGGGCGTTCAAGCCAGGCAGCAGAGAAAAAGCACTTTACTACAATTAACTAAATCCTACTTTTAAAAAACTGTACGTCACATATGTGTTACATTCATCTGTTTGTAGATCAGTGGCCTACTGTTTGAGAGAGGCCTCCCAATATTTAGGCTAACAACATTTTATCTCTTACATGTGTCGCATGTTCATTACCAGCGATATGCGGTGACAGATGCATAATTTCAATCATACGTGCATGTTCTAACTATTTAAGGACCACTGTGCACCTATACCGTCAAGTATGTGAACACAGCAGAATTAATATTAATGCTAATCTCAAATTTAACAGCAAAACGGAAAAGCAACGCCAATCTTGCGACACTGCTAGTTAGCTTAGCCAACGTTAGCTCTCGGTAAGCTAACTTGTGGCGTCGTCGTTTTTCCCTTCAGCCGGCGGTCACTTTTTACATACATATCTTAGGGGGAACACATTTGTGACGGCAGTCAACACGCAGAAAATGACAACATGTTATTTTCTGCTGTACTTTCACATAAGTAACGTGCACGCTGGTTGCAAACGGGGGAGAGAAAAAAAAACATCAAGCTGACACAATGTTAAGCCCTGTGATAGCCGCTGTAGTGCCGAAATAAAATGTCTACTCGACCCGAAATGAAGAATAGCAGCTCTGAAGTTATTAATTAATTGTAAAATACGCGTTTCTCAAACTATAGTATAAATTACCCCTAACTTGCGCTAAGTTAACTGTCGAACCGTTGAAGTTGAGTGCTATGCTAGCTCAAAGAAAACAAAGGAAGGCAGATTTAAATTAGATTGATATTCATATTTTTTAACTAGACAGATAATGCAGGCTGCTTCTACAGCAGCTACACACGCAGTTGGCAACTTTGAATAATTGCTTGCTCTCTTAACGAGCAGCCGTGGTTTTGACAAGACAATGCAGCTAACGTTAACATTTAGCTGGTACGGCGGTTAGCTTGTCAGCCGTGACATAGCATAGACTTTTTTTTGGTTGGAGGAGGGCTAAACTTACCTTATGAAAGGACCTATCTATGTAGACAGAGTGGTTTTTGTAATAAATAAACTACGAGTAACCGTCTGTAAACTGTTCTGAAATACAGAGTATCCCAGGTGTATAATGTGATATTTCCCACGCTCCACTATCTGACAGTATATGATCTCTGCTGTACCAGAGATTGAAGATTTAAAGTGATAGGGTCGATTTATTGTTTTACCCCTGCAATCTGGGGCAGGGAACCCCCATCACCGCGATTCAGCCAATGAGCTGTTTACACTGGGCAACATAAATTATGACGTCAGCCAAGTATCCCCCCTCCCTCTCGCCCCCCTCCGCAACTTTCTACTAATGCTGGGTCATGTCTAGGTAAATAGATAGATAGATAGATGGATAAATAGATAGATAGATAGATGGATGTACTTTATTGATCCCAAATTGGAAAATTCTTGTGTTACAGCAGCAGGTTATCCAGGCATTGCAGGGGAATAGTAAAAATACATAAAGAAAACAATAAACACAACAAATAACAAAATAAAATAAATAGCTCAATACAAGAATATAAGAAAAAAAATTAACATACACTATAAATATAATAAAATGTAAAATATAAACATAGGATAACATACTATATGCATTAGACAAGTGTGCAAAGTTGCTGAAGTTTTAAAAATGCAACGAGGTACAGTATGAGTAGCCTTTAAAGATGTGCAAATTAACAATGAGTAAAGTTATTTAGGGAGAAAAACAGAGTGGAGTTGAATTGGGTCTGGGTTATAGGATAGAAAATGTCGTGAATGGGATCACTGTGGGTGGACAATGTAAATAGTTTGTACTGTGAATATCCGTAAAGATGTTATCCAAGAATAACAAGTCTGTTAATGAATTATATGAAGTAATGTCTAAGTCTCTTGCATTTTGAGTTATAGTCCTTGTGCTCAAATACCTAAAGTTTACATTTGTTATATTATCAACCCCCCCCCCCCCCCAGTGTTTAAAATGTTTTTTTTGCTATTTTTCTTTCTCCTGATTGTTATAAAATGCATATTTGAATATGTATATATACACTAATTATACTTATAACAGAGTATACAGTATGCATGTGTACATATATATGTATATTTTCTGTATTTACTGTTTTTATGCAAGCTTTTGTACCCTTCTTTGAGTTTGTAATTTTAAACTGTTCAATAAAAAAAAGGTTTGAGCAACTGTTTGTTCACTGTGAATGTGTTAAATTCCAGCAGATGGCGCTAATGCAACATTTAGGGATGCCAACCGCCATCAAACAAAGAGAGGAAGAAGAACGTCTGCGTAACCCCCCCCCCCATACATCTATGGTAACCCTAGATTTGTGAAACTCGCACATGCGCACTTGATTCAGCACAGAAGCGCTTGACTCTACTATGGATGTATAAACTCTGTTTGATGCGCTAGCATGGCAGATATACCGGGAGCCGCTTTAAAATATTCTTGTCTCGCCGAGTTTGAAGAGTATCTGCATTCATACGAGGAGAAAACCAAGACTAAATTTGTTGTTTTAAAGAGCGACAAATTGTTTGGGAAAACTGGTAAGTTTTTCCGAACAACGTTATTAGCTAGCAAGCTAGTGTAGCGAGCTGTTGTTGCCATTGAGCCACTAATGACGAGTAAGTTAGTTACAAATTACTCTGTTGCAGTACCATGATGTTATTGTAGCTGTCAGCTAAAGTTAAGGTTGGCTAACTAACTAGCTAAGTTAGTTGGTACTTGCTACTAGTGTCAGTCTGTACTTGGGCATTGCTTGTTCTATTTAGAGACAAATCTGAGGTCATTTGTCTTCACAGAATTGAGTGTAACGGGGAAATCTGTCCACTGGCGGCTAAAGACAGCCCCATTTGACGGCACGCCCTTTGTTGTTCTTGGCACAAAAACGTTCATATGCCACCAGGGGCGAGATAAACATGCTGCAGATAAAAGAAAGCGAGAAGAGAAAATGGTAAGCAATTCTCACTCACTATAACGCTAGATTTACCATAAAATAGTCCATAGATATGACCATCTTGCTGTTCATGATGTGAGATAGGCTGGCTAGCTAACTACATTGTAAAATGATACAGTTCCCAACAAGAGTGTAACTTTTCCTGTGTTTTTAAGTGTGTGTGTGTGTGTGTGTGTGTGTGTGTGTGTGTGTGTGTCTAATATTATCATATTGTGTTTAAATGCACTGTTTTGACGTTATCAAGGATTATTGGCATATCTTGCATCTTTCTGATGCACTCGGTCAAAAACTATCCTAAACACTAAAGGTGTGGTGGTGGACTCCGTCTTTGGATATCACTGACTGTATAAATGCTATCTAACAATGGATTCTTTCAGGCAAAGCATCACAACGAAGACCATGTGTTTGCGGAGACCAGAATGCAGACAACCAAAAAAACTGGTTGTCCTGCAGCCATATATGCAGTGCATATATGTAGATTTCCTGATTATAAGGTGAGATACTAGATAATTTAGACTGCTGTTCTGTTTTGGGAAAGACAATGGGCCTCATTCACAAACAGTGCGTACACACAAATCTGTGCTTAAACCGTGTGTACGAATGTTTTAAGCACAAATCTGGGATTCATCAACATGTTCTTACCTGAATTTGTTCTTGCTCTGCGAACAAATTTAGAACTGCCTTAGATCATGCATACGCACAAATCATAAACGTCCCACAGTCTTAAAAAATGATGTAGTCAATATTTATTCAATGTAAACAGTATATTAGAACCATAATTATTTAAAAAATGATTGGGCCTAAATATACAATATTTAAAAGTGTGAAATTGATAATAATACAATTTTACTAATTATAAAATGAATAGCTAAGACGTAATCCATGAATCATCATCATAAATGTAATGAAATTATTAATTTATTAAAATTGTCCTGTTCCCTACCTTTAGATGACAATAGCTTCCATATTGGAATGTGACAGCGATTAATTTCCCCCATCAGATTTTGCCGTGATATATGCAGCTGGTTAACCAGGAGTGCCTGTCAATTTAGAATGATTCTGATTGACTAACATTCACACGGTGGTAAGAACAAAGTTGTGGCCGGAGTGCACTTATTTGTGCGCAAAATAAGAACATTTCTAGGAACATATTAGTGAATGAGGCCCAATGTTTCCAATATTCTTGTGCATTCTGTACATCCAGCTTTGGTTTTCCAAGTTTCTTTGTTCACTGTATCACTTTTTCATTCCTATATTAGTAGACCATATTTGCAATGTTCTTTCATACTAAACAATGACAAAAGGTTTGAATTGAGTGCTAGTTCTGAGTTTTGTGTTTCTAGATAAACGAGGACACCCCATATCAGAGGCGAGAAAAATCGGCAGCTGTGAGAAAAGCGCTAAGAGGAGACCCATCACATGTGGGAACAGAGCAGATGTTCACTGCTTATTTCCCACATGTGATGGAGCATAAAAACCACCCCATTGTTGGAAAGGTTTGTGCCTTATGCCGGGTTTGACCTTACAAGTTCTGGTTTCAGTTCCCATAGGATTTTTTTGTAAATACTGTACATACAGTTGTTTGGCACTGCCAACTCTCATGCCAAGCAGTACAAGCTATGCTTATCAATCAACTACCTGTTTGTTTGTTAATGATATTGCTGGTGATGCCAATTTGATCTACTTGAACTTGTAGGCAGTAGAAGTGCATGAGCCCATTGATGCTAGTATTAAAAAGCACATAGAGAGGCTGACACTGGCAGGGTCAAGGGAGGTGCAAGAGGTCAGGTGGCATCTCAACAGCTATGTCCGGGAGTTTTTCTGAGGCTCTGATTTCCCTTCTCCTACTTGGAAAAGGTTCTATCCTCTAGATAAGGACATCCGCAACATCCTGCAAAAAGTCAAGGAAGGGTCTAGATGGTAACCCTGGATATGTGAAACTCTCGCACATGTGCACTGGATTCAACACAGTAAGAAAAAACACTTGGTAAGGGTTAGGAAAAGATCATGGTTTTGGTTAAAACGATCACTTGAAACATGGTGTGGGTAAAGTTACTTCCATAAAGTTATGCAACCTCCGTTGTGGCAACAGTAAACACCACAACAATTGTAGTTATGTAGTTACTCGTGGTTGGAAATGCAGCACTCATGGTTGGAAGTGAACAACAGTCTCCTGCAACAAAGTTCACTAAGTCTGCTTTTTGCAAGTTAGTTACAAATCTCACGAGAGTTTTGCAAAACTAGGGTTACCATCTAGACACGACCTCAAGGAAGAGCAGTGTAAACCAGCTGAATTTCCAGGTAAAGATTGTGTTGTGGGTGCTGTTCTTCCAGACAAACAACAAGTAGTAATGTGGAGATCATACACGGTGTCTGACCACCAAAAAAAGTCGGTTTTAAGCTGTTTGACAAGATGGTCTACATTTGCTAAAATTCTACATAATAAAATTATTATCTGTGTAAGAAGTATGTAAACACAGGTGTACATACTACATACATGTAGTACAGGACAGAAGCTTATAAAAATAAGTACATACATTAAAGTTATGTTTGGCCTTCACATGTTCCAGGACCTGGTGGAGTCATGGAAGCAACAGGGATGTACTATTGAGTACAGACCCTCTCAGGACAGGGATGACGGCACTGTTGAGAAGTTGCTCCTCTGTTTGCAGACCCCATGGCAGAGGAGGCTTTTGATGTTGTATGGGCAACAAATGTGTTTGCTCGATGCAACGTATCGTACAAGCAAGTAATGTAATGATTGTACCTTCATTAGGTCATTCATACCTACACAGGCTGTTTTGTATTTATCATGTTACTTCAAATCTGCATAACTATTCTGCTGAAATTATAATGTATTGTTCATTTGTGATCATTGAATCCATCCTCAAAATGTTAGTGGTGTACTGGAGAATGCATAATACCAATCTACTTAATTTGCCTCTTAGGTATTCAGTACCCCTCTTCTTCCTCTGTGTGAGGACTAATGTAAATTACATTGTGGTTGGAGTCTTCGTCACACAGTCTGAAAAGAAGGAGGACATCAGAGAAGCATTGGAGGTGTTCAAAAAGTGGAATGCAGACTGGAACCCGTCCCACTTCATGGTCGATTTCTGTGAGGCAGAAATTGGAGCTCTTGAAGAGGTGTTCACGGGTCAGTATTTAAATCGTTTGATTTCTTAATTCCATTTTTTAAGAAAGATGAACTTTTGCATAGCAAATCAGAAGATGACTCGATAAAATAACTGTATTGCCCTCCCTTGTTATGTCTATTACTTTACTTTACCCATAAACTTTACTTGTTTATTACAAACCATTTGATAGATGCGACACATTTTCTTGATTTTCTTGTTGGCAATTAAGTTGTATAAGGTACAATCAATGATTATATTGAACCAAACTAAGGTATTGTGTAATATAGTGAGAAATATAACTCTGTAATTGAAACCAACAGTTTACTATCAACAATAGTGAAAATCCTGTACCTTCACTGCTCCTAGATTCCAAAGTGTTCCTCTGCGATTTTCACCGGGAGACAGCGTGGATAGAATGGACAAGAATAAAGGATCATGGAGTGACATGTGAGGAGGAAGTTTTGAAAATGCTTCGGGCCATCGCAGACTCTGGGACAGTTGAAGAATTTGAAAACAGCACCCGCTTTCTCAAACAACACCCTGTCTGGCAGACAAACGAGAAGCTGAGAAGATGGTTTTCCACCAAATGGCTTTGCCTAGCAGAGGTTTGTGTACAAAGGTTTGTGTTTGGTAGATTATTTCTTTGTTGTAACAATGATTCTTGGCAATAAATCTTATACCGTTGGAAAGCCTGTTTATTTCCGTTTAAATGGTGCCACATTTGTAAGGAACATGCATTTGTGGGATGAGCAGCAGAGCTGAGTATGTGGGTTGCGCCCATGAAAAATTTGCTAAATCTTTTCTACCAATGCCAAACAGCTTATTCTGCCATTGACTCGTTTGGTGTTTGGTGGATTGGATGATTGCAGTTTGAAGAAACAAGACACATTGGCAATTTAACAATTTATTCATTTAACAAACCATGTGGAAGAACCATACACAGCCAGAGAGCTGGTCACCAGCCTGGTCACACAATGCTGTGGGATGGCATCCCATTCTTCAACCAGCATTTGTCGCAAGTTAGCCAACGTGGTTGTGTTGGTCACTCTGGCACGAACAACACGCCCAAACTGATCCCACAAGTGTTCAATGGGGTTGAGGTCAGGACTGCTGGCAGGCCATTCTATCCTCTCCACTCCCAAATTCTGGAGGTAGTCTCTGATAAACCCTGCTCTGTGGGGGCGAGCGTTGTCATCTTGGAGGACAGAGTTCGGTCCCAGACTGTGGAGATATGGGATTGCCACTGGTTGCAGAATCTCATCTCGATATGTCTCTGCATTGAGATTGCCTCCAATGATAACAAGCCTCGTTTTTCCAGTGAGGGAGATGCTGCCCCGCACCATCACACTGCCTCCACCAAAAGATGTTACTCTTTCGGTGCAGAAATCAGCATAGCGCTCCCCGCATCTTCTCCACACTTGATCCTACGATCCAACTGCCATAGGCAGAATCTGGACTCATCGCTGAACATAACATTCCTCCACATGTTCAGGGTCCAGTGCACATGTTGCCGACACCAGCGCAAATGGGCCTGGCGGTGAAGGGCAGTCATGGCAGGCCTCCTGGCAGCCCTATGAGACCGGAGATTGGCTGCGTGCAGTCTGTTCCGGATTGTCTGGGCAGAGAGCCGTCGGCCATATCGTCCTGCAAACCTTGACTGCAAATCTGTAGAAGACAGCCTACGGTACGTAAGTGCTGACAGGGTGAGGAAACGGTCTCTTTTTGGGGTGTCGTCTTTTTGGGACGCCCACTTTGCGGCCTGTCTCTGACATCCCCGTTATATGGGACTTGGCTTTCACTTTGGAGATGGTACTAGGGCTCACTCCAAATAATGCTGCAACTTGGTTTTGCGGAACACCAGCTTGAAGTTGCCCTATCACACGGGCCCAATCCAGATCAATCAAACGTGGCATGCCGATTCTTGGCGCAGACACCTACCGACCACTGTAGCAGGGCCCATGCTCACAGGTGCCCCCTGATTGGGGGTACCAGAAGCTCAAAACAAGTATCAATAGCAACAGCAAAATAAGCTGTTTGGCAATGGCAGAGAAGATTTGGCAAATTTTTCATGGGCGCAACCCACATATATGCATGTTCCTTACAAATGTGGCACCATTTAAAAGGGAAATAAACAGGCTTTCCAACGGTATAAGATTTATTGCCAAGAAGCAACAACAAAGAAATTGTTGTTACAACAAAGAAATAATCTACCAAACACAAATTTCCTTACTTTTTGTGCTAAGTTTAGTTCAAATTGTCCTTTTTGTTCATGTACAGCAAAATGCTAAAAAGCTTTAAACAACATTTTTGGCCAGTGCAACTTTTAAAGGTTCAAGATAAAACCTATTTTGTTTTTCACTCGCACTGTAGTGCACACATTCACCTTGAATTCCTTATGAATATGATTTGTAATATGATTTTGTGACATTGTATGTCCTGAAATAGAGATGGGTTAATGCCTTCAAGACTGAAGACCTGAGGGTGGCTCTCTACACAAACAATGGAGTTGAGAGACAAAATGAAACACTCAAACACTCTTACCTGAAGGGCTACAAGAACTGCAGTCTCAGTGACACCATTACTGTTATTGTGCAGGATTTCTTGCCAAGATCTTATCAAAGGTAAGAATACAAAAAAGGGCCAACAAACCAAAGATAGAAAACCAAAATAAATTTTAAAACATAAATGTAGTGTTAGGCTCCTGTTACTGCATCTCACGTCATATGCATTTTACTTGCATCTCCCTGCTCCTTTGTTCAGTTGAATAAATGTACTTGAAGGTATTACACTGTATCCTCTGACCCTCTTGTACTAAATACTAACAATAACTTAAAGGACCAGTGTGTAGGATTTAGTAGCATCTCGCAGTGAGGTAGCAGATTGCAACCAAACTGAATAGCCCTACCCCCCACCCCTTCCAAGCATGTAGGAGAACCTACGGTGACACTAAAGGCTCTCTCTCCAGAGCCAGTGTTTGATTTGTTTGTTCTGGGCTACTGTATAAAGATGGCAGTGCAACATGGCGGCCTCTGTGGAAGAAGACCCGCTCCCTGTGTAGATATAAAGTGCTCATTCTAAGGTAACGAAAACACAGCAATTCTTACTTTTCAGGTGATTATACACTAATTAAAACATACTTATGAATATTATATTCCATTTCTGCCCATAGATCCCCCTAAATCCTACACACTGTTCCCTGAATACATAATAATAATAATAATAAAAAGAATACATAATAACTGTTTTTCAAAGCATCAATACTTTGAAACTGTAAGCTACATATGACACATATTTCTGTTATATTATGTACTCATGTAATGGCTGTAAGTAAGTCTACTTAAGACTCAATCATTTCATTTCAAATCAGATGTACTAGAGGACAGAGACAAAATGACAATTGTGTCATTGTCCAAATACATATGGACTTAACCATATATAATGTGGTATGAAGTAATTCAATCTTTATCTGCTCACAGATACATTGAATTGAACGCCAAATGTTCAAGTGGCTACCGGGTATACAGCCAAAATGTGCCGCCGTACCTCAGAGACAAACCAAGAATTGTGGCTAAGCACATCATGACAAGGCACCAGGAGTCACTGATATTCACAGAGGGCCAAGTAGCATCTGCAGAGGAGGCCAGCTTCAAAGTCAACAGTCAGACAACGCCACAACAGTACAGTGTGTCCCTTGGATCAGAGAGTCGGATGCCATCATGTACATGTGAAGACTGGCAGAAAAACCTTCTCCCATGTAAGCACTTTTGTGCAGTGTTCAACCTGGTACCTGGCTGCAGTTGGGATAGTCTGTGCCGCGCATACAGAGAGAACCCTCTGTTTATGCTGGATGAGGTGTGCCTGGGGTACTCTGTTGACAGCTCAGATACCTCTGTACCATCATATGCAGGCTGCCACTCTACAGTGACGAAACCCTCCAACCCCGACCAAAAAACCCATGCAGGCTTCCACTCTCCAGAATCATCCTCCAGCTCCACAGTCCTCACCAACTCTAGAACAAAAGCATGGAAGCGCCAGAAGTGTGATAGTCTGATAAAAGAACTGGCAGACAAGGTCTACCACCTCCAAGATGAAAGCTACATGGACAGGGTGATAGAGAAATTAGAGGACCTTCTGGAGGACGTCAGACAACACACTCCACATGATGACCCCCTTGCCTTGTCATATATACCCCCAGTCAAGAGGAGGTGCTCAGAGGCTGCTGAGCACCTCAGGCCTCTGAAAAAGAACCGGCGAAAACTGCAATTATCTGGCGGGGTTGGGCGCTGTGCAGAGATGGCTAGAAAGATGCATAAATTAATTAATCTGTAATAACGATAATGTTACATATTGTAACATTAGCCTGTCAAAAGCTAGAAGTCCAACTTTCTGTCTTGCGGCCATATGTAAGATGTTTCACTGTTTTTTGTGTTCTTTTATTATCTCATCGCAGGGATGATGGATGTTCTCATTTTGTACAAACTTTGTCACATTTGTTAACGATTAAAACAAGATGAAAGGTCCATTTTTAACATTTGTTTTTAGGTTGCTATAACTGAAAAACTGGACATTTCATACACCAAGCTAACTCCATGCAGTTGTGGTTTTGTTTGCACATTTTACTGCTTTCAATCACTTTTTACAACAGTTTCACGATGCAAAACTTTTTTATTGGAAAGATCCAAACTGCCTATAATAGGTCTATGACTAATCTATAATTATTTGTTATATAGTTCTCATATATTTCCCTTTAGATTCACTTGGTTTTGCATGTGGAGTACAGATTTAACAGACTGGCCTCGTGTTGATGCGTTCCTTAGTAAAGTGCCTTGTTGTCATAGCAACCGCTGACCCAAACATACAGAGGTTATGTAACTCCTATACTTATCCGAACATTAGCTATATTAAACATTTTAAATCAAATGCAGGATTTATAGGTCGTCACTTAACACATACAATCTCAAAATATGGTTTCAAAATAGATTTAAAGGGAAACTATTTCGTATGGGGACGGAATTGTGATTTTTTTTTTTTTTAAGGATAAACTAAAACAATCCTAAACCAGTTCAGTCATTAAATTCAAGCCGTTAAATTAAGAAAACTTTTAATAATAATAATACGTGGATGAATATTTCAGCGTTGAAAGGTGATTTCCACAGAATACTTTCCATCCTTTTAAATGCGACGCCATCACTTCTAATGTAACCCGAGTCCCGAACAAATGAGAGTGAGTGAGTGGTTTTTTGGGGGAACAGTTCAGGAACAAGATGGCTGTCCTGGGACGAGAAAAGTATCTGTCTTCTTTCACATAAACACGGCATTTTTGACGTAGTCGTCAATTTCTAAGTAAATAGCTTGTTAGCGAACAACTTTAAACGCTTTAAAGGCATCGTTTTTTTTAGAATAACGGAAGCTATTTTGGAGACAAACTTGGAAGGACGCTTCAAGTTTTCTTTAAGGAAAGTTTTTTTTTGACCGTTAGAGCGTGAAAAACACTAACGTCGGCTATGCGCAGAAAATCGTTATTTAAATGTCTTTATTGTGTTTTTTACATAGCAGAACAGTGTACGGTTATATCTAATTAAGTTAGTTAGCTATTTGACTAACCTTCCTAATTTGTCTGTTTTGGTTTATAGGCGTATAACAGCTCAGTATCTCTGACGCGAAATGCTTTAGCCGTTATAAGCATTTATCAGAGGTTTAAGCGTTTTTGGAAAAGTTTTGCAGATGCTCCGCACCAGATAAAGAAAAAATAGCCAACTGGACCATGAGTTCATCCCGAGTCGGACCCCAGCAGCCACCGCAGAGCCAGGCTGGCAGGATGCCGCACAGACTGGACACCAGCGAAGGGATAGAGATGGAGAACATCCAGCATCAAGACCTGGGGCTCGGAGGAGTCATAGTCACCCCGTCCCCTCCGTCGAGACAAGCCTGGAGTCGGGATAACCCGGGTTTTGAGCCCGAGGATGAGATTATGGAAGCAGACTGGCCTCCAGCGAGTCCCGGGAGGAGGTCGGTGTCCACGGCCTCCAGCAGCAGCTGCAGCAGCGGCCTGGGGAGCTACACTGGCGGGGGCAGCAGCACCCACATCCCCCGAGGAGGAGGGCTCTACCCGACCCCGACTGTGGATGCCCAGCAGCAAGACAGGCATGAGCACCCCGGCTGTATGAAACAGATCCTCCAGAAAATCAGAAGTAAGTCAAGTCAAGTCGGTTTTATTTGTATATTACTTTTCATACACAGTGGCAGTTCAAGGTGCTTAACAACAACAACACACGCACGCACACAAATAATAATAATAATAATAATAGAAAAAAATGATAAAAAGTTGAAAAACAGTTATCCAGCCACACACTCAGGTAAGAAATTGTCTAGTCATAAGCCTGACTCACTCTATTTATGCCTACTTTGAAATTGTCCATTAAACATAAAGATGACTAGACAGCTACCAAAGTTCATGTTACCTTTATTTATTTATTATTTATTTATTTATTGAGCACCCAGGTTACAAACTGCTACACACAAGGCAGTAAATTAAAATCAACATATATAAACAAATATAAAATCAAATCAAATGGAGAACTTATTGGTAACAAAAGACTGGATCAGAATAAAATAGGTAGAACAAATTCCAGTAATGGAGAATTAAAGAAATAAAGAGACAATTCAATCAAGTAAAAAAGTAAAATTAGGGTACATTCCCCAGATAAAATATAAAATATTTTATGAAGAGATTTTAAAAAATCCTATTTAAGTCTTCACAGCACTTACATATTCTCTGAATTGGACAAATTAAGGTAGAAAATACTGTAAGCTTTACTGCAATATTTGTTTAAGCAAGTTTCCGTACAAATGCTGATGCGCTCTTGAATTGTTTCCTTTGCAGTTCTGTGGGGCACAGAGCTGATGGAGGACAGTGACAGCAGTCGAGAAAGGTACCTCAGGAACGTACTGAGAGAGATGCTCACATATGTCGCATTTCTCATCACTATTTGTATCTGTAAGTAAACACTGGGGAAAAAAGCAGCAAAATGACACCAGATTTATGCACAAAGTTTGAGAAACTGCAGTTGGTAGAGTAGTGTAGAGTTGTTAGCTTCATTGTTTAGGAATCGGGTTTCTGGCAGTGCATATTTTCATCTAAATTGAATATTCAGGCCAATTATTGAAGATACACAGACGACTTTCTCCTACAGCAAAAAGTTTTGCAGTTTTGCTGTCTTGCAGTTTTATTGACATCAGGTCGGGCACATATTGCATAACTTCCTTTTATTACACAGGAGTAAAGTACCGTCATTTCTTGTGCAATAGTATCCTATAACAATTAACTTTTTTTTGTAGCTTTCAAAAGCATCTTAAAGCCTTCCTCAGATGGAGTTTGCTCAGTTGTCATGGAGATATCTGAGCTCTCTCTGTGTGCATAGATCTGTACTTCTATATCTGATAACTCATACATGAAATGATCAAACTCCGCTGAGCAAGATTCTTTTGTCAAACTATTTCTGTCTTGTGTCCACTGCAGATGGCCGTTTGCTTTCTTTTTATGTTACAGTTATATTTGAAATTTGTGCATAAATATGTGGGTTGTACCATGTATACTGTGAAGTCACAGAAGGCACAAAAGTATCAACAAGAAATCTGAACTGGATGCCAAGACCTTTTCTGTAATCATAACCTTAGCTTGAGAGTGGTTAGATGGCTTAAGAAATATCCCCAAAATACAGAATTTACGTAATTTGTAGTGACATATCCGTAAAGTAAATGCTTGTGCCTCAAAAGCCACTCTTGGACTGAACAGTTGATCCAAGTGACTCATAGAAAGCTTTTCAAAATGTGGCACCAAATACTGTATGTCTGGGCACCTTTCCTGTAGCTGAAAAGACCCTTTTTCAAACTTGCAGTGTATGCTTAATGGTTTTTGCAGCTGAAAATCAAATCTCCAACACTTGTCAGGAGGCTTAAATTCCACCAACATCACAAATTTCAGGACCACATTTTGAGATGGCAAAAAGAATCTATAGAAATCCCACATTTAAAATGTGTGTGATGAGAAAAGTAATGGTTAAGTTTCTGGACTGTCTTTTTGCTGCAATGAAAAATGCCAAATTGTGGTTTAGGGTGGATCAGGGAATGATTTCCTGGCAGACAGGATTTTTTTTGCCAGAGCTTGACTAGTAAAAGCAGTTTCAATAGCTACTCTCTGTTTAATACTGTATGCTGCAGAGGATAGTAATGCATAGGTGAAATACCATTAAGTTTAATGTAATTTTTTTAGTTTTTGCAGGGTCATACTGGATGTAAAGAGCACATTTATGTAAACACAAAGCCTTCACACAGTCCTGTATGTCAGTATTAACAAGGTGCTGCTAATGATGCTAATAACATTACTTTCTACATACTCTCAGTAATGATATATTGTGAAATGCTCTGCAGTGACCTATGGGATGGTGAGTGCCAATATGTACTACTATACCAAAGTCATGTCTCAGCTTTTCGTGGACACGCCGCTGTCTGCTGGAGACCCTTCTACTTTTAGGAGCCTCTCAACAATGGAGGATTTCTGGAAGGTAAACATGCAACATTGATCTATGTTTGTGGTAAAATCTTTCGTCAGGCAAAATAAAATGTTTTTCATTTCATCTGTAATTTTGCTCATTATGTCACATCTTGAGAAAGGAAAGCTCCACACCCTTAGGTTGAATGCAAGAATTGTCATATTCCTGACTGTCCTAAACTCGTAGTTCACAGAGGGACCTTTCCTCAATGGCATGTACTGGGAGGTGTGGTACAACAACAAGAGCCTGCCAGAGAATCAGAGTCTCATCTACTATGAGAACCTCCTACTTGGGGTGCCACGCCTCCGGCAGGTCAAGGTCCGCAACGAGTCCTGTTCCATTCATGAAGATCTGAGAGATGAGGTTCAGGACTGCTACAATATGTACACCCCAACCAACGAGGACACCACCTCCTTTGGCCCCAAGAATGGAACTGCGTATGTCAACACATTTCGATTTTGACATCAGTGTAAATTTATTAATGATCAAAGAGTTATCAAACAAGTTTTATAGTATTATTAATAATTAAGATTAAACTGTATCATCTCTACATGTGTATTCTGTAAATAATGTATGTATTGTAATGTATATAATGTACCTTCTTCATCCTAACATTTTTCTCATTGTTGTCCATCAGGTGGGTATATACAACAGAGAGTGATATGAATGGGAGCAGCTACTGGGGTCAGGTATCCAAATATGCAGGTGGAGGATACTACCAAGATCTGTCTCGTACAAAAGAGGAGTCAACAGTCCAACTGCAGTTTCTCAAAGACCACCTGTGGCTGGACCGAGGCACCAGAGCGGTCTTTCTCGACTTCTCTGTCCACAACGGTAACATCAACCTCTTCTGCATCGCCAGGTGAGAATCATCAGTCTCTCAGCAAATGCATTTACAAAGCAACCTGGGGCTGCAAAGACAGATTATTTACAGATTTTACGATTATTGACCCAAGACTACATGTACAACAACATACATACAACGTATATGGTACAGTAATGACAGAACAATGGCACCCGGCAGGAATGAAGTGCAACAAAAATTATTTAAACAGAGGTTAAATGTTCTTCAGGAAGGCACCTAATTTACATAAAACCTTTGTGTAAATCTTATCTGACTATAATAACAGAATTAACATTAACATAAATGATTAAACAAAACTTTGGCACATTCTTTAGTCATTATGATTGTATTTTTTACATTTTACATTTTACATTCAAACAAAATGTGATTTCCGTGATTACGAAGGTTACAGACCCTCTAATTCCTGTCCAAGCCTTCATATCTTCCGAGGGTGTTGGAGATTCTGGTGTTACTAACTCTAAAGTTGCAAATTAGCCTATTTTTTTATACAATAGATTTTTTTAAATTTAAACTCCTGTTTAAATTCAACTTAAAGACCACACTCTTGATGGTTCTGTATAAAATGGTCTTTCAATCTCTGTTTGACAATTAGCTTCAGCCAGCTGATGTTGACACATTTTCATGGGAGCCGGATTTAAGACAAACTAGTATCTGCTTAATATCTGTAAAATCTACAGGGACAGATAACACTCCTAGATATACAATTTAAAGTTACACATAATCTGACTGAGTTTAGTTTCTTTACTTTCGAGCTGCCTCCCTCAGAAGCTGCCTCATGCCACTATGGGATACAGTTGTTTTTTTTAACTGCAACACATAGTGAGGTTCTCCCATTAACGATCTCTCATTCATTTGTTACTAATTTTTAGTGAGAGTGAGAAAACAGTGAAAGATGCTCATCACAATTTCCCAGAGCTTAAGCTCTTCACGTTGCTTGTTTTGCCTGACGAACAGTCGAAAACTAAAATGTCGAACAGTCGAAAACTAAAATTTATATGGTATAAAACAGAGAAAAGCTGAAAGCAGTCAATATTTGCCATTTTGGCTTAATAAATGACTTAAAAGATTTATCAGTTATCAAAATTGTTGCTGATTAATTTTCTGTCCATTGACTAATTAGTCAATGGACTGCTGATAATTTCTTTCCCTTTTTTGCCACAGTCAAAAAGGGGAAAATTAATATTTCATCCTTTTTAATTATTATCCAGATTCCTGATTTACATACATATACTTTATTTTTTAAGTTGTCAACCCAGTATAGCAGTGCCAGCTTGTTACTACTATTGTCTGAATTCTAGTAGTTAACATAATTTGATGCATTTGTCAGGTTGTTGGTGGAGTTTCCTGCTACTGGCGGGGTGGTGACATCCTGGCAGTTCCAAACAGTGCGTCTGATACGATACATGTCCAGCTGGGACTACTTTGTGGGTTTGTGTGAGGTGGCATTCTGCCTATTCATCCTCTACTATGTGGTGGAGGAGGTGCTGGAGATCCGCATCCACCGGCTGCATTACTTCAAGAGCCTGTGGAACTGTCTCGACGTTCTGATCGTCGCGGTGCGTATGTAATGCAATAGTCTAGTCATTTTAGCTGGATGTAACAAATGTTTTTGTCGTAGCAGGTAATCACTGTTATGCAGGAATGTTAATTTGACTATTTCTGCTCTTTTTTCAGCTGAGTGTTGTTGCTATCATCATGAACATAACCAGAACAGCCATGGTAGGCAACCTTCTCAAAGGCTTGCTGGAGAACCACACTGCTCACCCCAGCTTTGAGCCTTTGGCCAACCTGCAAGTCCAGTTCAACAACGTGGCTGCAGTCATCGTCTTTTTTTCCTGGATCAAGGTGGACATCTTTTTCCTTGGTTCATAATCACTCGAAAATTGCCATAATGAAACGTAACGACAAACATCCTCATGATTAATAACTTCTCACATCCTCTCAGCTTTTTAAGTTCATCAACTTCAATAAGACCATGAGTCAGCTGTCCAACACCATGTCTCGCTGTGCCAAGGACCTTGTGGGTTTTGCCATCATGTTCTTCATCATCTTCCTGGCGTATGCTCAGCTGGCCTACTTGGTGTTTGGAACCCAGGTCAACGATTTCAGCACTTTCCAAGCCAGCATGTAAGAACATTTTACAAGTAAAGTCCACAAATGTACAAATATTACTCTTATTTTTGTTAATTTCCTGTTGTTGCTGTTTGTGTAGTTTTACTCAGTTCCGTATCATTCTGGGAGACTTTGAGTTCTCAGAGATTGCGGAGGCAAACCCAGTGCTCGGACCCATCTACTTCCCCACATTTGTCTTCTTCATTTTCTTCATTCTCATGGTGAGTAGGGCAGTCATGTAAGCATGTTTATTTGTGTTGTTCATGTATGCCATTCACTTTATGCTCCTCACTAACACAGAATACTCATTTCTTTCTATATAGAACATGTTCTTGGCCATCATCAATGACACATACTCAGAGGTGAAGGCTGATATGTCCCAGCAGAGGTCTGAGATGGAGATGACTGACTTCATTAGGAAGGTATTGGACTTTAAAAGTATCTTTGTCTCACTGTCAGTCTGACATAAGTTCATATTATTATCCTAAAATTGTGTAAGTTTAAGTAAATGAATTGTAAGTACTCCTTTGACCCTCCCTCAGGGTTGTAACAAAGCCTTGATGAAGTTGAGACTCAAAAAGACGGCAGTAGACGACATCTCCGACAGTTTGCGTCAGGCCGGGGGCAAATTGAACTTTGACGAACTCCGCCAGGATCTAAAAGGGTGACCAAATCTCAAATCGTGCTAAAAATGCTATAACCTATTATGACAGCAATGTTAAATTATATATCAAATTCCTGCTATCCATCCTGAGTGTGTTTTGATTTTTCTTTGCTCAGGAAGGGCCACACGGATGCAGAGATTCAGGCCATTTTTGCCAAGTACGATCACGATGGTGATCAGGAGCTGACGGAGCATGAACACCAGCAAATGAGAGATGACCTGGAGAAAGAGAGAGTGAGTGATGGAGCTTGTTCCATGTCCTAAACAAAAGTCTGGTTTTAGTAACTGATTGTGAATAAGAAATACATGGAAAAACACCTTGCATGTATGCGTACACACAGCCACAACACCTGCAGGTGCTCAGTGTGTTTCTGCTCGTACGCTAGGAGGACTTGGATCTTGAACGCAATTCGCTGACTAGACCCAGCAGTGGGCGGAGCTTCCCTCGCACCCAGGACGACTCTGAGGAGGACGATGATGAAGATAGTGGCCACAGCTCTCGTCGGCGCGGCAGCAGCTCAGGAGGCGTTTCCTATGAGGAGTTTCAAGTGTATGACGCTGTTATTCTTATTACACTGTAACTTACATGGATGTTTACCAGTGACTGAAACCAATTGTACTTCCATTTATCTACCTCTCAACGTATCTTATTAGCGTCAAATGTGGATTCTTTTGCAGTGAAAGAACCAAAAAAACGTGTGCTGTTGATCACTTGTACTCACTTTATTTACAAGGTTTCATCAGGTATGAATTTTACCTGATGAAGGTTTGATGACCGAAACTTTCTAAATGTTTCTAAATTTGTTATAAATTCTGATTTATTTATAATAAATATAATGCCATGTCAGGAACAAGAGGCACAGTCATAATTATAGGCACACCTCTCTTTCAACCAAAATCAAGTTGATGTCCATCCTCTGAGGCTGTTGGGGGGGGGGCTGAGGGTTGGTAGATAAAAACAGGGGAATTCTTCTTTTCTTTACACTCAAATAGATAAATGTTGGTTTGTAATCTGTACAAGGGCCAAAAGGCTAAAAATTTGGACTTTTCCCCCCCGTGTTGACGACATGTCTGCACCTTTCTTCAGTTTTTACATTTGAATTAGTATGATTCCTAACACTTGTTGACATGTAATATAATAACAGAAGTGACAACCTTTTGTTTTTTCTCAGGCTGGTGAGACGTGTGGACAGGATGGAGCACTCTATCGGCAGCATTGTGTCCAAGATAGACGCGGTGATCGTGAAGCTGGAAGCCATGGAGCGAGCTAAACTTAAGAGGAGAGACGTGCTGGGCAGGCTGCTGGACGGAGTCATAGAGGTGAGATGCAGTGGATGCACATACATGGATATTATTATAACCACGCTAACATACAGTATGACAGAAAAACAGGTAAAAAGGTCAACCCCACTCTGTGATTTCATCTGTGTTTCTGTGTCAGGATGAGCGGCTGGGACGGGACACAGACGCCCACAGGGAGCAGATGGAGAGGCTGGTTAGGGAGGAGCTGGAGCGCTGGGAGTCTGATGATATGGTCTCACAGGTCAGCCACCCACAGCCAGCCACTCCTGTCGGCCCCCGGCCCCGTCCCTCCTCTTCCCTGTCCACCGACGGCCTTGACACAAGCACAAATGGGAGTGGACACGTGTGAAGAGTTGGCTTACTGAAGGACATTCCACTCTGGCAAGAAACTATTAAAAATTTTCCTGAAGAGGTAATTTTTGCAAAACAAAATGAGACACACATCCTGTTGTTTTTGTTTAAATCCTTGACATACTATAAAGGAGAACAAATACTCACCTCTAATACTTAAATGCACTGAAAGTGTGAGTGAGGTTCTCCTGAGAGACATCTAAAGGTATTCTTTAATCTGTCGAAAGCTAATATCAAGTATTACTTTAATAGGATGAAAGAAAACATAAAAATGTTTGGAAGAGGTTAAAGAATAACAAAGGATTTATAAAGGCTCATCCATTGCAGTATTAGACACAGTATTAAAAACAGTACACCAGCCTGCAAGCATATTCTGTTTGTTTGTATACACAATACACAGCATATGATTTTAGTACTACACGAGAAATATGCTCTCTTGCTTCTGATCACTGTATCCACACATCTTAGCATTTCAACAAATACCAAAAAGGCATTTTTTTGAATGTTAATTTTGCTGATTTTTTAAAATCATTTTAATACACAGTAGGTACAAGTGTGGCACACTCTGTCATACATCAATTAAGCTTCAAATTCAATAGCTTATTATCATTTTATGATACATATTGTAACTTGAAACAAACTTCGATTTGGAGTGCATCTAGTGTTCATGGGAAACCCATGCATTTATATTTTTTTCTGTGCCTTACATTTTTATAATCTATTTCTTTTTTATGTCTGTTATGACAAATAAAGTGTTATTAAAATATATGTTTGTTTTTATTTGTTTTGCTTCTTCAGGTTTGAATTCTGATTCATTTGAAGTGACATGAAAACAACCATAAATATGAAGCAAACCCCAACAAGATCTGAAAAATGATCGTCTTTTTTAAAACATTAAAAATACAGTATATAATATATACTATATACTGTATAATTAGATAACAGATAATAGTTTAAAGTACATATAGAGACTAAAAGTAGCAGTTTATTGAATTTATTTTCTTCCATGGTGATGCTGATAATCTATATGGGTAGATATGAAGAGATGTTTGAGATACCAAGATATCTTTTTTTCCAAAATGTATTTTAGGCCTTAAGCTACCAAGTTCAATTATGCAGTAATTTTTTATGGCCGTAGATGTAGACCAGAGGAATCTGTCCAGAAAAATGCTGATGTGTAAATGCTGCACTATTCAATTTATGTATTCAGCAAAGGTTTGTAATTTCCTAATCATTTTCTGAAAAGTTTCCTGAAAAGAACTTTACAATCTGGCACTAATTATATGAAAAATACAGACAAAGTTCTGTTATTTCAGTCCCTGTATTTAGCTGTATTAAGTTTATAATAAGTTGTTAATTTCCAGAGTTTCTTTGAAAGAAAAGCTGACTTTAAATGCAAGTAAATATTTATTCATTGTTTGTGTATTATTGCAAATGTTATTCTTCATATATTTTGAATTGTATGCTGCCTGTAAACATATTTCAAATTTGTGCATCAGCTGTTCAGCTTACCTGCGGTGCACTGATTCAAATATTCCAGGTTACACTCACAATTAATTTAACCAACTGATTGTGAACTGAAATGCAGCAATTAACATTGCAAAACTGCTAAATTACATAGTTTTTTCCAGAAAACTTCCTTGGACATTATAAGGAAATTACTGACCGATAAAATAAAGCTTTACAACAGAGTTACTGTAGGTCAACACCAACAGTGTAAACCGGATGACTGCATTGAAAAAACACACTAAGACCAAGGTTACATGAAAATGTTTATACATGTTCTCAAACAGTTACATCAGAATATATATGTATGTATACAAGTTTTCTTTGGGACAATAGAAAAAGTAAACATATAAATACCTTCTACCTGATTTAATTCTACAATATCTACAATTACAAGTAATCACTGTTGAAGTAAAATCAAGAACGATTCAATTCAGTGTAATTTGGAAATTGTGCAAAAGCCGAAAAAATCAAGGCTACAGAAAAGTATAGAAAAAAGACAGTCTGATTTTAAAATAATACATCAAATGTAAATATTCATAAATAACCACAGTTACGTTTGAAATATAAACCTGTAAGAAGCACACATACAGTATATCCATATCACATATCTTGAAACTCCTATTTTGGTGCGTTTCATGTTTTCACTTGAGAAAATTCTCTTAGTGGTTTTAAAAGTCCACTCAGTTAAAATATATTGTCTCATCAGTTGTTGTCAAATTAACATTTTGGAGAAACAAGGTTTTTCACCAGATAAACATTATAAAATTGATGCTTACATTCAGGTTTGTATTGTACCCATACTGAAACCAATTACATGCAACCCATAGACACATTTGGAGGAACAATTGGACATTTTGGGAAATACGCTTGTTCGCTTTCTTTACTTAAATGAGAAAATCGATACCACTGTCATGTCTGTAGATTATCAGTTATTTGTAAATTATCATCACTCTAATTGGCCGTTTTCGGCTGTTTTCAGCAAAAAAAGCTCTGATAAACTCAGTGTATGCTACCATCGCCAACAAAACACAGATAAAGTTGGTGACTAGCTGGTGAACATTGTGGAGCATTTAGCAGCTAAAAAGCAAGATAAATCCCTCAAGAGTTGGTGAAGACCAAAACAGACTTAACAGAGACTGAATAAACTTACATTTGTAAATTGGAAACAAACACAACTCCAAATAAATGCTAACGCTGCACTGTCTGTGTCTGCTCAATGTGAAACTGTTTGCTAACATGTTAGCCATATCAACTTTATAAGGTAAATATGCTGTGTTTACAGTTGCAGTAGCATAAAGACTGGAGGCAGGGGGAGACGGAGACAGGGTTAGTCCAAAGTAAAAAAAAAAAAAAAACGCCTACCAGCACTTAGAAAGCTCAATAATCAAATGAAATGTAAAAATCACCACTTGTAGTTTTATGGGGAATTCTGTGGTGCAACTATTTCTTGACAACAATTTATCAACAGACAAACTACAAACATAGTTACAGCACATAACTGCCTTTAAAACCATGTTTTTACATTTCTGTTTGTATACAGATTAAAAAATGAGAATGTGTTAAGTCATGATCTTTAGAGGTGTTTTTTTATAATTTTAACTTTAGACAGAATAGTGCTAGCTGTTTCCAACTGCTTCAAGTCTTTATGCTAAGCTAAGCTAATGACCTCCCTGCTGGAGCTCTTAGTGTACAGATGAGTGTGGTATCAATTTTTTCATCTCTGCAAGAAAACAAACCAAAGCGTATTACCCAAAATGTCAAACTATTCCATTAATACTGAAATATAATATTCTGTGAACATTTTCTGGCCTGGTTCCTTGAGGACAAAAAAAATAAAGAAAGAAATAGGCAGATTCACCCTTTTAAGTGAACTTCTTAATGTAGCGTAGCTTCAGATAGGCGATAATAAGAAATATGACTGTCATAATAGTCAAGGCCACATGATTCTCCCACAGTCCCCAGGTGGTGTACTGTATTCCCAGGTAGTCCAGGTACTGTTCTCCTGTACATCTGAAATGACACAACTGGTTAGTCACATACACATTAAATAGTAGTATTTAAAGTCCAGATGAATTGAAAAAAGCCTTTTTAACCCTTTTAGATCACATCCCCGGTCATATTGTGCACCTATTTAATAATATATACGAAAAAAACCCCAATGCCTGTATTCTTATATCAAAATCCAATCATGTTTTCTTCCTGTAAAACAAAATATGACATGTGCTTGCGTAGGCTTGAACCAACCAATTTCAACCAATAATATCATGACATCCACCCATCAATCAATCTTCAACTTAGCGGCACAGAGCTAAAATTCTTTATGACACGCCCACTTTTCAACGTTCAAATCAAATTCCTCCCAACGTTATGTCCCGCCGGTCTATCCTCTTTCACTTGGAAATACGTCACAATACGGAAGTTAGCTACTCTCAAAATGCCGTTTCACCTGGGTTTTAAGTTTGTAAAAGCTTTTAAATGTAAAATGTCAACCTTTAACATGCGTTATATGGAGCTCTGTGGACTAGCTGGGCTGGAGATGTCATAATAAGTTGCTTTAGAGTAGCAGATCACTGAGGAAGATGACATTTTGTAAACCAGTAAGATAAAACCGGATCATATATGGAGGTTTACTCACGTCAAACCGACTGTGCTCACACTGCAGTTGGTCATTATCGCAGACATGTTGGTGTTTCGGATACCGGCCTCTTCGCAGAACTTTAAACCCACAAACTCATTGATCTTCAAGGCCTGAACACGGACAGCACAGTCAATGAACGCCGAGCAGGTAAGATACTGTAGATACTGTCAATGAAGTCTGGTGTTGTTATCATTCAGAACCTTCCTTTAATTTTCACTTACTGCTAGGCCATAGCGAGGAATACTGAAGTACTTCAGCCAAGCCAGCCAGTCCATGACGCTGGGTAGGTTCACCAGGAGACCCGAGAAAATCTAAAAACACACCACAAACTTAAACAAAAGACCTTTCCCCAGTTGACATTTTGACATCACAGCAGGAAAAGCACAGGTGTTACTAATAACATAAATCAAGGCTGCACTGACATAGCTGCACGTTAGCATACAGTATCTAAATGTAACAGAGCCTTAATTAACATTATTAGTCATACATGTGCTTTACTCATATAAAACACTATCTTGTAATTTCAATGTCTCCTGACGTGCTGTATCCTTTAACAAGCAGCAGCCCACCAGTCATTACAAACAAGCTGTTAATACAGTTACACCGTCAGACAGTGTGAATTATGATGATAATTTTAAGCTACGGCTAAGGCCGAACAAAAGGGGAAACTACGTTGAAGGGTTTTAACTGTACTCCCTACTCCCTGTTTTTCTGTGCTGCTGCATCTCTCACCATCATGAAGACGAAGGTGATGGTCATGAAGATGTTGGCGAGAGCCACGACGGTCTGGTCAGCTGACATGGCCATGGTCATGGCTGTGGCTGTGTAGGCCACCAGAGTTACTGTCAGCGTGAAGACGAAAAAGGCCGATACTGTGGATTTCAGCCCTGAGTTGACACATAAACACACAGTCATGTCATGAGGACATTACATAGACTTACATTCACTTCCTGGAGACATAACCCAGTGGTGGAAGACATATTCAGATTCTGCTGAAAGTTTAGTTGTATAAATCCCTTTGCGGCTCCTTTTTAAAAAAAAACTGTCCAATGTGAGTCTGATAATGTAGGAGTGCAATGCTAAATAAGTGGAGAACTCTTGTAAATATTCAACAAATCAGTTAGTTTATAGGTTTGTTAGCCTTACCGATCATGAAATAGACAATACAGCTGAAGATAACAGAGGTGACGGTGCGCAGAGTGATGTCAGACAAGATCTTAGAGAGGAAGTAGACGGACACTCTGTAGTAGCCACTGATGTACTCGTGCCTGTCACAAGAAAACACAAGCAGAAATCAAATACAAGCTGTCAAAATATCAAAGTAATGTCCTCGAGCTTGTCGAGTCCTGCATGACCTCCTAATAGATCACATACACAAACAGTTTCCTCTCAATGATGAAGAGCTCAGCTGCAGACACGGTGCTGAAACACTGGTTGGTGGTGATGAAGAAGAGGGCTCCCATCCTGTATAAACAACAGAACACAATCTGGTCATTAAGTCTCTCTTGGGGAAAACAATGTCACCCCTCACTGCAAAGGCTTTATCACTGGTACAAAATATGAAATGTGGCGTGGTCTATACACACACAGATTTAAAGGCGACTGACTCCACTGTGGCCCTAATATCTGACCCTGCACCCAGTGAAAAGGAGAGACTGCCTATGCACTGACCATGAATGTAATGACATTATATTCCACTGAACCATGCACAGAAAGAAAGAGAGAGAGACCATTGAGGTTTCTGATGTGCTTCACCGGGCTTGTGAGTACCAGGTTGTGCCCAATAAAATATGGTAAGAGGATTAGTCATGCAGGAATTGCTCTACTTTTCACACTTCTTTAGCAGAAGCAGTCATTAAGTGAAATACTTTAGGAAACATGTTGCCCATACTATTTATCTGCATAATCCAGATAAACTTAAATATCATATAAATTATTATAGATAGCTATGACTTTATGCTGTACATTATAAATCACATAAACAGTCTGAATAGCGGCTCAGAAACATCTTTAACTGGAACATTTTGCATCACTAGACTTCTAAGGTGAAATGTTTGTTTTGTATGAACTACATTTTCACTATAATTACACTATAATTTACACAAATTGTTTCCTACGTTTAAAGAAAGATGGTTTGTTGATGTTTTGGTACAAACATAAATTACAGACATACTGTCTCATTAAAAACAACTACAGTGTAGAGCCTTATCGGAAGAGGGATTAAACTAAAAGTCAAAGACCTCTCTGTGCACTGTGACATTCAGGTACATGTTAGTTAGAAAAACAGGAATGTTTAATGGTCTCCATGAAGAGGAAAGGCTGTATTTGATATGTCATTTAGGTGAAACTGATGATGGAATCTCTTTATGATGATTTAAAAGCGATATTTTTAAATAAAATGTCCATTTCTGATGATGTCTTCTTGCTGAATGATTATAAAAAGACTGTTTTAGGGAGGGGAACCTTTTATTTGTTTTAAATGTAATCTACGTGTAATCTCTTCTGACAAATGCTGTGTCACCACTGCAGTTGTATTTTAGGGTCTTTTAAGTCCATGTGGGCTTATCACCTTTATGTGCCAGACAACAATTACTGCTACTATTAAAATGGCACTTGGTTTGTGTTTTGTATGTATTGTATTGTTGAGTTTTGTGTATTTTAAAGGCCCATCAGGGGACGGGCACTGCAAATTAGCTTTGGCTACAAATGCTGTGGTATTTGGCATTGGTTCATGCTACTGTATATGCTTGTCCCTACACAAATAAACATGAAATAAAATAAAATACGTATTTCAACAGTTCTCCTACCTGTTCTGGATACCACTCTGATCATCTTTGACCCCGAAGAAAATGGCTCCTACAATTAGAGCGAGGAAAATGTTGACTCCCAGCTGCAAAGACAAAAATAAATTTAGACAACAGAGGAAGTCTTCTAATTAATAGCAATGTATCATGACAGTTAGTTATAACAAGGTCAAAACTCCAGCAGAACCTCCATCGGGCATCTTGCAAGTAGGTGAAGTTGTACTGAAAACCCCCACTTTAGTTCAGATAAAACGCTCACAATGTGTGACAAAATTCTGGAGAACTGCTTAGAAACTTATGAAGGAACTGAGTCGATAAAAGTTTCCATTTAATAAAAGTCTGACGATGTTCGGAAGGAAAAGGCAAATGTTAGTAATTCAGTACCACAGTTCTACTGATTGTAGCTTGTCATCAACTCTTTTTGAAGAATGGAAATAAACGTGTCCTCATTGACAAAAAGGCCTGTGTTTTGGGGGATCAGGGGTTAGATGGACACCCTGCTCAACCCCCCCCACCCCACCGGCTCATCCGGGAAAACAACCAGAACTGACTGCAGTGGGGAGGAGGGAGTGGGGGGAGGAGGGGGGTTGGGGGGTGGTTGACAGAAGAGAGTGAGAAAAGTGAAAGCGACACAAATTTTAATCCTAACAATTTACAGATTGTGACAGGACTAAGCGGTTCCCAGGGTGAAGGGATAATATAATAAGGTTGAGCCTTTTTCACCTCATTCCCCCCAACTCCTCATGTGAAAGCGGGGCAGTGGAGTGATAGGTCATGACGCCATCATGTGATGAGTCCCGGACCAGGGCCAGGGGGCTTTGGCCAGATATGATATCAGTTCAGATCCTGGCCCAAAGAGGCAAGAGTCGGGTCACAACAGTCACCAAAGCCGATTACGGCGCCCACGCCACCTAGAGCCCCTCTTGTAGGATTATTGTGACTTATTTAGGGCCAATTAGCTGTTAATAATTCTTAAAGTGAGGAGACTTCTGACGGCATTTTGCCGCCATTGGGTGACTAATGAGAGCATTAAGTCTTGACCCCTCCAAAGTGCTGTCTGTGTATCCTGTTCAGGATGATAAGAGCACTGACGCTGATGATTTTCCACTATTTTCATTCTTTGGAGTGTTTGAAGAGAGTAAAAGTAATACTACATCATGTTTGAACCTTTGACCTAAAAAAAAAACGAAAATTGAGATGCATTCATCTGTCAGAGCTGTAGACCAGCAACTTGATTTGAGACTTCATCAAGAATTGACTATCTGAAGACTCAACTTGCCAAAAAGACTTGAGATCACATCCTCCCCAATATACGGAATATGGAAATCCTTCCCAATATTTGTGCACCATCAGATCTTCCAAAAGCTGAAAGAAATCTTTAATATTCAGTGTCAAACCGACTTCTCCACTATGCATAGCATTTACTGAACTACTCCTGCTTCATGTTGTTGTACATTAACCAGCGACCGTGAACATAACAGCTGTGTGCACGGCTTGCTAGTGCGTGCCAAAGTTTGTGGTCCGTTCTTTACGCTCCGCTGTTGTTGATCACTCGCATGTCTACACAAGTAAAACACAGTTTGTTTAAATCGCAGGAGTGTTGCTGCTCTTTTTAATTACATCTGGACAGGTGTTTTTCAGTTGAACTGGCTGGAAGATTATCTGAGTTTCATTCAGTCTTGTGTCTGAACTGTGTTGCCACTAACTGATCACGTTATCAATGTGTTGGTCAAAATGCACACACGCTCACGAGTGGCAATTCTGAAACTTGCCCTTGGTCCTTATTGCTCTGTCTACTTTGTTTTCTCTGTGGTTTACTGAACATCCAACATGTAGCTACTGGTCAAAGAGTGAAAATACAGTGAAAAACTTTGTGTTTGATATGCTCACATAACAATCACGTATAAAAACTCGGTGCCAAATGTGTGCACATAAGTCGATCTGCTGATGCAGGTGTGGCAAAATACCTCAGATTTTATGAGTACAGGTACAGCCTCATTTCCCAGATCAGCAACATTAGTGCTTTATTTTACAGTAATTTCCTGATAGCTGATTCGTAGATAATCTGAAATAATTGTTAGATTATATCTTTATTTTCTCTTTTCCCAAATGTAGAACTATTCCTTTTTACTTCATATCCAGCACATGGCCTATTTTCCTCCCTGAAGCCAATGCTTCTCATGCAGAGTCCTAATTTATGTGCTAGTTTGTGCTTTTATTGTATTTTTTTTGTCCTACTTAAGTCTCAGAGACTTGAGACTTGACTTAGATTTGACCCACAAGACTTAAATACAGCTCATTTGTGGCCACAAAAGCTGGAAACCGCAAGCTGGAACTGACCCATAACAATACAACAAGCAGGAAAACTGAAAATTCCTCACTTAAAGAGGCACTTTGTGTAGTTGTTATTAATGTGTCCAGTCAACCACTGTGATTAAGTCAATAGATGTCTCTCAAAGATATGACTTTAAGTTCATGACGGTCATATTTTTTTACCATTCGTGGTAAGTTTTGTATTTTAGGAGAGTAATGGGGATGTATACCTGGGCCACGGATGTTTGTGGGTTCAACATCAGGTTCTGAAAGGTTCTCTTAAGCACCCAATGCAGCTGGTGGAAGAAGGAGCTGTTGTAGGTGATGGTGCGGGATTTGGGACGCGAGATGCACTCCTTATCTTGTACGATGCGTTCCAGCTCGGCCCGTGTGTCGCTGGAGTAGCTGCTGTTCCTGTACTCCTCTATCAGACGCTCCTCGATGCTCTGCCTGGAGCTGCTGAGGTCCTCAAAGTCCAAATCTGGCCATGCACACAGGAGATAAATAATATATTTGAATATTAGAAATAAATTACTACAGTGGATGCCTATAACTCCATAAAACACTGGATTTTTAAATTCAGGATGTGGATTTTCAATATGAAACAGGACAATCTGTCCCATGTAAATCTGTCATTTAAAGAAAAATGTGCTCTTCCACTTATTTAAAATGTATAAATAAACACCAAGAAGTTGTATGTGTGTCCAGATCTGAGTTTTTGGTGTGCAGCAAGCAATTTGATTTTGATTTACATCTCCAGTGGGAACAAATGGGCTTGGGGCTGAGTGCCACAGACATGGTAGTCAAGTCAGAAAGTATTGAGAGCCACACCTACACATTGTTGGTATTTTTATGAGATTTTGTTCACAGTAAGGAGAATATAGGATATCGGTAGCTTTATCCCTTTAGTTCATGAACATTAGACAAGCATGGAGAGATCCTAACCTAGGGCAAAAACAAACAAAAAAATCTTCATTTATTCTCTTAATTTATTAATTACTTAAAGCATTTAGGCAGGATTTGGGGGATGGAGATGGTGTTAAAGGCATTATATTTAAACAAAAAATGCTCCTACTATTATAAAGGCATAAATGTTTTTCTTAAATCCATTATTAAAGCTTGACAGTAGTGTTCATGGCATGATTTATACATGCTGTTACCTTCAGAGCTGTGCACTTTGGTCATGGTTGTGGCAGTGAAGTCTCCGTTAATAACATCCAGAAAGAAGTCAGCCGGGTTGTTGTGGGGCTCACAGGGATATCCTGTAACACAGATCACAATGATCAATGTTTAATATCAATAATGTCCAGTGCTCTATAATGACATGGCTTTTTTTTTAACCGTTTAGTATGTATATAGCTGCACAACCTACATTTATTTACCAGTGAAAATTTTAAAATATTAGGAGAAATATAAAGATCTATAAGTTGGTATCTTGTGGTGATGATGATGGATATTCACCAATGTTGGAGAAGTAGTCCAAAGCGTTTGGTGCTGGTCCATGGTACACCGTTTTGCCACTAACCAACAAGGTCAGAGTGTCAAACAGTCTGTAGATGGAGTATCGTGGTTGGTGGATGGACATGATTATAGTTCTTCCATGACTGGCCATTCTGAAAAAAAGACGTAGTAAAAATATAATAATAATGGTGAATACAATAAAGCCGCTTTGTAATTGTACTGGAATTTTCGGATACGCAGTGATATCAATAATATCAATAAATACTATCAATAATCTCAATTTCAAGCTTCAAAGCTAAAAAGAATATTTGGAGATTCTTTGTGTCGTACAGACACATCAACACGCTTCAGTAAACATACGATCTACATGAGAAAAAGGTATTCTTAGTTATTATCACACCTGTCTGCCTGCCTGAGGATTCTCACATTGTTGCGTATTGCAGCTCTCTGCTATGAAGTGTATGAAGTGTCTGACCTTTGCTTTTTTGCTATAAATTAGCTCCTGTTGCTGCTTTGTGGGTTGGACTTAATTTAATTTTTAGGCATTATGGCCATAATTATTTTCAAAATTCCACATAATTCAATTATTAATTACAAATTTAAAGAAATTATTTAACAATCTTTTTATTATGATGACTGTAGATAGATAGATATTATCATTAAAGTTGGTACAAATGCAAGCTTAATTAAAAAGATTTTTTTTTTTTTTCTAAGAGCAACTTAGCTTTTAAAAAATGTAAACCAAAATAAGAACTGTTGTTGCAATGAGCACTGGGACTAAAATCAGATGATACTGTAATAAAGTGACATACATATAATTTAATAAATGAAAAAAGTGGCTTGTTCTGGGGCACAGACAAAGCTGAAGACTTGATAAAATCAGAGGAATGACAGAAAAGCTTCTTTATTACCTTTTCAGCAGCAGCAGGACAGAGTTAGCTGTGCTAGCATCCAGTCCTGTGGTTGGTTCATCCAAAAAGAGAACTGAAGGATCAATAATCAGCTCCATACCGATGTTTGTCCTCTTCCTCTCTCCTCCAGAGATTCCTCGGGTCATCTGTGTGCCCACCTGGGAAAACACAGACCCAACACGGATCAGTCAGTAAAAAAAAAAACTGTTCTGACTCTCACCTGATGTCTTGAAGCTTGAGGCAGACCTCTAGTTAAGAGGACAGTTAATTACTGGGACATGTGTGATTATTTACCTTGGAGTCAGCCACCTTGGTGAGGCCCAGTTCTTTGATGAGGTGATTGACTCGAGCCTCCTTCTCACTCTGTGGCACAGAGCCGGGCAGCCGCAGCGCCGCAGAGAAACGCAGATTCTCCCTCACAGTCAGGGTGCCCATGACCACATCTTCCTGGGAGGGAGACAAGGAGCTTGAGGTCAAAGGTCAAAGACAGTGAGGATTATGTTTTCTGAAAATCTGCCTTTCCACAGTCTTTATAGTGTTTGGGGAAAACTAGCAAAACTATTCAAATGCACCTGAACCACATAACCAGAGAGGCACTTGAAGTTCGGAGGCTGCGGCGCTCCGTCGATGAGTACTTCTCCTGAGAGACCTGAAGGATCCTTCCTTGCAGCCAGAATATCCAAGAATCTTTGAGAAACAAAACAAATAAATATCTACAAAAGCTGCAGGTAGATGTCTTGAATATTTTTTTTTCCCCCAAGAGGCTGGTGTGGTACTCACGAAGATTTTCCACTTCCAGTTGGTCCAAGAATTGCGTTCAGGCCAGGCCTCATAATCCCACTGCAAGATCAAAACACACAACTCTGTGTAAGAAATTTAACACTGATAACGTAGTCAAAGCCAGAGATTGAAACATATTCAAATGGTTTGCATTCAGTTTGAATTATTTTTAATGTTTCCGCTGCACAGAATCAGATTAATAACAGGAAATATGAAGAGTATGAAACAATGTGGATTAGTTTGGTTCTTGGACAGAAAAGCTGAATGAAGCTTACAAACCTTCTAAAGCACTTTCCTAAATTTGTTTTCTTCACACATCCCAAATGAAATAATGTTCAAGAAACTGTTTTGCTCTTGTTACAGATACTATGAACGGTTCTTGATAGCTGCACATGCACACAAAAAGAATCTAAAAGAAGCCAAGAGATCCTTTGACTTCAGAGAGAACAGTTACACAAAAGCACAAGAATAAAACGGAATTAAAAGATTGAATAAAAGCCCGGCAGTGGATCACGTGACAGTGTTTAATTCGTTTCCCTGGCAGACTGCTCTTTAGTGCATCAGAGAGATTATATGCAAGAAACCATGCTTAATATCATATAATTAACACTGAGGCGGGAAAAGGCCCAAAAAACTTGTGTGAAATGATTCATTCTTCCATGGGAAATGTCCGCTGTATTTAATACCATCAAAAAGAAACCAATGTAAGGGGTCTATTCACTATTGTCCATTACTGCTTTGATACAATGGGTAGCCAAAAAATGACTATGAAGAACCACTGCATTTTTAACATGGTCTCACCAAATTTAGGGACTCGATCAACAGTCAAGTATTCATTTTTATATATTAACAATTTGCAATGTGATTGTGGGAGTCAGGAAACAAAAAAAAATCACTAAATTCATCATATTTTTTGTCTCGTACTCTAACAAAAGGTTCTTATTCACTCGTGGATTTCTGTGTGTGCCTGCATTTTAGTGTGCGAGTGAGAAGGAAATAGAGATTTAAGAGCACATAAAGAGACTAAATAAGTTTTCAAACTGACTTGAGGTCCACCAGTATTTCTCTGGGACTGGTTTTCTGTTTGCAGAGGAAGCCGCTCTTCAGCTGCACTTTGTACTGGATGTTGTGGAAGCTCACGGTGGATCCACACGGCTGCTTGACCTGGTCCAAGGATGTGACGGCCTTTGTCCCCGTCGTCCCGTTGGTGCCAGTGTCTTCTATCATTGCAATGTTGATGTGATTGGCTCGCTCCATCATCCTCTGCAGCGAGCACCCTGTCAGGATGAAATTTGCTAGATTAACAACACACTGTAGGTAAAAAAAAAAAAGAGCAGAGGTGCTATTTAATTTCATGATTGTGGCTACTGTTTATCCTGTCATCTATGAACTAAATCAACCATGAGACAAGCTGTGTTAGGATCTACACCTCTGAAGGATGAGGGGAAGAAACCACACAAAGTACTGCACACACACAGCTGGTTAAGAAGGAAAATAATGAAACAATACACTCAGCTCCAATAACAAATTACATTTTGACACCAAACTAATCCTTGTCCAGGTATTCCAGACACTAAAGCCTTGTGAAAGTGTTTTGATGCTGGACAAGTACAACTGACACATGTTTGTGCATCAACTAAAGAAGAACAAGTGTGAAAATCTGCAACACTTGAAAGGTAAATAAACGCTTGTCCTTCTACTATAAAGTGACACAAATCAATCAATGCTTATTATGGAAGTGTTTATCATTTTAAACATATTGCAAAATTAATAAAACTGATAGTTGAAGTCCAATCTATTTTTACAACAATAGGTCTGAAACCAACAGAGACAATTATTACTTATTTTAAGCATGCTGTAGTGAAATCCAGATACAGAATAACCTGCAACTGATCGTATTTAAATATTACGTAACAACCAAAACCTTATTATCAATGCCCGACAAAGATCTTTAAATGTTATATCCTGAGAACTTTTTTATATGTGTCTCTTGAGAATACAACGGCTCCTACAGTATTTTGTTAATGTGCTACAAACTCTTTATATTATAAACAAACATACTGATTACTGCACATAAGTTCATGACATTTACAAACATGTTAATTAAAAAACAAGAAACAAGTGGATAAAGTGAGCTATTACTAACAGAAATTAAAAATAACTTCTGTGCTCAGCTTAGTGAAAAATATTTTTTGTGAGGAACTCGGTGGTTTAGAGCTGCAGGTTTTAATGGACCAAACTGACTTCCAAAGACTATTATCTGTGCTTATATATATGAGCATAAATAAATATCTACAATAAATAAAAACAACACTGATTCTTCTCTTTCATCTTCCTGTAAGTGAAGAATTACAATCTTAATTTAAAACAAGACAAACCTCCAGTGCTTTAGAACAATGCTGTGGCTTCGTATTTTTCTTCTCCTTGTTAGTAATAATTTTCATGCAACTTACATGATTTTCGTCTCTGTCTTAGCTAACTCAGTGTGATTTGAAGGAATTTTATCATTAAGGACACTGAGGTCCTCGGTATTTAGGAGGATGTTGGGGCTTTAGCAACCTGCCACATGTGTAAGTTTCAGTTTTGGTGGGTATAGTAGTATTTCTTTTTTTTTTTGTGACCACATTTCTATTGGTTTTTCTCTTTTCTTTTTTTGGTGTGCTATGCCCTAGCCAAACTTTCAAATAAAATTCGATCGTAATTTATTATAAATCATTTTCGAACCTCTATTTACCCCTCCTATGATCCTGATTATAACTTAACCTGCTCTTTACCCCCGCTCTCTCATCCTTCTGTTGCCTCAGCCTTCACACCCCATACTCTTCCTATTCATACTTCTAAAGAAGGGGCATTATAAAACAACGAAAGCCACTGTTGTATATTAAGATCATGCAGATATTTCCATCTCATTACTACTATTTCTGTTGCTGCTGTTATTCCACAGAACAATGTCTTTGTTTGATGGCTTGATAAAGCAAGAGAAGAATCACCATTTAATAAGATAATGTTTGGAAGACCGTGTATCCAGAAGGTATTAAACCCCCGACATTCCCACAACATGTGTATGTATGTTCGGATTTCATTTTGTGAACATAGTAAACATACAGGGCTTGGAGGCAATTTAATTTATAATTTAGCAACTGATGGTTATAATTACAAGAAGTGAGTGGAATATTATTCCACACTCTCCTCCAGTCTATGTTCTATTCATAGCTTTTAAGGTCTATGATCCATACAGTAACAATGCCCAATGAACAACACAAAGCCCCTAAAGCCTGTTATTATTTCTACAAGTGGGTGAATAGGTAATGACTGAGTCCATGGAGCCCATATGTGCACATGGCAGTGCGCAACTGTAAATAAAAAAGAAAGATGATCCAGGTAAATTAAATCTATCTCTCAGGTCTTGGAATGACCTTCGTCCATATCTAAGAGGGTGTGAACGCCACAGTTTTTATGGGTTTTCCACCTGTTTGTATGATGTTATTATTGAATATTAGTGTATCACTATGCCACTTTGTTTCCCATTGGCCTAGCTTTCCAAAATGTTCCCATGTATAAATAGAATTGCCTATAATTGGTCCAAATTGGGTGCTACAATACTTATGTAATAAACCTGAAAAAAGCACATCTTCAAAGTATGTGGTGATATAATATGTTTTTCTAATTGGACCCAAAGTGTCTTGGTTTTTTTCCTTTCCATATAAATTTCTATTCCAATAACCCGCTGAGGGAGGCATTTGAAACATACTACTATAAAAAATAACCCTTGGGAGTAAGTTCACTTTTACAGTAGATATTCAGGCGGCTAATGATATTGTCAACCTTGACCATCTATCTAAATCCTCTGTAATAGATTTAGAAAGTTTTTCATAATTTTTGCCACAGTTTTGTCCAAAGAAGAATAAATATCAAGTCCCAAGTATCTAAAATTTGAAACCATTGGTATACCTGAATAAAGATTTGTTAGTTTGTTGATAGTATCTATTGTCATGTTTAGAGGAAGTAGAGAAGACTTTTCCAAATTGATCTGATAACCAGATATTGATCCAAATTCTTTGGAAGTCAGTACCTGGTCAAGATATATTAACAAGTCATCGGCATACAAGGATGTCTTATGAATGGTGTCCTTCACTGCTATCCCCTTCACTTCTTGGGAATTCAGTCAAAGGCTTTTTCCGCATCTACAGACAGCCCTGCACATGGTGTTGATAGAGTTTGCCCTAAATGTATAATATGCAGGAGACATCTCATATTGTCTGTGCTTAACAAAACCGTTTGGGGTCTTTACCTTTCTTATGTGAAACTGAGATAATTGCAGTGTTAATGTCTCTGTGAAATCTCCCTTTTTATATGGCTGTTTGTATCATATGTAATAAAAAAGAGCCCAGTTCATGCCAAAACTTTAGATACACCTCAGGGGGGATACCATCCCAACCTGGTGATTTACCCCGGTTCAATGCAGCATATAGTTCCTTTAATGTTATAGGAGAATCAAATTATTCAGCGTCCTCACTAGAAAGTGTCAGTATATTAAGCCCTTCAAAGAAAATGTCGAAGTTATTTCTTGTACACGGTTCTTTTCAAGAATGTAGTTTCATATAAAAGTGTTGAAACTCTCGGTTAATTAAAAATGGTTCATACAGCAGAACTCCATCATTGGACATAATTGATGAAATATCAGCCATTCGATCATTTTCACGTATTTAACTAGCCAGTATTTATCTCGCTCTATGAACTCAAAATTCAGCTCTTAACGTGTAACTAAGGCATTTAACTTGACTTTGACTTCGGATAATTCATTTTCAGGATCAAAATGCAAATAAATAAAAAGTAAGCAGTAAATATTAAAATTTTGTGTCTTAGTGCCATTATGTTTTTGATTCTGTGGCATATATGGTCTTTTATATACATTATTTGTGTGTATGTGTGTGTGCAAATGATCACAGATGTCACATTTGAAATAAAATGAAAACATATAATATACAGTATGTACTTCACCATAACCTTTGTCTTAAGGTGGCCCCTTTATTCGCTTCAGAAACATGTTTTCAGTAACTTTAACTTTCAGTAACACTGAAAAGAAGCTTTAGGAACATGTCTGGAAGTTAACACATAGAATGCTGTAACTGCACTTTAGTCATTTCTCTGAACAAAGTGGATAAAAACTCATCTTATCCATAAAAGTCTCACACAGGACTCACGACCCCAGTAAAATACATCTCCGATTCTCACATTATCACTATTAATTTAGGTCGTGATGGTTTTAAAGTATGAGAAAAAAAACATTATTGAACTATTTCTTCCTGCCCAATCCTTAATTAGACTAACCGAATACCTGCACAAGCTCACTGTCAGAACCAAAATTAAGATAAGAGTGAGATGTTGCTGAAATCCTCTGAATAAGATGTTGTTGCAAAGTAATGGAAAGTTTTGTTGCAGTGACTTACCGGGCTGTGAAGCTGTGAGAAGGCTGCTGGTACTGAGTCCTGCTGCAGCCTTCAGGAGCGCTGCTGCTGCTGCAGACTGACAGATCAGACAGAGAGAGAGAGAGAGAGAGAGAGAGAGAGAGAGAGAGAGAGAGAGAGAGAGAGAGAGAGAGAGAGAGAGAGACCGGCCTGGCTGACCAACATCAGCTCATGACAGCAGAGAGAGGCGCCTCAACATTCAGCCTCACATTCACACAAACCTGCACAGGTTTAACCCTTTCTTTACAGCTCAACTCATAAATAATTAAAATAGAGATTATTTTTTCACACCTGTGACATCATTGGTTTCCACTGATTTTCTACAGTATGAAAATCTATTAGCAAATAGTGCATTACTTTCTTTTTCATTTTTTTTTTTACATTACATTATCAATGCATGGTCTACTGTGATGGATTTAAAAAGTTAAGCTTATTGATTGTCGTACGGGACAGAAATGAAAGGAAATCAATAGGCCTATCTGCCTATAATCATTGTAAAAAATCCAAATAAAGACATAATCAATAGAATTAAAACTAGCCTCACAATTATTTTCATTATTGATTAATATGCAGGTGGTTTTCTAATGAAGTAATCAATTGGTATCAAAAAAGAAAGAGCTTGTGGTATTTGTGTAACCATTAGAAAATAGATAAATAGCTGCTCAGTGAGAACCAAACAAATTGAATTTCAAAAGTATTTGATACTGTTGTTCTAATCAATAACAGATGGTGGAGGAAAAAAACAAGACAATGAACTGAATAGCTCTGTGGAGGATGGTCATCATTTCCTCCTCGACGTTGTGGACGGTCCTGCAAACTGTGGCTAGTGGCATGGCAAAGATGTCTACTTTTACCCTGAAAAGGCTGCACAGGCAAGCCAGTAAACCGTGACCAGCACCTCAATTTCATGGCTCCATCTGTGGGCTTTTTGCCGGGGCAGCATCTGGACCAGCGTGTTGATGCTGTTGCTGGATAGCCTGGAGGGTGTTTTCAAGACAGCTCCAGAAAAGAACATGGCGAGGATAGACACATCTCTTTTTACAATTTTTAACATAGTTTATTAATTATTGTTATATTTATTTTGTAGTATATTTATTGCTTATTTATGTGTTTTTACTATTTAATATTTATTCAACTGTATTCTAATTTCTTAATATGAATTGTAAGTCTACCCTCTAACATCTGACCTGTTTGATCAGGTTCTTGTTTATGCTTTAGAAGGTTTCTATTTCTTTTATTGCTTGACAGACAGTTACTGTAGCCTACATGATTACTGTATTGCAGACATGAAATGCCCTGTTTGTGTTGAAGTGGGTCCTAGTTAATGACTAATGATGTACATGATGTACACAGATGAGGTACAGGTACTTCTTGCTTTGATGTATAGTGATGTGTGTGCGCCTAACTGTAAGAGGCCTGTCAGGCTGAGTATTAACCTCTTGATGTTTGAGCACCAAGAAGGCGAACGGCAGCTATGTATGCGGAATGTAGGCTAATCCATTTCGATATTATTAAACTATTAAAAGTATCAAACCCTCCCCTGTACTTGCCAGTTTAGTAGATGGACCTAGATAAAGCTAACGCAGTCTAATACAACAGCCCTGTAATGAATGTTAACCTCAGCAAGGTTATAATAAAGTTTTTTTTATGTAATCTGTTTATGAGAGGAGTTTGTTCATCCCATTTATATGAATGAGGATGGACTAAATATTAGAAATACCTCTCAGTTCAACAGCACCACAAACTACAGCTGAAAAAAATAACCTAAATTAACACCTTTCTGATATATTAAATAAAGACTTTATACAGTATTAAACTGCATTAGTTTTTATCAAGGTGTATCAAGTAAACTGTCAAGTCTACATATAAATAGGTAGACAGGTTAACAAAAAAGCATTAAATGTACAAAGCTAGAGAGACGTGCTAATATATCTCCTCTCCATCCTTTACTCCTAATCCTGGCTCTTCTTTGACGGCAGCGTCCTCTTCAGCTTCTTTGTAAAGCAAACCGAAAAAAATAGCAATCAGCGTGTGATCCATTTCCATGTTTTTTGTCTACTTTTTCTAATGTTTTAATTTTGTTTCTACTCATTTATTCCTTCACCAACGTCCACAACAACAACCTTCCACAACCGTTTTCCCACCATTGGCTTTTTATATGTAGGCTACAGATCTTGGAACACTTAATAATATTTTTAAAATGAAAACAAAAAGAGGCAGGGTTGTGTTTTATGTTATATTTTGTTTTATTTTATATACAGCGAGGATAACCAGAGTAGACACGTCTTTTTTCTCACTTTCTTTATTGTACACATGTTCATATGCAGAAGTACAAATAGAAACATATGAAAACAAAAACAAAAAAGAAGACAAGAACAAACAAAAAAAGATTACATTTTACAATGCCAGAGTGTGTTATATGCCGCATTTTATATTTCCTTAATAACTTAAAGGTCTTAATGGCTTTTGTGTTTTTAACATTAGATAAAGTGGTGCTATATTGTTTAAATTAATTAATAAAGTGCAGGAAAGTTGGCTTGGTTCCTCACCATTTTTTCTTATGAATATGGAATTTTCCAAAAATAATAAATAGTTGTATGACATAGAGCATGTTATTTTCAATCTAATCCTGACATATCTATTTCAACATTTATCTTAAGTTTCCTTTGTAGAAAGAAGATATATGGGAAATACTCCACAAAAATTTACTGGATAAATTCTATACAATATCTTGAAAGACACTTCCTTAAACTTGTTATTGATATAGTATTTATCACAAATATCCCATGCTTTCTCACACTGTAGATCATTAAATAACAAAAACATCTAGATGATGAAACAGTAGCACAACTATGTGTGTTCCTAATATGTTTGTTAGAGCACATCTCTTTCAATATAGTAGTTTCACCAGTATAAATATTTTTCCACACCATCTTCAAAATTAAAAGGTAGGTCTACAGCCCCAGAGTTTCCTATGAGGACACTTTCTGGTATTGCATCAAAAACAATTGCATACTCCTTTGTTTTTATAGGTATTTTGAATTCATCAAGAAATTAAGAAAATAAGATAATAAATCCATTTAATCTTAAACAAGTTATTAAGAGAGCTAAAATCTAGAATTTCCAGACCTCCATCTTTGGTCTTTGGTGTTACAAAGCACTTCCCTTCTTTAAATAATGAGACTTTTAAGTTGTAGAGCACCTTATCTGTGGAACATCAAGTGACAAAGCAATATATACAGATCTGATTATTCCTTCTGCTTTGGATAATAGTGTCCAACCATATAAAGATAAATCTCTCATTAACTGGAGGCGATAGTTTTTTTCCTAGGATGGCAAAGTCATGACCCGCCCTACTCTGCCTTTGATTGGCTAGTACTCGTTGCCTTCGTTGGTTGGGTTGGTTAGGTTTAGGCATGAGGACTGAGATTGGTTAGGGTTAGGGTAAGAATATTAGGGTAAACCAATCAGAGGCAGAGTAGAGTGGGACATGACTTCGCCATCCTAGGAAAAAAGTATCGCCTCCAATTAACGAGAGAAAAACAAAAAAAACATTATGGCTAACCGGAGTATCGTACACGTATCGCCAGGACGAGTTGAGATGGTGACGTCATCAAGCTCGCTGCTGTTCCAGCTGCAGAATGACCCTTTAACGTAACATGTTACTTAGCAACGCAGGCGGCGGGAATTCTGAAGTACAGGAACTAGCTAGCTTGCTGCTACATTGACTGTATATAAATAGAAATACAGCATATTACATATATACTGTATGTTTATATGCATTCAATGGATAGCTATTACAGCAGTCTATATTTATATTTGAACCTGAAAAACAAGATAAAAAATACAGTAAATTCTCAACTAATATTTAATTTGATTACAGATAGCATATTGTTGGCAAGCGGTCACAGTATAATTAGTGGTTAGTTCATCAGTTTGCCTGTTGCAATGTAGCTAGGTCAACTTGTTAAAACTAATCTAACTACATAAACTACTGTCAAGACAGCCGGCAATTGATTAATCTAGAGATTAAGGATTATATTTAATATTGCAGCAACACTTGTACCAGTCTTTCCCTGAGAAGATTAGTTTTTCAAACAGACAATAAAGTGCTCTAATAACAAAAGTTTACCTGCCAGTTAAATTCTTATCTTGCCTAAAATATTTTGTTACTAAGAATTTACTTGTCTTTCAAGGTCATACTGATTTTAGTAGACATGGTCAGTCAATATTAGCTCAATGCTTATGGTAACAAAACAAAAAACAGTATTCATCAGGCCCTGGCTGTCAACAAATACATCTCTATATGTATATCAGGAAATGTAAAGCAGGTAAACTTGTAGACTACATATGAATGTAGTCTAAAATCTGGTTTCATGACTAACACTACAATTGCTTTACCATAGTAAATAGTTTAAATGGCTGTTTAAAATTCCAAGAAAACATAACTACATTCGGTAAATTTCAACAAACACAACATACATTTTCATGTACATTTTTTTTTAATTGAAGTGTCACAAGTCATTTAGACCAAAAATACAGTACTAACAGTGTTGTTGACACAGTCACATTTAGGTCCCAGGTACAGGTCCACTGCTACAGTGATTATATTTGAAAGACAGAGAAACAAAATACAGTAAAGAAAAACTGAATACACTGTGATAGATAACTTGAACAGATGAGAAGCAAGGATGTAAGCAAGACGTGTTATGTATAAAGACAAAGTCCTCATAATAAAATCGAGGTTGTGAATGAGGGAAAAATTAACTTATTTACAAAACATTTATAAATGGTGTTTGAGGAAAAACGGATAGCTATACACAACATTTGTAAGTCCCACAGATAGAGAAGTATGCTGATAAATATGAGGTGTTGCATTTGTCTAGCTTTAACAACCACAAAACAAAAGATCATACCAACAGTGAACAAAAACTGTACAGTCGATCATAAGTTTAAAGGACCAGTGTGTAAGATTTAGTGGCATCTAGCGGTGAGATTGCAGATTGCAACCAACTGAATACCCCTCCCCCTCCACTTCCAAGCAGGTACTGTAGGAGAACCTACAGTGGCTGCGAAACTCGTGAAAACGCAAAAGGCCCTCTCTAGAGCCAGTGTTTGGTTTGTCTGTTCAGGGCTACTGTAGAAACATGGCGGTTCAACATGACGGCCTCCATGGAAGATATAATATAGATATATATATTATAGATATAAAGGATTCATTTTAAGCTAACGAAAACAAAAATGATTCTAATTTTCAGGTGATTATACACCAATTAAAACATACTTATGAATATTATATTCCATTTCTGAAAAGTCCGTTCCGCTAGATGCCATTAAATTCTACACACTGCACCTTTAAGTCTGCCAAAAATGACGTCACATTATGTCAGCCAAGACTTGCACAGCTTAATTACTCCTATACCCTACATGGTTTGATTATAATTTTTAGTCATGGAGGGCTTTAAAGCAAACATTCACATTGTCATACATGGCTCTTAGCTGAACAATTCTTTAGTGTTGCATTAAGTGTGCTTTGCTTTTTGAGTGACACATACATGGTGGAAAGTAGGAATTACTGACGGAGTTACACAACACAAGCTAAAGTCCTGCGTGTGAAATATTCTGATATGAGATTCTCTTCAGCTGAGTAATTAAGTAAATGTAATCGAGAACTATCGTTTTCCAGATATACATAAATAGAATTATTCACACTACATAAACTGTACATTTCTGTACCCTGAACACGTCTTACTGCCCTAATAAGACCTGTCTCAAAACAGCACAGATGTTAACACTTACACAAGCTTGAGCAATGTCTATATTGCAATAAACATGAATATCATATTATTATAAATGTCATATTCAGCCGCTGAAAAGCTGTTCATTTAAACAGCTCCATTCACACTGCCCACTAGCTCACCAGGTCAAAGAAAATTCAGGGTTTTGTTGATTGATCCTCAACCCTCAAGATTGTGCAATTAGGCAACAATGCTTTTCAGGGGCGCTTCAGAACGTTTTATAAATACAAAGAACACATTAAATGTAGAACCTTGTTTGAGAAAGTCTTAGAAATGGAGATACGTTTAGAAGAGTAATAGTTTCATGAAACTAATTAGGGCCAAAGCATTTGCAAAACTGTTCATATTTCTGTATGGTCTATGGTCTAATTTAGATGCTTTGACCTACAAGATAAAAAGGAAACTCCAGAATTGACATTAATGCCTTATTTTTGCACATGACACTTGTATTCCAGTTATGAGTCATGAGGTTCTACGTATATCAAAGTAGATTTTATATTCTCAAGGGTTCAATTAATGCAGTTTAATTATTATATTTTCCCACTTTCTTCTATGCATATAGTCCAAACGTTAACACTGACAAACTGTCCAAAATTAAAGACTGCTGACTTTAAAACAGCTGATAAAATCACTGATTTTGTAAATGAAACTAAGTTAATTCCACCTTGAAAATAAAAAAGTGCAAACTTGGGCGTTTTGAACAGCTAAATAGATAAAAGGAAATATCTGAATGGCAGACAGTCGGGAATACTAGCCTTAAAATCTTAGCTCGTGTAGAGCAGGCTACACGTTTTGCTAAGTGACAGCTCGCGTTATTCTGCCTGCCATTCAGAAACTTTTCAGCTTTTAGCACCTGCAAGGTCATTGGCTTACTAGTAAATAAAACCTTGTATAAAGAGGATGTTTTTCATTTAGTGCATATCATGAATTCACTGCCAGAGGCGAATAAATATCATGCTACTCTAAATAACATCTTGTAACTATCTGGTATTACTGTTTGGGCAAACCACACCCTTTATAATGTTTTCACAAGGACACCTTGGATCGATTGTATTGCACACATTAATAAGGTCCACAGACCACACCTTTTCATCCAACATCCTGCCGTCTACGCCCAGCGCCCGCTGGACACAATACTTCGGCTGAAGGAGAAACTTGTGTCCGAACTTTTATGCTTTCCCCAAGCACCGAAGGGCACCACGATAATTGTGCTATTGTCTTCTGTGCCATACTGAAGAGCCTGAGAGAGAAGAGATCCATCCATCCATCAACATGTGCGTAAAGGTCTGCTTATAGCTTACAGCTGAGATAAATTTGCGGGCTGAAGTTTGTGGACACTTTGGATGAACAACTGTCTTAGTGCCCAAGCTGAAGTAATGCAACATTCATAGATCTCCATTTAAATGTTTACTCTTTTTTAAGATCCACATTTAAATGGCTCATTTCCATTTAAATGTGGCTACACTTTATCACACAACACATGAACCACTGAGGCACTGGAAGGTAATACAAATTGATTTTTGCGTGGCAATAACTTTACTCTCAAAATCTAATGTAGAGCAAGAAATTAGAGGTAAAATAATGGGAATTATAGGCACATACTGCATGCTGCTAACATTAAATTTCAATGACTTTTCAACGTGTGCACAATACTGCCTTTATGTAGGCAATTTCCAAACATGAGAGAAAGATCGGGAATTCTCTGAAATATTAAACATAAAAGTTCATCATATAGAAGATAAATTTGTATCCATTGTGGGGTTTCACTATGGGCGTATCATAAACCAGTATAAAATTCCTACCTGGTCAGATATTCTCTGTGCTGCCTCTTTGGGGTCGTGGCACTGGTTGATGACATCGCAGATCTCCTGGCTGTTCATAATGAAGTTAATGCCGTCTGTGGTCAGTGCCAGGAAGGAGTCATGGACATGGGTCAACTAAAGAAAAGGGCAAGCAATATTTAACATTTATAACTTTTTAAAACCAGTGGTACTGAATTAATGCTGTAATTTATAAGAGGGATGATCAGAAATTCAACAAAACTTTGAATCAAATTGTAAATTAATACCTTATTATACAGTGTCTTTATAGAGATATTTAGAGTTTGGAGCAGATGTGAAAATGCGCTTTGCTGTTTATTCAAAATTAATATGACAGAAAGGAGAACATTTATACAAAAGTATATCTAGATGAACAATATTTACTATAAAATATTCACATCATCATATACATACAGATAAGGATAAAAATATGGACTGGTTCATATCCAAAAATAAGATAATTAAGTGTTAAATACATTTGTTGTCAATAGTCTATGTTGCCGTTATTTCACTGTACATACATTTAACACATATTATTTAGGCTATAATTCTGTATGAATTAGCCTTAAACACCCAGTGGACCAAGTTGTGACAGAATAGATTTTTATGAACTTACTGATATTCTCTTGGTCTCGGGCTCAGCAATGACGCCCATGTTCTTCAAGTCAAAGTCTCCAATGCTGCGTGTCATGGCCAACCTGCCGTTGACGTTTGGCTGTCCAAGACTATTCCAGGTAATGAAACCTCCACTTCTCTTTATCCTTGTGGCAAGTGCAAAAGGGGCAGAGACATAAACAAAGAATGAGTTTTTTTTTTTACAAATATCCCTCTAAAGCTAATTACTGCAAATACCATCAGTGCTTATAGCACAACTTCCACAACCTGATTCAAGTGAATGAGAAGGTGTGGCCAAACTTTTGACTGGTATGTGATGCGTAACATGCAAGTGTAACCTATTTCACAGATAAATAACCATCATGTTTCATATTCCATCCCCTCACTGAGGTGCTTTGTCTAAACTGACAAACGTCTGTGTACCTCTCTTTCTCGTCCTTCCTCTCAGGAGTGTGGTCGACAGTGAGTTTAAGGGCCTTGCCCTTGCGACACAGCATGGCGCGGCTGTCACCTACACTGCCCACCACCAGCTCAATGCCGTCCCTCAAAAGTGCCACAGTGGCGGTGCTTCCTGCATTCATCCCAGGTACTACAGAGACATAAAAAGAAACATCAGAGGAGGAATATGCCATTGTGGTCCACACAAAGAAGTCACTGTTCACAACAATCACATGGTGTGTATCTCACACTCTCACATCCATCACACACTAAAACACATGGGTGGGAAGTCATATAGCGGACTTATAGTGAACTAGGAATTACACAGTAAACAATAGAGGAGGCAGTCACACATGCAGGTCGAACTGTTTCAGCAGAGTTGAGGTCCAGAGCAAATGTTACAGCAGAGTGCAGTCTAACTGAAACTAAAAATAATAAATGTTAACAACTGACACAAAACTTATCAGTGTCCAGTACTGGTTTTGATGTTAGTAACACATAAACTCATCTTAAAAAAAAAAAACTTTCTTGATACACACTGAGAAAGGTGATTTGTTTTATTTCTTAGTTTTGCATGCATTTATCTAACATTACAAATGTTAAAAAAAACCAAAAAAAAAAAAAAACCAACTACGTATCTGCCATAAAGAAAGTTATATCAAATTGAATTACTCTGTACTCGGTAAAGGTATTAAATAACAATTCTCATTAATGCTGGCAAACAGTAAGAGGTTACGTTTACATACTGTAGAACACAGCAGCATGTTTCCAGCCAACTTTATAAGTGTCTGGATTGATTGAGCAGTAGATATTTAACTGCAATGCTGTTTAATGAGCCAGCATTAAATGTCACTAAGTAGATTCATCTGCTGAAATTTGTAGGCCTGCATTCAACCTTTCTCGTGCCGAAGAAGTAACTGCAGATTTTAAGCTATGTGTTTTTTCAGCCTATTCTACATATTAAACATGCTGCATCTCATGGACTAGATCTGTCGCTGACAACATACAGTACATTTCATACAACTTCTCAAACTGAAGCACTGTCTCACAAGAAGCTTTGCATACACTTGGTGAGAGTAGAAAGAAAAGGAAGAGAGCAGGAGAGAGAGCGAGGAGTTAGAGAAAGTTAAGGAACCTTCCAGTAGTCCAGGATTTAGGACCCGCTGGACTCTCCTTCAATATCTAGCCTCTCGTCATCCACATTGGTGCCAAGGGCCTCCAGCTCTTAGCTGGGTCAGCAGCTGCCGTAGATAACATGCACACACACACACAGGCATATTGGGACATTTCACACAGCGTGGCTGATGTATGGCCACATAACAGATATACTAGCTTTCATATGAACAGATGCCTTAATCAGACAAAATGTCGGCTGAGAAAAGTCAAGCTAATTTGAAAGCTTTCTATATGACTAGGGAAAACCTGCAGATCAAATGATTTGTTGGGTAAAACGTTTTGCATGTATTCTTAGAGAGAATTTAAATGCCAGTGCTAATTAGTACACTCTGCAGTATGAGAAAATATCAAGAGATGGGTGACAAATAAAAGGAAAAACCAACATAAAGTGTCTTGGCAAGGTGGTGGTCTCCAGAACTTCAAGATTAACACAGATTCAACACATCTCTGGAGCTCTACTAGAGAAAGGAACACCATTCTTCTCTCATTTGGTATTTTGATGATGGTGGTGAACGCACCGGTCCAAAATCTCCCATAGGTGTTCAACTGGGTTGAGACCTGCTGACTACACAGTATACGACTCGCATCATTTTTATACACATGAAACCGTTCAAGCGGCCACATTTGTTATGTTTATCCACACATGTATCCAGGTTTTTCCCTTTATTTGTTGCCCGTTTTCATGTTTAGCAGCAGTACCGGAAGCAGTGAAGCATTAGTGTCTGTCCTGCTACTTGTGGCTGGTTTATTGTTCATTAAGTAACTTTGGGTTAAATGACAGACCTCTGACCAAATGTGCTCGGGTCAGGTCACTTGGGAAATCCAAGGCTTCAAAGCCTAGGTAAGATAAGTCAGTTAAGTTTTGAAAGGAGAGTTAAAAAAAAGTGGCATTACATCATATATGTGTATATATACACAGAATGTCTATGTACATGTAAAATGAAAGAACTTACCGTTTGGAGAGAAGTGTAAGTGCTTTGCAAGAGCTTTGTCTACTTCAAGGAAGGCTTTAGTTAAAACTAGCTCCAGATTGTCCTCCTCTGTCACAAGGTCCCTGAAACAACAACCAAAGAACTACAATGATCAGAATATCAACTACAAAAGAATGAATTTTTCTTGATATCATCTCATATTTGCAGACATTCAAACTGTTGATCATACAAATATTGTATGTAATGATTCGCTTACTTGATGAATTTCTCCATGTATTTGTCACAGAAGTCAGCTGCGTCTGGCCCACCATGCCCATCAAACACAGCAAAGTAGAGGATGTTGTCAGTCATTTGGGAGACCTGGAAGCGGTCTTCATTCTCCTTGCGTTGACCGATGAGCGAGGCACAGCCTACCTTAGATAGGCTGACCTTAGGAATGGGTTTGCCGTAGCGGATACTAGAAGGCAGCAGGATGGGCTCATCAATACGATTGTCCCAGATGCCAAATGAATCCCAAGTGGTGGGGCGGCCACTGCTGTCGGGATCAAAGCGTGTGTTGCTGTATCGTTTTCCTGAAGGGCTGTAAAGGTGTCTCCGGAAGATTGTGAACTGGAGGTGGCTGTCTTGCTGGAATGGGAGTGGGACTAGTGCCATTTGTAAAAGCCCACCGCGAGCTGCATGGGGCCCACCGCACCTTGCCAGACGCGCAAGACAGGCTCCTGACATCACCCTGACAGCACAAACACTGGAGAATCACTGGATGCAGAGGGATGTGCTGTCCAAACACTGAAAGAAAAATAGGTTAGTTAGATACAGAATTTACAAAATATAAGCTCAGACGCTACCGAATCTCTTATCAAGCCTTTAATCTCTCCTCACTCCTTTTTATAAGCGAAGAGCCATGGAAAATATTTAGGTTGCAGGCTTCTCATTTTTAGCCAACTGTCGCTGTCTCTGGTTAATACGAAATACTGTTCATCACAGCACAGATTAGATCAGCTGTAATTAACCTTAATTACATAATGGCTAAGATTTGGCTGTTCTCTGGTTGATGTGCTCTTTGCAGCTGGTGTCTGTATTGAGCCAAAGCTTGACTGCGAGTGAAAAGACTCATCACTCTGTAACACCACTGTATGACTGCAAGTGATCTGTGTGTTTTTGTTGTTTAACAGAGTGGCGACTCGTCTCAAAACAACTGATTTCACTAGCTTATCAAATCACTTTAAGAATCTCCCAGTTAAACTTTGATTCATATCAAGATTTTAATCTGATCAATTTAATAGTTCTAAATCAGGACCTTCAGTATTTGGAGAAAGTAGCTCTTGAAGTAGAATATGTTAACAGCTGTTCATTGAATGTATCACATACATTTAATCAAAATTTCATATATTACGCTGCTCATCTCATTTTTAGGTTGTAAGTACAAATTTTGAATATCAGGACATAAATTTGGCTGCCACTAAAGTCTGTAGTGTTTCTGCCTTCTCAGCCAACAAAGGTGATTAAATGTCTTTGACCTGTAATTATTTTAGCCTTTTTACTTTACTTTCTACTTGCAAATGTTAAACGGTAAACCTAACAACATCAAGAATAAAATGCTATCAAACCTCATCCCTGATTGCCATCGACCCTGTGTTATTCAGGTTAAAGGTCAACCAGAAATGATTACTGAATGTTTTGGATTCCTATTATCACAGAACAGACAAACAGGTTTAGAATATATGATGCAAACCCTTTACCTAAGGTAAACTTAAGGTGCTTAAAACAGTGTTGAAGTTATATAAATGGATTGAAGGTGCCAAGAAACTGGTGAAACTGCACCATGTTAAGCCTTAAGTTGAAACAATTAATTGATTGATAGAAAATTAATTGGCAACTTATTGATATTTGATTGTTTCATTTATCAACATGCTAAACATTTGCTGGTTCCAACTTCTCCAATATGAGGATTTAATGCTTTTCTTTCACATATATAAATATCAAAAGGATTATCTTTGGGTTTTGGTCCGTTTGTCGAATAAAACAAGCATTTTGCTTACATAATCTTTTGCCCTGCAAAACTGACATTTGACAAAACTGTTAATCGAAAATAATCAGCATATTAACCAATACTGAACACGATAATTACATATTTAAAAGCTGACCAGGATTTAATCAAAATCTAACCGATTAAAATATCTTTATGTAACAATCCTTAACTTTTCCGTGTAAACTTGATCTTATTTCATAGACAAGGTAGCATTGTGTGTATTCATGATTGAAATTTTAGGCCTGTTTCAATCTTGTGTTTGCAGTCATTATAAATACATATACAAAATATAATATAAGTAAACATTTTAACCGCATCGGAAAATATTAACAACACACTTATACACATATATACAAGTGTATAACCAATATGCACTGTCATTCTGTTCAACAGGATTCACAAAATCACAAAATGTAGCATTTGAATTACATCAAGATAAATGTTTTTTTTTTTAGAAAAACAACGTTACATGAATGATGCAACTCCTGACAGTCATATAGCTAGCTTCTTGTGCTAATAATATATAGGTTATCCAGTGATATATAACACCTAAGTGCCACACGGGGTGTGACAATTTCAGTCAGAATACTTTAATAGCCGTAAGTAACAAAGTTATCGCAGTGATGGAGAAAAGCAGCATACTAACGTTAGTTTGGTTTCGATGGTGTTAACATTACCTTGCTAGCTACATAACGCCAGCGATCTTTAGCTAGCTAGGTAGCTAGCATTAGCTATGATTTCGCAGTTTGTCCAACATCACGGACACAACCCTCTTCACCTTTCTGTGGACTATATTAATAAAAACCCATACCGTTGATGTTTTAGATTTATTAGAGTGATTTAATCCTCTTCTGGCTACTTGAGAAGTAAGTAGCTAATAACTGAATTAAACCGCCCTCGTCTCCTCTCAGCGTCTTCAATGTTATCAAACAGGGCCTGTGATGTCCCCGCGCCAATCAGCGTGCTAGAAACGTCTACACCTCCTCGACGCCCCACGTATGGTGCACATGATTGGTCGATAAGACGAGTAATGACAGCTGTGTGCACCAATCATTGATCAGCAACTTTGGCCTCCGCAGCCAGTCAGAGAAGTAATTCATGCATGGCATTACCATTTCTGGGAATGGAATTTCTTCAACTTACTGACTTCCACAAACACTCTTCCTGCTTCATGACTTCAAAGTTGCTGTTCTGCTCAGATCGGCCGAATTTTCTTATGAACCTGTGTTATTCATCTGGTTTATAAGTTTATAGGAGGTTACAAGGTCATATTTATTGAGATTTATATGAGGCTTGTGTTTACATCGTTATCTACTGTACATTTATGAAGAGTCATGTAAAAGATTTGATGTCATCTATAAGAAAAAAACCCTGAGAATATATAGTGGGGCATTTCACACTGCTCCAATACCTGCCCTGTTGATAGAAATGGGAGAGATGCCCTTGAAAATTAGAAGATATAAACTTGGATTAAAATACTCTATGAAAATAAAAGGACATGGTGAAATATTTCCAACAAAATGCCCACTAGCTTAACACTGGAAATTCCTGGAGCAAGAGCAAGAAAAGCCAAAACAAACTTGGGGAAATAAGCTAAAATCTATTGTGGAGAAAATTGGTATTATTAATATTATTGTGTGCCCTCCAGTCTGTTGGACAATTGTACTATCATGGCTAATCCCAGAACCTGAAGTTGATCTATGCATACTGCATAATAACAAGAAAGAAATCAGTGGATATAGTCAAGGAAGTTAAGTCCCATCTGTAACATGAATGGGGATCGTATTTACAGATTCATACAGAAGGATCCAGAGAGTGGGAAAGTGGCATTTGGAGAAACCATTCCTGAATTAAGAATTAAAAAGGGACATATAATTTCAGATCAGATGTCAGTATTCACGGCAGAGATGCTGGCAATATTATGGGCAGTTTGGTGTGTAGGGGACAATAAACCAGACAACTTAGTCATATACAATGATTCAGCAGCAGCTTTAACTACAATAAGAGAAATCAAATCCAAGTCCAGACCTGATATACTGACAGAGATTTATCAAGCATTATACAGAATTCACAAAGCAGGGTGTGAGCTGGGTTTTATTTGGGAACCAGCTGACATGGGTGTAGAGGGAAATGAGGAAGCAGATTACTTGGCAAAGAACGCTGCTCATGAGGATAAAATAGAAATTGCCCTACAATACGGACTGTCAGAATACACTTCAGTCATAAATAAGTCAGTAAAAGAAATGTGGCAGAATACATGGGGAAAAGAAAAGAAAGGGAGGTCTTACTTTACAATACAGAAAAAGGTGGAAAAAGCAAAAAGCAATTTTGCCTACGACACAAAAGTTTCACTTGTCATAACCAGGCTGAGGCTTGGGCATTGTGGGTTTAGGAGTGGGCTGGCTTGGACTGGGAAACACCCGGATGGCGTCTGGAGGCTCACAGACAGTAAGACACATCCTCATCCAGTGCATGAATTACTCACATCAAAGGAGGAAGCTGTTCAAAGATCTGGAAACAGCTGGAGAAACTGTTTTTACTCTGCGCATTTTACTCAACTTGGATAACTGGACTAAAAAGAAGAAACTGTTGGAATATTTGTACAGTACTGGACTATAAAACAAAATGTAAATAACTGTCAAAAGGAACATCAATAACAGTAGAGGGCAGCAATACGCCATTGTAGCATCAAACCTGCCTAATCCAAAGAAGAACGAGGTGTTGCTGCTTTGCAGACAGGCCACAATTATCAAAATCTGCACTTCTTTCTATGAATGGGGTAATTTTTTTCTTTACATCTATCGAAATGAGCAACCCTCTCTGAACAATATGGAGGCCCCATTTTTAGCAACAGCTCATATGAAAAATAAAAATACAGTAGGATAAAACATTTGCAATGCAAATATTAGCTAGCTGCAATTCCTAAACATATCACAGAATCTGACGGGTCACAGAATTTGCTGTAACACCTGCACTTCCTGCTCGGCGGGCCAATCGTAGCTTTTCTTCATGTGACGTTGAGTGACGTAGCCAGCAGTGGCGTTTCCTCGTTTGTTTTCCGAGCTCAACTGAAATCAAACGCCCAATATCAGAATGCATCTGTGCAGGTAACATCGTGTTTTATTTCTGGACGAACGACCTATATTACATTTCTGTTTTACTCACACTTAAGATGTCGGTTAACCAGTGGATTCAATGTTTCTCCTCCCTAAGACTTACAGTCAGGGTTGCTGTAGCTCGCTAAGGTTAGCGTTAGTTAGCTAACTATTAACTATTATTGCTTGTGTGGGTCTACAAGACGTTTTCCGGTTCCGCCACTAAACTGTTTACAATCTAATAATGTCAGTGGAGATATTTGGCTACGGCTGCTGACTGTGTTTATCATGTTCATCCTCTTCACTTTCTCCCCAACAGCAAGCTAACGTAAATGTCCTTTCAGATGAGAAGGCTGGACCATTTACAGTTTACACATAAACATAGCGACTAACTGAACGGGATTCATATTAAACTCATTATTGCTGCAATGTTTGCTAATATTAATAGCCACAGATAATAAACTTGGATTCAAATAGTTTCCTAGCATCTCAAAACCAAGTTAGAGATGTTATAGCAAGCTACGAGCATGACGAGCATAACGTTACTTATTCATGTGTTAGTCACAGTGGTGGAAAGTAACTAAGTACATTTACTCGAGTATTGTGCCTAATTTAAGATACTTGTACTTTACGTGAGTATTTCCATTTCATTCTACTTTAATTAGACTACATTTTTTTAGCAAACAGCTTTTCAAACGGGGCTCAGAGTGACAACAAAGAGGTCAAATTGGGGTCTGATATGGTTTTTGACATGAAGTCATTTTGTTACTTCTGGTCTGAAAACCTCTAATGAGTTTGATGAGGTGACTCCTGTGTGGGATCGTCCCATGTGGATGACTCCATGCTGCTTGCACCTCTCTTTCTCTATCTGTCTCCTGATTTATTCATGTTTTTTTTTTTTTTTTTTTTTTTAAACTGTTTTATCCCCATTTGTTTATTACCTTTGGCTAACTCAGTAACATGCATGCTGCGTGTGGATTGACATTAAGGCGGGCCGTTTGGAGCTGCTTAAGCAGGGATTACACTGACAGGATTTATTTAAACACACTGCCTGTTCCTCTGTCATAACGCCGCTTACATCATTCTCACACCCAATCACGTTCCCACCTCTAAACCCATCCTTCTTTCATTCTTAAAACATTGTCAGAGTTCACACATGGAGCCCAGTGATCAGTATGCGTTCCTAATGAAGAAAGATGACATAATCACTCTGTTGTTTGTTTCTTTCAGGGTTGGAATTCACATGAAGAGGAGAAAGCGGGGCTGCTCTCAAGCCTGAACAATTTTGTCTTCCTCCATCTGGACATCACTGTCTCTGCCTCTTCAGATCGGTGCTCATCCCCTCTCCTTCGCCAAACATGCTGTGTTGGGGTAATGCGAAAGAAGGACAGTTGGGTATTGGTGTGGAGAGGAACCCCATGTTTGAGCCAAGGAGCTGTCAGGTGTTCAGTGGCAGGGGACTGATAGAGGTAGCCTGTGGAGGACAACACTCAATGTTCCTGCTGCATGATGGCAGTGTGTACACATGTGGCTCTAACAGCTGTGGGCAGCTGGGCCATGACAAACAAGGGACTTCCCCAGGTAAGCTTTCAGCGTGAATGACTGATTCACTTCCTTTTGGTTAACCATTACAAATTGTAGGTTGTTGCACCCCCTTGCAACACTGCTCGGTGTGTGTGGAAAGTTACAAAGCATGTGTGACCATGACATGATTTGTTTACAAAGGCTGTCCATATTGCTAGTGCTTGAGTCGGTGGCCTAATACAAGTGGAGAATTTATTCCCTCTCTCATTGGTGTTAAATAATATATTTTGACTTCATTTCTAAGCCTTTTTTTATTCATATTTCAAACTTCCTAAATGAATAAAAGTGATATTAAACTAAAAGTGGCAGGCCATGTAGCAGTTACAACCGGATGTGCTACGGTAGAGTCAAATCTTTATGTGAGAATATCTCAAGATGGCGTGGCTCTAACATTTCCATGTTTATGTGGAACTGAGGTAGCTTCTCAAATGTGAGGTGAAAAGTCTTCTACAGGTCTTAGCAAGTCCAGTTAGTCTGTTTTCATGTCTGCTAGATGTGATATGACCTGCATGACTGATGACCTATGTAGATAAAGTTACCTGGCAAAAACATGGTGATAACACAAGATTTATTCAACAATTCATGTATTTTATTCACTTGTGTTATATGCAGCACAACATTACTCTGGCTGCAAAATTGACTGCAGAGAGAAAATGTCAATATTATTAAAATAAATACACATTTTGGTCAATGTGTCTCCATTTCTAGGTTTTTTTTTATTGGAAGCATGAGATTGCACAACTAGCCTCATAGCCATGTCTAGATTTGAGACAATTATAGCTTGTAAAGTGAATCTACACAGTGGTTGGTCTGTGTTGGTGTCATGTGAGCATGCATTTGTATTATATAGGTCTGTGGGTTAACCTGTTTTGAACCTGTTTGAAAGCAGGAAACCACTCAGGAAACAACTGTACAGTTTTTCATTGTTTGCTTCACACATATTTCCTACTGCATTTCTCCGTTTTCTATTATTTGACATCAAGTATTGTGTGGAGACAAGCCCACTTTTACGGTGTAGTTGAAAACAAAGATGACTTGACGTTTTTCTGTGTATTAATGGTATTATTCCTTCTTAGCATCTAAATCTGGGGGGTTACTATGTTATCACATACAGTACATTAATGTTTTCCTGCTTAGGTAATTTGAAGAGAATGTATCTAAGTTTGTGCTGTGAAAAATATTGTTGATGAGATAGACTGCAGATGTTAAATGCCTTCTATGGGTTGGGTTTATGAGGACATCATGAATGCCCTCTGTGTCATCAGATCCTAAAATAAGATTAAGCACCAGTAGTCAAGTAAAACGGACATCTAGCTATTTGTAAAATGAACATTTACAGCACCAGAATCAAAGCATTGCATATTTTGATGTCTTGTTTTTCATGCAACTGTTTCTGTGATAGTCTGACAAGCTCTTCCTCCTCTCCGCAGAGCTAGTAGGAGCCCTGGACACTCAGAAGATAACAATGGTGTCGTGTGGTCGGGCCCACTCTATGGCGGTGAATGAGCAGGGCCAGGTGTTTGCCTGGGGAGCTGGTGAAGGGGGGCCAGCTCGGTCTGGGGACTGCAGAGCTGGCTGTTCGAATCCCAAGGTAACTGTGTACTATATATGGATAGTAGCATTAGAGACAGAAAAGAGAAGACTAGGGATCCACAGTAACAATGCAATGACTGCTTATGTTTCCATTAAAATATAATTGAGGTTAAATGTAAAGAATTATCATAATGACTTTTTTTAGATGCAGTCAGTTGCCTGAAACCAAATTAGCTTTACAGGATTTTGGACTTGATGATCAAATGCTTTTTGTGTTTTCCTCAGGTTGGTCAAAAGGCTGTGCGACCACCGCATCTCTCAAGTAATGTGTGGGAATCAACACTGCATCGCACTTTCTAGAGGTGTGAAAGGCACAATCTCTTCATAATACACGACTATATCACTCTTTAGATCATATCATATCCACACACTGTACATCCAGAGTGATTGCAGTTCACATCTGGTGTCAGAATACACCTCAAATTCATCATGAGTGACAAATTGTGTTTATTTTGTCACGTTATCTTCTATGTTGAGATTGGAGATGGTTCGGGGTTAGGTGAAGGTTGGCTGTAGATAAAGGTATTTGAGAAAATTATGATGTTTAGGACTTACAGTTAACAGTGTTCTCCTGTGCTTTCCAAACTCGTAGATGGCCAGCTGTTCACGTGGGGCCAGAACACCAGTGGTCAGCTTGGTCTGGGGAAAGGAGAGCCCAGCAAGCTGTTCCCTCATCCCCTGAAGTCTCTGGCGGGAATTCCTTTGGCACAGATAACTGCTGGGGGAGATCACAGCTTTGCACTCTCCTTGTCCGGAGCTGTGTTTGGTTGGGGAAAGAACAGAGCTGGACAGCTGGGTCTCAATGATAAACAAGGTAAAAAAAAAAAAAATCAGCTGGATAGAAAGATGCTGCACACTTTACATTTTTGGAGTGCATTGTGTTTCTAAGACGTAGGATGTATTATTATTTATTACAGTGTAGTACAGTATTGCTTGGACAATAGAGAAGTGTGTATATTTCTCAAAGTACTATGTGTTCATATAGAGGAAATATACAAAGTGAAGTAGTACGTTGGTGTTTCACAACTGGAAGTAGTAAATAAGCCTCAGTGGAACAATGAAACCGTACTTAACCGATGTTTTACTGGCAGTACAGGAAGTGGGTTTATTGTTATAAATGGTTATAGGTGGCCATGTTGAGGCAGAAAATAGTATAAAACATTTAATGCAAAACCTCTTTTTTTCATTTTTTTAACTTGGCATGATAAAGAAATGATCTATTGGACAGTGAAGTCATGATTTATTACCACGTCAATGCTACTGGACTGCTGTTAACTGTGTAGTCCAGTGTTCCCATAAGTCCCCACTGTTCATTTGTAGATACATCAAACTAGCAGCAGTGTAGAACAGTGTGACCTTGTTTATGTTCCCCTTCCACAGATCGTGCTGTCCCTTGCCACATCAAATTTTTGAGATCTCAAAAAGTTGTTTACATCAGCTGTGGAGATGAACATACAGCAGCCCTCACAAAGGTATCAATACAGCTGAACCCTCACCAGTGTTCACATTAAGAGATCCACATGCTCTAAACATATTTTGCTGCCTCTGATGGCATGCCACCAAATTTAAGATAATTCAGTTTTGTCAGCTGTTGGATAATTAGAGTATTTCCTTTATATACTGGAGTGACCCGCTTCTTGTTGCATTGAGCATTTCTTTCAAGGGGACTTTGAAAAATCTAAAACATATTCCAACCTGTCTGTTTAAGCCTAAACAACCCCCAATCCAATACCTAATACGTGTGCTTTAATAAGCAAAATTACATTTTAGTTTAACTACTTCTTAATTACAAAATCATGTTTAGAATTTCTGTTTTAAACAACAACAAAAATCCGTATTGTCTGTTTGGCAGGATGGTGGCTTGTTTACATTTGGTGATGGCTCATGGGGTCAGCTGGGGCACGCCTCCACCAATAATGAACTTTTACCCAGACGAGTGCTGGAGCTCATGGGCACTGAGGTGTCCCAGATCGCCTGTGGCAGGTAAATCTACACGGAGTATTAGGTACACCTGCACAATCTGACACATTTCTGAAACAGTGTCAACAAAAAATTTGCATTAAAAGATCACAAATGAATTGCAGAGACTATACAGGCATAACTAATGAACTCATTGTATAGGTTGTGTCCTTCTGCATCCTAAATCTTTCCTTTTTCCTTTTCGTCAGGCACCACACGTTGGCGTTCGTGCCTTCCTCTGGTATGGTGTACGCATTTGGTTGTAACAGCCATGGCCAGCTGGGTACAGGAGTACTGGGGGATGCCAGAAGCCCATCACCTGTCAAGACCAGTTTCCTGACTGGAAATTCCAATAGAACAGGTAAGCAGAAGACTCGTTGCTCACTCTATGAGGCTGTTTACACTTGGTTTTAAAATGCGTTTTGGTGATCTGAACACAAGTGGACATCCGAGACACATCGCCGTTCACAGCGGTGTCTATCATGCGTCTCCAGGGTGTGAGCTGACCAATTGCGTTCAGATTTCGTTACTGCCTACGTCACTTCTGCTAGAAGCCACACAGATATGTGTGGCTCGAATGGCTTTTTTGAAATCCCTGGGTACTATTAATAACATTTTCCATTTATTAGTACTTATGTGTTTAGTTTGTGTTTGCTCTCTTTATTTTCTAGTAAGTAAAAGTAACTTTTTTGGAAATTTATTATTCAAAATATTTGTTATTTACGACATGGGAAATAAGCAAAGTACAAGTATGACGGCTATCATGTGTATCCAAATAATATTTCACCATGGTAATAGTTTATTCAAGTTCATTTGTGAAGCACCATGTCATACAAATGCAGGTGAAAGTAATAAGAAAAGCAAGGCAGATACATTAAAGGCTCAAAGTGAGTATTTGATTCACTGTTATAAAATGCCAGCCAGCTAACGTGTTGTATTTATCTTTCTTTATCAGAATCAAAACAGTATACAGTGACCAAAATCATCTGTGGAGGAGACCATAGTTTCTTATTGTACTCTAATGAGCAGGTATGTATGTGACTTGATAAAGCCTGGAGTAATCCCCCTCTTCTTAAACTTGTTGCCTTATTTATGATATTTTCCTCAGTTGATCTCCACTATTTGTATAGTTTGTACATCTTCTGACAATTCTCTGTTTAGTCCCATTGATTCTTATCACTCCCTTCAGTTCTTCATGGCATGGCACTGTAATTTTACCACATACATACTGTATCACAGTTAGAAAACATGGATAAATGTGTGATGCAGATAGAAAATCAGGTGTCTGAAGAAGTTGAAATGTAACAATAGCACAGTCAGGAAGTAATATAAGATATACTGTATTATAAGATAGACGAAGCCAGCAGTGTTACACCATGACTGAAAAAGGATATACAAAACTACTCCACACACACATCCTTGTGCTGCTGATCTTCTGGTGATTATCAGGATCCTCTATTTAATCCATTAATTCCTTATCTTCTAACTTTACCATCAACACTAGTGGCCTACTGATAACCCTCAACACTAACTGTAATATAATCCTAATTGCAACACAAGAATGCTTTTTAAAGCAAAATAAGATGAATATGTTAAAAACTACACCTAAATAAATTGGTTAGTTTGAATAGCAGCAAATACAGTAGGTGTTTTCTTTTTGCCAGTGTTGCTGTTTTCCAGTTCATCACTTTCAGTGTTTCACCACCAGGTGGCATTAACGCCTAAACTTTGACCAGTTCTTGTATTGGCCCTGTGGGATATATGGAGCAATTGTCTGGTACAAATATGCAGCAAATTGCCAGGAATGTCCACCGATAAAGACATAACACACATTCAATCTCTACCACAAAAATATTTAGACCTCAGACGTGGCCTATTTATTTTATCTTCATGGAGGACCGAGACGCACAAGCCAAACTGAGCTCTGTGTGCCAAACGCAGTGGAAGTGCCAGCGCAAACAATCTCCCAAATGTTTGTGACATTGCTGTTCTGTCGTCTCTGCTTGTCTTCCTCTCTGCAGAGTTCAACCCCCCCAGAAGACTTCAGAGTGATTAATATCAGTAAAAGCCTCTCCCCAATCAATTATGAAAGATTAAATTCGTGGAGGTTAAAACTGATGTACACCACAGATTCTAGTGTCAAAAAGTAAGTAACAAACAATTATTTTAAACTGATTTGATTGTATATTGTATTTATTTTCTTGTTGTACACATTTAGTTTTAATGGCTGTATTTGGATTTTCTTGCTTGGCTATATGTAGATATTTAATTTGAACTCAATTTATATTTTAAAGCTCTCTGTACTTGTTGGTCGGCTAAAACTTGTCATTGTAATGCTCTGTTTTCTGTTTTTGTGCATAGTGACATCATAATCCAGCTCTCCTCTACGGCTTGCTGGAACGCCAGCTTCTTGGACCAAAGGTACTCGAAACCCTTCATGTTTCGTCTGTACCTGAACACTTATTGTAAATGACACAGGGAGTGTTGTCTTGGCTACAATAAGAATAAGATAACGAAAGATGAACCCAGTGATGGATGTGAGGAAATCGATCTTTACAGCATCAAGTGAATGTAGCACCGTAATGGACTTGAAGTAGTAATCTGAACAAATGAAAGGGTGATATCATGATTTACGCTCCAACCCATGCCCATTTAATCAGGGTAAACTTGATCATGGCACTTAAGTTCATGACTGCAGATGTAACACAAACCTGCTGTGTTGATGACAAATGATGCGGACGACAAATGCTTGTTAGAATCAGATATTACTCTTTACTCTGCCTCATTTCTATTATCAGATTAAAACTGCCTTTCTGTGTATACTGGTTGAAGGCTGTTGAACAAAAAGATGAACAAAAACAAGTATAGCATAGATAAAAAAGGTCTATTTTTGGTGGTGGTCTATGTTGGTGTGCCTCTACCAATTCAAGTACAAACACACTGAATATGGTTGCAGTGTGCTGCTGGATTGCCAGTGACTGTCCTCCCCGCTTTGCATTTCATGCAAAGCATCTGACCTTGGTGAGGATCAGTAGGAAATTTATTAGTGTCTTTAATAAAGCTAGCTGCAACTAACGATTATTTTCATTATTGACTAGTCGTTTTGATTACAAAATGTCAGAAAATAGTGAAAAATACCCATAATTTATATCATAATTTCTTAAGAGTTCATAGTGACGTCTTCAAACGTCTTGTTTTATTTGACCAACAGTCCAAAATCCAAAGATATTCAGTTTATGATCTTGTATGACACAGAAAAGCTTCAAATCCTCACATTTGAGAAGCTACAACCAGAAAATATTTTTGCTTTAAAAACGACTAAAACGATTATTCGATTTCTGTTTATCGACTGAACGATTAACCGACTTATCGTTTCGGCTCTAGCGTCATTTACATTTAATTTTCATCATACAGGTATTGTCCTGCTATCCAGACATGTACACCTAAATAAAATGAAGAGGTAGTATACAGTATTATATAAGTAAAAACCATGTATGTAAGCAAAATTCTTGGGAACTGATTCACCAGTAACCTCACAGGATCTGCTTGGTTTAACGTGTCACATACTCTCCCTCGTGTTATGTCATCTTATCCAGCCAACATGCTGATCATCAGGGCTGGGAAAGATGCTATCGTTTTGGTCACCTGTGAGACTCCAGATTTCTTTGACCACCAGCCTGTGTGGCTGGCTTTTGAGGACAGACTCATCAGCAGATACTTATCGCGTCCTGGGAATGAGCTGTGGAGGCCATAAAGGACTGTATGCTCTACTCTCTGCTCAAACACTTGAAACCCAGAAGGACTTATCGAGACTGTCGGCAAGGTTTCTCCTAAAGCCAGTGCTACATGTGACAGAGATGGCAGATGGCTTTAATTCAACAACTTTAAGGAGTTATATGTGTACAATTACACATATGGGGAAAAAGAAAAGGAAAAAATAAGTAAACAGGCTTTTTTTTGTCGTGTCACAGTTTGAAAAGCACAGGAGTCAATAATAATTAATGATGGCTGAAGCTGCTTCAGTTTCAGGGTCCTGGTATTGTGTGCTCACTGTCACACAGTCATGACTTACTGGGACACTCATTCTGGTAGCTCTCATTAATGTTATCAACAAGTTAAAAGTTAAAACGTCTGCTGTGAAGAAAGGCTTAAGGACAGAAACAGCAGCTGAAATTAAACACTGGACAAACACAATACAATAAAAATTGGAATCTTGAATCTAGCCGTTATTATTTTAACAAATATATCAAGATTGGTTCTTTATTTGAATGTATTTTTTAGTTTTGAAAGGTTTTTTCAAATTTGACAGTGCTCGGTCTAATCCCATTTCCTTTACTGTAAGATAAAGTTGCTTTGGGAGCTTTGGGGTGTGCTGTAGTCACTTGCCTACACCATGCACAATAAGTGTCTTCCTTTCCAGCGTTACATTTGGGATCCAGAACAGCTCATATTGTTCTTAATTTAAAGTAAGGCTCACAGAGTTCAGTGAGTGCTCATGGCTCATACTCACGGATCACTGGGATGTAGCACAACCACTGTACTACTGAGACAGTGTTATTTGTTTGGCAAACAGTCTCCACAAGATCAGATCTGATGTTTTTGTTTTATGACTAAATAAAACCTTTGCTATGAGAATGCGAAGGCTTACACTGTAAATAGTTGCTGTCAGTCACGCAGAGGATTTTGTTGGCTTTTTTGGAGGTGATACTCTGGGTGCGTTCATCAGTTAGTACTCGCTATCCCTGGCTCCGAGGCTGAAGAGGAGATCTGCTTAGGGATTGGCTTAAATACCTTTAGCCTGTGTGTTCACCTAACATTGCTCATATTGGGTGTGTTGATGCTATGAGTGTTGGGAATTAGCGCACCCAACCTGGCTCACTGACGCAGCAGCTGACGTGCCAAATGACAGGTTGGAATAGATTTGGGTTTAATCCAAAGCAACCATTACATCGAGGCTTTAACACAAAAGTCCCTGAATCTGAGCTCTGGCATGTTTTCATCCTGTTAGTGATCACTGGAACGTTTTAGGTGGTCTTAGACAATCATATGTTTGTTTGCTTTCTCAGTGATGACGCCCACTTCAAAACCAATCCAAAGATCCCAGGAATTGATCTCAACTCTGTCAGAATGTTATTTGAGACGCTCAGCAAGCCAGCCTTCTCTGGACTTCTGGAGCAGGTATTGGCTAATAGTGTATTCATAAATTAATGTGTGCAAGGAAGTAAAACATTGTATTTTTCTGTTAACATTCAAACCCAACTTCCTGCATTCCAAGGACATCGACATGCAGTACGTTTCGGATGTTAATAGTGTTTTCCCCTCTGTTGTCTCACTTTGTTAACTGATCTCAAATGATAATAGAGAAAGATAAGATTTGTGAATCCTTATGTAGTCTCAATGTCCCCCACATGTACTCTTCCACTCACTCCGTCAGGAAACTTAATGATAATATCTTTAAAGCTGGTCGCCTGTGGTGACAACCTCATGGAAAATTATCCCCTGACTCCACAGGGGATAATGAACTCTCAGCCTGCAGCTTTACTGTTTCGGTTCACTATCACTGCTCTCATCAGAGTCCCCCCCCCCCCCCCCCCCCCATAGCAGACAGCTGTTTTCAGCAAAAAAAAAAAAAGCTCTGATAAATCCCCTGTACTCTACCTAACCCAGACCAAACGGCAAACAGACAAAGTTAGCGACTAGCTGGTAGTTGAGCATTTGGTTGCTAAAGAGGCAGATATTTTTGAAACCAGAGTGACTATTTGGCTAACATTTGCCTGGTGGACAGAAACAAAACTTCAAATGAATGCTATTCTTGCTCTGTGTTTGCTGGATGTGTAAATAAGCAACTTTTGCTAACACGTTCGCCGTAACAAATTTATAAGGTGATAACACAAAACACTTCATTAGGAACACCTGCGCAATCTGATGCAATCCAGTACAACAGCTCTGCTATAAATTCTACTTTTACGAAGCTTATACATTTTCAGTTTTTGTTGACATTGTCAGAAAGGTGATAATTCTACTTTATGTTTATTTTTAAGGTCGTAGCAGGTGGTGGTGGTGTACTGGGGTGCATTATATTGAAAAATGTTCCTAATATATTATAGCCCTCGTGTATGTTAGTGGATGGACAACATATAATAAACATAAAGTAGATTTATCACCTTTTGTCTACAAAAAACTGAAAATGTATAAGCTTCGTAAAAGTAGAATTTGTGGCAGAGCTGTTGTATTGGATTGCATTAGATTGCACAGGTGTTCCTAATAAAGTGCTCAGTGTGTGTGTCAGTTATGTTTTGTGAACAACTTGCCAATTAATGCAGGTTTAAAGCAATTTATTTATGATAATCTCAGAAAATGAGACTATGCTTTAAGGAATTGTGAATTACAAGATGCTGTGGAGAAAACCTATTTAATGTTAAATCTAAACCACAAATCTCCTAACACAAAGTTTTTTTGAGAGCCATTTGTATCAATCAAAAGCATAGAATTTGATTGTAGGAGACAACATTTCCACATACCTAAAAAAAACAAACAAACTTATGACTCAGATTTAATGAGTGAAAAGTCAAATCATCTCCCAGTTTGTGTTTTTGTCATCTTAATGAAGCAGTTAAAGGGGAAGCATGTGGGATTTTATACAGTGTTGGATATCTAGCTTGTGAATATTCAACTTGTTTTGAAAGCACATCAAGTTCTGCCACAGCTGCATGGCACAAACTGCAGGGCTGAGTCATAATCTCTAACATTAGCTCAGTAATGTTAGGTTTGAGATTCATGTGGCTCAATCCAACATGATTTATAATCTGTGTGTTGACCGAGGACACGTTCCAAACCACTAAAAGCTTCTCCCAAAATTTAGTGACTGATATTTTAGACTGATATTTTTCTACGGCTGTCTAGTTGATCTAAGTTGTTCTGGAATTGGAAAATATCTCATAAATGTGTACTTATGGTGCAGACACACAGACTCTGGCGAGGATGCGTCTGGACGCACCGGTCCACTGAACGCTCCGGCCGGTGGGTGACGTACTGCGAGTTAGGTGGTGCTTGGTTTTTGCTCTGCCATTGTCAACATGGAGGCCGCGTCACAAACGTTCTCATTTTACAGCTAAACAGTACAGTGAATGTTCTGAAAACATTTGAGGTGTAAAATAGGCAGTGCAGTAACACAATCTTGATTCATATGTGATCGGCACTGACTAGTTTGATAGTTTGATCTGAGTTTTGTGAGCCGGGCGCATTGCGCTGGACGGACCTCATTTGCATAGAGTTGAGGTTGAGTCGTGATTTTAAAAATTCAGATATGGCGTTGGTCTGTCGACTCGCTGTGCCGCATCCATGACGCACTGTGTGGCCGGATCTCCTGCTCTCCACGGATCCATGAATGGGATCCGTCGACTTGACATCTGTCAACGGATCCAGTGTGTCTGCACCATTACACATCATGGTGCAAAATCTATTTTGATTCTGGTGTTGTTTCTTTGAGCTGTTCTGTTATTCAGCCCTACGTCTCCTCGCTCTTTCTATGTCCAACCATCTGTTTAGGCCACCAGGAGTTTTGAGAGTCTGTTGATCCCCCAGCTGCCGCGTTCTCCTCCTGATGTCGAGGCCATGAGGATCTACCTCATCTTGTCTGAGTACCCGGCCCTGCAGGACTCCAAGAACTACATCCGCCTCACCATCCCCCTGGCAATGGCCATCCTCCGGCTAGACGCCAACCCCAGCAAAGTATTGGGTATCATATGTGCATGCACACACTTGATTTTTTTTTTTTTAACTTACAATCAAGTCAATGAACTCACCTTTGGTAGCTAATAACAGCACATCACGGCATGTCACACCACACCGTGTGGTGACGCCATGACACACGCCATGACGCCATGACACACCACATCAGTCTTAATGACGACATCTACAGAATGTCAATGTCCTCATCCACATCCATGTCAACTATCCCCAGATAAAAACACACCACCAGACAAGAAAATGGTTCCAGAAACTCTGGACCAACTTTAAACTTATTGGTAATGAAATTGACATTTTAAACAAATATCTGTTTTAATTTGGTTATTAAAGAAAAAAAACAACATATTACCAATAAGAAATAAACTTTTTACTGGTCTTTGGTCTATGTAATGACCACATTGTTTCTAAATGCCCTCAAACATATCTTTGGCACCTCTGTACTGCAGTTTCTTGTCACTTATAGGTCAACATATACGCTGATACCTACATGTCTTTGATAAGCTAATATTGGTTGATAATATCGGACAGGTGATTAATCAGTTGGGCTCTACTTTGACTGATCTAAGGTTAAATTTTCCTTAAATATTTTGCCAGTTGTTGTAAATGACTTTGCCAAACAACTGCAGGCCTTTAGCCTGGCTACATATCTCGCTCTTTCACCAGGCTGTGTCACATGTGTACATGAGAAATGAAAGAATAAAGCTCTGCCTTATAGACTTAAAGGGTCCCTGTGGAGTTTTCTTGTAAACAAACACAAGTTATTTTTACAATGACTGTTAATCACCAAAACACGTGTGTATTCTCGAGGTTTAACTAAAGTGTTGAATTCATTTTCTTCCTTATAAAACATTTGCAAAGCTGATTTAAAAAAAAAAAAAAAAAAACTATTGTAAATCTTGCAAAGTTAGCATCCATGTTTGCTAGCTTGCGGTTTTCTTCTCCTCTGCCTTTGCTGGCACATTGCTGGTGTTTCTTTGCGCATTACAGCTACCTGTAGATAATTGAAATAGTGTGACACCATTGGCAGGACTGTGCATGTGTCAACCGCATGCTTTCTTGCATGCATGTGCGTCCTCGTGTGCATGCACAATACAAACAAAATGGGAACCCATTCATAAAAAAACTGCTCCATAGCGCTACTGGAGGTCAGAAACTTCACAGGGTACCTTTAAGGCCGGGGTGGGCGTGAAACTAAGTAGTTTTGTCCTTGTGTCGTCCGAGCACATATAAAGTGTTTTTTACGTGTTCTGATTAACCACATTCCACAGCAGGGTCATTTGTACTGTACACACAAAAAGTGACACAAACACCTGCTGGTGCGTGAAGTGGGCATGCATTGTTAGCTTCGGAAAGTTACAAAAATTGTGACTCTGCCCCCCCCCCCAGTTTCGATGTCAGAAAGGTTTTGGTGGAGGCGGTTTCCAACACTGTTCAACAATCTGACCAATCCTTTGTTTGTCCTTACTGACACATTTGCACACACACATTGGACGGTGCTTTTACACATTCATTGCCCATGTGCAGAAGCACCTGCCAATGAATACTAGATGTAGATGCTACTATGCACACAAACAAACATACTTACAACTGGAGGCAGATATAACAACTTCTCACACAACTAATTCTAGTAAAATATTGTCAGTCATTTAATTTGACCTTATTCTTTGTCCCTGCAGATAACTGGTGGAGCTTGGTGGATTGCAGTGTGTTTACCAGAATGGTCGACATGTACAAGAGCATCGTTGTGTTCATGCTAATGGCTGGCAAGACCCTGCTTGTACCAGTGTTCTACGAGAACTATTTTCTCGCCACGCTAAGGCTGCTGGAGAAACTCCACAAGGTATTTACAAAGGTCACCTGCTGCTCCTGTAAACAAGCCACCAATTCTGCATTGTTCCTCAGTACAATACGAGGAGGAAATGTCGTGTTGTTCCTGGTCAAATTGTTCTTGGTAGCTGTTAAGGTGATCTGTACTTTGCCAGTTCCTGGAGTTGAGGCAGGTGTTTGTTCCACGTTATCAGGTCAACTTAAAGGCCCACCATGTGGAGTACAACCGCTTTTATATCCCTGACATCACCAGCCTGGTGGACATCCAGGAAGACTACCTCAAGTGGTTTCTGAGTAAAACTGAAATTGTGAGTACTGAAATCCTCTGACTGGAGTTTGTAGTCTTTCACTACCTTGACGTGCTGATTCTACACACAAACACACACACACACACACACACACACACACACAGAGCAGCATATTCAGGATTTAGCTGCACTGCTCTTAACTCATTCTCAGTTTATGCAGAAATGGTGAGGAATTTTATTCATGGCTGCTTCTGTAAGGAGGGTGTGCCGCTGTTTATCAGTCCTGGCTTTTCCCATGAGTGTCTTAAGTTCACAGACATGCCTTTGTGACTCATTGGACATAGAGGAAAAAAGGACATCTTAATCTTATTACAGTGCTGCTCTTAACTATTTTACACTTTGAATAATGTCAAATACACAAGTTAATCTGTTTTGCTTTCTCTCTCATTTTGTTTTCTAGAAAATGGGATCATCCCCTTCGCAGGTACTTCAATTAACAACATGACAAAGTTATATATTTGAATTTGTTCCACCCTTTTATCATATTATTCTGTTTTTTTTCCCTGCAGAATGACTTCCCCCCAGTGAACCTATGTGCCTACCCGTTCATACTGAACGCTCAAGCCAAGACAACCATGCTGCAAACAGATGCCGAACTGCAAATGCAGGTACGACGTGGGTTTAACTTGACTTAAAACTTTTAAAACAAAACTTAAAACTCTGCTTTTCAAACTTGCTTTTACCTCGAAACTTTGACTATATTTTAACCTCACCTACAGTATTGTCATTTTATTTACTATCAAATTTATTAAATTTTAAATGATGATTTGATATTTCATTTCTTTTTAAAATCCTTTGTTTTTATTATTATTATCTTTAATAATTTGATTTAATTCTTCTCCGTGAATGTCATCTTACCATCTATTTGAATCTGACTAAAGCATCTCTTCTTCTCCCACATGTGACCGTTACCTAGATGGCAGTAAGCGGTGCAAACCTACACAATGTCTTTATGCTGCTCACACTGGAACCCCACCTTGCGAGGAATCCTTACCTGGTGCTCCATGTGCGCAGGAACCATTTAGTGAGTGACACGCTACGAGAGCTCACAATGTACTCTGACGTGGACCTCAAGAAACCGCTCAAGGTGAGAGCCAGGCGTAAGCTTCGTCCCTTCCCCAGAAAAGTAACACTTTTTCCACACACGTCTGCACTTTCTTGTCATCTCACTCTGTATCTACTCTTCCCTGCCTCCAGGTGATCTTTGATGGAGAGGAGGCTGTAGATGCAGGCGGAGTAACTAAAGAGTTCTTCTTGCTGCTGCTAAAGGAGCTGATGGATCCTGTGTACGGGATGTTCACTCATAACAAAGAGTCCAACCTGCTCTGGTTCTCAGACAAAGTAAGAAACAGACATAAAGATGAAGCAGAAAGATTAAAGTCACATTTTTACCATTTGCTAAACTTATTAAACTTACTTACTTACCTACAAATCATCACAGTACACTTCACAAGAAAGTAGTACACATTATAGGTAAATAGATTGTAACACGTGAAAACACATACAATAAAATAAAAGTAACCAGTAGTAAGGAAAGTACAGGTTTTGCAAACAGGGTTTAAAGGGGTCACTTTTTCAGTTCTTGCGTGTATGTATTTGGGTCTCTGATGTGCCTACTATAAGACCACCCAGTCAGTTTGGTGTGGGCTGGCCTGCTCTGTACTCTTGTGACTCAACAAGCCATTCAGATTTGATGCCCCTTCTTATGTCACATGGGGTGAAGCTAGGCTAAGGGCGAAAAATGTGTCTGTAATTTGGTTGGAAAAGGGGTATAATATGGCTCCTTTAATTATTTGACGGTAGGTGAGTGAAAATAGACGTCTCAGTCGTGTTAAATTATTCCACAGTAGTGAAGCTCGGTATGAAAATGCTCTCCAGATAATGGACTGCTTGTTAATCTTTTAATAAAAAGTGATGAGCTTGGTGAAGCCTGTTTTATAACAGGAAGTGCAGGAAGTCTGCTCAGTTGTTATCACATGACTTAAACATGTAACTCCATGTCGTGTGATATCTTCTTCATAGTATGAAGTGATCGATTATTTAATATGCCACCACAGAAAGGTAATTACTGCCATTTCTTAAGAAAATGTGAAAATAAAATGAGTATTGTAATTAAGTCTTGGCATCTGAAACTAACTGTAGCACATTTTACTTTTATAACAATAACATCAGAGTTTTAGCATTTTAATGTCAACTTGAAACAAAGTAGAGTCAAACAGATTCCTCACAGCTGCATACAATGAAACACTGAGCTTTTCCCTCTTGAGAAAAGCAGATGTTTTTTTTTTTATTTTTGCTTTGTTAGACTCTTTTAAATTCCAAGGTAAGTTTGTCTGCTGACCTCCTACACTTGCTGTGAATGTTAAGCAGTGACGGGACATCAGTTTTTTTTTTGACGTGAGAGAAAATGTGCCTGGAAGGTTTTTCTAAAGCTCAAAATGGATTTACCATCTGTTGCTTAAAGGGCAGTTTAGAGTTTGGAGTCATTATTTCAGTAACTCAGATGACCTTTTGTTTGGAAGTTATTTAACATGCTTTGCTTTTTATTTTTGGTTTTTTATACTTGATAGCAGAAAGCCTATAATGGATCTGCAGAATGGTTGCTTTGGCTTTTATTTGACCTGCTGCTGCATTTTCCAGGAAGAGCCGCGGTTTCTGGCATTACACATAGTGATATGTCAGTGGGAACATTCAAGTTTACAAAACACCAACCTCTATCAGGAGATGTGCCTTTGAACTTTGAAAATCATTAGTTGCATAAGTGAAATGATCGAGATCCAACAATGAAACAGAATAATTTAATAATAATTACTTTTCCAGTGACCTTTTTGTCAGTCAGGTTGAATCACTCTTTTTTTCCCCTCACTACTTATTTTCACATGAGTTGTAATAAAATAAATTGCAGGAGAATCTTAATTACCCACACTTCTTAGAATAGAGTTTGCCAAGTTCAAAATGAGGGTTATTTTTTAAAAATAAGTGTATTTATGTGTTATAATAATGAAACTTCATTAGTGGAATTATTCACCCGTTTATTTTCAGGAGCATGTTCACCACACCGACTTGTTTTGTATTAAATGTTTTATTAAAATGTTTCAGTTAACCAGCTGCTATACTTTGTTGAAGCTCAGCTAAAAGACAGTCGAATATTTATCATGAAGCTCTAATAGGCTGAAAATGGAAAAGCATGTGGGATTTTTTTCTGGTTAGTATAATCGGAGCTCTATTGTTTTTTAAGATGCTGGGATTTGAGAGATCATGAGTTTCAAGGTTTTATGGTCATTCCAACACGTTGTACATGTAAAGGAATAAAAATTCACATTACTCAGGTCCTGGTGCAATGAGATAAAGATAAAATACCAAAGTATAAATAAAGTATGAAAAGTACCAACCATGCCACGTTGTCATGTTACTGTAGATGTCAGAAGGGTACAACGGAGAGACGGCAAGAAAGATAATAATTTTCTCGTGTGTGTCTCCAGTGTTTTGTGGAGCACAACTGGTTTCACCTGATCGGGATCATCTGCGGTCTGGCCATCTATAACTCCACAGTGGTGGACCTCCATTTCCCTCTGGCTCTCTATAAGAAGCTGCTGGGTGTGGCGCCCACGCTGGACGACTTCATAGAGCTCTCACCCACCGAGGCCAGGTAACCGTGATCATTGTGACGGCAACGTAGAATATGCTTTTTTTTTTCCTGTTTGCTGCACCTGTTTTCAAGCAGTTCATCTTGATTGTGTTTGTGTTTTTGGTAACCCCAGTGGTTCAAAGTGGGAACATGTGTAATGGGATTAGTTTTGTTCTTTTAAAGGGGGCGTATCATGCACATTTCCAGCGCTATAGTTGTATTTTGGGGCTCTACTAGAATGTCTTTGCATGATTTACAGTTAAAAAAAACAACCTCCTGTCTCTTTAAGGCCCGCCTCCCGATGAGCCCACTCTGTTCTGATTGGTCAGCTTCAGGAAGCTGTCTGTTGGCGGACATCCGGTGGCTCAGGAGACTATGTAAACAAACAGTAGTAGTAGGATTTCACTTCTTTTTTTTTTTTTGTTCTTTACTTAAAAATGGAAACTTCTTAAATACATCTGTACATGTTTGAGCCTGAATCTGATCCAAAATATGCGAGTGGACAACGTGAACAACCTGTGACCCAATCTCAGCAACAAAGTCTATTAAACGGACGGCCGTTTGTGGGCATGCGCGAACGATCTGATGTCATCGCTAGGAGGAAGTGCCCAGCAGTCTGTAGCCCTGGCTTTTGACTTGCAGGCAGCATTTTTATACGTTCGTACGTTAAAATGCCATTTTCCCCAGCCCTTCTAAAAACTTTGTCTGTGGGCGTTTCCATTTGAACAAGCTGGAAAAAAACGCAGATGGAGTCATTTAACAGACATCTGACATCATAACACTATAAAAATACCAGAAAATCACAAAAAGCATGATCTGTCCCCTTTAAAAAGCTGAAGAGCGTCGTGTGTAATTGTAAAGCTGCAGAGCTGAAACACACATAAATAAAATCGCTCTGCAAGTTTCATCATCAGGGAACAACAGTGTGTCACTGTGCTTACATAACCAGTCTTTTTTTTTTTTTTATAGCTGTGAAACTGATTGCCTCTGGGAAACGCCTCTTCATTGAATTTGGAACAGGGAGGGTCAGCATTTCCTCAGCGTCTAATTGTCTCCAGTTGTAAACACAGAGAAGTGTTCGCACTATTGATTTTGAGATTAGTCCTCTAAACAAGTCGGGCAGCTCAGCCTGCAGAGTTGCTATTAGAGGCAGCACAACCGTGAGGGACATGATCCCGAAATAACACTTAATGTGCTGCACTTTTATTTTGACTGTTAAAAACTTTGAGCTGAACTGGGCACTGCGGTCACCTCACACCGACAGAAGAAGAATATTTGTGCTGTCAGATAAACTAGCTTTAATTTGTATAAAGATTGATTCAGATTAATTTCGTTTGTATTGCTAAGATTTTTTTAATCACTGCAAAAGTTCCTTCAGTCTCTAGTTTGCAAGACAAGGATATTTCACCCCCTTTCTTTACTAATTAGCATTTCCTTTGCCAGCTTTATTTGTCGTCTTTCCATGTTTCCTGTGTTTTCGGTTGGTAAATATCCAGCATGTTATTTGCAGGAAACGTGACACAACACTCCCTGTGAGTCACTTTCCGTTAGAAGCTCTTATTGTTAACACTTAGCCTCTAAACCAACAGACAGTTTTGGGGTTCCCTGTTTATTTGATCCATGGTGCTTCAGGACAGGCACAGCTGATCCCTGACTTTTGTTCAAACTAACAGTGAATATAGATTTAAACCTGAGAGGGAAAGTGAATGCACAAAAATATCGGGTAGAATACAAAAAGAGCAGCACTTGAAGACTGAGAGCGACTGGTTTATTCCTAATTAAATGTTCAAATAAAACATCTGGCCTTTTATTTGTTTTTGTTTTTTTTTTACCACACTTTTCCTCAGTCATGATTCGTTAATAGTGTTTCTCCTTCTTAACATTAATTGCTTTGGTTTATCCTCCTGTAGGAGTCTACAACAACTTCTAGACTATGAAGGAGGTGATGTGGAGGAGACATTTCTTCTCAACTTTGCTGTAAGTGTAACTTTATAAGTTTTACCCTGATTTATGCCGACCGATGTAAAAAAAGATTTAAAACATGTTATGAATAAACTCTTCACACCTTACAACTTATTCCTACTTACTTACTTCACACTTATGACCAACATTAAATACGTATTAAATAGATTATATGTATGTATATAAACTAAATGAAGAGCTGTTAGATATTTAAAATCAGTGGAACGATGCTGGTAAATGTCTACAGATGACACAGAATCATTTCAGTCATTTCTCAAGCAAAAATACTAAACATTTACTGATTCCAGCTTCTCATATGTGATGATTTGCTGTTTTCGCACTGACTAAATGATTAATGGACTAACCAAGAAAATAATTGGTAGATAAATTGATAATAAAAATAACCGTTGGTTGCAGCTGTAGATTCAACCCAAACGTCAGGTGAAGGGGAGTTCGGTCATCCGAGATGATGTGAACATTATTTGAAACGAGGTCATTATAAAGCTCTCGGGTGTAAAACTGTGTTTTCTGTGTTGTCACCTCAGATCACGAGGGAGAACTACGGGATGACAGAAGTGAAGGAGCTCGTCCCCGGAGGAGAGCACATCAGCGTGGACAAAAACAACAGGTGAGACAAATCAAATCACGGGATGCACTGCTCATAATTTAAGATGACATGTTAGATTTTTTTTAAGAGTAAATTCATCAAGTCTTGGCATATTTTTAATGCTCCACATTGTGCTCTCTCTGAGCGATAAACCGATGACTGTGAGGGTTTTTTAAAGTATATTTTTCTCTCTGGCACTGAGATCATCACGTGCTCAAACACCTGGCAGCTCGTGTCCCATTGTTCCAAACTGAAGGTCAGGGCATGTATTGCAAACATAAAAACAAAACACCGAGTTTGTTTACCGTCAGTCAGTTTTTCTCCACCTTCCGTACCTCATTCCTTAAGCTTGTCCTTGTGCCAGTGGCATTGATTGCATGAAAGAGTCCTCGGAGAGTTGTCGGGCGGGCGGTGTCAACATGTCTGGCTGCTGGTGTTGAACAGATGGCGAGTTGGCGCTGACCCAAGTCATGCCAGAAAAATCCCCTCAACACTCTGATATAAAAATGGAATCTGGTGTTGTATTATAAAACAGAACAAAAAGGACGTCAGCTTTTCCACAACACCCTAAAGTAGAGTTGATTTAGACTGAGGGTCAGTTCACCAGACAGCAGATGTACGTGTGCTGGTTTGTTATACGACGAAAGCAGCTCGATTTACTGCGGAAACAATATTTTTAGAGCATTTTTCTTCCTCATGTTGATGCATTTTCTGTTGAAATAGGATGTTGTGGCGGCACGAGAAACAGCGAGTCATCGCTTCTGTGAAGAAGTGGGATTGTTAAAAAAAACATCTGTGATGTTCTGTTTGATATTCTTTGGAGTTTTTATTTAATCAACTCCTCCTGGTTCATGATGGCGTCACCACTAAAATGTTTGTTTTCCAGAAAGTACAAATTAAAGGTGCAGTGTGTAGAATTTAGTGGCATCTAGCAGAACAGACTTTGTGTTTTCATTACCTTAGAATGAGCCTTTATGTCTACATAGGGAGCAGGTCCTCTTCCACAGAGCCCGCAATGTTGCACCGCCATGTTTCTACAGTAGCCCAGAACAGACAAACTAAAAAAGGTGGAGGGGAGGGGTATTCAGTTGGTTGCAATCTGCAACCTCACCACTAGATGCCACTAAACACTACACACGGCACCTTTAAGAGATGTTGATTTAATTACAGGAAACATTTGCATTATTTGAATTGTTTTACACTAAAGTAATATGATTTTTTATTTTTTTTTATTTTTATGCAGTAAAATTCAAATTAATGTAAAATCAGTGTGCAGACATATATGCAGTCATCTGTCAGAGTTCATGTTAGCACTTTGAAGCTACACATTTTTTCACAAATATTTCTATCAAACAGAAATATTTTAATGTTTTTTTTTTCATCATTTCATGTGTATTTTTCTGTAGTTCAGCTTAAAACGTTCTTTATCTCCAGCTTTACAATCTCTGGGATCTCTTTTAGATTTTAAAATACACTTTTTGCGGGTTTGATTAATGTTAAACTGGGCCACATTTATTTTTAATGACGGACTCACGGGTGGATCCAGCAGAGCTGAAGAGATTATCGATTTAATCAACGTCTGCAGTAAGACCTCAGTGAGATGTAAACTCAGTCACCTCAGCCTGAAGGAAGTTGTTGTTGATGAACTCCTGTGAGCCTGACAGATCTCATCATGATTAAACATTAATGGCTCTAACCAGTGTTTTTTTTCAGTAACACAGTCATCATTAACCTAGCCAACACACACACACACACACACACACACACACACACACACAATAAGGGAGGAAGTGAGTGTTTACAGTCACAACCTGAAGTCTGAATAGATTTGTTCCTTATGAGCTGATTTGTGAGGACACCGCTGCTGAGCAGAACAAATGAATGATGTAAATGTTTACTTTACCTGTGTGTGTGTGTGTGTGTGCGCGTGCGTGTGTTTGTTTGTGTTTCAGGAAAGAGTTTGTGGAGGCCTACCTGCGCTACGTGTTCTCAGACTCTGCGAACGAGCAGTACTCGGCCTTCTCTTCGGGCTTCCTGAAGGTGTGCGGAGGGGAGATCCTGTCTCTGTTCCAGCCCTCTGAGCTGATGGCCATGGTGGTTGGCAACAACAACTACAACTGGGAGGAGATGGAGAAGGTCAGTATGTGGTTTAAAAAAAAAAACCTAAAATATATCAGTTGTGTTAACAATGTGTCCCAACAGTTCTGACTTGGACACGTGGACCATCCTGCAGCAGAAAACACGCCCCATTTCCTGTTTTTTTTTTTTTTTATCAGGTGTGTCTCTCTTAGCTCTGTTTTTGTCAAATTTTAGAAATCGATGTGACGAGTGACACGTTTGTACAAATTGATGGTTGTAGATGTGATGATGATCACGCTTCACTGGACCGAGCTGGAAGTTTGACTGTTACATCATCGACATCTGTTTGTCACAGCGCTCGCAGTACAGCAGACAAAACGGGGAACACATTATGTTACAACAGTAACACAAGACCCGTGACATCATGAAGACTTATACAGACTCTCACTGGGAAAGTTTGTTCAGCAGCTGCGACTTTTTTTTTTTTTTTTTTTTCAATTAAAGTTCCTGCGGTTTCTGCGGTTCAGCACAGTAACAGATTCTGCAGCTATGATGAAAGAGTGTGTAATTTCTGTTCTGTGTGCAAATAATTCAGCCACGAAATCTCCTCTTTTAGTTCCTCTTTTACAGTTGTGTCCTAATCAAGAAAACAACACCACACAGACTATTAAAAACATACGAGATAGACTAATAATGAATTAAATGAAATATAAGAGAAGCATAAATATACCATCAAGGAATATAAAACTGATCGTCAGTATATAAAAACTCTTTAAAAATGTAATGTAATGGATTAAAACAATCATAAAACAGATAGTAACACTGTTGATCATAATATATACAAATATTTCTACCAAATAGATTATTTAGAAACACTATTTATATTGTAGAAAAATGAGATGTTTCACATTTTACTTGTGATATTAACTCCAGAGTTCCTGTTCTGCAGATTACAACATAACATCAGTGGGGGAAACATAGTAAGAATAATTAAGTAAACTGGAGTTTTTTCAGAGATCGGAGCAAAAAATAAAATTTTTTTAGCTTTACTGTAATTACAGAATACAGGGTAGCCTCCTCCACACTACACACACACACACACACAGAAAATGTATAAACAAATATTTTTAAAACATCGGAATAGAATAAAACTGTAAAACAGACAATAAAATAGAGCAAAGTATATAAAAGTGGCACTAAAGGAGGAAATAAAAAAGAAAACCTATGCAGCAGAGAGGGAAAACACACAGCTGGATGCACGTCTCCGAGGAATCTGTTTTACTGATGAATGTTGTGTAAATGTTACTGTCAGAGTGGAAATGATTTAGTGATGATAAAACAGCCTTGTCTCTCTCTCTCTCTCTCTCTCTCTCTCTCTCTCTCTCTCTCTCTCTCTCTCTCTCTCTCTCTCTCCAGAATGCCGTCTACAAAGGGGAATATTCAGCCACTCATCCAACAGTCCGATTGTTCTGGGAAGTCTTTCACGAGTTCCCTCTGGAAAAGAAGAAGCAGTTCTTGCGTAAGCGTTTAATTGCTGCAGCGCTCGATCGGCGTGACGGTTTAATTGTCCCGCTATCCCCCAAAGAGATGTTATACATACTGTATGAATGTGCAGGTTGTTCCTGTGGAATAGTTTAAAGGAGGCAGCCTTGCTAGTTTTATTTTTTGTTTTCATTTAATCCTTATTTAACCAGGAAGTCTCTTGAGATACGTTATCTCTTTCACAGGGGAGACACAAAGTTACATAAAACACTTTAATTTACAACAAACACATCCAACCAAACCAAACAGTCTGAGATATATGAGCGAGATAAAACATTACTACATCTTTTTAATGTGATGCTTTGATGTCTGATATGAAGGCAGCGGCGTTTCCAGACGTTTATCTTGTCATTTTTTCCAAGTCCAGCAAACTCTAGGATACTGAAGATTATCTGGTGACCAGGAAGTTTACCAGTGATGGCTTTAACCCTCACATGCTGTTCAGGTCAAATTTTTTTTACATTTGAAAGCAGTAAAAACACACTAAACAGTTTTTTTTAGCCTGAGTTTTTGGAACTTTTCCTAAAGCGACTCAGAATAAACAAAAATATTTCACCTTTTTTATTTTGTGCAGCTGACGAGATTGTTTAAATATGGAGATGACGGCACATATTTTAATAATAATGACGGCAGTGACACTACATAAGCATGGGTAACCAGGGTAACCAGGGTAACCAGGGTAACTAGGGTAACTTGGCTAAGCTGGCGAGCATACATCCGTGAGCATGCTACCTCCATGCTACAGCTAAGTGGCGCACCACCAAAATGTTCCAGGTGGAACTCAAGCACTCAAATTATTGTTCCACACGTCGGAGTGAGTGGATCATTAAACTATTTTGACAGTAATTGTTTGGATCAGGAAGCATACCGAACCGAACATCCTGTACAGAACAGTTTTGGGCGAATACACAAACCGTTACGCCCCTAGTGGACAAACTGTGGATTTTGGCTCCCATCACTTACATTGAAAGACTGACTAACTTAAAAAATCGTGAACCCGTCCTTTAATCCTTTATTAACCTTTCATGAAGATCAAAAGGGAACCAAATCATTTAGTTTGCTTTTAGCAGTTGGTAAAAAGTTGTACACATTTTAGCAGAACAGTTTATCAGTTTAGTTTATTAATTTATGTGATTTTTATGAGCTTTGTGGTGTCATGTGAACGTGTTAATGCTGATCAGATTCATATTCAGGTTGTATCTGCTGGTTTAATTACCGTTCATTATTGTAGTAATTCTAAATCTTTTTTTGGCCCACAAAATTAGCCTCATAATCAGACTGAATCATCATTTCGTTTCACTTCATTCGTTCTATTTGAACTGCTGCAAAAATCTAAGATGTGGGCGGCGGGTCAGAGGTCTGTAACCAGGCTACCACAAACACTCTCAGAGGAAATTCAGAGCCGTTAGATCCATCTTACATTTTACGTAATGCTCCCTTTGAGAAGTGTTATCAGCTATGGTTGAACTAAAAAGAGTGAGATATAAAATGTAGTTTAAAGGATCAGTGTGGTGATATTCTACATGTTTCTTATTGTCAACAAATCCCATAAAAGCACCAAAACTAACAGTGAATTGATCATACTAGTTAAGTATTGTCTGTGCAGCCAAAGTTTTCAGTGTTTGTGCACTCAGACATCAGTCGCTAAGAAAAACATTTTTTTGACTTTAAATATTTGGAAATACAAATATTTTCACAACACTTCCGTCATTGATTTGAACTCCGTGCCTCCTTCCTGCAGTGTTCCTGACGGGCAGCGATCGTATCCCCATCCACGGCATGGAGAGCCTGCGCATCGTCATCCAGTCCACCACGGCGGAGGAGCACTACCTGCCGGTGGCCCACACCTGCTACAACCTGCTGGACATGCCCCGCTACCAGACCAAAGACATCCTGCGCCGCCGCCTCACGCAGGCTGTGGAGCAGTACGAGGGCTTCAGCCTGGTCTGAGCAGCGGAGGAGGAGATCCTGCAGCAGTTTAAAGGCACTTTCTCAGCAATATACCACCCCCACCCACCCCCACCTACCCACGTCGGCGTCAGGAGAGAGAGTTCTGGGAGGAGGTCGTGTTGTACGCTCTCACAAGATTGTTAAGCATCTCAAATCTTTAAAAGGTCTATCGATGTAAACGTAGAGTATTATTGTTTTTATTGCTTTGGTTTCTCAACCTTTCGGGACCATTTGGAGGAGATTTGAAACGCTGATAAACATTAATAGACATGACAGCTGTCTAATTTTGGGACCTCAAATTAAAAGCTGGAGAAGGTTGAGAAACTCTGGCTTTTGGTGTTTGTGTAGTTTTTTTTTTTTCTTTTGTTCTTTTTTTTTTTTTTTTTCAAAGCTGTGTATTTTATATTCAACTCCTTAAATTCTATTTTTCACCTTAAAGAATTATGTTGTTACCTTGAGACAATATTTCTGCTTTTTGTTATATTTAATTTATTAAATAGATTATTTTTGGACAAAATAAAAATGTATGTATGTGTATGTAAATAGCACTTTGATTATAATCTTTGCCCCCGGCGTTGGGAGGAGGAGCCCCGCCGATCCTTTTAAATCTGGACACCAGCACGTCCTCTCTGCCTGACTTAAAAAAAAAAAAAAAAAAAAAAAAAGGACAGATGAGGAGTATCAGAGCGAGCAGACGGGTGCAGGATGAAAACACGATGAATATTATTTGCAATCCCTCGTTTTGTTTTGTTTCTTTTAGCTGTGGATCACCGAGCAGCTGACTTTGTCTCAAACCTGCATTCAACAGTGTTGCCTTCTACAGCGAAAAACCCACAAACTAAACGGACATGAGAACATTTTAATGGTTTTGTTGGATGTTGTCTGTGTGCATGTTGTTGAGTGAAAGCAAAAAAAAAAAAAAACCCTGATTGTCATTTAAAACTAAATATACAGAATCAATATTAGAATTAATAATTGTAATTAGATATTGAAGTTGCAGATAAAGAATTATGAAATGAAACACACAATAAGTGCATATTCAACAGTGCGGGCAGATGTCAGTATCTGTTCCAAAACTTGCCCTGCTGCTCTATTTATTCCTACAGTCAAACCTTTAATCTAAAATGATGTTAAATTAGGTCGTGCATTGGCGTGAAGTGTGTGAAATGCTCTCGCATTTTTATTTATTTTTTTAATATATTTCGTACATGACAGCGTACGTGACTTGATGTGTCCTGACTAACGGGTCACACTGACGCATCCGTTTAGCAATAACAGCTCAGTAATGTAGAGCTCACTGGGTTATTCCTCTAAAGGTCTGAAACACTGAGACAGTTTGCTCTTTACTGCATGTACACACACACACACACACACACACACACACACACACACACACTCTACATGTTCAGTCCATATCTGTCCTGATTATTGAAGCTGATTTCTCCTGCAGAGTTTAGTTCTATGCAAACGTTTGTGCAGCCCTCGACTTCTTTGCACCTTTTAATGTGCTATAAAAATAAAAAATCAATGATTTTTTTTTTTTTTTTTTTTTGCATATTTGTCTGAATTCTACACACAAGCTCTCTGTTGCAGCCAACTTTTTAAATAAAACAAAACGGTGTAAAAGCACGTTTCATGACTTTATGTTCATCATGTTCAATCCCCGACTCCTGTTCACACGTCCTCGTGTCCTTTAGTGAAACAAACTCCAGCGCTGGTGCGTGGCGTTGTGGAAAAATGATTTGTCCTACTAAGTTTAAAGAGGTGCTACAGTTTATATTTTGAGATTATAAATGAATTGTTGACCTTGGAAACAATCAGCTAAAGGTCCAGCTTTCAATCATATCACATGATCTTCCTCAGCTGACGAAGCTTCCCAGTCGTCAGTAGATGACAGCTGGGAAACTTCATCCGCTGATGATCATGTGATTCATTCAAAAGCTCCAGGACAGCTTGTTTTTGTTAACTTGTATACAAGTTATTTTTGTATTCTGAATTGTTCATTTAATATCAGAGCAGTAAAATATTTTAAGTTTAAGTTTTAGGATGCAGGATGGAACAAAAAAAGGTTTTCTGCAGTCTGGATTAATATTTTAATTTAATTATTTTTCTTCTAGGAATTGATCCCTAAAATAAAACAAAGAACAGTCCATGATCCCTGCCTGCAGGTGCATGTTTATCCACACATCATGTCACTGAAACATGTTCCTGAAACGTTGTAAATTATAGTTCAACAAAAACGTGCTGAAGTGAAGAGTGCAAACACATTTTTGCACGACTGGAGTTGGATGTTGTCCGTCCCAAAAGGAAGTGATCCTGAGTGTCTGCAGACAACAGCTTAATAGCTGCTGTAACAGTTTAAAGTAATTATTTATTTGACCTCATCTGACCTCATCGTTTCACCAAACAGCTTTGTCTCTGAACCTCGTTCTTATACCGTGTACGACACATTTTTATAGACTTTCTTTCTTGTCTGACAACTAGATTTGTTTGATTCCACCAGATTTTAAGCTTATTTAACTGTTACTTGTTTTAATGGATGATTTTATTCCTAAATGTCTTTTAAGCTGTTGTTTCTTTTCTGTGTGTGATTGTACTTGTTTTTATATCTGATTGTCTTTCTGGAAAGCACTTTGTGCTCGTAGCTTGAAAAGTGCGATACAAATAAAATTATTATTATTGTATTAAGAGTATAGAGCTGAAAGAATGGATTAATCCACATATAAAATAATCAGCAACAGTTTTCATAACTGCTAAATCTTTTAAATCATTGTAAACTCAATATGTTTGTTTTTTTTACTGTTGATCAGACAAAAGAAGGCGTGAAACATCAGCTTTGACTGTGATTTTTCCACTATTTTCTAACATTTTATAGACCAAACATTTTCATCCCAATCTGAAAATGCTCACAAAGGAAAACCACACGGCACAAAAACGTCAGTAAAAATATGATTTCATTCATAATATATACAAAATACAAATACAATTTATGTACTAAAATGTACACACTCAAAATTCATTAAGCCTTGCCAGTGTTTACATTCAGTAAAAACGAAATTCACACTGATAATCATCCATTTTGGAGAAAAGAAAAGGAGAAATGTACTTGCTCACAGAAATGTAAACTTACATCCATATTTACAAGAAGAACGGACGAGCTCTGGAGATGAAGGAAAAGCAGAGCGTCGTCTCACAAATGACCTTGTCGATGTTTAAAGTGTGAGCAAAAAAAAAAAAAAAAAAAAAAAAAAACACATACCAGTGATTTCAAGACGAGAAATAGCTTATTTGACATGAAGTAAATGGGGGAAGAAAAAGCACATCAAATGCATCAAATATACAGTCAAATGTTTTAAGTACCAGTCATCACAAAAAAAAGAAGCTGTTTTGTGAATATGATGAGCATCTGTGTCATTTTGGTGTGCGGTTTGCTGTCTTTGGGTTGTATTAAAATAAGAAACCACTTCTTTTTAGTGAGCAAATACTCAATTCAACTTCTAGAGAAGTAACAAGATCATTTCAGACGTTATGTGGCGGTCAGAACTGAAACACTGTTAAGCTGATTGAAGTTACACAAATATCTCCCTTACAAAAATACACAAATCTTGATCGCAAAATCCTTCTTTAAAAAATAGCGTTAATTTCATATCTATTATTTCTTACATACAAGGTTCTTTTTTTTTTAAGACTTCTACAGTAAAGAAAAAAAAAATAACTCTGCTCTGATACAAACGTTCAAAAGGATAGAAATAAATTATTATAGTGATACAAGTGTGATTCTTTGCTGAAAAGAATTCAGGTTATTCGTGTGCGTCTTGCTCGGTCTCGAGAAAACGTCCTCTCATGAAGTCTGCTGGAAACGAACTTCTCAGGCGAAGAAGGTGAGTTTGTGTCGCTTTGAATCAGTCGTGGGTCGGCGGGCTCCGGAGGAAACCCCCCCCCCCCCCCCCAAGCTGTGCTCGACAGAACGAACTAACATGTAGGCCGCTCCTTCAGCCCAAAACATGAGCGGCAACAAGAAAGAAAACCATCAGTTCCTACCGGGTGCGACGTGTGATAGATTTGGTATCTCTAGAGACTAAGCAGCAGTTCTTCTTTAGAGTCTTTTAGGTATTTTTTTTTTAAAATTTCTTTCTCAGATGAACTTAGTCGAGTCTCTTTTGCTGATGAGAACTTCCAGCAGCCGCAGCTTGGCTTTAACGTGCTTGTATTCGTTGTACTCCACTGCCAACGGGGAGCGGTCCTCCTTCTGCACGTTTCTATGGGAACAAGACAATAACATTAAGAAATGGAAAACGTTCAGCAGTGGAAAACACACACTTGTTATGTAATCTGAACAAATTCCTCTTTTTTTTTTTTTTTTTACCTTCCATTTTGTCTCAAGAACTGGTCCTCAAACTCTTTCAGGTTCTTGCGGATTCTCTTCTTCTCCTCTCTGGTCTCTTGGAGTTGCTCCACAAGTTCTTGCCTGTGAGAAAAAGAAACACAGAAAACATTGAAATATTTACACACTAAAAATATTGAACCCCTGAACATACATTTCAGGTCAAATTTGACCCTGTTTTTACATTTAAAAACACCCTGAATTCCCCAGTGTGACCCAGAATACACAAAAAATGGAAATATTTCAACTTATTTTTGTGCAGCTGATGCACAGTTTTAGAATTTGACCCATATTTACTTAAAAAATTACAATTCATCATCATGATGGCTGATTGTGAATGTTTTTTCTCCAAAAACAAACAGCGTAAAAACTAAAGAATACTCTCTCTGTTCTCTGAAAGCTTCATTAAGGTTTACTCGCCCATTTATTAATGACTAATGAGGTACTTATGAATGAAAAATACATCAGAAGTTTGGTATAGAGACTAATTATGAGGCAATACTGTGTGTTCTCTCTTTTCTTGCTTACGTGGTGGCGGAGTGCAGGTTGGACAGCCTCATGTCGATGGTGTTCTTCGAGGGTGAAAGTTCGTCCACCGGTGAAATGAAACCGTCCGCTTCCTCGTCCATGTGGTCCAGGAAGCTGAGCACGCTGAGGTCGGGCCGCACGGTCACGGTGAACTGGGTCTTTGAGTCTCCTTCGTCCTCCGAACCGTCCTCTTCCTCCTGTAGGAGTAAACAGAGAGAGACAGAGAGAGAGAGAGAGGTCAGATGGTGGTTGAGGGGGGGGGGGGGGGGGGGGGGGGGGGGGAGGTCACGTCACGCAGCATCGCTGATGGAGAGCGAGGCGGTCAGCCGGCCTCCAGGCTCAAACACCGCGGCGCATGAGGATCGTGCAGAGTTAGTCATCGCTGGTTAAAAATCATCCCGGTGCAGCAGCGAAATGCACTTCCACGGTCCTCGTTTGTGATTCAGGTCTGCACTCGTTAGTGTGTGTAGATGGAGTTAATAAAGACACACAATCCTCTGTGAAGCTGCTCCTGAACCAGCTATGAAATATATTAACAGCCTGCATTCAAACAGCAAAGATGGAGTTCTGTTGACATTTGATTACGTTTTGTCTTAAAACACACTTAAAGGATCATTGTGGTTTATTATAACATGGTCTTATTTGCTGCGACCGCCATTTCATATAATAAATACTCTTAAGATTAGTATCGCACCAATTTATAATCCAATGTGGTTGTTTATTTTCCTTGTAAACACAAATATGTGGATTTATGATGACAAATAAGACCAAAATTGCAATAAACCACAATTATCCTTTAAAAACACAGCATGTTCTGCTCATATTAAAAAAAAATGTAAAAATCACAGAGCGATTCAAACATCAGATCCAGGCAGCTACTGATTCAACATTTCTACAAATGCTTTTCTACAGATGCTGGTGGCAGGAAAACAGGCAAACTGCCCAATCATCAGGCAGCAATCAGGTTTATTAGAGGGGTGTATGGTAGTAAATAAGGGGTGGGGGAGTTGGAGGTGGTGGGGCGGGTTGGGTTCGGGGAGCTGGCGACTGATTACTGAAGCAGCAGCAGCTCTTCACCTTGATATCATCGAAGAAGAGTGCGGTTTCGCCCTCGATAATAGGCTGAAGGAGGGGACCTCTGCGCTTGCTGGAGGGAGAGCCCTGTGGTGACGGTTAAGAAGGAGGAGTTAACCAGGCAGAGGCGCTCACGCTGGCGTTTACAGCAAGGCCACGAAAGAAAAACTGCATTTCTTTTCAACAAATTCTGTTTCTAAGCTTTTATCAGAGCTGAAGCTGAGCAGAGTTGTCCGCTCTTTTCTTTCTATTATTCTTTTTTTTTTTTTCCAGCTCAGCACCACAGAAAGGTTCAAATGACAAATTTGAAAACCTGACCTGATTGTAATTAGTCTTTTAAACTTTAAACAAACAGCAGCCTCAGTATGAGCCCATAAGGAGGTTAGTTATCCTTATTTGGGAAGGCAACTTGAAGCCTCATGATCCTAACAGCAGCTTATTTTCTAACAGGAGTGTGAACGAAACAGAACTATAAAATAAAATAAAATAAAATAATTTCCAGGATCATGACTGCAACCGAAAGGATTTACCAACATTTCATTTTATGCGTCTTTTTTTTTTTGTGTGGCTTTTTTACATAAAAAGTGATGCTTGTTTTGCTCTTAAACGCTGAAAAAAATAGTTTGCAGACTGCAAAAATGTTGTGGATTCATGCAGCATGATTTGCTCTGACCTGTCCAAGATAATAAAAATGTTGCACTTCTGTTGTATAGAATAATCTACAGCAGTGGCCCCAATTTGCATGATGGGGATTAGAGGTAGTGCATTATATAATGGATAGAGTGTCCATAATGCAGATCATATCTTACATAATAAAAAAATCATTATTAAATAGTTGAATACAATAATACAATACATTATGGGCAGAATTAATTTATGCAGATTACAGATTAAAAACAGCATTAATAAAACTGATTGTATTTTTTTTTTTTTGTTTCTTTCTCAAACAAACCCTCATAACCCTCAAAACTGACTATTTTCTGACCCTCTCCTGCACTCAGCTGCTCATGTTGTGCTGTGAACTCAATCTGTCACCTTACGACCTCCTTTTGACCGGTGAGTCACTGAGCTTCTAAAGCCGGACTTAAAACCTCGCAGGTGGAAAACACGCCTGTGGCACGGCCGCCACCGGTTCCCACAGCGGGCACTAAAGCCAGCATGAGCTGGGATTAAGTGTCAGCAGACGTTTTGACAATGTGCTGATCTTTGCCGCTCTCTTGTCAAAGAGCAGCAGGACAACCGGGCAGCTGTGAAGGGGGGGAAAAAAAAAAAAAGAAAGGGGGAAGTTAAGATGTGATAACTTACAATGACGGGGATGGTGGAGGCTCTGCACAGGATCTGCTTGACCAGCCGGTATCTATCGTACAGAGGTTTCATGATCTGCCTCTCGCTCTTGGTCACCTGAAGTAGCAAAAAAAAAAACAAAGACACCTTGTTAGTACAGAGCCGTCCTCTGTCTCACATAAAACAAAATGACAGCTAACCCAGATTGGCCCAGTATTCACTGCAACTCTTCAGGCTGCGTGACGGTCATTAACCACAAAGCACCGGGGCACACAGCGTGAGGAGGGACAGAGGTGACGGCAAGGTCAGCTGCACTTCCTCGTATACGACGATACTAGCAGCGATTAGACGCCACAATTATTGCAATTGGATTTGGTTTCGACATCAAACAAAGTGTGTGCCAGTCCTTTTGATTTCTGTCAAAGCTCCTGTGATGACAAATGTTTTGTTTCCTAATAGCACAAATTCATAAAATTCCGAATAAAGGAAAACATTTCGAAACCTTAGAAATAAAAACATAGCCATCATTTTCATTTTTCATGACGCACAAAAGCTAACCAGATGCGCACACACACACACACACACACACACACACACACACACCGCAGCTTGAGACATTATTCACCCTTGACTTGATATCTGGGTCACAATCAAGTGGTAAACAAGATTTTCTCCCTTTGGACCAACGTGGCTGGCAGGAGATCAGATATATGGAGTGGCCTTTTGAAGGAGCTGCATGTATCTGTGTTGGTTTAGTCGAAGGAGTGAAGGACAGGGAGACTTACTGGTCGACCGTGTATGCTCTCGTAGTAGAGGAGAGCTTTCTGCAGGGCGACCTTCTCTGCTCCGATCTGCTCCCGTGTCATATCCTGCCAAGCGGAGAACAGGAGGCGAGTCAACACATTTCAGAAATGTAAAAAAACAAACACACATTTCAGCGTCTTAATTAATTCAAATCCCTGCTGCCTGCTTTCAAATTTATGCTGTTTATCTTTCATGTAACATCCATTTGCTCGATATGTCCGTCTATGATTTATTCATTCCTTCCTGTGAGTGTGTCTCGGTCTTACCTTGATGTCCTCCGGGCGGTTCACCTCCTCCCTCTTCTCCTGCAGCTTCTTCAAAATCGTCTCCAGGGTGCTCTCCACCGGCGGCTTCTGCACCTTCTCCTGCTGCGGCTTCTTCTCCAGCTGAGAGCCGAAGCTTTTGGGCAGTGTGTTGCTACGCTGGCGGGTCAGAGGCGGCAGGTCCTCCTCAGACTTCATCAGCTTGTGTTCTGATGACAGAGAGAAGGGAAACAGAGGAGAAATGTACTGATATGAGATTTACAGATCTTATTATAGAGAAACTATCAGTCGGTTTTAATTCTTTTGTTTTACCTTTTAGGTCTTTGCGGAGCTTGGCCAGTTCGTTCACCCATCTCAGCACTTCTGGGTTTGCAACTTTATCACAGTGAGATGGCTGAATAAAAACAGAGATAAAACAACTGATTCTCCTTTTCAAATGTTACATTTCCACCATAAATCTGTAGTAGAGGTCTGTGTGGGACCATCAGCCTTTTTATAAGACAGCTGACAACAAAAAACAAAAAAAACAGGCCTAGGTGCATGTACAGACCTCTATTCTCCAATTTCACTCCCTCCTAATGAGACACCAGAATCCTCTCAGACAGCAAATATCTTTGCTCACAGTTTTTTTTAAGTCTCTTAATGTGATTAACAGACAAGTCGTTAATTCTTACCCTGTATTTTCGCTCCTCTTCAAACTTCTCCTCAAACTTGTGGATCTTTTTCTTCAGTACGTGAATCCTCTTTGTGAGCTGGGCGGATGTCAGCTCCTCTTTCTCGTCGTCACAGGAGCCAAGAGACGAACTCCTCCTGCGACTGGAGAGTCAGATGAAGTTGTTAATATACCGCTGACAGCTCCTTCTTCTCTACTTATTTACTGCAGTGTGGCGATGCAAGAGCATGTGATTTGTGTTTACCTGACAAATGAGTGAGCGTTTGGCGGTGACGGAGGCACTTCAGTGTCGTCCAGATACTGCTGGCACTGTCCGTAGGCGTAAAAACGAGGGGACACCATCGGGTCGCTGTCCTCCTCCAGCAGCTGGCGAATCAGGCGTCCCCCGGCGTGGGGGGACAGTCGAGCCTCCTCGCGGTCCATGCTCTCCCTCTGCAGCGGCGAGTACGCCGGCACTGGTTCTGCGCAGAACACAAATATACACATTTACTATTAGTTTGGTATCGCTGTCAAACTGAAGATGCACACACACGACACTTGAGAAGATGCAAACAAATAAAACAGTTAGTTTGGGGGAGATGTGGTGCACTCTGACCGACAACTCATAGCTCCCCTTTGTACAGTAACAGCAGAGCAGCATCCCTGAGGGCTCTGTAGCCACAACATGATGAAACAGTTTCCCTCATGAGTTGAGGTTTGAGAGCATTTTGTTTGAGCTGCGATGATTACAAACATTACAAGCAACTAGTTGGATAATCAAACTGGTTTTTCAAGCAAAACTGCCAAACTATATATATATACTTCATATTTAAGGATGGCATTCAAATAACTGAATTGATTTTCTATTCTACATACAGCTCCCTGGGGTTTTTATCCCTTTTGTGTGCTGTATATTGTATTATTGATTTGTTTGTTTCTATGTTGTATTGTGTTGTGTGAAAACGAGCTGCTCCTAGTGGGATTAATAAAGCTGTTTGTATTGTATTGTAACTACAACTCAAATTCTGCCAGATAGATTACTTTTTTCTGGTTTTAAATGACTGAGTGGTATTTACATTTCTTCTAGCTAATAAAAAGGATTTGTTACTCTCAATAGGGTAACAAGTAACATACAAGACGGGTCAAAATGTTGTGGGAAAGTCCAACAGTGTGCTTGTTTTTAAGAACAAGCATAAAATCACACACACACACACACTGTGTGGCCGTTTTTCTCCCTGTTAACATCCTCTTGGATCCTCTCTGGTGTTGTGAAAGTTATTGGACATGAATAAGCTGCTCGCTCTAAAATGGTTGTGAAAGTTCTGAAACTGTGGGTAACTGGGTAGGACTCGCCCGCCCTCCCCTCTCTCTGTTCATCCCCTGGTTACAGTCTCCGCTCTGGCAATCATTATGCCTGGTGAAAATAGCCATGCAGATACCCCTGACAATCCCCGGGGCTATTAATAATGCCTGGCTCTCCGTGGGATAATGTCAGGGTGCGACCCCTGTTGAGAGGTACGGTGATGAGTTTGTGTTTTAGTTTCCACTCGGCATGGTGAGAGATTAATTAGTGTGTGTCTGTCCAAGCACGTGGGCTAGACAGAGAAATAGCAGATTGTCTGAAGGAGTGCCTCTATAGGAACTGTGTCGAAACATGAAACCCTGCAGGAATAATAATGTCGATCTCACAGAAAAGGAGAGACCCGTAACATCAGGCGTCAGAGGGCTCTAGAAATACGCCGAGGAGTCGTTACACAGGGAGAAGAGATGGAGGGAGTGAAAACAAGCTCTGGGGGAAACCAACCGTCAGTGTAAACATTCAAGGTGTCAGTATGCGCCCGTGAAAATATGCACGCCCAGTCTAAAACTGCACATGCATATTTTTCTTAGCTGGGGTGAGTTGGGGCGTTGGTGAAGCGACTTAGCTCAAATTCCAGCTCTGGAGTCCCGGGGGTCCCTCCTGCACATACAGGTACGTGCAGTTTATCAAGTAGGAACTCCCTGGCATGTTAGCGCTCGCTCACAGCAGCAGGTGAACCTCTCAATCACACCAAATGTCTTCCGAGGTCTATTATCTAGCTTAGAGTGCAGCGCAGTGCAGCCGGCCAGAGAGGCTCCATGGCATTTGAAATTAATCCTTTAAATCAACTGCTCGCTGATGGTTCAGGATTAACTAGACTAATGAAACAAAAAAAAACAAAAAAAAACATGCCAGTTTGCCATTTCACTAAAGGTTGTTGTGTGTGTGTGAGATGCTTGGCCACAATGTTCCAGATCATTCAAGCATGTTGCCATGCAGTGAGGAAAAGGTCATTCAGACAGCCTTTTCTTTCTTTCTGACATGTTATATGCAGCAAAGCAAGTCAACGCTGACAATGATGTAACACTTACCATCGCAAACACTCGGATAGAAAATGCTTTTGAAATCAAGGAAGGGGGAGTTAAAGAATGGAGAATCTAGAGGAGCAAAGAGAAAAAAAAGGGGGAGAAGAGAGAAGAACGGGATGAAAGAATGAAAACAAAGAAGCAGACGTAAAAGAAACTGGCATGCGCCCTTCTTGTTGCGTCAAGATATGGGAAATGAGAACAGACACATTTGAGCCTCGTCTTCCTGTTCAAATGTCTGCTCATGTCTTTCCACCATCCCTGGCAGACAGGCAAGGACAGAGCAGCGGCAAATATCAGGTCAGCATGACAGGCGCTGGCACAAAGTGTACTGGGACAAAGGTCTCACAGCGCTGCCTAATGCTCTCACCCACCCTCATACCCATTTGTGCAGTATTACACCTTCTGTACAGTATGCACACATCCTCTAACAATACTCACTGGCGTTATAGCGCTTTATGAACCGCTGACTCAGTTTGGCTCTTTCTGCCAGAACATAAATCCTTCTTTGGCTCTCCGTCATGAAGAACAAACGTGCCAGCCACGTAGAAAAAAAACTTTAATCTCTCACAATACATTTACACAAGTCTACAGCAAGCCCTGCTCGCTCTCATGCTTCAGAGGACCTGATCTGATCAGCATCTCAGGCACCTAACGGAGATACTGTATGTATGTATGTATGTATGTATGTATGTATGTATGTATGAAGGGCCTGTCATAGCCAATCATGCAGGCTCCCTGTGGCTTCCCCGCTGCCACAAGCTCAGTTATGCATTCAGGACAGGATGTACAGGAAGGAGGTTTAAGAAGAGAGATCCAACACAAAATGTCTTCATGATGTCAGAGAAAAACAGCCACCTGGTTTGTAAATTTCCTGAACAAACAGCCACATCCTCCCTCAACATAAATTACGTTTTAATTACAGCCACACACACACAGTCACAGACTCCATGCGTCTGAGTGAGAGAGCCACAACAACTCACACCACACCTTCAAATAACAACCTGAACAGTTTGTTTGCCCATGGTCAATATTTCACTTCTTGACTTTGTCTTCTTGCATGCACCACAGAGACAAGCAACAAAAAACAACCTCTCCCAGAGCGCTGCATGTTTTTCATGTATCAGATTTGGCCACTAGAGAGCTCCACATAACATACAATCGCCTGCTACAGCTCCAAACATGAGGTAGTTGAAGTTGAGAGATTTGTTGCATGGAACATTTTTGCTCTGGCTGCCACATCAAACAGGAAACAGCGATGGCGGTGACGGCGGCAGCGGTGGTGGTGGTGGTGGAGTGGTGACCAACTTTTGCAAAAGAAAGATGTCTACACATGCAGCAACATGCCCTTTAATTGTACTTAATTGTAAGAATGAACCTGTTCGTGATCATTCCTGTGTATAGTTCAGCAAAGTGCTTGGCTTTCACTGCTGAACGCAGTAAACCTCCACCCACCTCCGCTCTGTCACAATGTCCTGACAAAACAATCAGAGTCTCAGCGCTCGGTGATTGTGCATGATTTCCTTTCTGCACAAACGCCAACACTGCATAAACAAATGCATTAATAACAAACTCGGCAGGTAAAATGAGGCGGAGGAGACGTACCACGAATGCAATGCTCGTAGCTATTTCCACAAACTCTGCATTAGAAATGACATCTGATAAGCCAGCATCAATAAATTAACCGAATGTTCTTTAGTAGTTGCATCTAATTTGATCTTGTGCAGAGCTGCCATCGAATGCACATGCACATCACGCTCACTATTCCTGGATGAACATGAGCTGCTCACAACGTCAAATTAAAACTGGCTTTTTAAAAAAAAAAAATGGAAGTCTGCAAATATCAACCAGGATCAATAAACTCTCCGAATGCAAGCCAAGTTTCTACAGCCAGTTGACTTGTGCACTGTTATCACAATTTGACCCCTTTAATGATTGATTATGATTGGGAATAACAGCAGCAGTCATGTCTGGAAACTATTCACTAACATAAATTGCCAAACAACTGATGCATCCTGGTAAAAAAAAAAACAACATTTACTCCTTTAGTAACAGCACAGGAGAAGCTACATGTTCATATTTTGTCTGTGAAATGTGATTCAAGGTTCCCATGTGGCATAATTCAACAGCAGCAAAACAACAAGCTGTCTGCAGTGCTGCCTTATCTGGCAAACCGAGCAAACAAACACGTCTCCAGCGAGTGTTTCTCCTCCAGATATAGGTGGCTAGAGAACTTAAGAGGATCTTTTACAATTAAATCCTGCAGGAGAGGCAGAAGGAGCTGCATCAGGAAGAGGAGGAGGAGGAGGAGGAGGAGGAGAGGCAGCAGAAGGTGTGCAGCTGCTACCCAGACACCCATGTGCAGAGCGGGGTGGAGGAACAGTGAGTGGGTTGTCTGGGCATGTGTGTGTTTGTGTGAAAAGGTGGGTAATCCAAATGCTATTAGACATAATCCAAAATTAGGTAATCAATGCAAGTATGAAGAAATCTACGCATGAGAACAACAAGAGAATCGGCTCCTCACCTCCCCAGTTGTTGTCCTCGGTCAGTGCTGTCAGGTCGAGCCGGGGGACGTCCTCACAGCTCGTCTTTTCGCAGTCCGGGTCTGAGCCCCGCACCTCTCCTCCTCCGCCGCCGACCCTCCCCGTGTCACAAGTGACGGGCGACTCCTGGATCTTCATCCTTAGCGTCTGCACAACCATGAGAGAAAAGAAAAGAGCGCTCAATGGACGATGACCAGCCAGTGAACACACTCTTTAAGTTGAGCCTCACACTCCCTCAGACTGGCCCTGCCCTAACAGAGGGGGCTGCTCCCTGCTCGCCATTGGCTGCCTCGGCTGGCCAAAACATCCGCCCATCTCCCTTTGGCTGTGTGTGTGAGAGCAGGAGTGGCTTCTCCCTTGTCATTCACTGGCTGGAATCCCTCCCTCTTTCCCTCTCTTATTTTTTTTCTCTCTTTTTTCTCTACAGTAGCCCTCCTCGCTTTCTCTCTTGCCTGACATGCATATATTCCCCACCCGAGAGCCGCCCTGGACTTGTTTGTTTCACAGCAGCGAGAGCAAGAGGGAGAGGAGAGGAGGGGTGTTAGTGAGGGAAGGAGGGAGGGAGGTGAGGGCAAAAAAAAAAAAAAAAAAAAAAAGCAGACAGATTGTGAGCCAGCACACGTAGGCTGACTGGGTGATTTTTTTTTTTCTCTCTCCCTATCTGTCTCTCCCCGCAGACAAATATTCAGCTCAGAGCAGAGGAACCACATGCAAACTGTCTCCTCCATCACCTCATTACCTCTTCTGTTCTCTCCCATTTTTACACCACTCCGCTTATCTACGATCAAAGCTGTGTAATCAAATTCTCGTAGAAAGTAAATAATTTGGGTAAACAACATACTCAGCTGGTCATGCATTTAGAACGTGTCCATGGGTCACTTAGCGGTAAGCCCATGGGGTCCCATTTCCTCTGTCTGGGCGTGGGACCAAGCTATTTTTATGAAAAACAGATCAAGACACACTGCTACTAGACCTCATAAATGCCACAGACTGCTTTACAGGATGGGGTGCACTTGAATCCATTTACAACACTCCTTGTTTTGTTTTTTGTTTTGTTAATGATACTAAGTTGTTGTTGTTGGCAGGTTTGTGACTAATTATGGGCAGCAAAATAATTAGTCTCAGGTGTGTGTGTGTGTGTGTGTGTGTGTTCTTGTGCGGAAGTCGGGGGCACAGCGCCAAAAACCGGGGTTATCAAGTCTCCTCAGCTGCTACATGGGAAATAACTTTGATGTGATAGGAATCACGGAGGTATTATTGCCCAACATGCAGGCTGTGACCAACTAACAGTGGCAGTTTCCCCTTAAGTGGCGCTTACCGCTACTGTTTTCAAGTCAAGAAACCCCCCCCCCCTCAACCAGTACAAACTGCACCCAGTCACATTCAAAATCTCCTTATCCACTAAATAACATTCAGAGGAATGACATGTCCAGCTGTATCCGCTTCCAGATCCAGTGTGCACACAAGCAAACCACCTGTCAAACAAGAACCAACACAGTAGGAACCCTAGTTTATCATAGATAAACAAAATTATGCAAATACGAGTAAGGAACATGTTAGGAAGAAACAAAGGTGTAGTGTGGCTGTGTGAGCAAATAATATGACATACGGAGGTGAATATTAATAAATGTTCTTTGAATACGATTCTTTTTTTTTTTTTAGAAAAAGAAATAACAATGCATTCCCTGTAAACAAGTAGTTTGGTAGGATGATGCTTTCCTTTCCTTTAGGGGACATGAAAATACGCCATATAACATAACAAGGAAGTAATGATTAGTTTCTCTTTCAATTCTTCTCAGTCACTATTTTAACTTTTTAATCCGAACATTTCTGGTAAAAAAAAAAAACCCACAATTGATCACACAATAGGTCTTTTTCCTGGCAGACATTTTCATTTGTCAGAGTAGGAAAAGCACAGGTGTTACTTTTAAAATTAACGATGAGTCTGTTCTGTTCCCACTAAATCATGACACTGACAGTGAGCCAGCATGCGTTCAGATGTCATTAATTTTATTATTTACACCTGTGCTTTTCCTACTGCGACATGTCAAAATGGCTTCCAACTGCATCTCATGGCCTTCCTCGGTGACTGTGAGATACGGACGAAAGCTCCAAAAAGAACCAAGCAAGAGGACCTTAAATTTAAATATATATTTTTTTATCATGATTATAAAAATAACTTTATTTGTGTGGCACCTTTCATGCAAAGATGCAACCCAAAGTGCTTCACAAAACAGGATTAAAAACAATGTTATAAATATGTAACAGATACTAAGTTTAAACTGAGTACAGAACAAGCTCAAGAAATGATAATGATGATTTTTAAGTGATTGCTTACTCGTTTTGTGCCAATTAGCACCTTATTTGGAGTTGATCAAGAACAATTCATATTAAAGTGAAAACGATGATCTTTGATCCAAGAAAAACATGTTAATTGTTTTCTAATCAGCGGCCAGTTTCTGATTTACGCCTTCCTTGATAACAGCTGTACTTTGTGAGGCCTTCTTGTTAAGTGTTGAAGGTAATCGTGTAATTGGAATTATGGACTCATTAGGCTTTGAAAACAGAAGAGTCTACTGGGTCCTTGAAGTGAGTGTTATGTAATGTAATGAGTCTCAGAGGTGAGATATGTTGAGAGGAGAGAGACTCAATAACATCTAATACATGTACACATTTGTTATATAACTTTTATGGAGCTATGTTCTCAAATTCTTTTCTATGTAAATGACTCATTAAAAAGGTGATTACAGTAGTTATCTGGTCATTTTCGCCTGATGAAGAGTTTATCCTGCTCGTTATAGTGGATTGATTCACCTGTTTGCTGACAATAATCACCGGCAGAATCACTGGTGAACTCTCAGGCATCAGTGTAGGACAATACAAGTACAAGATGCTCTGATGATGGATTAACATGAGCACAGATGTTACAGCTCACTGTGGTCCTGCTGTGTACGTGCGCATGCACACAGACACACACACAGACACACACAGACACACGCACGCACAGTTTCCTGGAACATCAGCCGCTGTGTTCACACCAACACACTTAAACCAGGATTACATCATCATGATCATCCAGCTGGTGCAAAGGGGGAGCAAGGTAGACAGAGCTACTCTGTGTGTGTGTGTGTGTGTGTGCGTGTGCATGTGTGTATGGGGAGGGGTGGGGATGCATTAGACAATGATTAAGCTGTGTTTGGGGGGGGGGGGGGGGGTGGTGCTTAAGCACAGTGTACAAACAAACACTGGAATTTAAAATTTAAGGTGCATTTTGCTGAAGTGGCACACAGACGAGCATATAAACACGCACACATTCACATGCACGCGCACACACACACACACACACACACACCAGGAGGATTTAGCCTGATATGAGCTTCTGCTTTTTTTTCTCTCTCCCACACCATTGGTGGAGCAAAACACTTGGACTGCAACTAACAATTATTTTTTATCATCGAGTAATGTCAAGTACATTTTTATTTGTGTAGCCCAATATCACAAATTGAAAATTTGCCTCAAGGGATTTTACAATTTGTACAACATCCTCTGTCCTTAGACCCTCAAATTGAAACTAAATTGGAAAAGCGACAGGACAGACAGAACGTGTAGTAGATGTTGTGTGTACAGACCAGATAGCAAAATTACAGTATGTAAAGACAGGATGACAGAATTATAGATAGATTGATGACATATATGAAGAATGTGATCACGAGCACATCAAACAACTTCCAGGTGTTACCCAAAAGACCTGATCCACACAACCTCCTCTCACCATGGTCGATTATTCTTTTGACTTATTGTTTAATCAATAAAATGTCAGGAAATAGTATAAAATAACCGTTACGGATTCCAAGGGCCAAAGATAATTGTTTTTGTTAATTGTTCATTGTTTTGTCCTGCCAGCAGTTCAAGCCCAAAAACATTCAGTTTACTGTCACATATGACAAAGAAAAGCTTTTTTACAGGAAGAGCAGTGTCAATGCAAAAAGACAAGCCTGTGCACATTATTGCAGACTTTCTGTGGAGCGACTGCTCATCCAGTAAAATACTTCATCTGCTGCAAAAAATTCCACTAAAATGTTTCGTGTTGGCATGTAAAGCACTGCACGGCAATGAGTCGGGTGAAAACACGACAGATCTCACTTCTCAGTTTTCTCGTGCTGTAGGTACAACATGTTCTGACGGGGAGTCATGTGTGTTATCAATTTACAGGGACTGAGACTCACACCCATACCTTAAAATACACACTACACTCAGATGGCACACACCACATGACATACTGACACACTATGATAAAGGGTTTGAGTGTTTAATTAAAAAAAAAAAGGTGCGAAACAGAGGTGAGAAACATTTGTCTCATTATTTGTTAAAAACTACAGAAGGACTACAAGAGTACAAGGGGCGCTGCATCAACAACCATTTTCATTATCAGTTAATCTGTTGATTATTTTTGCAAGCAAAATATTTCTCGTTTAGGCTAAAATGTCAGAAAATAGTGAAAAATTAGATGATGTCAGTATACAAACAGGATCAGTCTATTAAGGAACAACTGACTGCAGCTCAGGGGAAGACAGAGCAGGCCTGATGATACCAATCATGTCTGTGTGATGCTCGCCTTGTAACCCGGGCATTAATGACCAGCTGAGAGGCTGCTGCACCAGCCTCCACTCAGAGCTGCGCCATGTCGGCTCCAGATGGCCGCTCAGTGGCACAATGTGGCGGTGGCAAGAGCTGCAGCCTGAGCTGCTACTAGAATCCATCTGGACCGCTCTGAAAATACTCCAACATATTGGTGCAGAGCTGCATGATTGTGTTCAGTGCTCCTTCAACCAAAGTACCGGCTTTCCACAATGTTTCAAACAGCTGACTGAAGAAGTGCTGCAATGTTTGTAAGAAAAGGGAATTCCCTGCAGGTATTCTTATGCAAACAATAAAATCTCCCTTTGTCAAAGGGTTACTTTGTTTCTGTGGAACGGCAGAGAAGTTTCTGTTCAGTAAAAGCAGTTCTGTGGAAGTGTCAGGACACACTGATGAGTAAGAGTCTTCTGAAGGTTAGTACACAATGATCAAAACTAACATCAGTGGTTGTCCTTGCATTAGTTAAATTTGGGTCTTTTTATTAATTTCTCTCAACGCACTGTAATTTTTTCTTCTGTTTTATTCCTGTTTAGTGTATTTTTTATCTTCTATTTTATTCTATTCCTTTTAAAAACCTATTAACATGTACCATTTTATTTTGCCTTGTCTTAATACCTTGCTGTGTCTTCTGTAGGAACCCTTTAATTGCCTTTTTGTCAAAAGGTGCAACACAAATAAACCGGCCATGTCTTCCTCTCTGTCTCTAACAATTGTTTCATTACGGCTGAGTTTGAATATGTTTGATACTAGTGCCAAAATAATGCCTGGGTTTAAGCACTAACACCAAAACAAGACTTTTTCAGTACTTTAGGGAACATAATCCTTTTTTCTACAAAACAGGCAAAACTTGTTAAATGTTGTCTAAACACAAGCAGTTGAACTAAAACACATGAATTTTCCCTGAATAAAATATCCTAAAACTGGCAAATTTATCATTTAAATCATAAACCGATCACAACTCAAGCAATAAGCAGTCTGAGCATTCAGCAGAGCAGTAGTCTGAAACTTGGTGATACATTTCAGCTGGTACCAAATAAAGCAGAGAGATTTCATACCCAGCCCTACCTCTTACTACTATATTCTTCCTTCCCTTATATCCGAGGCTCATTTTTCTCTAGTGGCACGTACATGGCAGAGCACGTGCACTCTTTTGGATAAGGGAGGAGGAGCGCTGTAATAAAAGCGCCATCGTGAACTTGATCCTACCTGTGGAGGTGAAGGAAGGTCCTCTTTTCCTGAAGTGTCATTCCTGAAAAATCAGACAGAGAAACTTTAGTGGCACCATTTCAGGAAAGGAAGTCTCGACTGTTTACACAAGCTTCTGTCAAAACAGCCCAAGAGAGAGGTTTATCTCACAGTCAGTTTACACATACTGTACATACTGTATATCTGCGCTGCCTCTTTTTTTTTTTTTTTTTAATCAGACAACGTGTACGTTATAAACATCACAGCATGCCAAACAGATCTCTTGAGATAATGGCAGCCAGTAGCTTATCACTGTAAAACAAACATTTAGGCAACAGGAAGTACAAGTTGGTCTTTATGCCAAAAGGTGAAAGAGGTGAGAAAGAGCGACTTTAATGATCCTTTAAAAAAAAAACATCAAAAGGGATCAAGTTAAGTTTTTGAAGAGCTTACCCTTTCTTTAATGTCTCCATGTGGTTCGTTCCAGGTCTCTCATATGTTCCCGACACGCCAACACACTCCTTTAAGTGGAAAAAGACATGCAGAGTTTAAATGTTAATTATCTGAATAGCTAAGTTTATATTCGACTTTAAAAAAAAAAAAAAAAAATGGAACAAGCTGCACATCAATGGATGCTTTTATGAGCCTTTTTGTGATGAATCATTTTGGATGACTGACTGCTCTGTCTCAAGCATTAGTTGATACTGTATCCGTCATGTTAGTATCGGGGCCCATTTCATGAAAGTGATTTGTGAGCGCTGCTTACACGCCGATCGCAAATGGTGCCTCTGTCCCATTTCACAAATGACTTTCACTCTTAAATTGCAGATACGTTCGCGAGCCCTCTTGCATGCCCATGTATGGGTCGCAAGTATTTTGTTTAGTTAAATGTGTTAAAATTAGCATGAGAGGAAATGATCACGTTGTTAGTTGCAGCTTGCAAATTGGTGAAACAGGCCCCCAGAAACGTGTCTATAATCATAAATAACTTAAATAACCTTTATTTGTATTGCTGTTAAGCTTGATTGATCCTATTCAGGAAATCTCATTGAGATCAAGATCTCTTTTTGCAAGAGAGACCTGAGAACAGGTTACATATACACAGGATCACAATAAGACGGTTCATTCACATCACGATTACAAAACAATCATCATACACACTCAGGCATGCTAATTAAAACGCACTGAAAAAATATCAGCAAGTCCCTCTGAGGAATGAGGAAACAAGTTTACAAGGTTATGAAAAGATCACTTCTAAATCTGACTCATATTACGTAAAAGATGAAACAAGCAAGCATGACTGCTTTTATGAATATTTTTGGACGCTGAATCATAATGATGTAGACTAAAATCCTTCACTTGTCTCTTGTAGCAGTTACTGAAATATACATAGATTTAGAAAATATATAAATTTTATATTCAAAATGTTTCATTTAATTTTAGCACTACTTTGTTTATTTTATTATTTCATTATTATTATTACCTTACTCTCGTTATATTTTTATTCTTCTATGTTGTCTAAGACAAATTGTTTGTATGCTGCACACTTGGCTAATAAACAAATTCTGATTCTGATAACAGTTTTGGTCTATAAAATGTTTTCCAAAGGCCCAAGTTGACTTTTTAGTTGACCTATTCAAACATCTTGATTCTAATCCAGAAGCAGATCCTTCACTCATCACCCTCATCTGAATCAGATCTGATGTCAGCTCAGAAACTCTCCTATTTCCTCCTTATGGAAAAAAATAAATAATTACAACTTACACATTAGAATAAAACCAAAACTGATTTTCTTTAAAAAACAAAACAAAAACCTCTTAATTTGATAGAATTTGGCAACCGCTCATTAAGTACCTTGCAGCTTAAAATGAGAAGAAAAACGATGTTTTCCATCTGATGTGAAAGAGTGAAAATGGACGGGGAACTTTGGTGGAGTTGGATCATCTAGATTCTCTGTTGCCTTTTCTCATTTTTTCCCTTCTTACTTCCTTCTCAGTTAATTTTGTTATTACTGTTGCATTTTTTACATTGTTCATTTAGTCATTTTCTATTATGTACTGATTGAAAGTCAAGTGTGTACCTGTAGAACACAACCTTTGGCTTTATAATTGACTGACAGCTGTACATGAGCCAAACTGCTCAATAAAAATATCTTTGACAAACATCTTGTTTTGTCCAACCAATAGTCCAAAAACCAAAAACGTCCACGTTTACTGTCATAGAAGACGAAGAAAACCAGCAAATATTCACTTTTGAAAAGCAGCAACCAGAAGAGTATTTGGCCTATTGATCAATTATCAAAATAGGCGATTAGTTTTCTGTTCAATAAAACAAAAAATACTGTATATTCTGTAACATACTGTGTTGCTGTGCAACAAAGTCCACCAGAAATACCTATCAAGCTATTTCTGAGCTGCTGATTACCCTCATAGCCTCTCGACATAACAAGCTCACATTCACAGAGACGGCTGTTCACCCTGACAGGAACACAGACCCTCGCTCGCATCAAACCTCTCTTGTCGGCCACTCAGCGAAACACTTGCCCCAGCCAATCATTGTGCCAGATGTGTGTCAAGGTGTTGTGTGTCATTTGTACTGTTACATAAGGGGTCAGCATGGGGTGGGGGGTGGGGTTGGCTAGGGGAGGGTGGGAGGATGGGGGGGGACAGCCTGGTGGTCCAGGATTCATTTCCTTGAGTGTGAAAGTGTAACTCCACAAATCTATTTCCATCAGTCGGTCGGTGGGACAGCACGCCATGCAGCTGAACTTTACATTAGCAGACATCATTTATGAGCCAAGCGTGAATAATAATCCAACTTACATGCAGCTGTAGTGTAAGAAGAATCTTCAGAGACTGGATCATGTTACTGACCGTACATGACTCACAACTCACACTATTACTGTCCTCGTTGTGACTTTGACCGCTCTCGCACACTCATATAGAGCTCTCACTGTACTACAGCACTGTTGGGTATGACTCACTGCATTTTGGTTCGTAGGGGAGAGGTAGTTGACCAAGTATTTTTTTTTTTTTTAATCTGGTTTCTACTGGAATACTTGACCTAGATGCTAAATGAGCTGGGGATAAAATCCTCTACTATGTGTCATTTTTAGGGCTGGGTATTGTTTCTAGTTTTCTAACAGTAGCTTGTATTAGGACTGCAACTAATGATTACTTTCATTAACTATTAATCTACTGGTTATTTTGCAATACATTTATTATACTATAAAACTCTTATCTCTGTGCTTTGGTCCCTCCTAAATTCACTGGTTGGGGAAAGATCCAACTGCCCTCTGACTGAAAATGAGGAGCCGAAATCAGAGAATATTTGGCATTTTTGCTTAAAAATTTACTTCAGCAATTCATTGATTATCGAAATTATTATCAAGAAATTATCTGTCCATCGACTAACTGATTAATCAGTGAATCATTCCAGCTCTTGTTGATATGACACGCTAGTTTTTTTCCCCCAATAACCTCCGTTGAGGAATATAAACAAAAACACTTTTTCATTTAACAAACCTCTCAAACTTTAAATGTTTACTAAAACTATAACAAACAAGAACTTAGCTTGAATAAAATACAATGTAAAATTGGAAAAATCTTGATATTTAACTTTCTAATCAAAGACTAAGTAGAGAAGGGTACAGCAGCTTTCAGTACTCTACGCCACTAGTAATTTTATATTCCATACTGTTATTGATTTATATCACAATAACATTGTATATAATTTTATGGGGAAATTCAGTTAAGAAACTATTTAAAGATTTTTTTTAAATACCAGAGAATTTGTGTTTTTACCTAATTTAATGACATTTCTTCATCACATTAATGCAAAAAATCCTTTAAATCCAATATTGTCATAAAACACTGATATGTAACAGTGCCAGTAACCATTTAGTAGAACCAGATCTATTAGAAAGACACCTCAGTAGAAACCAGCTGACACATTTCTATTGTCTCAGTATATAGCATCATATCAACCAAACACAGCAGGACCTACTTCAGTATGTAAACTGTCATACCCAATACAATAAAAGACAATAAAACCTGTAAGGCTTCAGAAAAAAGGTAAAATAAACTATAAAAGTAACATTCTACATAGAAGAAGTACTTTACTGTATCTGAATCACTTCTCCGCTACACAATACAAATGAAGAGCACTCAACAAAAACATGGCGTTTGGAACATTGTGGCCTCGGGTACCAACCAGTGACATCAGTTGAAAGGACGAATTGCTCTCTGGCGCATCATCATTCTTCTTAATAAAAGCTGCTGCTAATTGCACACTTACAACTGGCCCATATATTTTCACTGCCTCTGAAAAAAGTGGTTAACAATTACTGTTTTTTTTACAAGCTGCTGTGTGATGAGAATGGCCGTGGAACCATTAAGGGGGCTGTACTGCTTCCCGTCACCCTCAAACTCACTGCTGCATCCATCTGCTGTTTTCTTGTTAACTGCAACTGACAATTTATTTGCAGTGAAATAAGAACGAAGGTTGAAATGAATTTTTTGACAATTTATCTCATTACAGGTGCAGTTAGAGGAGAAGATGAGAATGTAGTGACGCCGTTTTCAATGTAAACAGTGAGAGAAAACATTAACTAAAACAACAAAGGAAGAAAGAAAGTAGAAAATGGAGAAGAGTAGCAGAGACACTGACAAGACGGAGACAAATCAGAGAGATAAAAAGAGATGAGCAGAAGAAGCAGGATGACTCACTGCGTGGGCGTCCTGGTTGTCAGTAAGCTGCACCAGTGTAGGACTGTGTTTCGACTTCCTGGGTTTTGGGGTTCGCTCAGCGTGACCGCTCTGGCCTCCCTGCGAGTCCACGCTGCTGCCCGTGTCCTCCCCCGCTGTGCCAGAGCTGCTTCCACCGCTCGATGGGATGTTCTCCTTGTTGGTGTCTCCTCTGACGGGTGCAGCTCTGCCCTCGGACGGAAAAGAAATGGGTGAGGAAATCAGACGTCTGCCTTCCATCTCGCCCTCTCTCACACACTTTGATCTGTCTCTATCAGCTTGACATTGAGCGAAATGCTGCAGGAAACTAAAAGCCAAGGTCATTCTGATGCCTCATTTACTTATACCTTCTCAAGGAGCTAAGGTGCTGTTTAGCTTTAGTGCTAATTCTATTTACTGTCTATTTACTGTCCACACTCTTATTGACATTTTCTGCTGTCTTTGGTCTAACGCACTCCTCTAATCCACGTGTCACTGATCTCTCAGACTCCACCAGGTGTCCATCAACAAGGATTAGCTTCTTACTGCTGTGACTTCAGTTGTTATGACTGTGCCGTGTCTCAGCGGACGAGATTATGAATGCTTCCAGTTACCAAAACACCAACTGGTAGTAGCGTTAAAGTCACGCTTTAGTCATGAATGGCATCTTATTGTACATTACCAGTACAGTATAACATAACTAACATCCATGCAAAAAATTTTCATCTTGGTAAATTGTTTAATGTCATTTTAAAATTCTTTTTATATGGCTTAAAGAGGACACATCATACTTTATAATGTCAGATATACCAATATATTTATCATATCATATCATATATCATATTTTTGGTTCCAAAAATTATTTATATTTGAAGTAAATAATGGTAAAAAAAAAAAAAAAAAAAAAAAAAGAGCAAAGCTCAGCAACTACTGTTTGTTGTCTGGGGAAGTCGGCTGAGGGGCAGCTTCCTGGAGATCAGAACAGAGTGGGCTCATCGGGAGGGGGGCCTTAAAGAGACAGGAGCTAAAATGGCCTGTTTCAGACAGAGGCTGAACTGAGGGGATGAAGGGCCATTATAAGATAAATAAGGTCTTTTGTGAACTATGAATCATGCTGAGATATTCCAGTAGAGCCCCAGCATATAAATATAGACCTGGAAATGTGCATGTTATGTCCTTTTTAATGTATTTACCCAGTTGTGGGGTTTTATGTGATTGTTCAGAGGATAACAAAGAGGGCTGGTGAGTCAAATAGTTCTGTTGTTTCGAGAAGGTGCTTAAAGAGAAATAAAGAAACAAAAATATCTTAAAATTTGAGAGAGAATATGGCCTGGTTTTCTGCACTAGAATAAAAAAAAAAAAAATTAACCTTGATTTACTGTAGAAAAATTGAATTATTCTTATTGTACTAGCAGATTTCTTCACTTTCATTTTAGAAAATAAGACTTTAAGGCCACAATTATAGACAAAAATGAAATGATGAGAACGAGGTTTGTCCAGTGTACTTCAGTGTTGCTACTGAGGACACTGATTTCATGCTGGTACAATAAACTACCAACGTCATCATGATGCCAGACCCACTATACCTGTTTCTTTCTCTGTGTCTTAAACCCTCCTCCTGCTGCTCTCTCTGGTGTCGACGTCTCTGTCGCGCAGTTGGCGTCACCTTTGGAGATGACGGACATGGGCTCAACTCACTGTCCTCTGAACTCTGATCCCCTAAAGGGTTTACATCAAAGAGGTGCTGCTCCACTGTTGAACGTATCGTCCTGTCCAGAAAACTGTAGGGAGCAAGAAAGAAAAACGAAGAAATGTACCATTTTATGCTCCAAGTTTTATATGTAGGACTTAAGAAAACGTCTCTAAAAGAAAACTGTAAACTGATTCATTACAAGAGCAACACCATGCTGCATTTCATGTGACAAAAGTCCACTTACTTTACCACATCTGGTCTGCAGTGAACAGGGAAGAGGTGGTTACTGGAAGAAAACACAAGAGAAGAAGGTGAGTTAATGCTGCAGAAACAGGTGGTCACAACAGGTCACTGAGCAACGCTTAAAATCTCCTCGGGGCTCTGTTTCTGGCCCTAGGTGATCAAGGCAGCTAGTGTGCATGAGTGTATGTTAACTTCAGCTGTGTTCAGAGCATAAGTAGGTCCTCTGAGAGCAAGGTGGCTGGCTTCTATGGCTACCAGTAAGTCCTACAATAAAATACAAGGGTATTACTCCCTATATTTATCTTATTCTCTCTGGCTTTCTTTTTGTCGTACTGCCTCGCTCCTTCTGTCAAAACACAGGATACATCTGCAGGAAAACAGTGATGAATGGTGATTTTACTGTGTGTGCAGGGGTGTGTTGAAATCTATATCTACATCTAGATATATTGGATTATTATTACACTTCAAGCAACAGCTTCAAACAAGTATAGACAAGTTAACTAAACTGGTTTGTTATTGGAAGAAGCAACCGTGCTTCTATTCCAGTTAAAGGCTTTTCTCATTGGGCCACAGACACGATAATATCGTCATGTTAACTTTTGTTCCACAAGCTCTCAGTTCTTAGTTTATTTTGCTATATTGTGTTTCATTCTTTCTTAAACAAAAAGCTTAAGTGTTGGATGTAGGCTGGGGTTTACATCGGTGTGTTTACTAGGTGGTTGGGTTGTGAAAAATATTTGAATAATGATTTAAAAAAGCAATCAGGGTATCTACTACTTTCCTGAACACTAAAATCTGCACATTTTATCATTTAATAAAGCCACATTTATATGTTATTGTTATACGTTGTTAATGTAATATCTTTGGGTTTTGGACAGTTCGTCTTGGGTATAAAATTTGAGGATTCACAGCTTTTTTTCTTTTTTATATCATTGTAAACTCAATATCTTTAAGCTCTGGGCTGTGAACTGGACAAAACATGCAATTTAAATACGTCAACTTGTGCTTAGGGAAGTTCTGATTTTCCAGTATCTTCTGATATTTTATCAACCAATGATGAATTGATTAAAATTAAAAAATAATTGGCAGATTCAATGATAATGAAAGTTACTGTAAAATACATTAACATGTATAGGGATGACTTGCAAGAATCTCCCATAAACAGTAATGTTTACAGTAACAACACAGCTTGGCAGAGGACAAGTGCATTGATAAAGGAAGAGATAATAATGTGAGAGATGGTACACTGTGAAGGTGACTGGTACTGAAACTGTGTGAAATGCCACGGACATGTACTGACATCATCAAAGTTGTAAAAAAAAAAAAAGCATTAGATGAAAGGGTGACACGCCCTATCATATGACAACCAGATGATCACTCTGATGAGTTTAACAAGTTCAAAATCATAAACATGGGCTGTAAATGTCTGGTGCTTTTTTATTCTCAGTTTTAACCTCTGTATTCATGACAAAAATTGCCAAAACAAACAACTTTTATCATGTGAAGATTACAAAGATCCTTCACCTTCTGTACGCTTTCATTTATTTGAACAGTTGGAAAGTAAAGAGCGAGGCAGAGGAGTGAAAGTTGCTCCAGCGGCAGCAGACTAAACCGCTCGATTATCTCTGGGCACAGCAGGAAAAATATTAGCCCATTACCTAATAATAGACCTGGCACAGACTGCAACAGGTTAAAGCAACAGAAAACGGTTTAATGGCTTACTAGTGTTGATTTAACCTTAGACCTTAATGCCTGAAAATGTCAGAGGCAAAACTTCATCAAGTGCAGTGGACGCATTAATGCCTGAAATATGACCAAAGTTTTAACTGTTTGCAACTTTTGAGGCTCCTCCTTCCATGTCAGAGGCCGCTGCTGATGTAAAACTGATGAGATGAGATCAATTATATAACTGCAGTGTGTGCCAGGGCAAGATGGTTATGATGCCTGGGGAAATGTTTATAGCACATCTCCATGACTGACAAATCAAGCTTACTATGCTCTATGCTGCAATGGCACTCATGCTGTGATGGTTTAACAAAGCGGTTCCCAAACGTTTTGGCCCTGTGGCCCTTTAAAACTTTAAGAAGTATTGTCGACTTGTAACCCCTCACTCCAGGGTTAGTGTCACAGGTAACTTTTACTGCTCAGACTGTTTCGTTTGAAGGATTTTTTGAAGCATTAAGTGGAGAAGGCATCCGTATTTCTCAAGAGAGACAAAAATTAGAGGACTGTCATAAAAAAATTAAGCAAAGTCAAATCGCCAATTGTCATATCTCAGCTTAAGGCTAATTTATGGTATGTCGCTCGACACTTTTGATGAGTGTCGCTCAACGGAAATGACCTATTTTTGACAGAAAAAAGTGTCACTTTCCTTTTATATCACGGACACTCATATTTTGTTGCGCAATGTGATTGGGTAGTGTTACTAACGTCGCCATGGAGATTGTAGTTTTCACTGAACTTCCTCATTGATGTATTGGTCTGTAACTTTAGATAACTTCGTCCTTGTTTAATTAGTTTAATTAGCTCATAACATTTTGCTGAAGCATAAATTGAAAACATTGTGTGACTCTTTCATTTCAACCTACCATAAATTAACCTTTACTTGGCTGATAAATTTGATTCAAATAACAAATATTTTAAAAATATGGAGCTTTTGGATGTTTTTTTGTGTCTGGACCATTTCTTTTACCGTAAAGACACTGTATGGAAACTAAATTTGTACATAAAAATCCTCAGAACCTAAGAGTGACTCCTTATAAGATGTACAGTACTGTAATTCATTTTTATGACATCCTGCAATACGCTACAAATATTTTAACCATGCTAGTTAAATCAGCTCTCTAGTATATCCAAGTGCCACATTTAGTCTGTTGATGTAATAAACAGCTGAGCGTGGTTGTCTGTAAGTAGTGTCAAGTGCGAGATATTTGGTAATTAAATATCTTGCGGTTGCTATCATGGTGCTAAATAGTCTCCAGGTTGGCACAGTATAGAAGATGTTTGCAGTTTGGTAAATCCCTGAAGGAAGTAACATCACTGCCCCGGAAAGACCTCTGCACCACTGACTAAAAAAAGACGCAGCGTGCAGTCACTCTGGTATGAAACAATATTGTTGTTTGGTGTGCAATGGTGACAGTCTGAGTCATTAACTACTGGCAAAAGAGACCTTAAGGCAAGAGGGATGAGTCACTGCATTAGAAACACACAGTGAATATCACCACCAGAATGCCAACAAGCCTTTCTTAAACACAGACAGCCTAAAAATATAAAATTATACCACCAACCACAGCCGAATGTCTGATCAGAAACTCATCAGCTGGTGATTTTGCATCAGTGATCGTGTAACTTCATTCAGTCATAAAAGGCTTTATGTGAGCTATAAAGTCTTAATACCTCTAGAATCACTTGCTGCTAGAGCTGCAACGATTAATCGATTAATTGATTCGTTGGTCAACAAAATATTAATCGGCAACTATTTTGATAATTGAATAATCGCAAAAATGCCAGAAATGATCTGGTTATAGCTTCTCAAATGTGAAGATTCAAGGCTTTTTTTTGTCATATATAACAGTAAACTGAATATTTTGTGTGTATAATAACTATGATCCAATTTCACTCTTAAAAAAAAAAGGGAGCTGTATAAGAATAACAGTTGTTTGGTCCAAGGTCTGCTCCAGTTACTTGTGAAAGCAAACATGAACTTAGATGGAGGCTGATGCAGCGAGGACAACAGTGCACAGAAGGTTTATGTAATACAAATCATAACATCCGTTAAGCTGGTAACAGTTTCGAAACTTACTTAAGTTATGCTTTTCTCTGATGTACCTAAGAGGCTATTTGAATTTTTTTTAGAACTATTTCTTAAAGAAATATTTATTTGTTATCTTTTTTTTTTTTTTTTTTTTTTTAATTGACCCAAATGACCATTTACGAATCAGCAGTGTCAGTTGTTTTTTTGTTTTCAGTTTGATGTTGTCTGTAAGATTTGCTGAACTGTTAAGTCAGGTCTGTAATGATATGATGGCTCTGGTTTAATTGTTCTATTGTGCTATTTTTGTTCTGCTGAGTGTGATTTAAAGAAGCCAGCAGTGCAAGTCTTTATTTTACAAAAGCTTAATATAATTGCCTCATTCAGAACCTTCTAACTAAGAAAGTTGCTTTGCAAATAATACTAAGACAAAAATAATATGTGTCTGTAGTGAATGTATGTATGTGTCTCAAAGTCAAGTGTTGCTTTGAGGCATAAAAGTGGGGAGGAAACAACTCCAAAGCCTTTGCAGCAGCAGCTTATAACAGTTAAATCCCCAGCATTGTGTACCCAGGGGCATCCGTTCAGGTAATCCAGTATTACACCACAGTCAGATATTAGCCAGGACCCTCAGGGTCAACACACAGAAGAAAAAAATATGTTGATCTATGATCCATTTTGACTGGGCTGAGTTTAAGCTCCCCATGTGGCTGCCTGAGCGTCTCTGTATGTGAAGGAATGCAAGTAGACTTCGGCAGAGGTAGAAAAAGCCTGTATGGAATGTGTGTGTGTATGTGACAAAGTGCGAGTAGGCCATGGAGCAAGTCATTGATGAACGTGAGCAAGAGTGCTGCAGAAGAAAGACGGAGACAGAGAGTTTGTATGTGTGAGCAGACAGTCAGTCAGAGTGAGACAGACTGGGGCTGCAGGTAATGACTTATTTTAATAGATTATTACAGTTAATTGATTAATCTTTAAGTGTATAAGATGTCAGAACACAGTGAAAAAAAGTTCTCAGCGCCCAAGGTGACTCTTCAAATATGTTATTTTGTCCGAAAACCTCACAGATATCAGATTTTTAGATCAATTACATAACACAGACAAAGTGACAAATTCTCACATTTGAGAGGCATTTTTGATTGATAAATGAGTTGAACAATTAATCGAGCACCTACAATGTTGGCAACCAATGGTCCGTCAACTGCCGAATTGATTAACTGACCATTGTTAATTGTTTTAGCAGTGAAGCGGACTTAACGAGAGCGCAACAAATCTTCTCCATGTAACATCCATGTTCTTGTGACCTGTCAACATTAAGTTCAATTTAAAATAAAGCCTTTTTTTTAAACATACATTTAAGTATACATACATGGCTGCTGCACATATACATACACATGCATAATAAGGCATAATAACACATAATAAGGCAGGCTGAGTCTGTGTCTTCTTTTAATTCTAAAGCTCAAATGTACTTTTATCAATCCCTGATTTTACTTGATGATAGTTTTGTTCTGTTTTATGGGTTTTACTATTGTTATTTATTGTCAGGCTGGCTATCTTATGTTCTTTTAGCTCTTTTCATGTTGTGTGTTCTTATCTGTGATTCTATGTGAAGCACTAACTGTTTTGATAAGTGCTATATAAACAGAGATATGGGGGGACACGTTTACATGCACTGTAGGAAGGTGGTTACTGTAAATCTAGTGCGTATACATACAGCAGATCAATAACCAGATTTAGACTTCTACAGGCGGCTTTGTTTTAGTTTCAGTTTTAGTCGGACTTTGGATGCAATTATTTTAAATACGAGGACGCATCGCTCCGTGTATGATCCCTCCTTTGATCTAGTCACTCTGCTCTGTGCTTTCCTTGTCTGCAGTCTATTTCTATACACATGGGTGCTTGTAAAAAGCTGATTAGAAACCTGGTTACATGTATACATGGCAGAGAAATCAGCGTTCTCCAGGAGAAATCTGCCTGGGAAAACCAGGTTTCTCGTTTACATGACAGTTAAGAAATCAGCTTTCTGGAGAAAGCCGATTGTAACCTGGTTACTTAAGAGCATGTAAATGCACTGATTATTATTACTATTATGATATACTATATACACTCACACAGTATGTATACAATGAGTAATAGAGACCTTGTAAAATGTTATGGATTTTCTTTCTATTGCATAATGAGAGTAGTTTTGCTCCAGTTTACTGAGTAAATATGTGTGCATGTGATTATGTAATGTATTTTAGGTTATATCTATTGTTTTTATTATATACTGCACATACATGGCTGACTCTATGACCACATGTCTTGGATTAGTGAACTTGTTGGAACCTTTGACCTTCTTTTATTACATTACAACCAAGAGACAAGATGCCTTATTCAAAGATAAGACTAAATATTTTTATTCTATCTGGCGTTACTGCTGCTACAAAATAATGTTGTAAAGCAACACAAGTTTGGTCATCTATTCTTTAGTGAACATTGCTACCTGTGACTCTCTTGTGAACATTTTACTGTTTGTGGTTGAATGTCCAAATATCAAATGAAGCATAATACCATGAAGTATATTTGAGTTGTACTGCATCCTTTTTTTTTTTAACCTATGAATTCCCATAACTGTTTGTCTCTGACGATTAACCTGTGAAGCTTTTGTCCTGCGTCTATGACTCAGCTCTTTTTCGAGAAAAGCAATAAAAGCTTGATCACACAGCCGCCCTGGTACCCTATCAGCTCTAACGTCACGTCAGTGAGCAACGCTCCAATCAAAATGTTCTAAAAGACTACCAGAAGAACCAGCTGCTAACACTGACTGGACGAGCTGCTGTGTTTGAAGGCTTTAGGTTGACATACACTGAAGGATAGATGGGAAACATTGACAGTGGGGTTATTGATGCTTAACAGATGAATATTAATGATGTTTTGTCAAGTTACCCTAAAACCTAATCACTTGCAAAAACATGAGGTGTCAAAGGCACGTCAGCGCTTTACTGTATGTTGTATACGTTAAGTATCACTCCATTTATTTGTAACAGGTCATTTTAGCCTTTCTAGTAGTGTGGATTGCCATTAAATTTTGTACAGACATTCATGGTCTCTGGAGGATGAATCCCACTGACTTTGGTGATTCTTGGAGTTTTCCTCGAGCGCCACCATGAGCTTGACTTTGGTAGTTTTGCGTGAAATGTTTTGACAGCTGTTGGATGGATCGCCAGGAAATTTGAAACACAAATTCATGTCACCCTCAGAATAAATTGCAATAATTTTTGATCATCAGGTCAAAATTTTAATTTGTCCAATATTTTGGCTTTTAAAAAAATAACTAGAAAACATCATTCCCATCAGCCTCAGCTATACTAAGATGGTCAACATGGTAAACATTGCTTTGTCACCATTTTTGTGAACATGTTAGCATGCTGGTGGACGCATTTAGCTCAAAGCCCGGCTGTGCCTAAGTACAGCCTCACAAAGCTGCTTGCATGGCTGTAGACCATTCACATCCACATTGGCACTATATAAATATATAAAAATCAGTAACTGATTTGGAGGAGACAGATATTTTTATTGTTCAGTAATAATCTGTATCATAAAGATAAACAAATGCCGTGTGACAGACATGTCTTTTGATTATGTGGTGTGGCCATAGACTGTGGGTGTGTCTGAAACATGTGCTGTGGCTTCCTCCGCCACAATAACCAAACAGCAGCGAGCAAACTGTTGCATGTGCACGCTGCCCCGCTTTCCCTCTAACTGGTGGTTCCATTGTTTTCGATGATAATGCACCGAGGCAGCGCAGAGCCACTTCCCCCCACACCTCCAGTCCAAAACAACATGCTCTCAACCCAATTTTGTCAGCTTTCTAATAAAGAGACAGGACGCCTACCTCATGTAGAAAGGAGATATTGGTCTCTCTTCTTCTTGGGAGCTGTAATAGCAAAACAAGCAGATGTTATTAATTAGCTTGCAGGATGTGGCTATGAAGAGCTATGGCATAAAAACATTACCTCTCTCCCCTCACCCCACTACATGTTACTGGGGCTGAAAATAGGAGCATAAGGCTGGCTTTTGTCTGCAGAATAATAGCCATGCAGTGCAACAGATCAGTGCCTTTGTGGAACTTGTCTCGGGTAATTATTATGAACCAACAGAGAAATGCTGCTCTAGAATATAGGCTGACTGCTGCCATTGGATGTATGCCAGGATCACATGATAAAATTATGCAACGATAAGAGGAACTCTTTGTTGGCACTGAATATTGAGGTTGCTTAACATTTTCATATCCTTGCACTTACAGGGTGAAATTTCATAATCGCTCAGTCTTGTTTGCCTAAGCAGAGCTGAATACTGTATTATCTTCTCCAAAGTCAAAGTGGGAAGAAAAACACTGCAACCAAAACTGAACCGATGTAACAAAGTATTTGTGTTAATCAAAACTTGGGTTTATATATATATATATATATATGTTCATTTCCTTCAATTTGAGACATTCTTGCACTGTTAAATTCAGTGATGCCTTGCTACAATGACAATATGTTACAATTAAACTTTAAATATATTTTAAAACTGCAAATCAATCAGATATGTGTTTAAATGTAAACTTTTAAGCAAATTAGACATGAATCTTCAGTGTTAATGGGATATTTTCACACGTTACAACAGCAAAAGCACAGGTGTAAATAATGAAATGAATGATGGCTGAATCACATTCAGCTGCTCCAGTTTCTGGGTCCTAACATTGTGCATGTTGGCTCGCTGTCATACTGTCATGACTTAATGATTGCGTAGCCATCGTTAATGTTATTAGTAACACCTGTGCTTTTCCTACTATGACAAGTCAAAGTGTCTGCTGTGAGATATTTTCTCTATAAAAGACACAACAACGTGACCAATCATCACTTTAAACCCCTTGTGGGAATTTATTTGGATGTTCACCTGTGATGACAGAGAACAACGCTCTCAGTTTACAAATATGCAACAGCAGGATTTGGGTGCAAAAAAAAATGTTGACAAACCAGGTAGCACGGATTCCCCACATTTTTTGTTGTTCTAGCTGCTCAACAGTGTTTATTATGACAAGACGCTTGGACACTGTGAAGGCCATTTGTCACATCTGTGACATTTCATAGACCAAACAAACTGAAAAAAATTATCAGCAGATAAATCGATAATAAAATAATCGTTAGTTGCAGCCCTACTCATTAATTTGCAGATTGTTTTATATTCAGTCTTCAACAATCATAAACACCTCAAGCAAAATGTGTGTTTGTTTTAGTTCCTACTGTTTGCCAAGTTTGCTCTCCTTTACACTATGTACAGCCCAGCAGATGCCAAACGGAGCAGTCACAATATTGTTGATAGAGCAGCATAATATTCTGTTTTGCTAATTTTGTTTTTGTATTATAGAGGAACAGAAAATAGAAAATCCAACTGTGACGATTTCCAACATTAGATAACTGTGCCTGCTGTGCCAATAAACAATCAGTCTGATCATGGGTTGTAAACATGTTGAGTCTCAGATATTCTAAGACACAGAAGAAAGACCTGTTTTTGACCGGACCATTCAGGGAATGTTTGGTACTCTAATGTGTTTTGGTACGTGACTGACGTGGCTTACTGTAAGGGGCTGGCGTATTGAGAGGAGGAGAAAACACATTGGCCATTTGGGCAGCACCTCAATAAGTACAAAACAAAGGATTTAGGTTTCAAGTCAGGCAGGAATCAAATTGGGCCAAAGTTCATTAAACTTCAAAAGTCTTGTAAAATGACACAATGCACAGGAAGTGAGCATATATCCCTCCAACTTCCTTTTAGGTGAAGTGTAGGTCACCACAAACACTTCCAAACTCTTTCAGATCCCCCCAACACCAATGTTCTCAACTGGTGTTACACAGTCTGGCAAGCGTATTAATATAATGTGTGCCGTCACTGCCGCCGTGAATTGCAAAAGCGGAAATCCTGCTTACCCACTACCTTACTGAGGGGATAACAAGAAGCTTTATAGGGATACTCAGAAAAGGCCTGATCCCTCCTGGCTGAACGGAAAACTACCAATGACAAGTTGGTTCAATCTGGATAACCTCCACTTTTTCAACATATTTAAAAACGTGTAGACAAAGGCAGTCTAGCTTACCAGCGGATGCTGGTGACCTGAATAATCCTCCCACTGGCTCCAGAGATTTTTGGTAGGGTCCCTTCCGCCCTGCCTCACCTTTTATATATATATATGACATTTTCACCTTTATTGGACAGTGGGCAGTGAAGAGGCAGACAGGAAACAAGGATAGAGACAGAGATCGGTATGAAATCTCTCCCTCTACAACACACAGTAACATTCTCTCTTTAGCTAGAGACTGAAGTCTATGAAGTATTATTAAATCGTTTTGTATCGCAGATGTAAATACTAGTTCCACAACATTTTTCAACAATTATTTGGAAATGTAATCAGTACATTACAGTAGTGTTCTTGTTTTATTATTTTTTATTTTATCTTCATTCAAAAAACAGTTGTGTCTGAATGTTTGAACTGGTACTGTAAAACAAAGTGGGTGAATAGTCAACAAAGACAGATTCAAAATACATCAACCCTATAGAGACGTTCTTTTTTGCAATTTGTTGATTAACAAAGAGGCAAAGACGGGTAAGGACCACAGCCAGAGTCTCCTTGTGTCTAAGCTCCTCTCACCAGTCACCACTGCTTTCAGGATGCCCAAACCATCAGGTTTTAGATGAGTGCTGGACATTCTTAAAATACCTCTGAGCAGAAACTGTGTGGTGGTCAAGACCTTAAGTATTTATTGGATAAGCCTGGCTAAGCTATGGTTGGTATATATATCGTTCTGTTAGGGAAAATGGTGTTAATGAACACAAAGCCATCAAGCATCATGTCAAGGTCTATATTTATATTCTGGGGCTCTACTAAAATATCTTTGCATGATTTAAAGTTAAAAAAAATCTTAATTAACTTATATTGGCCCTTTATGCAGCCCTCCGGTTCAGCCTCTGTCTGAAACTGGCTGTTTTAGCTCCTGATGAGCCCACTCTGTGCTGATTGTTGATTCAGAAAAAAGCAGAGGGGCTTGAAAAAGAGACTATTTGGTATTTTGGCTTGAAAATTTGTTAACCAGCTATCAGAATTGTTGTCAATTCATTTTCTAATCATGAACTAATGGATTTATTGACTAATTGTTACAAGTTGCAATAAATATTTTTGGCTAACTTGGATGACAGAGAGTCTTTCTAGACATTTAAATCTTGATATGATTAAGATTAAGATATGAAATTTGGGGGGAAAAAGGTACGAACATTAAAAAAGTGTAGTAAAACCAGTTTGATCCAGCCAGCAGGTTCTTGCTGTATATATGTGCTGTCAGGCTTTCAGGCTGATGGATGAGATTTCCTGACAGGCGGCCAACAATACTGTTACTGCCTGCACTCACACCACACCGCAATGTTCCTCACTTCCACCTATTTCCAATGGGCTTCTAAGAAACTCCACGGTTACATCACAAGATTCAGTGAACCATGGCAACTCCACACAAAAGCCAGTATACATCCCCCGTACGTGCAACTACGCAATGCTAAGAGCATAATAAGTTCACATGACGCTGCCATGTTGGCTCATGTGGCCCGTGCGGCGAATGAGGCTGGTGTCATATTTCAGGTAAAGGTGAGAGCACTGCAGCATTTATTTGACGAAGAGGAGGCCAAGTGTTAAAGATGTTACATCATGGTGAATGTAAGACTCATACTGCTTGATCCACACTGCTCTGGTGCTGTAGTGGAGGTCAGAGTGTGGATATAAGAGAAGATCTAAAAGTGGAGCCACCAGTAGAAAAGCCTAAGTATGATGACAGGGTAGATGACAGGACTGAGGGTAGTTCCTGGTATGAAAGGTGCACACGCCAAATCTAATACAAATCTAAAACATAAATAATAAATAAAATAATACTTAATAAAACTTCTTTACAGCCAACAAGATGCAAACATATTTTCCTTGATTATTTCACACTGAAAATAAACATAGCACAACATGCAATAAAGCTTATAAATTAAATTAAAAAATTAATTTGGTGGTTCATTCAGTTGTGGCAAGGTTTGCTGTGCTGCTGTATGTGTTGCACTATGCGGACACAGATTTATCTGACACGTACCTATGGAAAGTGAGAGCAAGCTGACAAGTAGGCATGAGAGTGGCTACAGATATGAACACACAGATGTCCACTCATGGAAGATTATCATATATTTGCTGTGGATTTTACGAAATCACAGCTACTCAGACCTGAAACTATTTTCTATTCAAACACATGTAAACTATTTTTGACCACATTCACAAACACGCTTTGTCTTTGAAAGTTTAATTTGAGTATCTAAAGCTTTAAGTTAGTAAAATCATCTTAGTCATTTTGCCCGCCGCAAGTGTCTATTGGTAAATACCAGCGCTGATTGCTGACGCACTTTAGTGGGGTCCCCTGTCACGCTGTCTGTAGATCAGTCACCCAATACGACCTGACAAGGAGAATTTTAGGGTGTGGGGGGAAATCCACCAGAGGATTTACTGGTACCCTGACATGACAAGGAAAGCTCTTGGCACGTTGGAAGTATCATATTTGCCAATTCATGTAGAGCTGATGGTTGATTTAATAAATTTAATAAAGTACTCTTTATTCTCTTTAAGAATTAATCAGGTTGACTCTTTGGACACAGAAAAGTTGATACATACAGAAAAGCAGATTTTTGATGAATGTGTGTTATACCTGTTAATCTATAACACTGCTTGTTATTATTAGTACCAATAAAACTGAAAAACGTTCAGTTACTTACAATATACCTCAACACATCCTGTGATAAAAATACATTCCACAATACCCTGGAATAAATTGCACCAGCTATATATATATTATATATATATAATATATATATAAAAGCTGGTGCAATGACATTTGTAATACGGTATACAGGTATGTGTGAAAGAACACCACCGTGTGTGTGTCATACTACAACTTTATGTAATGTCTTAATGTATCTGGTGCTGACACGGTTTTAAACTAGTGATTAATGTTGTATGAAAGGTCAGCGGTGTGTTTGACAAGCTGTACTAGAAGCCAAATCAGCATCATCATTTCTCATCTTAGTGCGTCAACATTACGCGTATGACATTTATGCCTTTGCTCTATATTTTAACTTTTTTTTTTTTTTTTTTTAAGTTTTTCTATTGAGACATATTCTACTTACGGCCTATCATCAGTAAAGAGCTTTACTAATCTTGAAGCATACACAGTGGATGAACTGGATTTGGGGTGAATGAGCAGAGGTTTTAAACAGCACAGTAGCAAGCGTGTAAGCCAACCAGTGCAGGTGTGATCGCATCAAGGTTAATGCTAGTCTAAGCCACCAGTCAAATCAGACAAGAGCCCCAACAACAGACACAGCTGTAGCCTTGCTATTCCAGGACTGAGGACACTTGACACCAAGTGGTTCGAGTTTCAGCTTCTTATAATAGGCTTGTTTGCATGCCAAAGGCACATGGCCACGGGGCTCGGGCTTTAGATCCCTGATTGCTGTCAGACACTCACACTCATTCTTCACCCTTGGCCTCGGCTAATAGCACATCACCTATACAAACAGTGTTCATGACCTATTTACCACTGATAAGAGTCCCCTCTAGTATCGACATTGTAAAGTTACGTTAACTTTTAGTCTTTTTTTGTCTTGTTTTAATGCATAACATTTTTATGTGCTGTTTACAGTTTTTTATTATTATTTTCTTTAAAATTTTGTTTGTTTTGTTATTTTGCGTGTCCATGTTTTCTGCTTGTGGTTTTAATCTGTGTGTGTCTTTTGTTTGTTAGTTTTTTCCAGCTGAATATGTGGAAAAGTGTATTACTGTATGTGTAGGTTGTTTAATGACATAATAAAACCAGCTAGAAACAGTGAAACCGAGATAGCATCACAAAACGAAAACAGAAATGATTTCACACCTAATGTTAGGTATGTAGCACTCAAGTTTTGTTTTGTGTTATATGACTTTAGGTTTTATTTTACAGCGGTTGCATCAAGCATCAAGCTCGCAGAAGTGTGTGATCCATATAAAATTATAAAACTACAGGAATAACTGACACACGGTTGCTGAATTCTATTTTTGGTGCATGCTTTATTATTTGCCTGTTTTTTATTTTTAAAAAGAACTATTTATTTCATGCTTTTAACTCATGTTTTATGAATAATACATAGAGTATAAAGGTAATATATTCATCTCTGACTATACTGTACATACTAATTCATTTCCAGTAATGCAACACGCACAACATGCTATCTAAACATTTCTGATATATCAACATATTCATGAACATCTGCCATTAATTCAGCTCTAAGCTCTATTTTTAAAAACAAAAGAGGTCATAAAATAATTTCTGTAATTCAGTTTATATTTTTTAATTTTCTCAGACGCAGGTGCGTATACTTTGACCGGACACACTGACCTGCTGAGGGCCTCCATGCTATCAGAGGGGCTGACATCGAGGTGGCTGAGGTGTGAGGAAGTATCTGGGCTGTCTTTACGAGCCAAAGGCACCGGACCTGTCTCCATCGCCACTGGGCTGGGGCTCCTGAGTTCTGAGGTCAGGGGCAAAACTATTGGTATGGAGAGAGGCCCTGCATGGGGCAACCGAGTGGAACAGCTGGGTTGAGGGATGTCTTGAGGCATCCCGTCACTCTTCCCTTTTCTCACCTGTTTTACAGAGAGACGTAAGCAACAGGTTAGTCCCGTGACAGGAAATGAGAGACAGCATGCAAGGTGAATGATACACGGCTGTGAACATTTCTGCGCGATCAAGCTAATACACACACACACACACACACACACACACACACACAAACACATTCATAAACACACACCGGGCTTTCAACCTTTGCTCAGATAAAACATGCATTTGAGGATCTACTGACGTGAGACAGAGAGCAATAAAATAACCACAAAAGAGACGAGGGGAAAAAAAAAGAGGTTAGCTTGTAAAACTGTAAGGTTAGACTGATATTTGTCTTACCGTGTCAACCCTGAGTGGGTGTAAACAGCGTGAACCACCGACTGTTGTGTAGGAGAAGAACCTTAACCTAATTACAGCCACATTGTGAACAGTACTCTTCTGCATTTTTACGGAGTTTCAACCAAGGAAACCCGAGAGAGGTGTTAAAGAATGTGTCAGAGTTTTCTCTTAGAATATACAGAGAGGAATTGTATGCAGGCTCATGTACACTGAGGCCAAATAGCTGGCTGACCATCACAGAGTACGAAATGGGTCTGATGCCAGCAGCTCAAGTATTGATAATGGTGAAAACACCCAATGCTAAAAGAGGCCTGGCTCTCTGTCGGTTGAATTAAAAGGCTTACTTTTTTTCCTTTACACCAATTATCAGTGGAACATTTCCATTTGAGGTTAAACTTAATGGGTTGATCTAAAATCTATGGATGCGGCCTCCATTTAGACATTTAGCCATTGGTGCACTTAATGGGTGAATCTTTGGCAACATAATTAGCTCCACAAACTTCTTTAGCTAGACCTGGTATGGATTTTGCCCCTTGGGGCTCTGAAATTGATTTAGCTAAATTTGTCATTGGCACAAAACCACAGAGGGCGGGAAAGGAGAGGAAGAATTTATGTGGATATTAGCTTGCTTTGTTACAGGAGGTTGGAGCCTATTTTGTCATGGAGGCACCACAGACAGGTACCCATCTTCAAATCCACGTAGAAAAGTGTGTTGTGACAGTAAACTTCAACAATGATGGTGAGATGTTGTGCTTTTGTTATATATATATATATATATTTTTTTTTAAAAAGAGACGGAAAACCTCACATTCTCACAGGCACTTGACGCCACATTAGGCTACATTCACACTGCAAACCTTAATGCTCAATTCGGCTTTATTGCTCAGATTAGATTTTTTTGTTTGGCTGTTCACGTTATTTTTTTAAAATGTGGCCAATATCAGATTCCAGTGTGAACTGATTACGGTCCTGACCCGCATGCGCAAAAGAACAATAACAAAGATGTTACAATAGAGTCTCCAATACACCAATTGTATATGCCTTAAACACATGGGAACTGAAATTGTTCACCTATTCAGTACTCACTATGGCAAATGGCACTATTTTCCTTCTTTTCTTTTCTCTCACCTGTTAGACATCTAAAGTTACATTTTCTCATTATGCATGGGTAGTTATGGCAAGTTAAATTTTTCCTCTCCTATACTCAGTAGATAATTTGAGTATGGGGTATATACAGTATATTTTATACACTATAGGGTATAATAATTCTCACTATGTGGAAAACACTACATAATTGACAAACACATTACATAGTGGACTATTTATTGAATAGTGAAGCCAAGTAAGTCATGGAAACTCTCCACAGACTCAAAGATAAAAAAAAATCAAACTCAGTGTTGACCACTGACCCATCATGCTGCCTCCATTCCTGGTTCTCAGCTTCTGTCTACGCATAAAAAAAGAGCTCAAACAGAGCAACAACAAGTTGGAGCTAAATAGGCCAAATGGCAAACAAGCCTGACAGACCAAAATGAGGATATGACCTGGTTTCTAAATCATGGATTAACTAATAATTTGAAGGTTTATGCCCAAAATCTCAAAACACTACAAAATAAAGCCAAATAAAATATTTAGAACTTAGAATTTAAACTTGGATTGCTTTCTCTCAAATAGTATACTACAGTAAAAAAAGTAGTTGTAGCTGAAATGAACTATACCTATGTTAACTGATCTCTATTCACTGACTGCTGACGGCTCGGTTCTCAGATGTCTAGTTTTGCGGATGCATCTTGCAATCTGATCCGCGCCTGTAGAACCACTTTCACCAGCCGTGACTTTTACCTATTTCAAAAAAGTATTCAAATGTTCACTGTGGTTGTACCATAGCAACTGAGGGTTTCTTGCAATGTGATATTCATTCAATAACAAGGAATTATTAAAACTCTACCAGTAATAACTGTGTGCCTGTTGGAATCCAAAGCTAATGTATGGACATGGACATCGGTGTGTTTGTTCAACAAAACACAAGTTCCCCTTTGATCACATGCTTTTTAATGACATGTGCATCATAAATCAAACAGATACACCTGACATGTTTAGGGCTCTAATTGATGTGTGTGGGTGTGTTTGTTTGTTTGTCTCTCACCACTAGGCCTGACCTGAGGCAGATAAATACTGTATAATCTATAAATTTATAACACCTCTGAGCCAACCATGGAGAATAGCCACCAATCCAAACGTTTCAGCTTTAACGGTCTGTAGCAGCAGCAAGCATCAAGGCCGAATCTCTGGTGTGTTTGGCCTTGAGAGTGAAACATGTTTTATGGAGGAGTTTTCTGGATCTGTTTGGGAAATGTATATATAAAAGTTAATATGTATAGTTGTGACTAATAACTTGATTAATCATTAAGGAGGCTTTTTCCTGTAAAAGCCATTTTCATTTTCATAGGAAGTGAGGATCTCTGTGATTCAGAATTTGTAATAGGAATAAGCAATTAATCTGGTAAGTGTTTCAAAGGCTTCTTAATTCTTGATATTAATTATTTGTTGACCACAGATGGGTACCTTCTTAGCTTTAAGTAACTTCAGGCATTTGAAAACATGAATATGCTCTATATAGCTGCTCTGCTACAAGCTGAATATGTTTTACTGACTGCTGAAGGAAGAAAAACTTTCTTCATCAGCAGAAGTTCTGCTGTCCTTTGAGCTGTCAGTCAGCATTTCTTTTTTTCTTTACGGTGACACTGGTCTTCATATGATCTTTCTTTAAAACTACACTTGAAACAACTGCAGCAACATCATTTCAGTCTTTCTTGGCAAACTGAAGCCAACATCAGAAAATGTATTTCTACTACATACTCTATGTAAATATGAAGGCATACAAAGCTAATTTTACAGTTATGTGAGATCAAAGGAACAGAGTTTATGACTTAACAAAATTTAAATTTAATTTAATAAATGTAGCTCTCTTACTGACCTCTTATTTATATGAATTAATTCAGAGCTCAATTTCTACGTACACACAAACAGGAAATTTCCAAGCTTTAATTCCAATCAAGTCTATGAGCAAATGACGTTTTTCTGGCAGGGCTCATTTGTAACAAAACCACAACACAGCTGGAAGAGCATACCACAGGCCGTGTTTGTCTCTCACTGCAAATAAGCGCGTTGTTGTTTCCTGCAGCAGATTGCCTTTATCAAATCACATCATGTGACTGAGCAGCGAGGCCACGGGCATCAGAGGCTGTCTGAGAGATGACCTCAGGCTAATCAGCACCAAGGCAATACAGCAGATAAGAAAGCAGCCAAGTATTTATTGAAAAGGGTGAGAAATAGACTGTAGTAAACCATTAGACCAAGCCCTTAAACGAAAACAATTGATCACTCTGACAGTAACAAATTGTTATTTTCTGTACCTTCTTTTTCCTCGGCCTCGCCTTTGGAGTGTTAGTGGAGGATTTGGTCAGACCTGCATTTTCTGCTGGGTTTTTATATCCAACCTGGGAAAATGTATAGAAGATGAAGAGATTAAGATTTACAGTGCAAATAAACAGTATTTGTATAGTAAAGTAAATGTTTACTACAATATTAAGAATGTATTTACTAGGGCAACCATAAATGTTTTAAACAAGCCAGGAATATTATTAAAATCGAGTTGGGCTGCAGGATAATCCTGATCAATTTTCTACATCTTATATGAATATAATGACAAAATGTGAGAGCGTCTGTTCTTGTGAAAATAATATGAATTGTGATGCTTTATAATTGCTAAATTGAAACATTATAAATGATAAAAATGTGATGTTTCTAAGTGAGTCTAACCGCTGTCGTAATATCAGCAAGAAAATGCACATCTTCAACAGGGTCATTTTTAAAGACTCCTACCCTTAGAGAAAATGATAACTTATCAGTAAGGTTAGTTGCATACAATTAAAAAAAGTCATCAACTATTCGTGCTCAGTGACCTCAAATACCTTTCCGGGCAGTATACGCAAGTCAGCTGACACTGATAACATCTTTAAAGCTCACAGAGACCCACACAGACGCACACAGAAATGGCTTTGGTTTCAGAAAACAGCTTTTCCAAAACATGCCCATGTTATGTTAATCACGTCACACAGATCACATGGTTGGGGTTAAAAGGACTATGTAAGGGAATTTGAAGGGTTCATAAAGTTTGACCCTGGAATGTCACGCATAAACAACAACGCTGTATTTCACAGCGGACAGACTCAGACAAAGGCTTCCGTAACAGGTACAGTGAGGAGCATTAACCCGTAAACAAAAGACGCACACATGCAGGCATGCTGCTAAAAAAGCCGAGCATGCACCTTTGTTCTGGGAACTGGTGTCGGTGTCTTTGCGTTGAGGTGGCTGGGTGACTCCTTTGTGTCTGCATCTGTCACGTGCACCTCCTGGGACCAGAAAGAGGACAAAGACGGTCACATTTGTAATTCACATCTTCCATACAGTAGTGTAACAAAGGGAGCAACAAATCATGCTAAATAGAGTTCAGGAAGCTTTATTCTCCAGTTCTTATTGTTGTAGCCTCATATATAAATTAGCTATGAAATCTCTTTTTACAATTAGAGTCATTTTAGAAGACCTCCTGGGTATGTGTGCTCTACTTTTGCTTTTTCACTGCTGACCTTAACAACAGAGTCCAGAATAGATTTGAACAGGTCGACAACCTGCGTCCTCAAATGCATACACTCATATAAACACCTCCTGCTCATCAGCATTCTATGAGTGAAGGAAAAGGCAACACCGGCGACGGTATGTGCTGCGTTCAAAGGCATCCATAGGAAGGTCAGATGGCAAGGGGCCTCCTCAGACTTTGTGTGCATGTGCACATGTGTGAGTGTTTCTGTGCAAGTGTTCATGTTTGTTTGCAAGATGATCTCATTCTGACTGAGGGGTTTCCTTTAGGTCAGCGAGGTCTCATGTAGCAGTGCTCTTGCAGGCATTCAAAGCACAGAACAGACATCGGTGACTGAAAACAAACATGACACTGTATCGTCAATGTGTTTCCAGATTTTAGTGCTACTAGAACCATTGGATTTTATGAGCTCAAGTCGCATGTGATCGCTTAATTGCTCAAATTATTAACATCTTGGGCATTTCTTTTTTTTTTTTTGCATGGCAAGCATGGTGTCACATGGGAACCAGACACTGTGTTTGAAAATGTTAGGAGACGTTCTCTGAGAGAGGAGGTGAGAGTTCAAGTGCAAAGGGAGCCAAATCCCCTGGTCATTGCCTGGTGAGCCCACCGGGGCATCAGATGGCCCATGTCACGTTTCACGCCAATAACACGGTCATCAATCAACAATCAAGACGTGGTTCATAGACTGTGGTGAGCGATGTCTTTCCAAAAGAGGAAATTCAGCCAAGGTTTTGCAATATCACTAGCAGCAGCTGTTGCAGCAGTAAATATTCTTCTAATTTCACTTTCTGAAGTGGGCTGGAATGAACTCCACTTTCTTATTAAATTCTTGAATAAAGATACTTCCAAGGTCTTGAAAGATATTAAATATGTCATCCTAGTTAAGACGGTTAGCGTGTCTCTGTTAGCATTGTCACAGCATAAAGCAGTCGGCTTTGATTGTCTGCACGTTCTGTTGTGTTTTTCTTATGTTCACATGAGGTTGCTCTGGGTTACATATGCAGGATTTTGACATTTCATTTAGGAACCCGTGGGAAGATATTTAATAGGCTTATTCCAGTATTTTTAGACTCAATACAGTACATTCAATTTTGACTGATGAACAACCAAATAAATAAATAGGTAAATAAAGGATTCATTATTTCCACAATAGAACTTTACTCTTGGTGACGTGCGGAGTTGCTTTCCAGTAAAAAACAAAGTATTTTCAAATTTGGTTATTTTAAATGTTTTAATAAACTTAAGGAATAAATGGTCTCTTAAGAGTTGAGTTGATTTCTCTATTTCTTACAGTAAAAAAGGCTATTAGATTATCTGAAAAATGCATTGTCACAAAGCTGAAAACAGCGCTGTTTTTCTCAGCTCATGAAAAATTGATGTTCTATGTGATGACATGGTTTTCACAGGACAGAGACCCTCATGTTGGGGAATAAAGTTTACAGACAGAACAGTTAATAGATAACGCTTTAAAAATTCTAAATAACTATAAAAATAAATAAAAAAGCGGGAAAGCTTCCACCTTGCATTTCCCTGTATTATTGTCTCAGTTTATTAACAGAATTATTTATGTATTTTATAAAAATTAACATTATAAAACAGAATCTGACATTATATAACAGATGGAGGATGATTTGTTGCGCCTGATTTGTTTCTTGCTGCACTTTCCTAAGGAGGCTACAAATGTAGCAACAAGATGCTGCCAGGAAAACCAGCAGACCAGAGAAACCAGCTAATCAATAAAGACATCAGACATCCTAACAGCAAATATAAATCAACAACCAGAGACTCAAAACAGCCACCTGTGGAGGAGTCGTTACTGCAAGGCTGTGATAGAAGATCAATACGTGAATCAATTTCAGCTTGACATTATATAAGTCTGTATTTATAAACCATCACTCCAAGTGAATGGGCAGAAGGTGAGGTCACAGACCAGAGAGGAGGAACTCGTACTGTTTAAAGTGCATGGGCACAACATGTGAGTGTTGTCTGACCAGCTGCACTTCACTGCACTGACCATCAGAACGGATCTATTTCATATAAACACTGGCATCTGGTGTTTCTATAAGTAAATACAGACCTTGAAAATGATAAGGGTTGGCTGTTCTTCTGTGCAGCCCTCTTTGTTTGTGTTGGTCTCGAAGATGTTGCTGTAGTTCTGGATGAGCTTGACCATGATCTTGTTACAGATATTTTGGTCCTTCAGCGCTTCAAAACCGGGAGCCACACTGGGAAAGGAGAGAAAAGAAATAAAAGCAAAGTAATCAGATTTAAAGTAACAATCACAAAGGCCTCTATTTTGTTCTCTTTGGCGGCACCTATGGTGATAAGCGGTAATTACAGGTGTGTTTTTTGGACCTAAGGTGTCGCCAGTGTGACGTCAGTCAGCAGAGACCGGAAAAAACAGTACGCCGCTTCACACACAAGTTAGCTTAGCACAAGAGTGAGTCTGTTGCAGTAGCTCCGCCTACCCTCTCTGGTAGACCAACTGCTGCTGGGTGATGGAAAACGCGTCGCTAACTATGCGCCGCTTGTGATTTCCCGGGAATGTCGCCACCGACACTCAGTTCGTAACACTGCAAATGCAAAGGCTTTCATCAGTGGGCCATGGGCTCAGCCACCGTTATGTTACCTCATTCGGTGATAGATAGTGATTTAACAGACATTTATTTAAATGAAAATCTTTGAGATTATTACTTTGACCAAAATTCTTTTTAACGTGACATTTTGGGAGCGCCCTGGTAGCTGAATGAGTTACTGTCCTCTACCCAATAAAGGCGAAAATGCCAAAAAATAATCTTTAAAAAAAACAACAACAAAAAAAAACATGACAACATGACATTTTGGTATTTGTGATTCAACAGTAATTTTGTTACTGAAATGGAGTTAGTCCTCAGTTCATTGACCTGATTAAGATAGCTGAATGCAGCTGTTACTGAACAGCTGTGTGAGAACTACTCTGGGCTGTAAGCCTAAATGTAGGTCTAATTATATAACTTCAACACACAAGTAGAGCCTCTGATGAAGAGAACAGGTTGTACAGTATTAAGGGGTATCCAGTACAGTTTATTACTGGAGATGCCCACCAGCCTGGTGAACAGTCAGCTGGAGAACAGTAAAGCTGAAGGTCTTCGAGAAATGTACGAGTAGGATTTAAAATGCACTGCCTGGTGAAAATAGAATAGCGAGAAAAAGCTCAGCAGCTGCGGTGAGACACATGAAGCCACTGACTGCATCATTTATTTATGAACATCATACTAACATTTGAAATCAGTAAGGTTGGAGCATTTTTTATATGTCATCTACTTCAAAATTGTGCACTTGACTCAATTAGTGTTCTTAACCTATAGAGAGTGACCTTTACATGCAATGTCAGACTTTGAAGAGCCAAACATCTAATACCACAAGTAATGCAGGTCAGCATGAACTTCTTTCATTCACTTTTGAACCACAGAGGAATGCAATCAGTTCTTTATCAAACACAGACAGAGCTGTTTAATCACAAGTGTCTGCCAAAATGTAAAGAAGCTTATTAATAGGACTTTTATGAGAAAGCTCTGGATTCCAGGAGCAAGTAAGTTTTTACACTGTGCTTTTATTCTCACTACATACGCTATAGCACCACCTGCTGGCCAAACATTTAGACAAAGACAGACACCAGCACAGAGTCGAATAAAAGCAACTACGAGCTCTAAATTAATCTAAATCTTTATATTAATACTTTCAGATTCATTGCCTGTTTCTTTCTTGATACACTTACTTAGGTTTCACCCTAATATTGGCTGCACTTCAAAATTGAAAGATCTTTTTCCATTTTAAAACACCGGCCAAAATATTTATTCTGTTTCAAAAAGTTATTATTTCTATTTTCAGTTATAAACAAAAGTTGCAAAAACAGCTAAAATGTCATTGACATTAATCATCTTACTCAATATGTACTGCATATTTTTAAAGTGGATTCACTCTAGCCATCCTACTGCTCTGACATATGAAACCAATGTTTAATATCTGACTCAACAACCAAAAGTAGGGGAAAGTTCCCTCAGCATCAGTTATGAATATCTGTCTGCCTATTTTTTCAGGGCTACACTAGGTTGTTAAGAAGTTGTTTATTAAAGGCTGCAACAAACATCTTATGAAGGTCACAATGAAGACACCAAACCTGCCAAAACCTTTAGTTCGATTCCCGGCTCCTCCAGTCCGCATGTCGAAGTGTCCTTGGGCAAGATACTGAACCCCAAATTGTGCCATCAGTGTATGAATGTGTGTGAATGATTAGATTTCCTCTGAAATCTAATAAACCTATGGGCAGGTTGGGACCTTGTATGGTACCCATTCAGTGTATGAATGTGTGTGAATGGGTGAATTAAAAGCGCTTTGAGTTGAGTCGGATGACTAGAAAGGCGCTATACAAGTACAGTCCATATACCATATTAGGTTATCGTTACTATTACTGTTGTTGTCGCTTTATAACATGCTGCAATGTCAAGCTTTTAAAATTTCATGGCCCAACATCATCCTTAAAGCTGCACTATTCAATATTTTTTTAAATCAACAATGGATCAAATGACTACTTCTATGTGGAAGGTGCTGCTTGTAGTGACAAACCCACAGAGAAGTCGGTGCTCTATGGAGCATTCTAGCGTCTTTCTTTTTTTTCCATTTTATGACCCACAACTTTACTGTTTTGGTCCAGTTTCACCTGTCATCACTGTTGTTTTTGGCTGCAATACTTGCCTAGCACCAAATGGCAGACAGAGAAAGTTAGCAGGACCGTGAGTATCATAATGATATAAGACATTAAGCATTATAGAATATTAGCATATTCTTAACGATGCAATGTATTTCCTATAATTTCTTACTTTTACTACTATTATTGTTGCTTTAGGCTCATAATCATAAGCTGAGACCGCCCTTAAAAGTAGAAAAGGTCAAAACTCCAGCAACACTTTATTCTGAGACCAACATGTTTCAGCTTGTGGCCTTTGTCAGGGTCTCACAATAAAGTTGTTCTTTGTGCTACACATGTTATTATAATTTTTTTTACTTTTTTCCCTTCTTCATGCACCTTGGAAGCACAAGTGAAGTTGTGCCAGAAATCTCTACCATCCTTAATAGTAGTACAGCTCTGATAACAGAATAAATAAGTTCATTTAGAAGGCTGGTTCTATATTTAATGTTTTAGAGATTCATTTGTGCCCACAGGTGAAATCTGATGTATTTTTGACATCATTTTATGTCTGTGTTTTTTTAGTGGTAGTATGTCTTTCATATGTCATCTGTTGTGACCTGTCAAGACTTTTCTCTTCTCTTAGTTAGACTCACTGGAAGACACTGGGTCCAAACACAGTGGCGAGGTTAAGGGCAGTCATGCGGTTGTCCTTGTGGTTGCACTCCACAAGGGTGAGGAAGTGACAAAGGTAGCGGAGGAGGCTGTGGTGGACATCTGGAAGCTGCTGGATCAGGTTTCTCATATCTGACCAAGAGCCATCATCGCCGCACTCTACAGACACAAAACAAGATGTCAGAGCAGGTCAAAGGTTGGGATGCGACTAAATGGCTGACAAACTTTTAGCAGGAAAGTTGCTCCAGTGCTTGAAGCAGCTTTTATTCAAGGTCTTTTCAATCACAATTAAATGACAAAGAATCAAATGGCCAGAGTTGAGTGACAGTGACACTGGATTTCCCTTGGAGCACTTCACATAATGTAAAACACAAAACGAATATAGTTTTACAGCCCGTGTCCACAGGCAGTGACAGCTCCATCCACCTGCTCTGTGTAATATCGAATCTTGAGTTGTGGTGACTAGTAATACGTGAGCATTAGAGCAAAGAGCCTGAAAATATGTTGATGCTATTACTCGGAATACATAATTGGGTCAGAGTTGGATAAACGGATATGGCTACTGATCCCCAATGACTGAGTGACGCAAACGTTGTGAGTGCGTGCGCCTACGTGTGTGTGTGCATGTGTGGATACGTGTGTCTGAGACACAGACTTCCTCACTAATAACACAGTGTATGCAAAGAGGATGCACATGAAATGAAATCCCATCAGAAAGCCAGACAATCAGAGGACCAGGTCACTGCAGAGAATTACACACCATACAAGGATATGACTTATTTAGAAAGACTGTAAATGAAATAACTTACAATAATACTTAACAATCATTTTCAAATACAAACAAAAACATTAGAAAACATCAATATCAAAGTCGCACTCCACATAATCTTAACAAACATGGTCTTAGGTGTTTGTATGTGCTGACCAGTGTGTTACTGTGGTGTAGCCAGACAATATAAATGTGTCTACTGCCAGAGATACTGTTTATACCATGTAGCTATCCTTTAACATCTCTGGGTGTATTAGGTCGCTGTAGGCAACGTTGAAATCAATAAGCAGGACTGCTTTATGGAAATATTGACATTTATGTGTTTTTTTGCATAACGCTGATTATGTACGTTGATCTGCGCAGTATTTAATGTGCTGAAACAACCAAACATTTTATCCATTAACAATTTTCTCAACTGAAAATGTATTATATCATGATTATATCTTAATATCACATGATAAAATGAGTACTGTAGTGTGTCTGCATAGGCATTGCCTTTAGTAGCTGCAAAAGTGTGCACATATTTAATATTTGCAGCAGTTGTATTGAGCACATACTGGGTAATAAACTGTGTCTAGTACTGATAACAAAAAATGAAGTAGCTAAAAAAATGTATTACACTTTAAACCTATTTTCAGTTGAATGATGTAATAAAAGCAATAAAACATTATTACTCACTGTCATTGTTTACTTTTTGTCTGTTCAGTCAAAGGTACTGTGGTCTTCTATATCTAAGCTATGCAGACAAGAAAACCCCTCATGTGTAATACTGCTTTAGGATAAGATTAAGAATCTGGACTTTGGAAAGCATAAACATATTTTCCCGGGACAGCAAAATTCCAACCATTGCAAGCAAGTTGTTAATTAACATGTTACATGTTCCTGGTGCAGTAACGGTTTAGGGCTGCAACCTATGATTATTTTCATTACCAATAAATCAATTTTCATTTGGGATTAATGTAAAAAAAAAAAAATCGACATCCATCAGCTTCCCAGAGCTCAATGTAATGTCTATAAATTGCTCACTTTGTCTAACTAAAGCCTAGCAGGTATTCACAATGATATTTAATGTACAGTTTACAATTATATTAAACTGAAAAATCAAGAAATTCAAGAAGAAGCTGTAACCAGCAAATGTTTGGGATTTTTACTGGATAAATTACTCAAAATAGTCACTGAATAATTATCTGTCAATCGATTAATCGATTAATCAGCACACTATATGAACTAAGTATAAAAACATCCCAAAGCTGGTCACAATGTCACTTAAGTCTTACTATCCTTGTTAACATGTTTGATGCCTGACGCCTGAACTTGTGACTTGTGAGTCTATGTTTTTTTTTATATCCAATGAGCTTACTGCTCATAGCTGTAACTTCATCCGCCTCTCCATATATTCATCATACACCTCATATGTTTTTAAATTGGCCAAACACTGGCAAGGACACTGGCCAATTTTACAGAGTACAAACTCATTTTATTCAGTAGTTACAGCCAAGTCCTGTGCCAAAGAGCAGTCTTCTAATGCGCTGTTTGGCCATTAGCCCTGAAAAATAGGCTGATATTTATGGGGTCTAGAGGGCAAAGAAAATAGTGGAGCCAAAAATTACACTCTTCCCCCATCAAAGAGATTAAACCTCATGATGGAGGAGAGCAGGCAGTAAGCACAGATGTCTCACTTGCCAAATGACTCATTTTACCTTTTATAACCTCCAACATTATTGCCAGACATATGAGGTCCAACACTCAAATCACATAAACTATTTCTCTCTCTCACACACACACACACGCACACACGCACACACGCACACACGCACACACGCACACACGCACACACGCACACTTAACTCAGCAGTGCCTTTTTATGCACTTCCTGGTGCAGTGGTGCAGATGACTGCAGTGATAGTACATTTCACCACCTAAAGATAGCATTGCTTATCATCCAATCAGAGTCATGGCCCAGATATTCACTGGTGAGGGTATTAATATCACATTGGTGGATTTGGGAAGTTGTAAAGGAGAAGTATTACATAGTGGTTGTAAATATTTAAGGCATGATCTTGTAATGATACTTCTAGAAAACAAATAAGCAGACAACAATAAGGGCATAAAGTTGAGGTTCTAACAGAAACTACTGTACTTTCTCTTACCTTGGTGGTGCTGTATTAGCGCCCGTTGGACTGTTGAGTCTACCAGGCCCTGAGGCAGGTCCCTGAGGTACTGTTTGAGCAAGCTGGCCACCGTACACGTATCAGATTCAGAGGAGAGGTCCACATCCTCGCCACTCTCCAGACGCTGTTTCAGGGTCTCCACAGCACGGACATTCCCATTCACTCTGAACAAACCCTCCTGGTGTAGGGCTGGAGGAAAGTCAGAGAAACACTAGTTACAGTCCATCATGTCATTAAGAGCCAGCCTATCTATCAATTATTCAATAAGGGGGCTCACAAGGAATGTGAGTGTGTCAGGCCCCTAAGAGTAGCTTTTTAAAAAAAAATTATGTTCTCCAAGGGGGCTGGAAAATAATTTTAATTTGTTCTTTTAGTAGACTAAAGGCAGTGATGTCAGTCCTCAGAACAACATACCTCAAAAACACTCAAAACAATTAACTTGTTTCCAGACAATTTAGTAACCTCTTGATATTTTGTGTGGCACCGCTGTCAAATCTGAATTTATCCTTTACTTTGATACATTACAAGGTATCAGGTTTTTCTTTTTTTGGCTATCTATGGCTTGACCTTTCCAATAGCAATACCATCAGGCCAAAAGTCCAACTCTTACACAAAAAAGAGGAAGGCATGCTGATTTTAATGATCCCAGGGCTTTTCTTCTACACCAACCCTCAGGACAAACATGTTTATCCCCACTGTGATCTAATAATGCACACTTGTTATTTTCCACAACCTGTGTGAACATTAAAGCGGCGGTAACGTTTGAAAGGTGGAGGATGCTTTAGACACAGCATTTCTCAATAATAATGTCGCGCTGACATTGTATTAATTAAACAGGTAATTAACGATGTAGCTAGCCAGCGTTAGCCAAACGTCACACTGACGTCTTGCCACAGCATTGCAGTGGTTTGCTAGGCTATTTTACAAAAGCTATGCCTTTTCTTGTTAGCTGTTTGTCAGTTTATACAGCGCTGGAAGTACAATTACAATACAAACGTTAGCTCCAGTTGTTAATTGGGAGAATCTCGCTTCACACAGTTGAAGTGCACCTTAAATAAGCTAACTTTAGACACGTTGGGTAGCTATTCTAACGTATATGTAACGTACAGCTATATCACTGTTATGATAAGCAGCCTTACCTCTACAGTACTGTGGTGATAAACTTGAAATGTGTATGTTACAAATGTTAATATTGGATTTATTTTCCCGTGACATCACTGGCTGTGAACACGAGTTTGACGGTGTTGTTGTAGGTTTCCATGGCAGCCACTAGACGTTACTAGAGAGACCTATTTTACTGTTAGCGCCTTTAAAGGCTCAGTTCAACCAATAGAGATGAAGCCAATCAAATACAGCTTGTTTCTGCCGCCACCCCAAAACAATGAATGTAATTTCGTCTATTGTGCGGTGAAAATGAAATAAAAAGAAAAAAAATCAACAGTCAAAATGAAATTCTCAGACCTCACCATGAGCCGTTTGCACCGGAACTACTTTCTACATAGAAAATAGTCCCCATGAAAAGCATTGACAACCTGTTCGGTGGATCATCCAGAGTAACGGCAACACTGTTTCTGGGCTGAAATGTTCAATTTTTAAAATGTCATTTTCAATGCTGTGAGCACCACAAAACAAAATGATATTCACCCCCATGGTAATGGGGTGGAGTAATACATCCATGGGATGGAGGTAGAACTCTGGCTCTGACATCTCTCACCAGCACTGTTTGTTGTCATTTTTTTTTGTGTGTGTTTGTGTTTGTAGTAAGTCATCAAAGTGTGAAGTAACGGTAAAAGTGGCCATGATGGTGCATATTTGCTGGAATTGACAAACACAGCAACACCTTTTCTGCTGCTATGCCAAAAAAAAAAAAAAAGTTAGTACTATGGACAGCAGTAGCCCATTTTATAGTCCATATTCAGTCAAGAGACTGGCAGATGAAGTCAAATAAATACTCTTTTATACAAACATTATGACATCTAGTGGTCAAACAGAAGAACTACAGGAAATAATAACACAGGTCAAGTACCATACCAGTGTGTTTTCAAGTTTCAGCTCTTTGAAGACCCTGCACACCCACACAGGTGTTTTCAGTCATTCTGGCTGATTTGACCTCTGCTATTTGATATTTCAATGTTCATTTGGGCACCTGACTGTTGACAAACTTGACAGATTGTGAACTCGTTGTTTAACAGGTACAAAAAAGAGAGTAAGGGAGGTGTCAGTCAAGCACAGTCTATAAATGTCCACACTGTCCTGAGAAGATGTCTAATGAGGTACAATAAGTGAAAACACCTGTGTGGGTGGAACAAGACTGTATATGGGCTTTTGGTACAAAATATAGTTTGCATTTTTGCTAAATAAAAATATAGCGATAAAAATAATTTTATAATGCATTTTAAGCAGTATTAGAGTATTTTGGATATAGTTTTGCACCGCAAAGCTTCAGTATACTAAAGTCAGTTGATAGATTGTTCTTTTTAATTTCTCTTTCTGAATCATGCAATCCATCATACTGAACATCAAATTTGCTTTGGTTACATTATCTAAAGTTGTCCTTTTACTGTATTTTATTTGTTCCAATAAAATCAAAATTTGTTTTTTCACTACCCCTCTTGTTCCTGTTTATGGGAAGTTGTCAGCTTGGCAATAGGTTATTATATTTATAATGGTGATGCTCTCATTATATTTTAAAATAAACTTTGCAAAAAAAAGTTTGACAGAAATAAATGCAGACTTGATGTTCTCTGTGATGGATTACACAACTCAAGTAAGTTTCACTCGTCCACAGATAGATGTTCATACTATAAATGGAAGGAAACAAATAAATGCAGAAAAGACAGTAAAGAAAACATGTCTGCAAAATAGTTAGCTGTCAAGTAAATGCATTTGACTTATAATTCTTGTAGACTTCAACCATCTCAACCTAGAGAGCAACACCAGAGGTGAAGCCATCATTGACACGATTATCACTAACATGAAATCAGTGTACTTGAAGCCTGAGATTTTACCTCCCATTAGCTGAAGTGACCACAATTGTGTCCTCTGGAGCCCTAAAGCACAATCACGACCCCTCAGTGCACTAAACGGGTAGTACAGCCAAAAAGGGAGCCTGGCACTCATCCATGGCAGGAGGTGAATGAAGTAATCAGCACAAATGAAAAATCCAACACCTTCTACAATAATTTTCTGCCTGAAATTGACAGACATTTCCCTATGAAGACAGTGAAAATATATCCTTTGGACAAACCATGGATCACCCCCAAGATCAAGCACCTAATCCACCAGAGACAAAAGGCCCTCAAGACTGGAAAATCATGTTCTACAGAAATAAGGTCCAAAAGGAAGTATATGCAGCAAAAAACAAACAAACTCTTCTACAAATCCAAAGTGGAAGTCATGGAAAAAGCAAACTCTGGAGTTTGGCACAACACAATTGAATCAATGTGCAAAACTCTGAAAAAGGCGAATCAACGTTCCAAGAATTAATTCCCAGGAGTTTGTGACGATTGCTAACGCAATCAACACAAAGTTTGTCAAAGTGTCTCAGTCGCTTCAGCCTCTCAAACGTTCAGCTTTACCTCCTTTCCCACCATCCCCACCACTGCCCACTATTCCAGTGTGGGAGGTATATAGCAGACTCTCTCTATCAGCTGTCACAAATCCTCTGAAGAATATTGAAGGAGTTTGCATGCAAGATAAGCATTCCTTTCTGTGACATCGTCAACAGTTTGTTTGATGAAGGGGTGCCTAGACAATGGAAAGATACCATACCATAATCTTCCCCTCAAAACATTGATGAACTGAGGCCGATCTCATTAACAGCTCAGCTCTTGAAAATATGTGAACAGTTTGCTGCACACTGTACCTGAATGACATCATGCCAAATCTAGATCCTATGCAGTTTGGCAGCGATCAATCAATCAATTAATCAAATTTTATTTGTACAAATACAATGGAGCACAAAGTGCTTAACACAATAAAAACAATGCAATCAATACAACCCCCCCCCCATCAACACACAAACAGTAAAGAACTATGTTATAAATAAAGAAATAAATAAAGAAACAGGAACTGAGAAAATGCTCTCATGAATTCGCAATGAGGAAACACCAGAGGTAGGATTAAAATTTAAAAATCTGAATAGCCAAGTAAAAAATTAAAATAAATAAACAAATAAATAATTTTTTTTAAAAGTATATAAAATTAAAGTGTGAGAAAAGATACACACAGAAAATAAAATACTAAAAGATGGAAAAAATAGAGATAAAGTGAAAGTAAAACCAGAGATAAGAAGTAGGTTATAAAAAGGGGAACAATCATAAAAATTAAAATAAACAAATAAATAAAATGAAAATAGATTAAAAGGATATACCTAGTAGTAAAACAGGCTAAAAACTATAAATGAAAGACAGTGAAATAAATAAAATAAATAAAGTTCAATTAAAAGCCAGTCTAAAAAGATAGGTCTTAAGTTTGCTTTTATAAATATCAACACTCTCTGCCGCCCTCAGGTCCTCAGGAAGGCTGTTCCAGAGACGAGGACCATAGTAATAAAAGGATGCCTCACTGTGGGTTTTTGTTCTGACTTTAGGGATAATTAAAAGGCCACTACCAGAAGACCTGAGGGGTCTAGAGGGTTCATAGGATAAAAGCAAATCTGTTAAATAGGTAGGACTAAGACCATTAAGAGCTTTATAAACCAATAAAAGGATCTTGAAATCAATTCTGACGCAGACAGGTAGCCAGTGCAGAGACTTTAAAATTGGTGTAATGTGTGCTCTCTTTCTGGTCTTCGTCAACAAACGTGCAGCTGAGTTCTGCAGTAATTGTAGTTGTGATATATTCTTCTTAGGGAGGCCAGAAAGCAGAGCATTACAGTAGTCAATCCTGCAGGTAATAAAAGCGTGCAGTAGTGTCTCTGTATTGGCTTGAGAGAGGAACGGTCGCACTCTTGCAATGTTTTTCAGCAGACAGAACAACTCCACAACACACAATCTGGTCAGTTTGATGGACCAATTGTGAGTGAGATCGGGCCTGATTCCTCGGATCTGCAGCTTCATGACCGACCGTCGTCAGAAAGTCATGTCTCTGATTGGAAATATCCCACATGTGGAGTTGTGCAGGGAACCATACTAGGGCCTATAGTCTTCCTATCACTGATTAACAGTGCCCTCCGGGACGGAACAGACCACTGGAAATATGTGGATGATATGACTCTGGCCCAGATGTGGATGTCCCAACTACCCTGTACTCTTCAACAGACCCTGAATGGTCTTGACATCTGGGCAGAGGAGCATAAAATGAAACTCACCCCAAGAAAATGTAAAGTCTTACACGTCACCAGCATGAGACATACACCAGCCCTGTCGACCCTCTCCATTGACCAGAACATACTGGAAGTCTGTGACTCAGTCAAAGTCCTGGGGGTCACCATCCAGGATAACTTGCAATGGGACAGTCAGGTGGACCACATGTTGACCTCAGCCAACATTTTTAGATTTCAGATTTTTGATATGAGATATTAGATTTTGACTTAGATAATTGCACATTTTAAATTTTGGTCTACATATATAGATGTTCCATTGTAACATCAAAATAATTCAGTGTTTTTAATGACAATTGTCTTTATGAACCTGTAATAATGCTGAAAGGTCAATAAACAAACTAACTAAATGCAAGATTCATAATATATTGTCTTATTTGGAGGAAACTGTGAAATGACACCTTACAGTGGCAAAGTGAAGTTCAGAAAGCGGCATTAAATGTGCCCAGCAGGGCCTCAAAAACCAATTTTGAGTTAATCTTTTCAATTTTGATTTTACTCACCATGCTTGCTGAGGTGCTCCACCATCTTCTGCACCACCAGAGGCACACCGTCCTCCATGAGGCCCTTCTCACACAGCTCAAACAGGGACGCTCCAAACAGCTTGGTGTGCTTGGCGGCTACTGTTCTCGGTCTCAGTATGGGTATCTGGACCATTTTCTTCATGTCTTCCTTAACCTGCACTGCTGTTTTGTTGTGCTGCAGGGAGAAGAGCAGAGAGCAGCAGTCAGACACTGACACTGTGGGCACAGAGGGCAGCGCTGGAACCGGCATCAGGTTAGACACCACTGAGACAGTTGTACTGGAGGAGGGGGGCTCACTCTGCTCCAAAGACTAAAAGGTGTGTGTGACGTGGGGGTGTCTTTGTGGAGTCCATACATGCGCACCTCCTGCAGTCGTGCTGTCATTCATGTAGAGGAGAGTGTGTGTGTGTGGAGAGCTGGAAGGAAGAGAAAGAGGAGGGCTGGCTGTGCATGTGTTGCTACGACAAATGTCAGGTTACCACGCAACACCTTTGGTTAAAGGCATTGCAGTGATAGTGATACGTACGCCTGAACAAATACACATACGCACATGTAGACACAGACGCACTCAGGTGAGTTAATGATCAGCTGTCAAAAAAGGATAAGTTCACAATTTTTCAAGTCTGTCTTAAAACAATAGTCAGGTTCCCATATAAACAGTGAAACATGTTTTGCTTACAAGATTTATTTGTGTTCATACTGACCATTAAAAGATTAAAATTCACAGTCCTTCAATGCAAAAATGTATTTAAACATTTATCTGAAGTTAATAAGAGGATTCAACAATCTAAGTTTGATAAATCAAAGTGGTTTCATCAAATGTTATAGGCTGTGTCCGAAATTGCTCCCTTATTCACTACTCCCTACCCAGTGGTTCTTACAGTGGGGTCTGGGGACCCCCAGGAGTCCTTGAGGGAGTTCCAGTGGGTCCCCAGCAAAAAGGGGAATAATTTATTTTCACTGTAAATCCATCCATAAGTAACACAATGACAGAATGTATGATTATTTTGGTCATGGGTTTCATACACTTTCTTTAATAAAACATCTAAAAGCAAAAATCTTATCAGATGGGGGTCTGTGGTCTAATTTAGGTCAGTTTAGGGGAAAATAGACACTCAATAGTTAACTCAATAGTGAGCAATAAATTGTGATTACATCGATACTTTTCACATCTATAAAATGCGACACAGGGTGGGGTTGTTAACAGAAAGTGTTTGGACAGAAATTTTTGAAGGCACTATATAGCCTCATATTAAGATAAAGATAAACTTTGGAAACCATTTTTGCCCAGAACGAAGACTGTGGATTTTGTCCCCCATCACTTACACATCTGGAAGCAGTCTCTGTTCAAATGGGCAACTGACACCTGAAAAATTGTGAACCTGTTCATTAACAGCTTGCATATTAATCTGAATGGATAGTAAGCATAAGAATCTGAATTTCAGCAGTACATTCCTTCATTTGGACATTAAGAAGAGTGGAAGGTGAAAAGGTTTTACTGGAAACCTTTCTAAGATCACTGTGTGTATAAAACGTACAGTATGTGTGAGCCAAGAGTGAAGCATACATGAGTTGGCTCCTTGAACAGAAATTTATTTTCATCTTGTGAAAGGTGTGCGTGTGCTCTAATTGCCAGGCTGAGCCCATATGCCTCAGTGGATAAACATTCACCAGCTGTACATCTTATCTGATTTTTATGCAGGCAAACAGTGCCACATGTCTCTATTTCTATATATAGAGAGACACAGACTGTACAACATGCTCTGTCATTGTCTTGAGTGTAAACACTGATTGTACACAGTCTCCCTACAGAAGCGTCATCTCTATTCAATGATGCAACATTAGACAGAGCTGGGTAAATTACTGATTCATTCTGCTTATTGCATTTCTGTCTATGTTAAATCACCACAAAGAGCAAAGAGAGTTAAGACACAAACCAGAAGCAGCTTTCGGACACTGGGTGAGGAGGAAAAGACTTCCTGAACTTCAGAGCAAGTTTTACTCTTGTTGCCATAGCTACAACCACACCATGTGACATCTTTTCGTTTCAGAGTTCACCACTTCCAGCGAGTGAACTGACCCATGTAGTGAAATGAGAGGCCCTCCTCGCTATGATTTGGCAACAGTGAGGTCCACAGTGACACAGTGAGTTTACTGTGTGCAGAGGGGGAAGAAGTACCAGTTTAGACATAATGGGTACAGGCATGTGCCACTCTTTGGTCGGCTGATTAAAAACCCACCTCACAGATGGTGCTGAGATGGCTAAGGAAACATGATCTTTACCGTGGCAGATGCTGCGGCAGCGTTAATACGACATGCATCCACACTGAAATGAGCATCTGAGAAGCTTTTACAGCCAAGGTGATGCTCCGTCATCCACTTCTCGCTGGCAGGTGCATAAAAATGTGTCAATTGCACCTGTGTGACGAATGTGAAATGATAATTATAGTATACTTGAATTTGGATTCTGACTGCTTCATGCTTGGATGGCTGCTTGAGAAGTAGCACAACTGTTGTAGTCTGACATATGGACTATAGAGCTGCAACAATTAGACAATCAATTAATTGATTAGTCAATCGGCTAAATATTAATGGCCAATTATTTTGATAATCGATAAAATCATTTTGAGTCATTTTTTTAAAGAAAAAATGTAAAAATTCTCTGGTTCCAGCTACTCCAATGTAAACATTTTCTGTTTTTTTTAGTCTCCTATGACAGTAAACAGAATGTCTTTGGGGACTGTTGGTCGGGACAAATCAAGACATTTGAGGACGTCACCTTGGGCTTTGGGAAACAGTGATTGGAATTTTTCACAATTCTATAGATCAAACAACTAATAGATTAATCAATAATGAAAATAATCATTAGTTGCAGCCCTATTGGATTAGGTTTTTAGAGTCAGTACAAATGACAGTTTTGGTAGGTATAAAGACGATAGCCATAACAAAGTGAAGCACAAATCAGAACTCTTGTATTTTTTAACTGTATCGTAGAAGGTTAATAACAATAATAATTGATTATGCTTATATAGCTCTTTATCTTGATACCCAAAGCGCTTCACAGTGAAGGGGACAAACTCACCTCAACCACCACCGATGTGGTGATGCTGCCATGCAACATGATGATGCATGGCAGCTATTTTGAGCCAGAACGCTCACCACACATCAGCTTGAGGTGGAGAGGTAGGGAATAATTGAGCCAATTACACTGGGGAATGATTAGGTGGCCAGATGGAGAGAGCCAGGTTGGCAATTTTGCCAGGACACCGGGGAACCCCCTACTCTTTGCGATAAGTGCCATGGGATCTTTAATGACCACAGTGAGTCAGGAGCTCGGTTTAACGTCTCATCCAAAGGACGGAATGAAGGACAAAATTAACCTAAAATCTGCGCGCCCACTTTTTTAGTCTGATCTGTCTGTATGAGGTAGAAAATTGATAATTCTGCCTTGATGAAGATAATACAAAGCACTTCTTAAAAATACTGTTGGTCAAAGTTAACTGCACTTTATTAATTATTATATAACTTTAGAAGGTTTACTAGATACTACAGTTTTTTTTTATTATGCTGTACATGCGTAACAGTCTGTTGTTGGTATTGATGTTAATAGGCCACAGCACAGTTTGAGTAGCCGTGAGTAAACTCCTGTAGTACTACTACTAATGCAGGTGTTAAAGAGTTAAGCCGGTCTGAGCTTGGTCTGACTGTGATAGGCCTTACTGAACAGATGTCCCCTAAATCTGTCTTTACCCTTGTATACATACACACATGCATACATACATGCACACACTTTTTCTTGAGCTATGTGCAAAACCAGACATATATTTTCAGAAATATAATCTCAGACAGCCTTTATCAACCTCAGACATATGCACACGCATACGTATTCACATGTACAATAACACAGGTGTACATATGTGACACTGACCTATATATTTGTCATTGAAAAAGCTGTCTAACTCTCTCAGTATTAGTGTCAGTGATCCAGAGGGGACACATACCTCATTGAAACTGAGTTCTACCCACATTTTACCTTTCACTGTCTGTCACAGCTCACACGAGACCCAACAACTGTCAGGTTTTGCTGTGTTCAGTGTTATTTTCACAGTGGTGATTTGACGTAGTTGTTTGTGATTTATTTTTCTTTATTTTCTCACCTTATGAAAAGTGAATGCAACAACTTACACTCTATGTGAATTGAAATTGAGGAAACAGTATCTTTGTAATCTGTGTTGACACTTTCATATCAAAGCTGAGCTGCAGTGTTTGCTTACAACTTGCTTACAACTCTGATTGTAAGCAAGGTCCCCTACTTGTGCTTTTATCACTTGTTTGGTGTGAAAGTGACACTAACTGAGCATATAAAAACATCACACTCCTCACTTTGTGCTCCCACTTAAAGCAGACCCCCCCCCCTTCACTATGCACTGTAGTTAATATTCAGCATTAAAAGTGTTAACGTGTCATTTTCAAGGTTTTGTCCCTTTTGTCCCACAGTATAGAGCCTGTGTGAACCAAAACAGCCAAGCATAAAGGGAAACACATACTGGTAGTACCCTATTGCCTCTATTGTTTACAAGGACAGTCAGCCGTGATTAGCCTAATAATCCTCATCCCTCTCTCCCCTCCCCCATCCTTAAAATATTTTCACACTACAACTTGAAACAAGCAGTGAAAAAGAAACGTATTGTCAAGGGACAATTGAGAGACTCTGGAAGCTAAATGACTTCCTTCCCTCTTTTTCTTCAGCATTTTTAATACAGTGTCTGCTCTGGATTCTTTTCTTAACCATTCGTTATAGTTTAAATCGGTACACAGATGTTTTTGAAGAGGTTTAACGCATGTAAACTGCTAACAGATGGGGTCATTTGTTTGTGCCTTTAAAAGTTGATCATGGAGGGAATAGCAAGCCCCAGCATGTGCCCTCCTTTCCCAACCCTCCACCCTCTCCCTCCCCTTAACTCTGCCTCTGTCCCTATGTGGGTGGCCATTGAAGCAACTGGTAGCAGAGGCACCACAAGTAACAGCTGCAAGGCTCAAAGAAACTACTGCTAGAGTTTTACAAAGTACATAAAAATGAGGCCGTTAGAGTCGTTTTGTGCTTATAAAGTCACTATTTCCAACATGGAAAGTTTGTGGAAGGTGACCTCATTGAGGCTGTGGATCATTGCTAGGAAAAAATTACAGGTATGAACAGGAAACATGAAGCTCACTGTGTGTGTTTGCTCCTTCCCTCTTTCTCAAACTGCTGTGCAGATGTACAAGGGTGGCAGACTAAAAACAGAAGACAGCGCTGTCTGGCAAGGAAGCTGTCTTCTCTGTTAAGACTGCGAGGGAAAGTATTCAGCATGGTGCCGGCAGTCATGTAATCGTTGAGGAAAGTTACTTTATGGGAGATTTGTCCCTCCTTGACATTTTAAAAAGCCACCAGAACATCCAACACACATATACACACCATCACAAAAGAGTGTGTAGACTGACACTGAACCACACAGTCCCGTTATGCATTCTTTAGTCTCTGAGCCAACCCAGGCTTTGTAGCTTCTACTCACACAGATGGTCAGAGCTCCTGCCCCCATTCTTCCACAGAAGAAACGCCAGCCGAGGCAAAGATGAGAGGAAAAATTGGTGCTATCTTCCCTCCTCCTCTTCTCTTCACTCTGTTCCAGGGCACACTCCTTGACTTTTCCCAATGGTGGGAATCCCTTTCATCTTAAAAAGTGCCATCCAAATACCCCCAAAACACAACACAGATAGTCCAAGCTGGGAGAGAGTGTAAAGAAGTCCTGTCAACTCAGGCAGTCCTACCCATGAGCACAGATTACTGCTTGTGTCTTTCTCTTCCTCCCTCTTTATTCCCCTCTCTCCTCCTAGGCTGAAATCTGAGCCGAGCTTTCCCATTGGCTGAGTTGCCTGGTCATGTGACAGAGGGGTTAAAACCCAAAACTTTAAATCTGTGCCTGCATGATTCATCTGTCTGCAAGTGAGTGAATAAAGGAGGAGGGAGCTTGTAACTACTGAAAACTGGGAGCTTGAAGAGACACAGATTCATGTCGTAGTCAAAACTTTCATAGCACTGAAATAACTCTATCTATTTATATCTATATATCTAAATATAAGAGTGAAACATGGCTGCATCACTCAATTTTTCACTTTTGTATGTTGCATTTATTATAATTTGAACAACATCAAAGATTATTATTTGTAATTTATGATCATTTACAATAATTGTACATATACTGTAATTATACAGACACTTCTTTATAATGTAAACTCATAATAATCATAACAATCTACATTTAAACATCTGGATTATAGGAAAGCAAAAGAGCAGCACGAGTTAGATAGAAAAATGTAGTTTTAATCATGTAAATATCACTTATTTCTCCATGTTTTCTTAATTTCCTTAAAACAAATGCAATGTTTCTTTGACTTGTATACTTGTATACAATATATGCAATATTAAATATAGCATCAAATAAAAGTAGTTCTACCATTACACAGCAGAAGATGCCTTATAAGTCAGCATACTTACTTAAAAGGGTTGTAAACTGAATGGAGCAGAGAGCAAGTTTACTTACATAGTTAATGATGAACCCTAAATAAAAAAGGTACAATGACTTGGTCTTTAACAGCAGAGAAATTACAGAGATTAACAGTCAACACTGTTAAAATCTGTATTTAAAGATATCAGTTAGTTTGTTTTGCCATTTTCATACATAAACTTCTTGATGTTGTGGTGGATCCAGTCACTGAAGGCAGAGACACGGGTGAATACTGAGGGTTTCTTGTCTTTGATGCAGCCCTGAGGTCCGAAGCTGACGATACCATGCACCTCCCAGGTTGTGCTTGTTCCAGTGGCCTTGCAGGTGAAAGGACCGCCAGAGTCGCCCTACAGGAGAGCAAGAGAAGGACATGGTTAAAGATTTACTGCACGGGCAAGAAGATGCATTGGTGACATTTGATTTTGACAGCCACTGTAAATCATCACGTTGCCCTAGAATTTATAGGTCAATTTTTATCAAAAACCTGACAGAGTTTTCTTGAGGCAAATGTCAGTGTTGTGTTTTATAAAACTCTAAAAGCCTGCAGTACTTTTCCCACTTCGACTTTTGTCGAATTTTGCCTGCAAACTAGGCAGCCATTTGCAATTAAGGCTGAATGATCACAAACAAAGCAGTTTACTGGCTGTTACATAAAAGACAGTCCAATCATGAGAGGCCAGCACACTTACATAATAATACACTTATACTGTATATAATATGTAGCTTAATAATGTGTGAGAAAAGCTTGAAGGGAATTTCAATGTCCAAGTCCCATCCTCTAAAAAAGTCCAGCGTGTCCATCTAAACAGTTGTAATTACTTTCTATAATTAATGTGTTTTGCAGCTGTTCTTGCAAGGTGGAATGTGTCCTCTCACCTGGCAGGCTGACTTAAGCTCATCTGGGGACTCGTAGCCAGCACAGATCATGGAGGGCCTGAGGGTGTCCCACCAGTATGCAGGCTTACTGCAGGTCTGGAAGTCAACAATAGGGAGGGCTGCCTGATTTAGCTTCTCAGACACTTTGGGGAAGAGGTTACCTAAGACAGAAGTGGAAAGGACATGTTATTTTAGAAGGCATAGTCACAGAGACACACACATTTACACCGAGATAAGCTTCCAACTCTCTTATCTTTAGTAATCAAGCAGAGGCTGCAGCAAATATGAGCTGATCAAACAAAACATGCCTGATAACAAGATTTTAGTGGAGCCTGTAAAGTTGTTGTACTAGTAAACATTCCCATGACTGTTAATCGATGCAGAAATCAGATTTATTTTGTGTTGTTCATATTTTTCAAGTCACATACTCATCATGGACTGAACAAAGCACATGTGAAAATTTCAATTAAAGGACGGGTTCACAATTTTTCAAGTCTGTCATAAAACAATACTTAGGTGCCCAAATGAATATTGACACGTTTTTTCTTGTGGTAATCATTCCTCCTGTTCATACTGACCCTTAAGAGATCCCTTCATAATGCATTTACAATGTAAGTGATGGGGGACAAAATCCACAAGCTTCCTCCTGTGCAAAAATGTATTTAAAAGTTTGTTTGAGGCTAATACGAAGTTTCAGCCATCCAAATTAGTCAAATCAAATCTTTAAATTAGTCAGTCTTTTTAGTGCCTAATTCCCTCTTTTTGTTAAACTTTTAATAAACTTTTAAATACATTTTGCTCAAAGCGCATTTGGAAGGGATCTTCTAATGATCAGTATAAACAGGAGGAATGATTACAGCAAGGAAAACCTCTGTCAATGTTTATATGGGCACCTGACTGATGTTTGAAGACAGACTTAAAAAAATCTATCTATCTGTTAAAATGAAACCGGAAAACAGAAAAGGTACAGAACAAAAGATCAAAAGGGGTAACAAAACTGAATTTTACACAAGAGATTTATACATGAGATTCAATTTTAGAAGCAGCAACCACAGCTATTTCTACAACTAGTTACCTCTAGTTCCAGTTGCATTACAACTACAGTTCTTCTAAAGGAAACTGAAACGCGCGATCACTTCTACCTTTCTCGTCTCCCCAGCCGGTGACAAAGCAGGGTGTCCCAGCAGCCATCACAGCCCCAGGTTTGGGCAGACAGATGGGCCCGATCTCCCTTGTCATATTGACGGGCTTAGCCAAATGCACCAGGGCTATGTCATTGGTGATGTCAGTGCGATCCTGCTCGTAGACGAACCCCTCGTGGCGGATGATGCCATCCACCTTGTAGCATGCCTCTGCTGAGGGAACATCCATGGAGGAGTTCATGTGATGCTTCCCCAGACACATGCGCCAGTAGGAGGGTTTATTCAGTTGGCTGGAAAGCAGGTGGATGATTAAAGGTTAAGGAGAAAATTAGAACTTGTTTACTTTTCCCTTTGGCTATTGTGTAAGTTGTTAGCCAAGATAAAATGAAGAAAAATGTGTGTTTCTAAGAGCTGCTTTTAAAGAACTGTGGGCTTTTAAAATGGCATGTACTGTAGGTATTTCTGTAGTTATATCTTACAACATGAAACAGTGAGCAGCAGTTAGGATCCATTCCTCGTGAATCAAAGAACCTCCACAACTGTGCATGTAAGGTATGGGAGACATCGGTGAAGCCTGGGGAAGAAAAAAGACATTTTTACCAAATAAAAACTCTCCTCTATCACTGTTAGTCAGTCAGGCACACAGAAGAGCGGGAGTTGACAGTACCTGCATGGAGACTTGCCAGGGCCAGGAGTGGGGGGTCGCCTCTACCCCATTAACCACCCTCAGGGTGGTTGTATTGGGTGTCACTGCTGGGTTTCCGCAATTTTCTGGCCAGTCTGGGAAGAGAAAATATACAATTCGAATAAATAAGCTATCGTGCCATCATTCATCAATTCATTCAACCTGTATTTATACAGATATAGGCCACGGCAAAGTTTAAAATCAGATGACCCAGGTTCAGATCCTGCAACAGTTTTCTTCTGAGGGGAGCAAAAACTTTTAAAGGCTTGTGTTTTCAAAGCTGTATTTTAAAAAGTTGGAATCTCCACATGATAACACAACAAATGAGGGACGGCTGTGGCTCAGAGGTAGAGTGGGTCATCCAATAATCAGGAAGATCGGCGGTTGGATCCCCGGCTCCTCCATTGTTCTTGGGCAAGACACTGAACCCCACATTGCTCCCGAAAGCTGTGCCATTGGTGTATGAGTGTGTGTGAATGGGTGAATGTTGGCATGTAGTTGGCACACATTTACCATGTACCATGAGATATAGGGGTGCTATGAGTTGGGCTAGGCCTAAACTCACTGATAGTGATGTTGTCCCATGGGTTAGGAGGTGGAGGAGGTAAAGTTGGGATAACACTGGCATCGGTGGTCCAGTAACCACGAAAACCCTTCTGCTGATTGGCTCCATTACTAAGGAAGCGAATGATGACTGTGTTGCTCGGGATGGTAATGTTGGGTGGAGGGGCAAAGCCGCAGAAACGACCTGCATAACAGACAAGAAATGAGTTTTTTCACCATTAATACTGATAACATTAAAAATGATCGAACACTGACCTGTACAGAAAATAGTTTAAAAGAAAACTGACGACAAAATGGAAACAAGAGAATTTGTAGTACAATATCCAACCTTGGGAGGCCATGCTTTCTCCATTGAAGATCTCCACATAGTCCACACAGTTTCCTAACATGTTTACAGCTTGCAGCTCAAAGTGAGTGAAAGCCACGTGGACACTTTTTGCTGAAGGAACGTTGATGCGCCATGTGCACACAGACTGAGCGTGGTAGTCACTGGGCCAGTTAGGAGAGGTGATTTCACCCTGAGCACTGCTGAAACTTCCTCCACAAGGAGCTGTGTGTGTGTGTGTGTGTGTGTGTGGACAAAAGGATATTGTGAGGAGAGAGAAAAGGAAAGGAGAAAAAAAAAAAGGAAAAACAGACAGTGAGGTTAGATCCTGACAGAAGAAACATTTGTCTTAACTGGAGGTTATTTCCTCAGTGTCTTGTCAGGCACACTTTTCTCCTGTCTTACCCTCCGTAGGGTCCACTGCCTTCCAGGTGGCACTGAAGCCTGTGTCCACCACCTTGTCATTGGAGGTGAAGCTGATGTGAAGTGTGTTCCCATCACTCACCAGGTCTTTAGGTGGTACATGGCTGCAGTAGGTGCCTGAAGAGAAATAAACATGAAGAGCGAGACTGACTTTTCTGCAAACCTGTGGGCCTCCTGTCCTAATGATGATGTTATAAATATATTAAGAGCGTTATCTGTCTTGTTTTTATATTATGTATGCATGAGTAAACATTTAAGGCCGAGACATATCATATGATTTATATGCCTTTATGTGTATATGTTTTTCTAGTTTATGCATGTTGGTTTCTTCATATGTGGGCATGTTTTTGTTTCTGGCCTTCGTTGGATTAGCCTCTCAAGTTGTTTGCCCTGATATGAAACACTCAGTATATTGTAAACACCAGCCAGGTGACTTTTGGACTTTATCCATAAGAAGACAGTTTGCTGAAATAAAAATTGGCATTAGAGTTATAAGTGTGAGACACTGTGAGATGCCATTCTCACATGTTATGCTGTAATAGATAATAATAGACTACAATGACTGTACCGAAGTGTTTGAGGAGCGGAAATGTGATGTAAAATAAGGTAATAACATCACAGAATGACTCAGGAGATTCATTATCAGCTGAGAAGATAAAGAAAGCAGATATTTACACACCTAGACGTCCTGTACTGTCAGACAGGCTGACTTTGTCCTTCATGCACATCTGACTCTCCTCCAGGGAGAAATTGTGGAAATGGAGGTGGACCAGTTTGCCGACGGGCACCTGGATGTTCCACTGGCAGTGGGCTTTGTTGCTGTAGCTGCCAGGGTAACCCATAGAGGACAAGTTGCCACTTGGGCCAGTCAAGTCCTTTGGCCCACCACAGCCAGATGCTACACAGGGAGGACAGAGGGTGAAAACCAGCAATGAATTCTGACTTTGTACCATATTTAGTTTTTGAGCAAAGTGGGTCAGTTTAGACCAGCTGGAATCATACTGTGCTCATTGTAGATGTCTCTGCGGATGACATTCTTGATCCAGGGGAGGTAGGCAGAGGAGCGGGTGAACACGGAGGGCTTCTTATTCATAATACATCCAATAGGGCCAAAGCTAGTTATACCGTGAAGTTCCCATGGACCACCGGGGGTATCCTGGCACACTAGAGGACCACCCGAATCTCCCTGTCACAGTCGTGAATCAACATCAACAACACCATCAGCACGTTGTCAACTACTGTCTTTGTAGTCAGGTGTGTTCATTTCATTGTTGTCATGTATTAGTGCTACACTCTTGTAGGTCTTGTTTTACCTGACAGACAGATTTGAGCTCTTCAGGCAGGGTATAACCGCAGCAGATCATGGAGGGCTTGACCTGGAACCACCAGTAATCCATCCTCTTGCAGGTGTCATATGGTACAACAGGCAGGGCGACCTGGTTAAGAGCCTCTGCGACTTTAGCATTCAGTGAATCACCTGATAATCACAGAAAACAATTTAAATGGTTACAAAAACATTCAACTTGTCACTCTTGGGGGCAAAAAAACAAGAGGTATTTGCACATTAAGTCCAGCAGAGGGCATGCAAACTATGTAACAATGCATTTTTAACTCCATAAAAATATTATGAGGGGTGAGTGTCTCTCTTTTAAGATCAGTTATAAAGTACTGAAGCTCAGAAACAACACCTGTTTCATCTCCCCAGCCGGTAGCGTAGCACTTCTTGCCACCAGGTAGCATTTCCTCCTCGGAGGGAAGGCAGGCGTAAGAGATCTCATCACTGGGTATCACCTCCTCATCCAACCTGACCAAGGCAATGTCAAACTCCACCGTGGGCACTGTGGGATACTTGAAGCCCTCATGGCGATAGATACCAGACACATTGAAGCAGTGTTCACTCGGCTCTGTGAAGGTCAGGTTATGTTTGCCAAGGCACATCCGCCAACGCTGCAGCTCATCAGCATAGCTGGGTAGGAAATCAGCAGATTAATAAATAGTAAAATTCTTTGACCTTGTTCTTTGTAATCGTCTTATATTTTTCTCATGTTGTGCTGTTAATATTGTGTCTTTTGTCTTGCAATTAAAAAAAAAACTTTTAGTTTACAATACAGCTTAGAGTGAAGTAAACAGTGATGTACACAGTCTACATGTCACTGTCACTGCACAATATAAGCTGACAGGATACTGGAGCATTTGCTTGCACTGTGAGAATTCTCAGTTTTTACAAAAAACAAGCACATTTTTACCGTGCACGCCACATCTCTGTGGCATATAACGTTATATACATCCTACTCAGGCTCACAGCAGAAAATATATAATACGATGGCTCCACACTGCATCAGCATCTCTCCAAAGGGCACTGTAGACCATTAGCCAAGGCAGGGAGACATCTCTAACAAGATATTGTTCTGACACTGTAAGACGCCCGAGGTAAAAAAGAACAGGCCACAGACACCAATAACTGCCTTCTGAGATTACGCAAATGGCCTTCCAGGAAGTTTGATAAAAACTTCCTGTAGCATTAAAAGGCAAGGCAAGTTTATTTATATAGCGCATTTCAGCAACAAGGCAATTCAAAGTGCTTTACATAAAACTTTAAAAGCATCAGGACAGAGTGTGAAAGGAACACACTATAAAAGGACATTTATATACAATTAAAAACAGTCATTAAAGAGCTAAGAGAATAGAAAACAAAAATAAGCTAAAATAGAATAAGATAGGTATAAAATACAAGAGGAAAAGTTACAGTACAGTGTAAGAAATGAATAATTATTTGATTTAATAAAAGGCCGCAGCAGCCTTGATTTAAAAGAACTGAGAGTTGCAGCAGATTTGCAGTTTTCAAAGAGTTTGTTCCAGATATGTGGAGCATAAAACCATAGAGGGCTGAACTATCTCCTGTTTTGAAAATGAATGACTGGAAATGAATGATGCCATGAGGCAACTTCCTTTTGATCATGTCTAAACTCATTTTACATAAGCTGCATGCAAAGATTATGAAGCAGAGCTCTAGAGCTGCAACGATTAGTCAATTAGTCGATTGACAGAAAAATAATTTTCAACTATTGCAACTTTTTTGATAACTGAGTTGTTTTATAATCGTTTTACTCACTTCTTAAGAAACAATACCAAACATTTGCTGGTTGCAGCCTCTCAAATGTGAATGTGTTTAAACTTTTATGTGTCACATGTGATAAACTATATCTAGGAATATTCTGGACTGTTGATCAGACAAAACAAAACATTTAAAGACATTACTTTAAGAAATTATAACAGGCATTTTTTAAAAAACTGTTTTCTGACCTTATAGCCAATGTGATTAATTGAGAAAATAATCAGTAGATTAATTGATAATGAAAGTAATCGTTAGTTGCAGCCCTACAGAGCACTCACTTTATGAAGCAGTGGGCGGCTGTAAGTACCCAGTTCTTATGAATAAGAGTACCGCCACAGGTATGGAAGAATGTTGGTTCTGGACGACTGGCCGGCCAGACCTGAAACAAATTTCACACCGACAAGACAAGCAGAGAAGAAAGTCATTACAGATACAGCATACTCATTAAAGATGATATACGTACACCATTGGCTGATGTCAGTTTACTTTTAAGTTTAGATACATGTCAGTCATTGAATTTATATGAGACGAAGACAGGACAGATATCAGATTATCAACTATAACTCTGCAAGTTTCACTGTATCTGAATTTTCCCCATGAATCCCATTCCGTCTTAATATTTGCTTTTATTTATATGTTTCTTTCCTTTTGAAATCACAGTAAGTTCTGATGTAGTTTGTTCTATCTTTATGTGAATTCTCATTAGGGGAGTCTCTCACCTGCATGGACACTTGCCAGGGCCAGGAGTGTGGCCTGGCTGCCTCTCCGTTCACAATGCGTGACACAACAGCAGGAGGAATGGCTGGTTTACCACATGTACTGGGCCAGTCTAGAAAATGAAAGGAAACCACTGTAATCTATGATGTTTCCGGTTGTCTGTGCTTACGTGAATTTGTGGTTTGTGTGTGTATAAACAAAGCCTGACTATACAGTATATGTCTGCAGCTAACAGATAAGCCTGCATGTTGGAGGAAAGTGGATTTCGATCACTGGCTCTAGGACTCTGATACATATTTTTAAAATAATTTTCCAGTCGCACCAAGTTGACAATGCTGGCTACAGTGAACTGTGTCCCTCTGTTTTAGGCTTTCACTAATCTGCTAGTTTGCAGTCAGTGTCTTCATGCTCTTGCTGAAAACAAAGTCCTGAACCGCATTTTGAAAAATCATAACATGCAGGCCAAACTCAACATCACAACAGCAGCACACATAAAGATATTAATGTCCCTTGGTCATCCAAAGAGTTGGCAATAAATTGTCTCTCTATCCAATATTTCCTCCCTTCATGCCTTCTCCTTCCTCTCACTCTCTCTTTCCTTCCTTTGTCCGACACATAGGGCACCTCTGCTCAGAGCATGGGCGGGAAAAAAACCCCCAGAGGCAGCAGAGTCCATCTATATAACTCTATTTCAGCAATTGGCTTGGCAGGGGCCTGGGCCACCTGGGGCTCATCGCTGGGTGAAGAATGGGGATTGGGTGACAGCCAGGTTGGAAGGAGAGTGAAGCACTAGGCCACTTCACATTGTGTTCTCAGTGCACCAAATCACCTTGCCTTACTGCACATATGGGCCCAGGAAGGAGGAGATGGGCAAGGGGTGTGTGAGGAAGGGGTGAGGATGGGAGGATGCATGAATCAGATGAATATAGGGCAGGCCTCTGTACAGCTTCCAGGGAGCAGTTTTGAAACTAGATGTTGGTCAGTGTGATTGGTGATAGGAAAATATTGCTCTGCTAACCTGAAGACACACTGAAGACAGTGTACAATACAATATGATTTCAATGTGTAAATTAAAAAAACAACAACAGAATATTCAATGTAAGGCCTACATCATTATCACTTTACACTATTCACAGGTTTCAGTCCAGCTGAGGACCCTCATTTCCTGTCATTTCTCTACTGACATCTTAGTAACAAAGGCAGAAGAAAAGTAGTGAAAAATGCCCATTACACTTTTCTAGAGGCCAAGGTCATATCTCCAAATTACTTGTTTTGTCCAACCAACAGTCTCAAAACTGAGTGATTACGTGACAAAAAAAATAAGCAAATTCCCACATTTAAGAGGCTAAAACCAGCATAGTTTGTTTTGTGTTTTCACCTAAAAACTGTATTGAATTTCATTAATTAAATGTGAGTTGAGTCATTGTTTCAGCAATGGACAACGTAACAAGACAAAACATCCAATATATTATCGCCTTACAAAGTTGTTACTGCAAATACGTTAGCAAACAATTGCACATTTACACATCCAGTTAGCATGGACCAACATTAGCTTTCATTTGGAATTATTTTCCTGTCAATGTGACAAAAAAGTCCAATATTTACTCTTCTTTTAGCTCTGTTTTGGTATCAACCAAATGCTAACTTTGCCTGTCTGTCGTTTGGTGTTGGGCAGGCAGTAAACAGCTGCCTGCTGCTGCTAGAAATGACGCTGATGAGAGAGAGAGGGAGAGTTCGTTTGGCTGAATGACCACAACAATGCACTAAAAGGCTCTGGAGAGCTGAGGGGAACTGCATAATCAGTGGGTTCATCACTACGAGCGATCCCCTTTCATTGTCCGATGTTAATATGAAAAGTGCAGCTTTAAATGTACTTGTAGTGAATGTAAATGTAGTGCCATGCCAATGTGAGCAAACTGCGTTTAGCTTAAACAGATACTGCACCTATGGTTATGTCGTCCCAAGGGTTGGGCTGAGCAGGTGGCTCAGTGGGAGCAGGCAGACTGGGATTTGTTGTCCAGTAGGCCCTGAAACCTTTGGCCTCAGTAAACAAGTCTGTATGGAAGCGTATCATCAGCCTGTTGCCTTTTGTCTGGATGGTACGAGGTAGCTTATTCCCACAAAATGGACCTAAAATCAAATAAAAGAGTAATTTATTCATAAAAAATAAAGTGATAAAGAGGCTATACAGTACTTTTAAGAGTGTGGATACATAGTTTTATTAGTTAGGATTAAAATGGGGTGAGTGAATTCATGGCTGGGTCTTACGATTTGATTGAGCATCATGAAATGTACAAGCAGTTTTGGGATCAGTCAGTACTGTAGGAACCAACTTACCGTGCTTTTTAATCAGACCATTATTCACACTGTTGATGTCGTACACCACAATGTTATCAAAGCATTTGGACGTAAGGAAATCTTTGGGTTCTAGGTCAAAGTGGGTGAACTTCAGTGTGATTTTTTTCCCAAAAGGCAACGCGATGTTCCACATGCACTCAGCGTTAGCCTTGTAGTTCATAGGCCAGTTCTGAGACTTGATAACCCCCGTTTCCTTTTTGGAAGAAAATCCACAGCCCTGGATTTCTGAAACATAAAGAAGGAAAGTGTACAGTATCTGCCTGTGATAAGAGAGACTCACAAGGAGTAAATATACTGTCATCATGACAAAATGAATTAACATGGATTCATGATAAAGAAGAAGTTTGATCTGCAGGCCAACTTTTGTATTTTATATCCTTATTTGAGTAAAATTCTATTTTATTTATGTTTTATTTACATCTTTTTCAATAGATTTTAGAGGTGAATATTGAGTATTCCACTACATTTATTTGACAGCTATAATGTCTATTTTCAATTTATGCAATCAAAATTTTACATACTCAATCATACTAAATATGACACACATTATATATAACAGTAGATACAAATACATTTTGCTGATAATCATCACATATTTCTGTTTAAATAAAATATACAGGACTTTATCTTGTAATGAAGTACTTCTTTATTGTTGTATTGCTACTTTTACTTAAAGGACCAGTGTGTAAGATTTAGTGGCACCTAGCGGTGAGGTTACAGATTGCAACCAATTGAATACCCCTCCCATCCCCCTCCCCTTCTGAGCGCATATGAGAACCTACAGTGGCCGCGAAACTCCCAAAAAAATGCGAAAGACCCTCTCTAGAGCCAGTGTTTGGTTTGTCAGTTCTGGGCTACTGTAGAAACATAGCGGCCTCTGTGGAAGGGGACCCGCTCTCTGTATAGATATAAAGGGCTCATAACAAAAGGTAACAAAAAGCACAACGATTCTTATTTTCATGGGATTGTACACTGATTAAACATACTATGAATATTATATTCCATTTCTGCTAAATTCTACACACTGCACCTTTAAGTACTTCTTCCACTGCTGCACGTAGGGTCTCAAGTCATATTCTTTTCTTTCCTGATAATCATGATAAAGAAAAAGATAGGAGGAGTTTTATCTTTTTTTTTTATGCTTCACACTGTACTCTGACCTGTGCTTTGACAGAGTTCACACTGCTTATGTGACGACTTTTCTTTTTTTTATAAATATGTGACAGAGGGGTGCAGTGTTTTATTGTTAGTTTTAATGAGGTGCTGAGCTGCATCAGCGATGTCTGCCTCAGGTGTGAATGTGCCCCTGCGTGTGTGTGTGTTGTGTGCGAGTGCGTATGGGCATGTGTGTGTATTAGTCCTCAGTACCTGCGATATCCTCAGGGTACACAGCCTCCCACTTGGCAGAGAATCCTCGGTCTGTGAGGCGACTGTCAGACTGGAAGGTGACAGACATTGTGTCACCCGCGCTGACCAACACTGGAGGCACGGTGTAGCCACAGTATGTGCCTGAAAATGAGGGAGAGGAAGGACAGAGGAAGTGAAGGATGGAGGGAAATGGACAGAGCAGAGCGAGGGGTGAGGGGATGGTTCAAAGGATGCAGCTAAACATTAGGAGCAGAGGAGGGTAAATAAGCACTATTGGGTGCGCATGCGATTCTGCAGATGAATGCAGGTTGTAAATTAAGACGACATGTAAACAGTAATAGTTCAGATAGTTTCACATTAATTTTCAGTTTTTATTCTTTCATGAAAATTGTAATACATTTTGAACAATTTCCATTGTAAAAGGTTGCTTTTTACTTTACTTTACTTACTGACTAATTTTGCAAAATATCATAATATTTTCATTTAGGAATACATACATATAATATGCAAAAAACGTATGCAAAAAAATATCCTGTAAAATGAATGCAATTAACTAATTCCTGTGCATTTAATCGCACAAAACTCTTCACACATACTACAAGGCTAAACCTATAATGACTCATTTTGTTAATTTTTAATCACAATTTACTCAGAATTGTTAATTTGGACAGCACCGTTTGTAAAATGATAACATATGATCTTGATCACTAAAAGCCAATAAACAATCATATTGAATTATTGTCCAACACTGCTCACACATTAAAGATTTCTACTTTGCTTTTAGTCCTAAAGCTTTAAGTAGTTTTAGAGCACTAGGTGGGGCAGAAAGAAAAACAGAGCCCTGATATACTGGCTTATCAAATTTATATGCTAACGTAAAAAAAACTTAAATATATGGTAGAAACAGAGTAACACTGGAGACCTTTTCACCACCAGAATGTAAGTCCAATACTGTGAATATTATGTTTGAACGTTCACCATATGGACCAGTAAACCAAAAACATAAGCTGCAAGTTTTGAAAGTTTCAAAAACCTGCGGACTGATGAGCTGATTCTCAGTGGGATCGGGAGTATTAGCATTACAGCTCAAGCCTGTTACAGAAGGTCATTTGATTTAGATTAAAAAAGATGTACTGTAGCTTACAATTACTGTAGCTTAAATGTAAAAATGTTCCCTGCAAGTAAAAAGCCCAGGCTTCAACCTGCCCTGAACACTCTGTTTTTACGTTGTCTGCTCCCGTTTTCCAGATTGGATTTCAGCATGAACATGTACTGATGTATTTGAGAAGTTGACATTTTGTGTAAAGATCTAGTAAAAGTAGTGAAATCTTACTGCTATAGTTTGTTTACGCAGCCTCCCGAGCTGCCGTAAATTTGCAGGGAGGCCGCTTCCAAGAGCTGGCCAATCAGATGAGAGTGGGCTCCTCGGGAGGCGGGTCTTAAAGAGACAGGAGCAGCCTGCTTCAGAGGCTGAACTGACAGGCTGCATAAAGGTCAGTATGAGTTAAAGAAGGAGTTTTTTGAACTGTAAATCATATTCCTGTAAGAGCCCCAGATTGAAAATATAGAAATAGAGATAAATGTGCATAATATGTCCCCTTTAAGTTTTTATTTGTAAATGGAAGAATTATATATATATATATTATATCTTCATTCATAAGTTACATAGTCTCACTTTAATGTATCTTTGAAATTTTTCCCAACGTCTTGAGAGCTTTAGCTGCTTGCTCTCAAACTGACAGGACGCACCACTAAAACACTCTCATCACCTCTCTGTGTGCGTTTCACAGACAGCGTGTGCTTGCACCTCAGCACTTTAGTCCTTGAGAACTCAGCAATAGATAAAGCTGTATCAGCTTCACCGCCGGCACTGAGGAGAATAATAAGGAGAGGTAATTTATAGTTCAATGGGCACTTTGCAAAGAAGATCCTAATCAACTATTACAGCAGGGTACAGATATTGAGCTATCCTGCTGTACCAGAGCTGTTAGCCTAGCAAAGTGCACCAAACACAAGCCAAAGTCCTCATATTTAATGACACAGTGAATTCTTGGCAGGGTTGCTTGTTTGCTGTGTTCATCTTGGTGCCTCAGCACATAATTTTGAAATACAAGAAGAGTTACAAGGAGTTTGTAACAGTTACTCCATAGTGGCTGCTGTAGTCTGGCTGCACAAAGACAAGATTATTTAAGATGCTTTTGGGGAGTTAAAACAGTAAGTTAAAGGCACACAGATATACAAAATCTCAAACTTGGAAATCTTAAATTGTAGAAATAAAAATAAATATAAAAAAACAAGCAGAAAAAATACGATTAATGTAAAATAGTAAAAGATTAAGTTATGGCTCACCTAGTATGCTGTAATTATCTGAGATGACCAGTTTGTCCTCCTTGCATTGTCCAGTCTCTCCTGTGATGGCCATGTCAGTGATCTGCAGTTTAACCAGGAATCCTTTGGGCACAGATATCTTCCAGGAACTATTCAGATGAGCAGGATATGGATTTGGGAAACCCAAAGACTGGATCACTCCTTTACGCCCATAGAGGATCACTGGACCACCACTTCCTGCCCAATAACCAGTGCAGGAAGTAATGTTGAAAACAATATTTCATCATATTCATACTTTATTGTGGAAATGGTCTTCTAGAAGAAGGGAAACAGGATCTAAGGCTGGGGTTTCTGTGCATCTGAGCTCGATTTAATTGAAGTTTTTCTCTCTCTTTTTCTTCAGTTGATGAGAACCAGTTTACATTGATACAAAACTGCCCCATGAACAGGTTCATTATGAAGTACCTTAATTGGCCACTGGAGAGAACTGCTCTGTCTACCAATAGCTTTAATACAGTGATGAATAGATAAACCTCAAGGGGGATCTCCTGATTCTTACGCAGAGTGCAACTTGCATTCATCCTTATTTCGTGGCTGTCACCTGATCAGAGCAAGGAAACTGCAGAGGAGGCAGAACAGCAAGGTGTATCAAGAAGCTCTCATTGGCCAGGAACCTCATAGATCATGATATTATCGTTTATTGTACATCAATATTAACTTTCAAGAGATAAGTGATTACATATTCGCAGTCTAATTCTGATAAAATTGCTCTGAAGTCCACTAAAAAAATCAGTTGTGACAGCCAATGTTCTTGAAAAGCTGGTTGAGCAGCATCAATATTGATGCTGTTATCTGTTAGTGAGGCCATCAGAGATATCTTATGTTGTATATTTCAACTGAGATCAAAATGGAGACATGCAGGGAAGGGTATGTTTGCTCAAAAAGTTAATTGAACCAAACGGTGTCGTAGGATTTATTAGTGTTTAGTAAATATGGATCCTAGTTTACAGGTTTATTTCAAATATGCAAGAGGGAAAAGTAGGTTAGGGCTTGGAGAGAATGCTTACCAGAAGACGTGGGAGGTGGACGGGTTTGTGTGGTGGTGGGTCCAGGTGTGGTGGTGGGTCTGGGTGTGGTGGGAACAGGTGGAAGGCTGGACTTTGTGTAAGTTGCTCTGAATCCTTTGGAGGTCAAACTGCTGTCCGATTTGAAGCGGACCATCATTGTGTTGGAACTAGACTCCAATGGCTTTGGCATTGTCCCACCGCAGAATTTACCTTTAGTGGATAACATGTTAAAAAGTGGAATCAGCCCCAAATTTCAGTTTTAGACGATTGACAGGAAGCAATGCAATGGTGGATCATCCATGCTATTATAATAACAAAGTTTATGCAGACAGACTTAAGTTCATTAAGTTTAAAATAGACTCCAGAGTCTTTGCCCATTGTACAACTTCTCAAACTTTTAATTGAGCTCATCTTTTATTCATGGGCCCACATAGTTGACAATGTTAATGCTGAACAAAGCCTACACTCTGTTCTGATATTCTAACATTTCCCATTGCCTTATAACAGCACGTACAGCTTTGAAATAAACTGTGCTGATGTGTGAAAATGTGGTGTATTTTAAAATCTCTTTAAAATTCTTTACTGCATACTGGAAACATGTCATGCTTACCTAATAAAGAAGAGCCAGCCTTGTGGCCATCATAGACCTGAATGAAGTCTCCACAGACTTCAGGCACCAGGTCAAAGGAGGTGAATGTCAGTCGAACCCTCTCGCCTTCAGGCACTGTGATTCTCCACTGATCCAACAAACAAACACACACACAAACACCAACCAGTTGTACCCGGTTACACATTCCCCCTTTCAATTTTACCCTCAAAGTGCAGTTGATTTTAAACAACATAAAGAATGCAAATGGCTTCACCCACCATGGGTTTATACCAGATGATTCTTTAATCAATCCCATGATTGACGAATCACTGATGTACCAAACTGCTATCTGCATCACTCCCCTTGTTTTCCTGCCTCTAGTTTCAGGGTTGTAACATGGGCTGCATTTTAACAAACGGTTACTCATAAATCACTTTATCACTGACTCTGCTCTTGTTTGGGCAGACGGTGACCCGTCAAGCTTAAGAAAAGCAAGATGAAATCATGATGACAGCCAAATAACACCACATGACTTCACGTCCGAACCCAGCATGGAAAACCTGCCATCAAAACCGACTCTGATTTAATTAGATGCATTAATCACTGATCAAAACCATAAATTCTGTCAACATGACTGTGTTGAAATCCATAGCTAGTGGATTTACTTTTAGATGCTAATCTGAGATCTAAACTTGTTTAGAACAATGTGCTAATCAGTAGCACTATGTAAATATAATATGGTAATGTGTTTTGCACAGACAGAATGTACAAAATATTCTAGACATCTTGCTAGTATTGAGTTGCAGGTAATTTGTACAGTACACAACTCGATTCTCTTAGAATTAAAAATTAAAAAAAAAAAACGCTGTAGCCTAATTTATCTGTTTCACTATCTAACCTGATTCTCTTTTGTGATCAGTAGATTTTATTGGCATAGATTTAAGTGATCATCAATGTACTTTATTAAAGACGCAACCCAAATGTTAAGAAAAAGGTAGCCCTTTAATCACATTCAAAACACAACAATGCAACCTGCGACCACTAATAAACTGATTGACCTAAATCTTTTAATCCAATGACTGAGTTAACAGTGAACAACGCCTAATTAAATTATAGGAAGCTATAAATCAGCTTCTTATTATTAACAATGGGGTCTTGTCTGTGCATTAAGTATAGCAAGGGGGCAATTAGCTTAGACTAGCATTGAGACTGAAACCAGGGGAACAAAACTTGCCTGGCTCTGTCCAAAGTTGAAAAATCCTACACAATTTTTTTTTCTATTTTGTTGCCTCTCCTTCTGGCCCTCTATCTGTCTTTGTGTTAATCACTTATCTTGCACTATCAATTTTAAAAAAATCCAGCTACTTACACCTTTAACCACCTACATTAACACAATGTCGGCAGAATGGGAAGGTTTGGGAGTGTTATATTATTCCAAGATGGTTACCCACACTGCTAGCCTTGTAGTCACACACATTTATGACTTAAATTAGCTACTTTTAATTTAACTGAATTAGTTGTATTAGTGCCAAAATTTGATTTTAATTAGTTGTGACAACCAGTGACGGTGGCTTTGCCAGCTACAATAGGAAGTCACTGGCATTGCAAACCATCTATAACCACAAATTTTCATTTTCATGTTATCCTTTGTGTATGGATTAAACAAACAAGATAAAACGTGTTTATTAGTGAGCTTTAGACATACAGGTAGAGAGAGAGCCAGGCTAGCTGTTTCCCTGTGCTTGCAGTCTTTATGCCTAGCTAGGCTAATTACCTCCCGGCTGTAGCTCCATGGTGGCGATCTTTGTCATTTTTGCTTAACTCGCAGAAAAAAGCAAATAAGGGTTCTTCCCAAGATGTCCAATATTTCTTGGCAAGAACAGATTTTTTGGCTATTGAGGTTGTTATGGCTAACTTGCTAGCAAGCAATTGCCTCTTTATACATGCAGCAGATATGGAGCAATTTGGGGTTCAGTATCTTGCCCAAGGACACTTTGACATGTGGACAAGAGGAGTTGCCAATTGAACCACTGACCTTTTGATTGATTAAAGAGAATAAATGTTCAGTTTACAGTGTATGCTGAGTTGAATATTTATTTCCAGTCTGTAGTAGAGTGCACACTGTGCAGTATATTTTACTACGAATTTGCATCTTCAGATAAAGGTCAGTGGTGCTTCCTCAGGAAAAAAACTGCATGTTACCATAGCTGTCATATTCAAGCTATTTATTGGGTGTGTTTGTTCATGTGCATGGCAGTACCTGGTATAATGCTGTGTTCAGGTAGTTCTGCTCAGGGAAGCCGGGGGTCATCAGATCCCCCTGGTCACCTTGGAGAAAGCCACCGGCTCCGGCTATTTCTGGCAGCAGGGATGGAGGGCACTTGAGCTTCACAGACACCTCAAGGATACCCGCAATACAATCCCCCTCTCCCACCCCATTTTCATTTCACCCCTGTTCATCCAGCACCCATATACATACAACATTCAGTTTCTAGGTCAATCATATGCTGTATCCAACATTACTGCAATTTTCTTGCTAAAAATGGATTTTTTTTTCATCTGCTTACCTGGTGTGAGTTCTGGAGCCACAGCTTTATAATGAGCCTTGAATCCTTGGTCTGTTTTTCTGTCATTGGTGTCAAAGTAGACTGTCAGGCGGTTTGTCAGTGACACTAGCGGCTTTGGTTTGGTGTAGCCACAGTATTTCCCTACAAATACCACAGAAATTATATAGAAAAATATCGCTCAAGGTTAAACAGAGTCTGCACAATGTAGATAATTTGCTTATAAATAACTAAGTGCAGTTGTTAATATATTCTTTTGTATATCGAGAACACAAAATAAGGGGTGCATGATAGAAATTTATTCCAAATTAACAGAAATCAAAGTTGTTTGTGAACTAAACTCTGCACTCTGGTTGGAGAACTAGTGTTGGAGTGTGTGTTACTCTAAGTAGAGCAGTGTGCAGTGGACCAGCAGGACTGTGTGGCTCACTAGATGAGTCTGCCCATGGATGGATGGGCTGATTTGGGCGTGACATCAAAGCTCAATCCCCTTAGCCTTGGATGGGCAGATAGCACTGCAGGCTGCTGTATTTATGCACAGTGAATGTGTGTATGTGTGTTTATGTACATCTATCTATCCATCTAGAAAAAAGGAGAATCAACAACATCTTTAAAAAACATTTTCCTTTCCCCCCATATGTTGGATTTAATTTTTACCAATGATCCCCAGTGAGTCTCGCAGTGTGATGAAGTCTGCCGAGCAGAGCTGGGTGTCCTCTAAAGCAAACTCCTCAAACCACAGATGGATCACCTGCAACAGAAACATGCAGAGGTGTTTCATCTTTCTTTTTTAAATCTGAGAAGTCGATAAGAGAGACGGGCCGCTGACAGGGAGAGGCTAGAGGGGCTCAGTGTGAAATGTGGGTGTGTGTGCACGTGTGTCTGCATGCACATGCTTCTCTACGTATGTTTATGTGTGTTTGAAGACAGCAACAGGAAGAGACCGACGTGCAGAGGGAGAGAGAAAAGGGAGGCAGCCATGCTACCAGAGAAAGAAGAATCAAGGATTTAGTTTTTTTTTTTTTTTCTTCTCTGGGTGGGGAGAGGAGCTGAGGAGAATGAAGGAGACAAGGCAGCCATCTGTCTGTGACGCCGCCACTACATTCCTCCCAGCTGTCCTCAACTGCTTTGGCCTCACATAAGACAGTTTCCCCAACAGTTATTTGACAAACTCTACTGATGATTTGGCGCCACACAGCAACACTATAAAAGACCCTGTCGGAAATAGAGACAAGGGCGAATTGTTTAACTCTGCATCTTCCTGTTGATGTAAACAAGAGAGAGGATGGGTGTGTTGGAGAAGCTGTATTTCAAATGACTTTTTCTTTTACTGTAGGTCAATTAAGCAGTTTTTTCTGGCCATCATTGTATAACCTTGTATCTGTACAACACTGTGTTTGTACTATATAAAACTCTCCAGGAATTTTATTGCACTCGTGGCATGTATGGCATAACAATATAAACAACAAACAACGATAACATTGTCGTTATGATGCAGTGTCCCTCTCAATTGTCCTCATCATTGTCCTGTATTGTCAATTATCCTACGCTAATTAACTAACAAGCACTCTTGTTACTTGCATATTGAAATGAATATATCATTTGCCCCAATAAGTTTGGCGTTATTTTTTACTTAAATGTTTTTCAACATGAGTAAACTTACTTCCACCTGAGTAATATTAAAAATCCAATACTTCTGGTTGTGTAAGATTTGAACTACTTTTTCTAAAAGTCAACAGTTTATAGAGGGGACTGTCAGTGGAAATGAAGTCAAATTGGGAAAAAACACACTGGAATAAATTCACTATTATACAATATTAGCGACTCCTTTCAAGGAGAGGAATTAAGGTCTGCTAAAGGGGTCTTAAAAGTCGCCAAATCTTGTGAGAAAGCTGCTAAGTCGAGAACACCGACTGTACGTCTCCAGACGTCACTGGTTGAGGACAGGAAGAGCAGTAATGCTGATCCATGTCACCTTGTCAGGGTCCACAGTGATGTGCCAGGTGCAGCTCTTGCCGTTGTCATAGCTACTGGGATAGTTCCAGCTGGTGAAGGTGCCTGACTCTCCGGAGAGCTCCTGAGGTCCACCACAGCCCGAGTCCGGCCCTGGAAATGTATGACAAAAGAAGACACTTGTTACTGAGTCTTTTTGGAAATAATAGCAACATAAAACCTGCTTTATCAATAGCCTATACCCTGAATAGACTGTATATGGGGTTAAATTTGTGTAATAATAATTAAACAATTGTCCCAAGAAAAATAAATAAATTGAACTATACAAGAGTGAAACATTTGATTACAATATTCTCCATTTTTCTTTCACTAATGGGGATTTCTCTACTGTGGTCACTTTTTTCACTGCTGTTTCACTGCTTCATTTTTTTTCTGGCACAAAGGTCTCATGTGGGTTACAGGGCTGTGTCCCCATTGGCCAATTACTTTCGGTGTGACAGGTTAATGGTCTGAAAGTGCAACAAGTAGTACGACTTATTTTCCCTGGCAATCCATAGAGAAGATAAGAGTCCTCTGAATTTTTCTTAGGTTATTATTAGTAACTATAAATGACAATATACTGTAAGTATGTTGGCCGCTGAATATATAACAATTTAAAGAATGTGACGCGATAATATTGCATTTGTTTTGGCCTTAATCGGCTGCAAGCTAAAGCTAACAGACTATTTAGCCAGGCAGTGCGCAGCCATCCCGTGTCGGGTCCGATGAGCCCATGTCATCATGTTGTCTTGTCAAATAGTCCGTTAGCTTTAGTTTGCAGTAGCATTATCGCATACAAATATAATGTCATTGCATCACATTCTTTAAATTCATATATTCAGCAGCCCACATATCTATATGGTCATTTATAATTACTAATAATGACCTAAGAAAAATTAAGACTCTTACCTTCTATTAGGATTGCCAGTTGCGAGTTGGTGAGGAAAAATAATTGAAGTCGTACTACTTGTTGCACTTCCAAATCACTGACCTGTCCTTCCTAAGGTAATTGGCCAATGGGGACGCAGCCCTGTAACACCTGCCCACATGAGAGCTTTGTGTCAGAAAAGTGAAAAAAAGTGTTTTTAGTCTTATTCACTTTCGAATCAATTTTTTGTTTGACTTTTGGCAGATTTGTTTATTAGTATGACACACATTTGATCCCATACTAAACTCTTTTGTACGTCTTTAAGAAACTCAAAACCTTACTGTAAGCTATTAAATGTTGTTTACTCAGTACCCATCTAAAGGATCATACAATTTCTATTTTCAAGCCTTCAACAGATAAATTTAGCTGCACAGAATTTGAGATGTTTTTAAGAAATTACTTATTTTGAACAAATAACGACACTAAAAGTTGAGGGAAAATGTTTACTATATAATTCCAATGATTAAAAAACACCTGATGGTAGCTGCAATGCTGGATTAAAATCAATTGAGAAGCCTTGGTAACAGCATTGATTATACAGTATGCAGTAGCAGCATGTTTTCCCTCGTGGCTGTAGCAGCTTCTGTTAGGAGTCTGCAGCACAGCTGTGTTTAACAGCACCAAACTAGGAATATATTGTATCATTTGGGCAGAGCATTACTGTCAACATAATCACATTGTTGTCTTGTTATGTACAGCAAGCCATCTTATTTTGTAGGCAATGATCCTTTTAATACATTTCATAAAGATGGACTGCTGCTTTTTTTCATTTGTTATGATGATGAAGATCCCACAGTGAAATAATGTGCAATATAGTGTGTGTAAGTGACAGTAACAGTCCTCACTCTTCAGATCGTGTCTTATCTGCCAACGCACTTGTCATAAGGACATTTATTCAGATGTTCAGAAGACTCTGATGACTTGTAGCGCTAAAAGCAAATTGGCTCATCTGATATTCATTTCACCACTTTACTCCTCTCATGCAAATCCAAACAATTCACCCACTTCAATTTCCAAGATTGAAGAAGTCATGTTTTTTCTGCATAAGGCCAAAGTAAATAATGGGTTTCCTAAATGACAAATGGCACATTGGTTAGAGATGAAGGAGAAGCAGAGGAGGACCTTTGGTGTATTATATTAAATAGTGCAGGTGTGGCACATGTAGGGTCATTTCTCTCAGGGAGATTGATGATACATACATAATTACTATGAAATCAAAGTGACGTTTTGCTTACAGGAGACAGGCATAAATGCAACAGTATAAATGTATTTCAGTGCTTCTTGCTTTTGGTTGTCCACTCTTATATGTTGTGTATTTTAATTTTCTTGGTATCAGTTCATTTTGGTTAATTATTTGCAGTTCCACATTTTAGATAATGACTCTCTATCTACCTCTGACGACTGTAACTCTATGTTGCCTTAATGTTCACTGGCAGGCAGATGTATGATTTATTTGTCTTTTGTATAATTTCGTTTGCTGCCTAAATTTCTATTCAAAATCTTTTTTCTTTCTTTCTTGAACCAAAAATAATCATAAACTGGTCACAAAAAAAAAGAAGCTCCACGCAGATTGTCATTTGCCACCTTGTCAAGTTTAAATCACCTCCTGCAGTTAAATTGACAGTGAAAAACCAGTGACAGTGACATTTGATCAAAAATAGACTGCATGTCCAATTTGACCACATGGTTTTCAGTGATGCTGAGTCACTGATGCAGAGGCCTCAGAAAGCTCTCAGTTTGGATTTTTGATGAAATTCCTCCCTGTCCCTGTCTTGTCTTGTTGAATTTCCTCACAGCTACTTAACTCTGGACTATACAGTGTGTCTGGATGGAAACATCCAGAGTTTTGAGTGTATTGTTCTGCTTGGTTTAGCTGATTTTGTATCTTATCTGAGAGGAACTGTAAGCAAATAATCATAAGAGATAGAATCAGCATTACAGTGTGTTTTTAAGGATTGTACTGGAGATACACACTGGTATTGAAACGGAGTATAATTCTCACCTTCTGCATGAGTAGTATCATCAGTTTTGTCAGTGAAGTAGACGACCGCGAGGCCGATGCAGGTGCCGGTCATGGCCACAAAGAGAAATATCAGCCACTTCTCCAGGGTGCTCAGGCCCCTGGACCGACGACGACTCTTCTCCACATCCATTTTCCTCACGGCGGAGGAGATGCAACAGACTGTGCCTCATCCAACAGTTCACCGGCTTATTACTAACTCAAGGGAGGGTTGGGGTGTCTGAACTTTGACAGCACAGATGAACTTTGAGCTCCCTCACATGTGGTATTGCAGCATGCCAGCCTGGATGTTATGGAGCCATAAATCATATAGTATCATAACCACAAGTTAATAAGTATTGATGTTGTTGGTGCCCCTATCAAAGGGTCGTTAGGATATCTTTCAAGGGAGCTGAAAAAGAAGGTAAAAGTCAAATTGCTCACCTGTGGCTCGGAAAAGCTGGTTTCACCTTGTATGTCCCAAAATCCAATATTTAACATTCACTCATGTCTTTCTTTGACTCTGACCTTTCAGTATCAAGAAACTCACTGTTTAAAGATCTCAAAACACGTATGTAGGGTGCTGAAAAAATAAGGGGAAAGGTTCAGCTGGGTTAATATGTGATAACCAAGGGTGGACAATGACTTTTGTGACAATATACAGTATTGTAAGGACTTTAATATTAGCCTTTTTTATCACACCTCAGGCAGTTTTTCTCTTTGGACAGTTTGGAAATCAAGTGCTGTGCAAGCCCAGCATTTTCTCAGCTGTAAGCAGCAAATTCATTACATTAAAAACTGGTGACTGAATGTTTTATTACTTGCTCGCCATAAACAAAACTCAGCATGAAATTGATTGATAGTCAACACATTAAAATGAGCAGTAAGCCTTGACCAGAGATTATGAGGATCGTAGATACCATTGAAGACACTGAGGTCATGTCCTGTGTAGTTTTTAAAAAATTTTTGTGAGTATTTTATGAGCTGATTCCAGTATTTTTAGACTTTAAATTTGGCTACTTTTATGCCATTAATGTTGGAAGATAAAATTTACAGGAAGTATAACTGAACATTTAACTGAACTAAAAAAGATATTTAAAGAAGACCTTCATTTTGGTTTCGGTCAAGATTTTTTTTAAAGTGGTGAGGGGTTTATTTGGGGTATGACCTGTCTACACTCCTGGTGATTATAATAATCTTGAAAAAACAATTTAATTACACAAAAATAATGAAAAAGTAAAAGAAATTTTTTGAACTTTTGTAAAGTTGATCCAAAGTGTCTTTTTCACAGACAGTAAGTTCATTTGTGTGTCTGTCAAAGTAAAAAAAAAAAAAAAGAGGAGGTTTAACTTCCTTTGCAGTGTCTCAGACAATGCAGACTAACACGGGCAGCGTGGTAACAAAAGCTCCGAGGTCAGAGGTAATGAGTTTCACAAGGAGGATATTCGTCTCGGGCTGAATCTCCATATAAAGACGCTCGACTGGGTTATATCAGAATCCTCTCCTTGACTCACTTTGGGTGTATTAAAATCTGAAGCAGCAATCTGTCCGTCGTTCCCCTTTAACACTTCATTTTTCTTTCAAGATAAGGACTTTCCTTCCATTTTCTCTCTGTGTGACAAAAGGCGATGATGTAACAAAAGCTGCTTATCGCCCTACAGGGACGCCCAAGATAAAGGAAAAAAAATCATTATTTAGGCAGTATGATAGCAGAGACCTATTGTTCAAGACATTGTCAATAAATACAATATATTGATAAACGTGTATGTGCTTCTGTGTCTGTCTGTCGGTCTCTCTCTTTCCATCTATCTCTACCTCTCTCCCCCCCTTCCCTCTCACTCTCTGTGTTTCACCTTTATGAGTTTGTTTTGGTTCTTCTCGCTCCACCAGGGGACCTATGATTTATGGGCACATCTGTCAGCCATAATAAAGCAGTCTCTAATGAAGCTGGGTAAGGTGACCTTTGTGTATTGTGTATTTGTGCATGTGTGTGTATATGTGTATCATTTTTTTGTTGGTGCATTTTTGCACATATATGCTTTGTTACAAAGGTAACAACCTTGCATGTGCTTGTGAGCTGAATGGTAAGCAATCAATGATGAGCTCTAAAAATACTGGATACGTGCGCGTATGTGTGTCTGTGTTGCAGAGAAGACAGCGAGAGAGAGGGAAGGAAAGAAAGACACGGACAGACTGATAGAAAAAAAAAATGCGTGGCCACAAAATAGTGACTGTATGAGGAGACAAAAGGGGGCACACTGCAGAAAACTGGAATTGTCTGATAAAGGAACACACTCACACGGCCTAACGCTGCACTGCAAATAAATGTAGGCCACATATTCCACTGGGAATGGAGCGGCCATCAGGAGGACGAGCCTCACTTCCAGCTATCTCGCTATAATACAATACGGGGAGGATAAATAAGGGGAAGGAGCAATAGCAGACCGCTTTATGGGAAATATTCTGCAGAGTGGAAGCCAGCCGAAGCTTTAATCACCTCACTGTTACTGGCTTAGGGTGCTCTATTATGATATCATCGTCAAAGATATCATCGTCAAAGAGAGAAAAAAGGAGCGTTTGGGACAGAGAGGAATGGAGACGTGAGGAGAAAATGGGTAGTTGAAGTTGAAGGGGAAGGCACAGCGAGAGAGAGAGAGAGAGGTGGACAGAAATGAAGAGGAAAGATGATTATGAAAAACAGCACAGATATTGTGGAAAAAGGAAAACATTCAAAGGTTTCACCATTCAACAGTTAAATCTCCAGAGCAGCTTTTAGAGCCCGGGTTATGTAGAATTAAATGACAGCAACACCCCCTAATTAGCCACTCCACAATCTCAAAATATGATCTGTAAATAGCAAATTAACACTCATCCCCATGGTAAAAGTGTGTCTAATGTGCCACCAATGATGTGTAAGGGAATGGATTTTATTATTCTGATGATGGTCTGGATAATTGTGATGGCTTCTGTCCAAGTTGTATCTGCAGGGCATCAGTAAGGGTTTCTATATGAGCTGAAGAAGCTTGTGTGTTTATGACTAACTGGGTCACTGCAAGCAGATCTCAAATCCCAATACCAGGACATCAACTTATCTGTGGGACTTCAATTATAGCTCAAAAAATGTTGCTGCTGCCCTGAATTCCCCCCAGAATCCCAAGATGCTATTACTGAGTTACACACGGGGGGTGTTTACACTTTGAAATGTTAAAAAAACACGTCTGAATAGGACTACAGTAAGTCAGGGTGAGATAGTATACACTGTTTTCTACTCAAGAATACCTAATTAGAGTACTCTCCATTAATTTTTTTTTATTATAAATTATCCAACTGTAGATGAACGCAGCCTCTCATACTGTAAATTGAATTAAATAATCAGAAGAGATCTGCAGCTTAAAGTGTATTTTTAAGATAATGCCTGAAGCTTTTAAAAGAAGGTAAAATTTCCATTTCAAAATGCACGATATTTTCTTTTCATCAATGACCAAAAATACCTGTTTTTTACATCTACACCACGGTGTCCCTACGGCCCAGCAGCTGCTCGCCCAGCACCATTAGTTTCAATATCTCAGCATGAGTCAGAGGAGGCCCTTGGGCTGTAACGAGGGGCTCCTGCTTCCTCTCATGGACTATCAGTCTTTAATTTTACACAGCCTGGGAATTTCCTTGTTAAGCAGTAACACTTGAGAGATTATTATTTTGCTCTCAAGCCGGGTATTAGTGCTGTGCTGTCACTGTCATGATTTTGAAGATGTTCAGTGTTTTCAACAGTGTATTTGTTATAGAGGCTTAGTTTTGTTCTCTAATACAGTCAAATATGAACTGACTCTACACTTCAGCATTAAGTCGTGACAGATATATTATGCAATGGCTTTGTTAATATCATATTTCAAGTGTTAATGGTGACACGGAGCTAAAGGAGAAAACTGCAGAATCACTTCTTGTGGCTAAACAGAAAAGTAAGCTGCTAATGTATCCGTCTATATGCAAAGCGAAAAATGACATTATTTCACTTTTTTGTTGTTATTTTAGGATATTTTGGCTTTAATGTAACATTATTGTCATTATACAATGAAACATAGCCTTGATAGTTTATGTTTTTCTTCCCACGAAAAGCATAATTTATTCGATTAACAACAAGTAGCCTGTTAAATCTTATTCCTCTGCGCCACAGAGCACCACTGCTGTCCAAAAAAGGATTAAAAACACATAAATTAACCACACTGTTGCACTCGGTGACATGCTCCTTCATTACCATGAAAACACACACACACACACACACACACACACACACACACACACACACACACACACTGTTACATAAACCATCATAAGCCGACATAAACCATCTTGCTGCTGTAAATAAGGACAAACACACCAAATAATCCTCAACAGTTTACTCCTGTTTCAGTAATTTTTTTCTAAAAACTACAACTGCTTTGGTAAATAACTGAACCTTTTTAAAAAAAAATCAAACTATGGATGTTTTCATTATGAAAAAAAGCCACAAACAGGTAAAGGGAAAGTATTTGTTGACAAGAAAAATGCTGAATAATGACAACTTTATCTTTTAATTTGATGAAAGTAGAGACAGGAAGCATGAGGAGAGAGAGTAGGATGACAAGCCCAGGCCAGGTTTGGACTGATGACGTCTCTTTGACATACAGTATGAACATTAAATTAAAATTAGTAAGAACTGAGAGTGTAGTTATGTGCCCAAGGTATCAGTTCATTAAAATACCTGAGGAGGGCATGGAGCACAGCCGGTGAGGTGAATATTAGAACAAGTTGAATGCTGTCCTCTGGTAACTATGTCAGTGGGTGGTATTTATCCATGTGTCTTTGAAATCCCGCTCCGTGTTCTTTGTCTTTGGAATAAATCTCCCTCTCCGCCACCACCTGTGGCCAAATCTAATCTTCACTTCCAAATGGAAACCAGTCGTAACGACACAGCCAGTAGGGGGTTATTAAAAATCGAAACAGAGCTAATTAAAGCTAAGGTGAAAGAATCTGAGTTCAGGCTGGTGACCGGGCATACCAAAATGGACAGAGATGATGTATAAATAGAAAAGACTGGAAAAGGAGGGAGAGAGAGACGTGCTAATCTTGCTGAGAATTGTCTTAAATAACAGAGTATGTATGTAAAGAGGTCACCAGGGCACTGCCACTTCCAGAAACATTCACACGCTCTTGTTCTCGCACAAATCTGAGCAGGTAGAATGGACCAGATATAAATCTGACTTAGTGGCTGTGCTGTCTGATCCCAGAGGATCAAAAAAGTCATAAAGATTCAACGCGTCATCCTGGGTTGTTCTTTACAGGTTGTGACATTTCACAGCACAGACACTGCGGATATAGAGGACTTTTTTTTTTCCCCTCTCTCCCCTTGCTATCACATCCTGACATTAACAAGAAGTGACATGCTTGTTAAGACAATAACAGCAGTCTCCTGAAATCAGTGTTACACCCGCCAGGACAGTAAATTCACACTGAAGGCAAGTGTCCAACATCAAATAACGGTGTTTTTGGTTCATGCAAAGCAATTAACCAGGAATTTTTAACTTTTTAACTCTGTACATTTAACACTCAATATTGCCTCTCTGTTTGAAATGCTTCAAATGCATCTCCTGATTCGCTATGTAAACTGCCAAACCTGGGGGGAGAAGGAACAATCTCCTTTCCTCGATGCCTAAATCCAATTAGAAGCATGAAATCACAAAACACCCACAGAAAACTAATGCAACAGATTCCATGTGTTTTCTCTCTTTTTATCCCTATCTTCAATATCTGTTTCTATTAAATAAATCTATTTTGCATTTCCTACCTTCACCTCCTTTGATCACAAATAGTTTGACTTACAAAAAAGAGATAGAAAACTAATCTAACAGATTCCATGTGTGGCACCTACATGGCAGATATTTTTATTTTATTTTTAAATGCATAACTTTTCCAAGGATCTGTCTGGTTCTTCTTTTGAATTTATTCTGAGCTTTAAATCTTTAAAACCCCCGTGGCCTACAATCACTTATGTTTCCTGTTTAGACCTCCTCTCAGGGTGTGTACAAACTGTGCTTGATTAGCATCTCCCTCACTCGCCTGTTAGCTGTTTAAAACCTGTTAAGGCGGGACACGTTCATCATTCTTATTATTACATAGAGTTTGGTGACATCACATACGGGACGGATGTAAAGATTCTCATGTTAAAGACTTGTGAGCGTCAGGACGGTGTGTGTGATGGTTTAAAATAATGTACAATGACAATATAACACTATATCCATTTAAACGTGCTTTTAATTACATTGAACAAAACGGTCTTTGGCTAAAGTGAGCCAACTTTGAATGTTGATGTGTCTTTTAACGTCCAGTATGAACAGGAGGAATGATTACAGCAAGAAAAACCTGTTCCATTGCTCATTTGGGCACCTGACTGATGTTTTAAGACAGACTTGAAAAATTGTGAACCTGTCCTTTAATTTGATCTGCTAACAAGTCTGCAAAGTCTGTTTTGGTGTTCCTCGGCACTCTCAGGTCTAATGTTCTCTCTCTACCTGGTAAAATGGTAAAATGAGACGCACTCCTGGCACTCTTCTAATCTCTTATCCACACGGTGCAAACCTTTATATAAAAATAAACAATAGCAATAATACCTCACTGCTGTGTATAGTTGAAATCTCTATTACTGACATCAAACAGACAGTTTCCTCTATTCAATGCAGATAAACCTAAAAATGTCTGTTTTAGGCCTTAAACTGCAAATAACTAATTTTCAGCTCTTTCTTCTATTGCAAATGATCTGTTCAAAATGTTATCTTTGATTCAGACTTACATCTTAACACAACAGTGCTTCTTTGTTACAGATATTACCAAGATCTCGTCCTTTACTGACCTACAAAAAACTTGACATGCCTTGCATTTTTGTATGATTGACCCAACCCTGTACTTAGAGCTCTTCAAACCATACAAAGCCATAATGCAAACTATTGTACTCAGATAAAAGCATGCATTGCTTTTACCTGAGTACAACATCTTTCTATAGGCCCACCTGCGAACATCATGGGGTGTCAATCAAAAAGGAAATAGCCTCTGAACAAACTTCATGCCCTTCGTGAGAGATCAGGAACTGTCTGATTAAGCTTGTGACTAATTTATTCAGCACAGTCTCCAACCTACAGTTTCTTTACTCTCAGCTGCAGTCTGTCACTCGCTCACATCCTCTGTGGACGTTGCCTGCTGTTCTCACATCCCCTGACATGTGCACTTGGCTTCGACACAAACACATTCGCTTACTGAGTTATTGATATCCTTGGTCTCTTTTTTTTTCTTTAGCTTTTGTGACCTTTCAATTCTGTAAATCCCTAATGTGATGAAACTTCCTGTCTAGAAATTCAATGAAGCGCATTAAATATTCTTGAAAATCACCAGAATAGCGATGTTACACCTGCTTCGAGTCGCTGCAGCTAAGTCAGCCAGTCAATAAGCCAATAAGTCAATTTTTTTCTTGTTTTAATAGAAAACCAAAGAACAGAGATTAAACAACGCATGTATGCATACAGTCCCTTTTTAAATCACTCACTAAAAATAAATGTGCAAGAGAAAAGAAAATACAGCAATCTTATAAATATAGGGCCCCAAAACACCTCAAAAACATATACCAAATGCACCAAATGTAATGAGATGTTGGGTGAATTTATTTGCACAAATATTTTGACAGTAAGTAATACGTCTACCCCATGATCTGAGCCTTTCACTGTGAAGGTCTGGACTTCCTTTCAGGTCATACAACTGCCAGTGTAGCTAATATACATGCGTTTCACTATTATTGCCTTTGTTATTTTAAAAACTGTTAGACATTTTCTTTCTTTTTTTTTTTTAAATATCTATTTCTATAAAATAAGTCTTGTGTTGTTCATTTTATATTTCTATGTCCTACCTTTATCTCCTTTTATCACAAACATCACAAATGGTTTGACTCTTTATGCTACAACATTCCAGTATACTTACAGGGATCGACGTTCCATTAATGTTTTACTTGGCATTGCAATCATGACGAGGGGAGGACAAACATTTTGACCTCTAGGAAAAGGGAGGAGTCTCACATTGGCTACCTGTGTGCCGTGCTACTCGAGGACGGAGGAGGGAGGGGGACGCACGCAGCAGTTGGGCCGTCTGACATTTTGCAGCATTGACCTGAAAATGTTCTGCTGCCTCCTTTTGTTCTTCCTGCCATGTCGCGGTGAGTCCACACCGGAGATTGACTTTCGCAGGGAGGTCTGGACTATCAGTTTCCTCTCCTGTTCCTTGATTTTGCACTGCAAGTGGCTCTGAATGGCAAAACCGAGGGATTCTGGGTCCACAGAAGCCCCGTAGACCTCCCAAGTCATCCCTTGTTCATCCCACACAACATCGTGGACGCTCTTTCCTTTCTCCTTCCCTGACTTCTCGTCGTCCTCGTCATTTCTCTCTGGTTCCATCTTCTTCTTGTCAGAATTCGTCTGCTTCTTCGGGGCTTTACTTACGGCTGTAGTCTTTTCTTTGGTCTTGTCTTTAGGACTTTCAGCTTTCTTTTTTGTTGCATCTGACTTAGATGTGGTGTTTGTTGTTGTTGCTGTTGGCAGGGCCTGCTCGAGCTTGGTTGTTACAGCAGCCTGAGACAGCACAGCATTGTTACTGTCAGCAGATCCAGGCTTGATAGCAACGTCTGTCTCTGGGGGTTTTCCTGATTTAAAAGAGGGAGCTCCAGCAGTGGATGTTTTCGCTGCAGATGTCTGAACTGCATTTTTATTTTGGGAGTTACCTGTCTCTCCCTGCTCCTTGTGATTGCTGTGTTCAATGTTGATTTGATAGACTGGCTGGGTGTTGCATAGAGCTGATCCTGGTTCATTAGGCTTTGCTCCCAGCTTGGTGTCTTGCTGCTGCGACAAAGTTTCTGAGAGAAAAACCTTGCCGGCATTCTGGTTGGGGCACATCTCTGCCTCAACAGTGAGTCTCTCTGACCTGGGATCAGTAGAGGCGTTGAGAGAAGTTATGTTCATCTGTGAAGGCCCAATCTGATGGAGGCCCAGACCCCCATCTACCTGGTACACTATTGCCAGGCTCTGCGCCTCCTCCCTGGGTACTGCACCAGCGCTTGACCTGCGAGTCACAGCGTAGGGCATCAGGCTCGGACTTGTGGACACAGCCTTACTGCACATGTTGGCTACTGCCTGAACCTCCATATCATGACACTGCTTGACTGGGGTGGATGACAGGGATGAGGTCATGGTCCAAGCCTCCTTGTAGAGCTTCGGCTGCTGCTGCTGCTGCTGCCCCTCAAAGACAGCTGTGTTGGTCTGGCTGGTTTCCTCAGCCACCTGCCCGTATGCCGGCATGTTTTGTATAGCCTGGGGCAGAGTGGAGGAATCCTTCTGTGAAGACACTGGCTGATGTGTATCTATGGAGACTTGTGATTTCTTTACTAGTTGCAGATCTTTCTCTGGATGTGTTGAACTTGAATTCTTATTTGTAGTCTCGGCCTCTGCGCCTTGGCTCTTAGCTGGAGGTGAAGCAGAGCTAAGTACAGCTGCCGTTTCCATGCTTTGTTTAGGTTTGGGTGACTCTTGCAGAGAGACAGAGCTTTGCGAGCACCTTTGTATATGATCGGGTTCTTTAGATTTCTGTGGTAAAGCAGTGTCCTTGTTTACAGCAGCTGAGGTACTTCCTTTATTATCCTGTTGGGGTGTCAGCACTTCAGATGCTGCATGTTTTAAGTCACAACCATTGTTAGGATTTTGATTATTTGCAGAGACATGTTTTGTACTGTCCTCTTGTGCTGTGGCTTTGGCTGAGGACGTTCCACTACTCAGCACTGCAGGATTTGCACACTCCTCCTCTGGTGCACTTGGCCCTTTTATTCTGCAGCCATTGGCCTGCGTGTCGACCTTTGACGCTGTAACAGCAGATGACAAACTGGCCTTACAGATATCCTTTTCATCAGCCGGGCTTAACATTCTCATATTAGCATTAGCATCCCTCTGGTTGCCTCCTACCTCACCCATACCTTGGCCTGCGAGAGACAGGTCTGGCATCTGTTGGTCTCCACCTGTCACAAACTCAGATTTTATCTGGTTTCCATTGGTTGGTGTTTGTTTGTCCGACACAGCGCTGCTAACTGAATCGCCTCCCTTGGAAGGTGTTTTTTGGGTATGCAGGATGGCGTTAGTGGGAGCAGCAGCAGTCAGAGATAAGTTATCCTGTTTGTGGTCGGTAGATGTGAGGCTGGGTTTTGGACAAACCTGAGAGAGTTTTAGGTTGGGTTCATTAGCCCAGTTGGCATTCAACTCCTTATTGCCCAGCGTGTCCGCCACATCCAGCTGAGGCACCATCTGGACCGTCACTGTCCTTTTTGGGTTAGTTCCCATGCTGGATTCACTGTTTCAGTCTTTCAATTTTTTCGTAATCCAAAGATGGAAACAGATGCACGTGTGATATGAGTCACTTTGTGCAATTTCCTAAAGGAGGAAAATAGACATAGACTTAGTTTTTGGAAAAGTGACTGTTCTTTACTAAATTCAGATCTAGATTTACACAAAAACAGATCAGATGATCTTCATGTAAGTTGCATCTTGTATTCCACTTAGTTTTGTTTTATCAACACGCATTCAAACAATCCTTTTTAGAAAAAACAAACACCAGATCAATCAATGACCCGTGTTTGCCTAATTTAATCACTGCTTTCAATCCAAATTAATTTGAATGCAAGCCTAATCATCAAATAAATCATAACCATAATACTCTGTGTCCAAGTCACTGTAATGTGGAGAGGAGGCCTCCGTGTATTTTGTTTTTCTGCACTGTGATTGATGGATGATTAGTTACTGTACATGCAGCAAAGTTTTTGTCTTTTTATTTCTCTGTAAAGTCCTTTAACATTTGCTCGGGTCTGAAGAAATGAATGAACTCTCAATTAAAGCAGGGAACCCATCATCTTTTGATGTTAATGTCTTATAAATGTCTCTATTAGATAATTTAATATATATCAAGCAGTTTCAACTAAACAAAAGTGAGCAAAGTACAGAAAAAAGACTTTGACATGTGTAGGCTGAAGATGCTTACAGTGGATGTTCCACATTTAGTGGTCTCACCAGTCCAAAGTCTTTTCCCATAATTCTTTCTGTAGGTGTTTGCTTGGCAGTATATCACCCAAATCTCATCTGAAGTTATAATAAATATGTACAATACTGAGTGTTATATTATTATATAAGTAAGTGGCAAGTAAAGGTTATCTGATGAACCCTCAAAGGGCCAACCACTGTGATTTTGGTGTTATATCAATTGAACCTGTGTTACTGAGTTCTCCGATAACACAATTAATATATAAATCAACAATGAAATTTCTGTCTAACACAGTTTTATGAAAATCCACACACATATTTGAGGCAGAACAATGTCAGCTTAATTTTAATTTCTAAAAAATAATACTGCAAAATGCCAAACGTACTGAATGTGTACCCTGCAAATGCTCACAATTACTAATCTTGTGACACATTTAAACAGAGCAAAGTGTGTCTCTAGATCCTCCTTTTGTTTCACAATCAATCTTGTATAAATTCTAAGCAGTGACCTACAGTTTCACAAATGCCTTCTTCAGGCTTGATGAATGACTCCATCTCAGTCTGTCTCCTAAAAGTGTAAACGCATCTGGGCCAATTCTGCAAGTAATGTGCCAGCAGCCAGCAGACCAGACATGTGAAATATCTGCTCCTTCGGAGTCAGACAAATGAATTCCACTGTGATCAAGTCTTTAATCATACATAACAGCTTATACATATCATTCATCGGCCCACAGAGACCACTGGTTAGCCATTACATTGACATTATTGATGATGACTTCTATTCTACATACTGTGCTCTGAATATTAAACTCATCTGTTGAATTGTTCTGCTTTCTCACAACAGCAAGCATGAACACCACAGTGTTCCTCTCTGGCAAATGAACACATTTGGAGTAGGTTTTACACTCATCAGGCCATATTTCTGTCTAGAAATAAAGCAAACCCTAATTAAAATGTACTTGGTAACCTGAAAGCATCATTTTTCAGTGTGACTTGAATAAAACCAGAATTGTAGGCGCCTGTTTTGGCCCACGGGCAGGTGTTGCACATTTGTGTGTGTTCATCTGCCTGTCTGTTGTCAAAGTGCAAATATTTATGGAAAGCATATCCTGACTGTAATGAGATATTCAACAATAAATAAAACGCACCGGTGTCTGTGCTTTTTGCCTGCAGCAGTTGAGGAGAGTGGACAGATGGAGTGCATGCAGAATGTGAATTCATGCAAAACGGCCAACATAAACATACGTGCAACCAATTCACGCCAATTAAGATCTATGTCATGTACTGTAGCGCGCATTTGCAGTCCTGTCCCACCCCAACATCTCAGAGGCCACTGATATATTACTGATTTGATTTGACCTTGCGGACGAATTCAACATCTGACACGAAGGAAACCTCTAGTCTAATGAAAAGGAGGGGAATGGCTTACCTTGAGAGAGACGCTTTATGTCCCGTACCGTTGGGTGCCGTTTGCGCGTCCGTGTCAGTGAGATGAGGCTAAACCCTAAATATGAATATGGAAAATCAACCCTGTGTCGGTGACATCAAGCCACGCCTTCTACCAGAATATGGGTCTTTTTTTTTCTTTTTTTTTTTTTTAGAGGTATCGATCCTCCGCAGCAAAGCGCAAAAAATTCAAGCGCCCTGGCTGGCTGACCGTGCGCAATGAGTCACCGCTGTCCGACCGATTGGATGCTTCCTCTGAGGTCTTTATTAGCGTCGCCTCGTGCCAAGAAAAAGTGGACCTCTCGCAAAATGCATCTGTCACCCTCTCACGGTGCGTGTGCCATCCCGCACTGAGCTGGTCCGACGCAGGCAACGTGGTGCAGCAGAGTAAACCAGATGAATGGATGAATGGAGGATGAGAATGGAGGCAGCAGTGTAATCCACACACAGCCGCAAGCATGCACAGGAGGGTCACCTGCACCTGAAATTGATTGATTTAAATCCTAGAATGAGCCTTTGTCTCCTAGGGCTGCCTATAATATCACAAGAGGATGTATAATTTATTTTGTTGTGCCTTTTTTTTTGTATAGTTCAGACAGTGATTGATTCTGAGTCTGTGTCTCTTAGGTGTGTTTCTAAATAGATCCTTTTATATTAGTAACTGCGTTTTGAAATGTAGAAAAATGAGGTTATAAGAGGTCTGCTGAATAACTGACCTTTAGAAACAGGCTTGGTGCCATGAAGAAGCATGCTGTCTCAAAGATACAGCTATAGCAGAGAAGATTCACTGGATATTTCTCTCTATATTATATTGCTTCATAAAATGGTGCTGTGTGGACAGAAAGGGCTGCAATTTTCATATACAGAATGATTAATAATAAATCAATTTCTGTCACATAACAGTCTTAATATACTTTAAACTTAACCCCACTCATGAAAAATATAAGTTAAAATAAATAAATTCAATTGAAACTGTTTTATTATTGAATATTATAAATCAGTTGCAGTGGGGTGATAATATTTCTTGCTTTACTGCTGAGAAAAGAAGAAGGGAGCTGTCAAATGCAAAGTGAGAGAAGTTACTATGCTCAAACATGTGCAGGAATACAGGCAGTAAATGGCATGAAGAACACAGAAAAGGCTTGGATCAGCAGCTACTCGGGACTGCAACGCGTTTCAAGCTTGGCGCTCTTCCTCAGGCGGCGTTGCTTTACTACTGCAGAGAAACTGCAGTTTCTTTCTCTGTGGGTACAACTGTTATAGGTGGACATTGGCACGTTAGACCAGTGGTTCCAAACCTGGGGATCAAGACCTGCCCAAGGTGTCGCAAGATAAATGTGATATGAAATAAGCTGAAAAATCATATATCTTTTTTTTTTTTAAGGTTATTTTTTGGCCTTTATTTGATAGATGGCAGAGATACAGACATGACATGCTGGCATAGAGAGAGGGATCAGAATCAGCATCATGTTAATCAAACATATAGACTTCCTTCAGATAAAGAACAGCTGAGGCATGCCATCATAAAAGATGATTAGAGGGACACGTTAATGATTTCAAACCATCACTCTCTGCCATATCAGATAAAGAGCACTGAAATTAGATCTCGGTTTTATGTTTAGATCTGTGCTGTGTATATCCTGTGTGTGTTTGGTTGAGGCTGTCCTCCTTAGAGAAAGGGCAGTATTTGTCTTTTTTTTCTCCTACCGACAGTCAACACAGTTATCTTTTACATGTGTTTTTCAAACTTTGGAAAGCCCCCCCTCCCCCCGAGGCCTCTGAGGACAGTAGACCTCTTTACGGCGAGTAAACTGAACTTCATGTGTAAGATCAGTAGAGTGTCTCTATAACTATGACAATGGCAAATAAAAAAAAACAGTATGAATCATTTTCGTAAAAGTCATATGCATTTTGGGAGTCACTTACACAATGTCATCCTGTCAACAGGGACCCAGGATACCAGGAGAACACTGTGAGAACACGATGACGACCTATTTTGTCATGAAATTAGAGGACTTTTAGATTTGGTCAGAAATATTGAACTGACTCCCATCAAAGGACATCCTGCTTTGGTTTTCTCTTAATTAAGAAATGGTGGTGGTGTGATGGTCCTGTCACTCATGTCAGCCCTTGCCATCAATGACCATCACATAAACTTTCCCCTTTAGAGAGTAGAGAGTAGAGAGAAATAACACATCTCATTATTTTCCATCTCTCTCCGAAGGTGCTGGGGGAAAAATGATTTTGTGTCACATCCTTCAGTGCTGTTATAACTGATTTAATATCAGCATTATCAGCTATTGTAGGCTAATCTCTCAGACTGTTATTATAATCCAAGTCAATGGTCACCAACCCTGCTCCTGGATCTCCCCACTCTAACATACCTGATTCTAATAATTAACTCGTTATCAAGCCCTTGACGAGCTTCAGCTGCTTGATAACGAGTTAATAATTATAATAAGGTGTGTTAGAGTAGGGAGATACCTGAAACATGCAGGGCAGTAGCTTTCCAGGAGCAGGGTTGATGAGCATTGATCTAAGTGGTTACTTTGGGGATTTGGTTTTCAAATATAGCCTGCATCTGATCTGAGACAGGAGCTCCTCCTGGAATGCTGTAATTGTATGGGATAGACCTCCTGCCTTTAAAAGCCCAGAGGGACTGATTACTGTAGGTGAGAAGGTAGACTGCGACTTAATTACAGTAGAGTGCACCGTTGGATAGGCTGCACTCGTTGTTGATATGCTAGACTTGTGCTTGAGGGTGAAAGTGTGCACCCAGTTTAGAAAAAGTGACACAGTTGGTGAGAGGAAAGATTAAGCGATAAAGATGTGCATCTATCTGCCACCATTTGTAGCTTACACATTATTATAATGACGCAGCACGTGTACAATGTTACAACTCAGATGTGTCAATTCAGTCATGGATAATTAATGCTAAATATCAGGAAAATGATATGATTGGTATATTAATTGATATTAATTGAAAACAGACTTTGATAACAATTTAAAACACATAGTTATAGTGGGGATCTAGCAGCATCTTGTGGATGAATTGGAAATGGCAAATACAGGGACCTATTAGTTTTTATTTACAGCTAAGATTTACAACAATTGTTGGTGTACAAAACTGTAAAAAACAAACAAACAAACAAAAAAACAACAAAAAAAAACAACCTTTGCACAAGCCAAAAGAGTCTTAAGTCCATTCACTGATAAGTCCTTTAAAGGACCAGTGTGTAAGATTTAGTGGCATCTAGTGGAACGGACTTGGCAGAAATGGAATATAATATTCATAAGTATGTTTTAATTATATTTATAATTAGTGTATATTCCCTTGAAAATAAAAAAATCATTGTATTTTTGTTACCTTAGAATGAGCCCTTCATATCTACATAGGGAGCGGGTCCTCTTCCACGGAGCCCGCCATGTTGCACCACCATGTTTCTACAGTAGCTCAGAATGGACAAACCAAACACTGGCTCTAGAGAAGACCTTTTGTGTTTTTGTGTTTTCGCGGCCACTGTAGGTTCTCCTACACACTTGGAAGGGGAGGGTCAGGGGAGGGGTATTAAGTTGGTTACAATCTGCAACCTCACTGCTAGATGCCACCAAAATTCTACATACTGGTCCTTTAAAATATTGAAAGTCTTCTTAGCTTTTTTGTTCTTCACATCTTCACATTAAGGTCCTATACTGCTTGAATTCAACAATAAACTGATGAAAGCAGGGTTTGGAGCCGGACCATTTAGATTTGTGGATGTGAAATTTACCAAGAATGATCAGCAGCTGAATTACATAGGTAATGTTGCTCTCCAGCCCACTGAACACAATCTACAATATCACATCAAGTACATCAATCTGTAGAGGGACCTATTACTAAGGTTTGGACAGTAGATGGCGCTGCAGCAACATTGAAGTCTAGACTGTCATTGACTAGCTGGCGTGTGCTATGTTCAAAGACGTCATGTGAATTGGTGTAAACAATGAAATTATTATTATTAAGCTATTTTTCAAGAATTTTAAAACATTTTTGACATTTATTGCAATACCTCCGACCATTAAAATCCTTTAAATGAATCGACATGTAAGTATGCATGTTATCCAAAAACACAAATCTCCAGTTTCTTGGGTGCCTAGTTAATGCCAGTTTTGCAACGGCTGTTAAACCTGAACGCATCACAGACAGACTGTTGTCAAAGGAAACGTTGCTAACCTTCCACACGGCCGGTGGCTATAGCTTGTATGTGAAGTTAAGTTTGGGTATATTTTTGTTATCAGCGACAATACTAGGGTAAGAATCACAAATTAACGTCAGCTTCTTGCTCGTGCTAATTAATGATAGCGACCAAACCTGATCCAGGTTAACAATAGCTACCGTTAGGCGAACACCATCACAACCTGTTGTCTGTACGTTACCCCCGTTAACTGTGAGTTTTAAAGCCGCCTAGTTTGTTAATTACAATCAGAGGTAACTAACCAGATATCACTTTACTAACATAAATGTGCGGTAGTGATACCAAACTCACGCTAGACGTAATGTTAACGTTAGCTAAATGGTCACGTATAAGTTAGCCTTAGCAACAATGCTAGCTACTGCAACACTATTGTTATGGCTGGTTTGAATAGCTGAATTCAGTCTAAATGTATCGATTTGTATTTCAATGATGTCCGATCAGCTGATCTTCTCATTCACTGAAGAATGAATTATATAGTTTTAAAAAGCACATTATTGTCTCCGAACTGTGGCCATTGTCAAGTACTCTGAATGACACAAACAGCAGTCACAGTAGTCCTATTCATAGTGACCAGATCTCTGTTTAGTTGGCAGTCGTTAAGTACAGTTTTGAGGTACTATTACTATTACTATTACTATTACTATTACTACTATAGTATTTTCATTTTATGCTACTTTATACTTCCTCTCCACTACATTTCAGAGGGAAATATTGTACTTTCTACTCCACTACATTTATTTGACAGCTTTAGTTACTTAGATTTGACACAATGGATAAAATACAGAACTTTGTTTTTTCTTCTTTCCTCTCCCATTAATCATCTCACGACCCCTCAGATTTATCTGGTGACCCTTTGGAGGGGCCCGACCCCTAGGTTGGGAACCACTGGACCAAACTAACTAACTGTATATCAAACTAGCTCCACTTCCAGCAGCTACAACAGTAACATGCTGCTTACACACTGATGCTTCAGTATTAATAATCTAATGATGTCATATATAATAATATATCAGTCAGAGGGACCAAACCACTACTTTTACTGCAATACTTTAACTACATTTTGCTGCTAATACTCATGTACTTTTAATTAAATAGGATTTTTCATGCAGGACAAAAATTTTCTTTGGTTCCAGCTTCTCAAATATGACAATTTGCTGTTTTTTCATCATCACATGACAGTAAATTGAATATCTTAAGATTTACGAATACGAATAATTGATTAATCAAGAGAATAATCTGCAGATTAATCGATAAAGAAAATAATTATCAGTTGCGGCCCTATTCAATAATGATATATAATAATATACCAGTCTAAAGGGGGCATTCTGCATAATCAGTTCTTTTACTTTTGATACTTAAAGTTTATTATGATGACAATACTTGTGAAATTTTACTTAAATAAGATTAAAGTTCTTCCACCACTGTCAGCAGGTATTTGTTTCTTATCAGTCTTGTTCATGAACCCTCAGTTTGCAAGTGAGACACATGAAGTTCAGAGGAATGTTGAAAATACGTGTTCTGCTTGAATTTAGTTTTTCTCTGTTGATGTTTGTAGCAATAGAAAATGTTGGGGTATATCTGGCAGTATGTCTACACATCCTTCCTGAGATACTGGCTGAAGTGGCTCATCAGGCAGGCTACAGGGACATGTGAGCTGCAGAGAATCTGCTCAGGATACAAGCCGGGGGCCACCAGGACAACAAAAGCAGGTGAATTAAATCATCCCAAATATGTCCTACGTTTGCTGCTCACTGTATATATTTTCCCACTGTTTGTGTAATGTGTTTTATCTGCCTCTTGTGTCCAATTGTAGAATACTCTCTCAAGTCATCAAAAAACAAGGTGAGCAAATGTTACCATTGGCAACTATCAGTTTTATGGTAGATAAAAGAGCTAATTTTATTTCTAATACCCAGGGTTGCTCCTGGGCAAATTCCAGGGACAGTTTCAGTATTAATGTGCAAAAAGTGCTGATCAAAAGCAAATAGATCTATAACAGTTACAATCAAGTGTTAATAATCTTGGTTGAATCATCTGTCAAGTAAAATTACTAAACACTTTCTGGTTCCAGCTTCTGAAAAGTGTGAATTTGCTTGTCTTAATCTGATTTAATCTCATTTCTTGACAATGATTTGTTTTTGTCTTTTTTATTTTGTTTTTTGACTGTTGGTCAGAAAAAAAGTTGGAAATGTTAAGACATCCATTTGGGCTGTGGAAATTTGTGATGAGCAGTTTTCATTGTTGGTATTTTAATAGTACCTTCATAAAATAAAAATAAAAAAATGACAAAGGTTTGTCATCATATTGTAGGTCTGCAATGAGTAACGGAGCAGGTCACTAATCAAAATGAAGCAGACATGAGTTCTTAAAAGACACACCAGAAGCTTTTCTTCTGTTTTAAGTGAGACATTCTTTGCAGCCGTCATGCTGCTGCAGAAAAATCTCTATTCTGACAGTTTCTGTCAAGGTTGTGGGGTTGCCGGCCGCCTTTAATGGGAGGACCTGAGGCACCTAACAGAGCTAAGAAAGTCAGAACAACATCATGTAGAGGTTTGAAAGACTAACAGGGTTTCAAGACTTCAGGATTGGTGTAATGTGATCTCTTTTTGAAGATTGGACAGTAATCTAACTGCAGCTGATGGCAGATAGAAGCCTGATTAGTTTTAGGTCATTTTAAACAATGTGGGCCCACAGAGAAATGTGAAGGAAACACTGTTTGCTTTCCTACTGACTTGTTCAGTATCTGTCAGGCTATAGTATGTGTGAACTCCATTAAAGGCCCGCTTTGTGAACTTAATCAGTCTTTATCTTTCGCTACATTTGCCAGGCTCAGATGAAATGACTCTGCTTGTTATTTATGATTATAGCTTGGTAAGCGTTTCCTGATCAACAGTCCATTCGGTGTAGAAACAGAAGTGCTTGGTCATCTGTTTCATTGTTTCGCAGGCTGACTTTGAAGAGCATTTTTTCCACTGAGGTCGACAGCAGGCAGTATATTATATCGCAGCGGCTGTGCCAATTTTCTGCCTGTCTTTACTCTCTCTGCTTTCTTCCTCTGTAGGTTTTAAGAGGTGCTTTGGAAACCAGAAAGGATGATTTAGAACAATGTGTGAATCAAATTATGAAAGACAAGAATGTCAAACCCCAGAAAAGTCCCATGTAAGGTTACTTCTTATCTGTTATTTTGAGTTTGCTTGTCACCTGCAATTCTTGAATTTTCAAATAATTTTTGAGTTTTGTTTAGTTTTTTGATTTAGTGGATTAATTATTGGTCTAATCTACCTTCTTTTTCTAGGTTCAAGGAAAGCCTGCACGTCTGTTTGTTGCAGATAACAGGATACAACAGCCTGTATATATCTGTGGAAGACTTGAGAAAGGAAGTCTTCAGCTCAGAGAACCAAGAACACGAAGTCATGCTGTTGAAGGCGCGTGTAAAGCAGCGGCTGTATATGTTATAGCTGCACGGTTACTGTTTCATAGAACTATTATATGTCCCAGCATATATTAGTAAAATAATATGATCTAGATTGTAGCATTCTCATATTGATTACTAGTCTGAAATGTTATACACTATGTTAGATCACATTAGTCATTGCACCTGTCACTGTGCCAGCTTTAATACAGTGGTAATAAAGATGTGTAACTCTGGAATGATTTGTACTCTCAGCTTTGGGACCTGTTGATGCCAACGGTCAAACTGGAATCGAGGATAACCAAACAGTGGGGAGACATCGGATTCCAAGGAGATGACCCCAAGACTGACTTCAGAGGAATGGGGCTGCTGGGCCTGATCAACCTTGTGTGAGTACCCAACGAAATAACAATGAGGGACATATACAGTATGATAAATTAAATAGCTAATATCAGTACAGAATGAACGTGATCACCATGGATCTGGGATCATGGGAATGCCTTTTTAAACATTGTTTCATTCCAGGGCAACAGAAGTCGATGTAAAGCTTGAAAAAGTTTGCAGGCAGTATTCTGTAAATGTGCGTTTTGTTTTAACGTGTACAAATGCGCAGAATTTTTATAATTTAGTTTCTTTGTGCTTAAATCTCTTCGGGGCATTCTTATCTCTGTTGCTGTGTGAAAAGACATGTAAAACTAAGATTAAAAAAAGAAAAGAAACTAAGAAAAGCAACAAAAAATAAGGAATGAGTAGAAAATGGCACAGAGCTGAACAAGCAAGCCACAAAATGACGACCCTCAGACCAGATTCCCAGGTGTGGTTGTTAATAGGAGGAAAGGATACAGTAGCCTATATAAAAACCATCTAAAACAAAGGTTATCAGATATATTTTCACTACTATACAGGATGATAACGCTCCATGTATAGTGGAGATATGCACTCAAATGCATACTCACATTAGCTGCTGTTTAACAGGCTCATTGATGAGAGTTAAAGAACCTCCTCCTCCTTTTTTCTGTATTTATGATTTGAACACATAACTAGTACATAACAGATGATCCATGATCAGTCCAGTCCACACTGCACGTTGCTTTTCACTGTCACTTCCCAAAGAAATGAAAACCATGTCAGAATATTCTCTTGATTCTTCTCGATGGAAAAACAGGCTCTGCAGTTATCAGTCTCCCAACTGATAAAACACTGGAGAGCCCAAAGGCTACAAAGCACTGACTACATAGATAATATAACAGGTGTGTGCCTTTGTCAGGTCATTAGAGCATACAGCACCCACACAGATCAACTTTTAATTTATTACCTCTACAAAAGATGAAAAGATGCGGTTTTAATGACATCTTAGCAATTCGAACCTTAAAAAGTAACAAGTAGCATGTTGATTTTTTTTTTTCTAAATGGTTGTGATCACTGCCAGTGAGTACAGGTTTACTCTAACCAGCAGTTTAAGTTTAGGATCGCTTCACAGTGAACAATAGTGTGTAACGAACTGCAATGTTTTTGTTCTGTCACAGTTTTTTCAGTGAAAACTACACAGAGGAGGCTCGTCAGGTGTTGTCTCATGCAAACCATCCTAAACTAGGGTAAGAGGCTTTTCATAAAATCAATGCATTATTATCACCAGACCATCTTGCTGCAGATCTTTTGGTTCCCTGTGTACACTTCTGTCATGCACTTTATTCTTATTATTGAACGTTGTATATTCTAGGTATTCATACGCCATAGTTGGGATCAACTTGACAGAGATGGCCTATAGCCTCCTGAAGAGTGGTGCTTTGAAACCGCATTTCTACAATACAGTACTCGGCACACCTGAGCTCCGACACTTTCATCAGCTATACTGTGAGAAGAAATCATTCTTTAATATGTACACCTCTGCCAGACAAATACAAGATAGAATTAATCCTCAAACCTGCTTGTTTCTCCTCTCGCAGGTTACCTGGCGTTTGAATTTGATAAATTCTGGGTGGCAGAAGAACCAGAAAGCATCATGGAGTTCAATCTGTACAGAGAAAAATTCCATAACATAGTCAAGACACATCTACAGGACCCTGATGTGTCCCTTACACTGACTGAGCGCGCTAAAAACTAACATTATTCAGGAATAATGTCCCCTGACCTCTCCTTGACCCCCTGATGTTGTATGATCAGGTAGAAAGAAGCAGCGCTGCTCGTAAAACATAAACGAGCTGATCGAGTCACTCGTGCTCCTCAAAAATACGAACTGATAAATGCTGTTATATTTGGCTTTGTGATTCATTAGTCATGCTCGGTTCATGTTGTTACAGTGATACTAAAGGGAAAACTAAAACATAGCACAAATCTACCACCCTATACCTCAAAAGTCGCCATTCCAGTGGTTAATTGTCCTTCAATAAAGAGGAAATGAGAGCGTTAGTGAGGACGGGTCTGAGTGTTTCAGCACTTTCAGTGAGCAAGCAGCCAAATTGTTGCAGTTTAAAGACAGTTATAGAGAAGTGGTGATTAAGCACCATACTTTTAGCTGTCCTGTTTGTATTTATGTAAAGACTCATAGTTGTCCTACTCAGGAATTTGATATTTATGTCCAGAGACCATGGATTAAACTTAATGTAAGGAATAATTTCCATACTCTGACACTCCGTTGCGGTGCCGTCATCTTAAAATGTGTGCTTGGTTTAATGTTCCCCCCGCTGATACCATTAATACAATCTGTATTATGTAATATAGGTGATATCAAAATGGTTTTTTTCCTCTTTTTCCATAAATTTGTATGTCTTAAGACTGATATTGCATTTTCATTACCGGTAATTTTTTTTTTAATGCTGTGGTTTGCTTTTGCTCAAACTTAATAAAAACACATTTTGATGTTTTGAAATGTGTTTCGTGTCCGTGTGTGTGAGGAGGCAAGTGGAATAAGCAAGCGCAGTGGGTGTAAAACAAGTCAAATATATATTTAGGATTTACATAAACATGTTTTACATTTTATTATGAGCACCATTAGTACTTATCATGTAAAGGTGCACTTGTTAAGCTGCCTAAAATGTATAACAGGCAGATTTCGATTTACAGGTCTTAAAGTGCAAGCTCATTATGACAAATTATAAATATAAAAAGGAGAACTGTGAGTCTCTTTATACATGAGTTCAGCATATTGTCGGATACAAGGCATCCTTTTTCAACAAAGGATTTTGTTCTTTGTCACCACTGGACAAGAAGAATAAAACTGAAAACATGAGTTGATATTCGTGAGGGTTTCTTCATCGATGTTCCGTCCCGTCAGTGGTTCAGGTTTCTCAGTCAAACTTTGAAACAGGAATCTCAGTTGTTGGTGTCAAACCTCTTCTTGGTGACCATCATGGCCCTCTTGATTTGCTCAAATGAGACAAACATCACAACATTCCACGATCCCAACCTCAGGAACGACGGCACAAATCTACACGGAACAAAGAAACAAATTAGACATTTGCAGGACAGAAGTAAGGCTGGACTTTGCCTGCTGATGTTGCCTTGCTTATAGTGGTGGAAAGCAACTAAATATGTTTACTTAAATACTGTATATGCCTTACTTGAGTATTTCCATTTTCTGCTATTTCATACTTCTATCCCACTACATTTCAGAGGGAAATACTTTTATTGCAAACTACACTGCATTGTTTGAGATTAAACCAGGTTCCCAAACTTTATATAAAATGTAAAGAACAGTGTGTAGTTGTGTCTCCTTGTTTCAGACGTCTGTGAGTTAGTAGTTCCACCAAAGAGACATTTCCCCTCTAAACTCCTCACATGGTTTCAAATAAGACCCAAAGAGATAAAACCTCACAAAAAAGCAGAGATTAGAAAAAAATTCTGAAAAATAAATCCAAATTTATGTATCAGAGCTTTGTTTTTTCTTCTTTCCTACACAAATGATCAGCTCACACTTGTAAAGTCCTGTTGATCAAATAATAACCATAAAATGCTCAGTGGTGGAGGAAGTATCTAGATCCTTTACTTAAGTAAAAGTACTTAATTACAAGTAAAAGTCCTACTTAAGTAAAAGTACATAAGTATTAGCAGCAAAATGTACTTAAAGTATTAAAGTAAAAGTACTCGTTTCATCTCTCTGACTGATATATTATTATATATGACATCATTAGATTATTAATACTGAAGCATCAGTGTGTAAGCAGCATGTTACTGTTGTAGCTGCTGGAGGTGGAGCTAGTTTGATATACAGTTAGTTTGGTCCAGTGGTTCCCAACCTAGGGGTCGGGCCCCTCCAAAGGGTCAACAGATAAATCTGAGGGGTCGTGAGATGATTAATGGGAGAGGAAAGAAGAAAAAAGTTCTGATGCACAAATCTGTTTTCAGTGTTTGGACTTTGGACAGTATTTTTGCTTTGTTTTGTGACATGTTGGATAATTTTACCTCTTTCGGCTTTGACCAGTTATTTGAATGAAACATTGAGGAGTTTGGAGTGGAGATCACTATTTGGTGGAGCTGCTAACAACTCATAGACATCTGAGATGTAACAAGGAGCCGCAACTCGACTGCCTCTTTGTAAGAGATTGCGAGCCAAAAAAATTGTGAACCACTGGTTTAATCTTTAACAATGTGTATATTTAGCTGGTATTTTATAAGCTTAGCATATTTTCCTTCCAAAGTAACTAGTAACTAAAGCTGTCAAATAAATGTAGTGCAGTAAAAAGTACAATATGTAATACTTAAATGTAGTGGAGTAGAAGTATAAAGTTGCAGAAAAGAGAGAGAGAATGACCTCAAGTACAGATACTCCTAAATAAATGAACGTGTGCTGGGGTCAAAGAGAGAGGAAAAATTCACCCTTTGTAGAAAGCAGTTGGCCCCTCTTTAGTCATCATGGTCCAGGCACAGTTGATCGCACTCTTGTACTGGCCTGGTGGTGAGTTCATGTACCTCGTTTTCACCACATCTACTGGGGAAGCGATCACAGTGGTGACAAAGCCGGCACCGAACGCAGACACAAAGTGGCACGGCAGATTGTCTGCGGAGAGAGTTGTAGAAAGATTTATTAACACCTGAAGAAGTATGAATGCATGAATAACTGCCTTTGTTCTTAGCTGTGGCAGCATAGAAACGCATGTCAGCAGATTATGCAACCTTGTGAATAGATTGAGATATGTAAATGTAATATTAACCATCACACCACGTTCTGTATCAGCATGCGTTTTGTTATCAGCTGCGGTGGAGTTGAAGGGGTGAGAGGGTGTGTGGATTTCTGCCCAATCAGCTGTCTCTTTGGGATGACATTGTGTGTGTGTGTGTGTGTGTGTGTGTGTGTAGGCTCAGGCACACATGCATGCTCACTCACCTGACATCAGTTTGTGTCTAAGGATCGCCTCTTTTATCAGATCATAGGTGACCAGCTCTGTGCAGTTGACCAGTGCGTTTCTTGTGATGTTGGGTAGTGTTCCTGGAAGAAGCCATTTGGTTTAACAGAAAAGAACCAAACTGGTACTTTACTAATATGTTATAAGGCATTTCTGGGTCTTTGTTATAGCTTGTTAAGAGGAATGCTTCCTAAACGGCACCTTTCCAGAGTCCACGTAAGCCCTCATTCTGGAAGATGTGTTTGTAGGCCTGCATAGTTCCATTGTAGCGACGAGCCACACCATCCAGGTTCATCTGGGCTTGGAAGCGAACCTTGACCACATCAGTGGGTTGCGCAAAGGACACTGCCATGGCACCTGTAGTGCAGCCAGCCAGGATACGAAGCAGTACACCCGGGTCTGGAGAGGGACAGATGAAAACAAACTTAATGTAACTTAATACTGTAATACTGTACTTAAATACATTTTTTTTTAATAGGGGACAGTACACATTAATCAAGACTGACATTTTGACAACATCAATATAAATGTGCCGGGGTTATCTCAACAGCTAATTTGCACCAGTACTCAACTTAAAATGGATAAAACATAGAAAAAAAACAAGGTTTCACAACTCTTTGCCCCAACAATGTTAAACAAACAGTACAACCAGACAGGTATAAACACTACAAACCTGTTAGAGTTAATCAATAAAAAGATGTCATTCATGAACACATATCTGACTAGATTTTTAACTACTGTCTTTTAACAGTGTCATATTTTTTTAGGCACATTATATGCATAATAATTTTGCCATTTTGCTGCTAGTTGTGAACTTTTACTTAGGTAAGATTTCGAATGCAGGACTTTTACTTATAAAGGAGTATTTTTACATTTTGGTATTGATCTTTGTAAAACTGTAAAAGATCTTCCACTAGTGGGAACGGCACAAAAATGCCCTTAATACCTGCCTGAAACTTTATTACACTTAATATTTACTTCATATTATATGTTGTGTGCTTTATTTACTGCATGTATATTGTAATTCTGTTTCTTCATATTGCAATCCTGCCACTGCTTCATCTGTCTATACTGTACATACTGTACAGCACCTATTACATGTTTGTCTGTCCCGGAAGAGGCATCCCTCCTGCTCCGCTTTCCCCATTTCCCCCCCGTATGTGTGTTTTGGAGTTTTTCCTTTGTCTGAATCAAAGGGCTATGGATAGGAGTCATAAGTGACATAAGTTAGGCAGATTTTAAATCCTTCTTTGACAAATTTATGATTTTGGGCTACATAAGTACAACTGACCGGGGTTGACATTCATCTTTTGGATTTTTGTTTATGACAGTAGGACATTTAAATCTACAAACCACGTATAGCCTGATTTGTGAAAGCTCAGTTTATGTGTCATTAAAAAAACAACAAAAAACAACAAAAAAACCCTGAATGTACTTAAAAAGTAACCACTTACTCTCTTTTCCACCAGTGTAGAAATCTCTGACATTGTCGTAGAGGCCAATTCTAATGGAGGCGAAGCACAGTTGTCTCTGCAGCCCGGCTACCAGCCCATTATACAGAGACCTGGGCCCCTCTGTTCGGATCATGGTGCTGATCGTCCCAAACACTCCTCTGTAGCGGATGTTTTTGGCTGCCTCCACCGCCTTCTCTCCCTGAATCTGGGGTCACAGATTGTACTCAAAGGCTAAAAACAGCTTTACAGAATAAGCCTTTTTACTAAATGGTGTATTGTGTAGCTACAGAAGTGTTAGTGCATTGATGCAGGGGCACTGAGGTGGACCAAGTTGAAAGTCAAGCTACTCAGTCCACATCACACTGTGTTCCTGGAGATGAATGAACAATGTTTCCCTTCTGTCTTTGTCAGTGTTGCTGAACCACCTACCTGTAGTCTGACTTTGGCTGTGTCCAGAGGAAATGTGACAATGTCAGCTATACAAGCTGCAGCTCCAGCACTCGCCATCTTCACCCCCAGTGGAGGGGGAACATCTGAGGGCTTAAGTCCTACCATGTTTCCTATTTCTGGTGATACACAGACACACATACAGAATGCACAATCAGTACAAACCAGTGTTAAAGTCTCTCATAGATAACCACCATTTTAACATCAACCTCATATAGAAAGCATTAATCTTTTTAAATTATCTTTTATGAGCCACAGTGGCTCAACAGTCAAAGTGCAGATTAATGATAAAATAATCATAAAACATACTTACGTCGTTTGTCTAAAATTTAAGATCCCTTTTGATCCTGATTTTGATAGGCCAGATTATAATCCATAAAGGGCCCCAGTCCACAGAAAGGAAAGATGCATCTTTGGCTCTGTACTTATATATTTTCTGGCCGGCTTCTTTATGACATCCACAGAGAGGCGTTACTGTGTACTCCTGTTCTCCCGGGTCAACTCAAAGTCCACTGACTGTCAGAAAGTCAATGTTCAATTTACCTCACCATGCACTTTTCAGAAAAACAACTGTTTTACTTCCCCATTCTGCAACTCTAACTTAAGTATCTGTTTATCCAAATGTTGGTATGTTTCATTATATTCATGTTTGCATTTGCATTCTGCACGGTAAGTAGAAATTGTAAATATCAGCAGATTTGTCTTGTATTTTGTGTCTGTCACCGACTTCATATTAAGTAATAATTTACTTCATTAGACCAAAGTGTCTGTGCTTAACAACAGCCATAATAATAATATGAGGCAGGGTCATTGGAGGCTTGTCTTTGCTCTCAGCCAGTGACAGAACAGCTGAACAGGGAAAGCGTTTGAAGCTGATTGGTTAAGTTTACAGCCTCCTCACATCACGTTGCCCTTTCACTTTTGCACTGTATTTTACTCTTTTGTTCATATAAAACAAATTATATCATGTTCATTTATGATTTTTTTTTAATAACAGCAGTCACAGTTAGTGACTTTCAACATTTTTGGTGAAAGAAGACACTGATTTAAAAAAAAAAAAAAAAAAAAAAAAGCTGTTGTGACGTGAGCTGGTGACTGAAGTTCACTGTGGAGCAGATAAGAGCTTTGCATCACACGATGTTCGGCCTCTCAGCAGTTTGGCAGCGCTGGCGCCTATTTCATAATACCTTTCCCCATACCATTACTTACGTAGCTTCTCAAACAGAATGGGAATTATGGAGAAATGGTCCCACAATACTCAGTTGACAGGTACAAGTAGCTAAAACGAATGCATTAATGCAACAGTACTGAAATACCTTCATGAAGGTTATTAATGTTCAATTTTTGTTACAAATGTTTTAAAGAGGTGTTAATTCAACTTTATGGTCATTTTGGAGGCTGTAGTTTGTCATGTTAAATTGTAAATTTTGTTATACTGAGAGGTGTTAATATAATATTTAGGTTTGATATAAACGGGGTGGACAAAATAAAAGAAACACCTCTCAGTATTACCTTCATGAAGATAGGATTTATTGCAGGGTGGCTGTATTAGACTGAATTGGTTTTTGAATAATGCGCCTCATTATAATAAAAACATAATAATGATTAACATTGGAGAAGAAAAAAATATTTTATGGTTGAGATTTTTTATGTGTTCATTTTCTGTTTTCGATAGTTGAGTTTAGATATAGTGTAAAGATTCTCTTGTATAAATTGCTTTGGAGTTTATAATAATGGGTGAAGACGTAGAGATGCTGTCATGTCCCATACAGAGTTTATCATGGTGGCAGGAGCTAAAGTAATGTAGTCATGGCAATGATTTAAGTGTATTCATGAAACCAAACCTGTCAATTTAGCACAATTAGATGACCTCAGTGTTGGCCCCCCATTAATGTTACAAATACTCATTACATCACCATAACAACAGCCACATTTGCAAGTTATGGTGCAACCTGACAAGAGTTTCTTCATGAACAACTAATTCTTTCATTTGAGATGTTATATTATAATCTGTGGAAGGAAGTGAGCGTGATGATCTTGTGGACCTAGAAAGAAAATGTCTAACATTTCATGCATCCGGCTCTAAGACACATTGTTTCTGATTGGTTACTCATTGACTGCTTGGCCGTGTGTCTAAGAGGGGATGCCTGGGCTGAATTTGCAGAAAGTCCTGCCGTGAGTGAGCTCACTGAACTGTGATTGGTCGACCTGAGCCACAACCCCAGTGTGTTTGGTCTACAGAGAGAGAGAGAGAGAGAGAGAGAGGCCCTGTAACCAACAGAGATTTAACGCAGTTGTCACCACGGCAACACATTACTGCATTCAGTCTCACAAACTACTGTCATTTGCTCCTGTTAAAATTTCTCCTGTATTATTACTATATTTCAGACCCAAAGAAATTTTAACGAGAGCAGTTGACAGTGTTGTGAATCCTTTGGGAGAAAGAATTCAGTTGCAGTTTTTTGGACTTAAACCAGATAGATGTGTTTCCAGTTTTATTATATCAGTGGTGGAAGAAGTATTCTGATCCTTCACTTAAGTAAAAATAATACTAATACAATGTAAAAATAATCTTTGAGTAAAAGTACAGGAGAATGATCACAAATGCAAATAGTTATATAGCAAAAATGTACTTTAAGAATGAAAAGTAAAAATACTCATTGTGCAGCAAAATGGCCCCTGGCCGTGTTACTGTAGGCTTTTTGTTACTGATTAATTAAGATGTGTGTTGTCGTTGGTCGAGGTGGAGAAAAACTACTGTTTTATTTCATAAACTGATCATGTTTTCTATGTAAAATCTTCAGTCAAAAACGTGTTTTTCCTCTTGTTCCTTCACTTGGATGTTGGAGGTTCACTGTGCAGAACGATGTAATTTGTTTTCACAGTGGAAAGTTTCTCTGTGCTCACCTTAAATCCAAGTTTAAGACGTGTGCTTATGAGCAGGATTTGTGACATCACAACTAGTTTGGAGCCAATGGAGGGCCAGTATCCAACAAACTTGAAGCCTCCGGTGCACAAACCCTGAGAATGGACTTTACAGTGACGTAGGAGACATCTTGTGTCCAGCAGTAAAACTTTTAAAATGTAACATATTTGTATACTACTAGATGTTTAAATGGGGGAAGATGATGTCATTTTAAGGATTTTTAACAACGTAATTAAACTTTTTTTGTCGAAAAAACATGTTAGACTACTCATTATTCAAAGATTTTTTTATGTCCTAAAATGCGTCTGGAGGGGATCTTTAATCTGCAACGTAACTAGTATAGTTACAATATACTATAGTCTCAGCTTTAATTTGAGTAGGCTTATGTCTTATGTATATAGACAGAACTGTGTGTGGGACCTTTAACACATAATATCCATAATTTTATTTGAAAATGAATGTGCTGGAGCAGCCTGAAGAACAAAAAATGTGTAACTGTCCAAATACTTACTGTCTGGACTGTATAAACTGTAAAGCATCAACTGCAAACTGTGATTTTTATCTGTTAAATCATATCTGACTCGGCATGTCTTTATGAAATGAGGATTGGAGGCCTGTATGATCGTCCACAAGGTGGCAGTAACATTTTGCATGAAGAGGTCATATAGCCGCTCTCAGTCAGATAAAGTCAATGAAAAAGACTTGAGACATTGTACTGTGACTGTGCAGCGTTAGATTGGTCATACTGTAATTTTAATTTGATGGAGTGATACTCAATGCATCAGAATCCAGAGCATAAAAACAAATGGACATATAAAATAAAAATTATTCACATAAAAACAACTTAAAAAAAACAGCAATGTAATCATATACAGAGCAAGAAGGTAAAAACATGTTAAAAAAAAGGCCAAAATTTCAGTCAGGAGTGCAGACAACAGCTAGTCAAAAGGCAAGCAAGTACATATTAGTGGATCACATGATGATGTAAACAAAAAGTGCAGGCTCTTCATACAACAGCATTTTTTAGTGTAATCATTTTGTAGCACACACATACTTTCCTGACCAATCAAAATGCTTTTGCCTGTCGTAACAGCTGAGTGACTTGTTTTGATTCAAGTGGTTGTCTAATTTTTCCATTTTCCATTATTGTTAGAGTTGTTTGTAATTACCAATAATAATAATAATAATTATTATTATTAGAAAAAAAAAGAAAAACTAGAACACTTACAGGGCACATTATTTTGGGGAGTGAATATGTAGGAAGTCATATGTTTGTGAGTGAAATGGCGAATATGATTTGCTGAAGTGAAACATTGTTTCAAAGACGTGTGGAGCTAAATGAACAATTTATACAATAACACCTGAAAATTCACTTTCCTATTTAAGTTTCACAGCATTGTTTAGTTTTTTTTCCATATTGTCATTTGATGAGAAACTAAAAAAAAAAAAAAAAGGTATTGATTAGCAGCAAAAGGATTTAAAGTAAGGAAGCAATAGTTTGACCAGATATAACATTAGGTGATCGTACGTAGACTATTAATATCCCAGTTTGAACCTGTACTGTATCTGTGGACATTTACGTCTATAGTCTAAGAGTACTAGAGATTACAATATTAACACCTATGCATAATGTCTTATAAAGTACAGCTACTACATGTACACACTGATTTCATCTGAGCAAATCGTAATATTAATGTGCTGTTCCCTCTTAGCTGGGCAGAATCTAGTGATTGTTATAATAAAAGTCTTTCACATCTGGTAAAATACATTGCTAAGAGCAGTTTTTGGTCACATTCATCCAACTATCATACACACACACACTTTACATTTACCTTCATTAGCCTCTAAAACCAACTGAGACGTTTTTACGCTGACTGATAATCACGTTTCCCTTTTAAAACAGCACAAGTCTCTGTGTGAAATCTCCTTTGAGGCCTCAGCCAGATAGCGAGATCTCGTAGTCACTTGTTGACAGCAGGGGGCGCCCAACTTTACGCACATTCTTGGCGTTAGTTATACGAGCTGCCACCTCCACTGGCTTCTCAAAGTAATGCACCAGGGCCTGCTCAGTGAGCACAGAGGCCAGGAACTGCTCAAACGTGATGGCCCAGTCTTTATCGATGCTCGTGCTGTGAGGCAGCCCTCGGCTGTGGTGTCCACCGCCGTGAGGCCGGTTACCTCTTTCGCCGTTGGGCCCGTTGTCGCTGCGCACCAGCACCGTGTCGTCTGCGATGTCCTCACACTGCAGCTTCTCATCCAGCTCATGTGAGCCTGCGCTGAGCACTGAGTAAGATGACATTGATGTGTCATCTTTGGTTTCATCATCAGAAATAAGCATGGCGGACGACATGCCTGTGTCTTTGGGAGACGAGTCCTCCAGCTTGATGTCTTGCATAGGTGGCAGCTGCTCGCAGCCTTCGTCCCCTTTCCCCTCCTCGCAGGGGCTCGGCTTATCCTCCAGACCTGCAGAGACAAAGGCATCTTCTTGATCCCGCTGCTGGAACACGCTATCAGGCCCCGCTTCCTGTGTGGTTTTGGGATCTCCCATACACATGCTCGGCTCCGATTTGCCTTCCTGGTTGTGGTCCTTTCTACCAGAGGAGAAGAGCTTGCCCACCTCTCCCATTTCCAGCAGCAAACTGGTGACCGTGGCTGTGGCGTGATAGAGCTCCTGTTCTGCCACATCCTCGCTGAACATGCTGTAGAGGGTCTTGCAAAGCTCGATGAACTGACTCTGAAGGGAAAGAAACGTGACGTCAGTTATACTCCACTGACTTTCTTCTACATACACTGTATATAAAAACTGTATAGAGAGTAAAAGTCTTACCTGATTCAGTTTAGGAAGATCTTTTGTGTTTTCCAGTTTAGGCTTAGTCTCCTGATTCCACAGTTTCAGGTAATGACGGTAATCAGGAGTGTTCAGTTTCTTCACTGTAATATGTACAAAGGTGTTATTATATGAACACTAAGGAGTATTTCAGTCATAAACCTACATTACATTATGGTTGTAATAAAGCAACCATTTCTTTCTGTTTTTTTGTGTTATGATTCAAGAGAAAATCTATTTAAAAACTGTAGAAATAATAATATATATGGCATTTCATTCTCAGAGGTTTATTGTAAGTGTATGCTTACAGCTTCATTGAGATATACTGTTTAAATATGTGAGTTGTTTGAGACATTCAAAAGAAGGAATTAAGCTTCTTTTTGTTTTTTTTAACCCAACAAAAAACTTGTTGCTAATCGAGACTAAAGGCAATTTCACACCTGAACTATTTGCTCCTTAGATGAGCTCAAACATCTCACTGCTCATCTTGAGCAAACAGGTTTATATAATACACTGCATTACATCTCTATATTCAGGTGTTTATAATATTTTTGTAATAAATGTGACTACGTTGCTTACCTTTTTCAGTCTTAAATGTAACTCTGACAAAGCCATCATCCTTCTCACTTCTGCACTTTGAGTCCTGGCCTGAGGAGAGAAGAGAGGACCGAGGTCAAACATCGATCAAAAATGAACATTTTCTGTAAGAAGATTATTAGATTTATTCATTTTCAGTAGCTAGACTGAACATTCAGTGCCGATTTGTTCTTAGAAGCATCCTCTATATCTTGAAGTCAAGCATATTGTATATTACACACATGGTTCTGCTCCACTTCTCTACACCAAGGACGGTTCACTGTTTACTGCCTAATGTAGTTCGTAATGTAATTTGATCAAATGCAACTATTGCCATACACTGTAACACATATGACACTAGTTCACAGGTTTGACAGCTGTCAGATCAGCAGAAGCATGTGAGGCAGTTTTTCTCTCCTCTGCATTTTCCCCTCAACATCACGGTAAATGAAAACTACTCCTGCAGGCTCGAGCCTTACATGCATAATTTAACTTGCATATACATTTGTTATTGTGCCTGTGCTTTTATCACTGTCAGCATGCACAAATCAGGCTGCAGGCCATGTCTGTGGTTTCAAGGTTAATACAACCACATTTCCCCCCTGCAAGTCATATCTTGTGTCCATAACCACAAAAACAGACTACACTCATACAAAAACCATAATGATCTCATATCCTCATTATTAATGTTTTTGTCCTATTTATTCTAGTTGTATCTAGTTTTACTTATGTAAAAATCTGATCATGTTTTAGGTCATTTAGGCAGAAGTAGAAAAAAACTCTAAAGTGTTCACATATTACACACACACACACACTCTCTCATCAACTCATATTTACACAAGTGAAGAATATGGTGTCTTGGTGTCTTATTAGCTGAAATAGCTTTTCTTGAAATACTATGCACAATCATTTTTATACAACATTGCCATGAAGGCCATTAATTGACATAAATAATAAAATATAATAAAAGTTAAACTAAGGTCTTTACCGATGGATGTTTCTGGAGTGATGTCTTCAAAGAAGTACTGAGTGGCCTCAAACGCAGAGTCAGGCTCTTCCTGTTCGTGAGTGAACTCTGATAGAAAAGAATTTGTCCAAATTTAACTATGATATGAAATGATGGCATATGAAAACATCATGTGAACCATTTTTTGTGATTTAATTTTTTCATTTAATCCAAACTTTTCAAAATCAAATACATTTTAAAATGACATATGAACATGAAGTTACTTTTGATGATAACAAAAACCTTGTAAAACACATTTTCCATTAATGCTAACTGATGAAATGATGTGACAACAAGGTCACCAGGTTGCCAAAATGTTAATGAAAGCCAGGCCAGACAGAGAACTGAATTTAAATACAGTGAATAGTTAAAGTTTTAATTAATGTCAGTTATTTCATATGGAAACATGCTGACAGAGAAATCCTGAGAAAGTGATTTGCCCAGTGAAGTGAGACTAAAGAGCACAAATCGTACTAATTCACAGCCTTCACTCAGCCGTCTCTACCCTGTACAGCTGTTAATCCTGCTCCACTGGAAGGAAATATATTCTGTAGCTCCCTAAAGACAACTTTCTTGGGACGAGTGAACTGCATCCGTGCACACTCACCAGGTAAAACATGCATCTTGTAGAGGAGCTTCAGCTTCTCAGTGAGGTCGCTGTGACACAGAACACCTACAACACACCAGCAGCCTTTAGAGATTGAACACATCTGAACTGCCTCCAACTGTGAAAGCCAGTATTTACAAGGCGACACACACACACATACACACACAACCTTTCTGTACCTACCAAGGCCGCTGATGAACTCCCGGAAATTGATGAGGGCATCTCCGTTTTGGTCAAGGAGACGAAAGAAGCGCACGGCCAGGGGGTCCGAGTGGGCTCCGTTGGCCCAGGGGAACAGCAGGTTGAACAGGCCTTTGAACTGTTCCATGTCGATGCGGTATTGTTCCAGGTAGGGCAGGCTGGGGTCATGGCGCTCTGTGGGGTTGCTGCTGCCGCCCCAGTAGCAGCTGGTCAGGTGCTCTGCCTGGAGAGAGAGAGAGTGGGGTAGAAACTTTAAGAGGCCATATGCAATCAAATTAAAGTATTACGAAAATAACTGTAAAGAAGAGGAGGACAAAGCTTTTTGCTGCGTTTAAAGAGGCTAATTTTAAAGATAAATGTGGCTTAACCAACAAACAATAACAATTAACATAGCTGCACTCTGTCATGTTTACTGAATAATTTGAATCATCATGAACACCGAGGCTCATGCTAGAAGAAAAACGGTCAGAACATTACTGTTTATTTTTTCTCTTTAGAGACCAAATGACACATCGACTTCCTGTCTGTGCTTAAGCTTTAGCGTGACAGCACAACTGTAAGTGGAAGCTGGTGGCACACATGCTGCCAAAGGGTGAGAAGGTGCTTTTCACAAGGTCCCACAACGAGAATATCGAAGCTGTAACTCACCTTGAAGAGCACAAAGAGCTCCTCCAACTCATCAATACTGAAGGCAGTCTCTGTTACAATTGTTCTGACCTGAAACATAATATAATTACATTAAGTAAAACAGACAGAGAATAACTTTAAGTGTGGAGGAAGAGCAGAATATCTAATCACTAAATCTGACTGTACTTGTTTACTTTTTCAAACTTATTCCAGTATTTATAATAGTAAGTCAGTGGGTCCCTACCACGTTGCGTTTTGTTGTATCTTCAATAGTTTGGATGACCCGCAGTCTCTGTTTGAAACGCATCTGTTCGATCACATCTGCACGGATGGAGCCAAATTTCTTAAACAAAAGGGAGAGCAAGAGGCAGAGAAAGAGAGAGAGGTTAAACCAACTGGACTATAACTCAAAGTCTGTTATCAGTGGAAACAAAAAGGATGACTGGAGACAACAATCAGGATTTGCTGAGGAATTACAAAAACATTTACAATACAGACAGACTGCAAAGAGAAATCCAGATAGGTCTCAAGAAACAAAACAATACCACACACAGAGGTAGACACACGCTCTCATTACAGTGTCATCCAGGTCAAATACCTCATAGGAGCTGCGGACCAGTTTGAAGATGTCGACCTCTGGATGCGGTTCTCCGTTGTCTGTCAGTAAAGAGTGTAGGTGGGGGATGGGAGGCAGGGTGCTGTCCTTATTGGTCACACTGTCCAAGTACCTACAATAACACAAACAGTTCAAGATATGATACCAAAAAAATCAGGCCTGTGAGAAGGGTTTGTCACTCAGACAATGTAAATATCCAAAAACAAAGATATCTGACGTCTTTTGCCTCTCCTTACCTGCCCAGTACAGTCATGGCCTCGCCGTCATCCTTGCAGCCCAGCAGCTGGTGGATGTTGGCGTGCAGCACGGAGAGCGCCAGCTGGAAGATGACCTTGATGCCGTCGTAGAAGAAGCAATCCACCACCACCACCGCGCTCTCGAACGGCATGACAGACAGGAAGAGGGTGAGGAACCAGGAGAGCGAAATAGTGGAGATGACCCCAAGGTCCTGCATGCAGTCGTACAGCTGGGGAACGTACTCGCGGGCGAGCTCCTCGAAGACCCCCTGATCAACTAAAGCTCCTGTAGAAGTGGTGGATGGTAAACGAATAAGATCTTTCTTTCTTTTCTCCTTTTTTTTTTAAGCAGATAAATGTTACATAACATTACATAACAATATGAACATACTGACCTACGACTCTAGTGTTATAGTAATCAGGTAGCATCCTCTCACAGAGCGCCACGAGCAGCCAAAAAGCCTCCTCTTCTTTGGCGTAGAGCAGCAAAACTGATGTCACAATATTCATGGCCTAGGGAGAAGAGAAAAATAAATAAATTCCTGTCACGGACTGCCAGTTTTCTGCCAGTTCATGTGGATTGAAACAAGAGTGTGTGTTACCTGACAGTATCCAATGTTGGGGTTTCTGAATGCATATGCGGTGAGGACCCTGCGGAGGGCAGCGATGCCCATCTCGTTTTGAAAGGCAGGGTGCTCAGGGAGAGAGCGGTGCAGGTCCCTCTCTATCTCCTCTGTTGCCAGGTTGTATTTGCCCATCGACTTCTCCACCAGGTCTTCGTAGTATCCGGGGTGGGTGGCCATCTCGTTGATCGCCCCTAAAAAAAAAAAACACAAGACATTTAATGATGTAAACCAATATTCCAAAAAAGCTACGTACAGTATATCACAGGATGTATACTAGGATGTGATTAATATATATGTGGTGGTGGGATGTGGTTTGGACTCAGCTGCAGGGGAGAGATGGGGGAGAGTGGTTCATGGGAGCTGTGCCAGGGTGAGTTTAACTGGCACAGGTGTTACCTGTTGACTAATTACCCTCTCCTCTGTCAGGCAGTAGTGTGCTGGAGCAGAGACACAGACACACACACACACACACACACACACACACACACACACACACGCCAGAGCCAGAGACAGACAGGCGCTCCAGCCCTCCGGGATAATTATTATGCGTTGAGTTTGTGATATTTGAGAGACTGGACTGTATGTCCTCTGAGAGCACCGTGGGCAAGTGAGCGGAGGAGTAAAGACAGAGAAAGAGTTTTATGTTGTAAGAGCATGTGTGTAAATAAAGCACGGCTTAAAGTGATCAGGCCTGCGTGAGACTGTGTTTGTGCTGAGTCAAACCCGGAGGTAACTGTCCTGTTACAACATACGCAAATGGACAAAATGAAGGATTGTGCTGGTGAGATTTAAAAACTAAATGGTCTTAAAACATCTAACCAAAAAAAAAATAAAAAAAATAAAACAACTTTAAGATTAGTGTCTTTTTTTCTTCCACTTGACTATGTTACCTTTACATTATTCCTGTTAATGTCTACAAACAGTCAGTTTACTTCAAATTCTGCCTTCATTTAAAGCCATTTTTACAGTGTGGTAAACTACATAACCCATTATAGTAAACAGAGAACCTAAACTGATTTTATCAGTTTCAATTTTACCATTATGTCACTGTGTACCGCGGTATTTATGTGTCATTGTGCACAGTTATTAAAACGCTAGACTCCACCGCCTCTTATAAAAGTTGCTTTACAATCCTTATTTTATTATCTCTGTTAAAAAGAAAGTAGCTGCTGAAGTAGCTTTGAAGCAGTAATGTTTGTAGTTTAAAAAAGCGTGAAAAAGTTGAATAAATGTTAAATAAACCTAAATGACTCAAATGACACTGCTATTTGTTATTTGAAGACCTTAAAGGCCTGTTTACAGATTCACTGGGTCACATGAATAACTTCCCACGACTTGATTGAGATAGCAGTGTTTTACTCAGCGTGACTTATCAGCAAACATGTTTATTGGGACATGCCCCAGGACAGAAGTTCACCAAACTGGTTTTTATACCCTTTGGTCTAAATATAGACACTATTAAAAGGCAACAACTGAATGTTTCAAATGAGAATTGTATGTTTTTTTTCCTGGAAGATTAGTGTAAGGGAAACTCCTTTCATAGAGTGCAGGTAATTGTGACTAAGGTGAACACAATGCAGCTATGACAACGAGCAGACTGTGCCATAAGTAGGTGACGGGGGAGAGAGCGAGGAGCTGTTTGTAACCAGGCTCTCATCAGGTGAGGATGAGTACAAGCTGCACATGACTGTGCTTGTAAACAGGAAAATCTAGAGCCTGTGCATACCTGAATACGCAGCGTGTTGTTACAGAACGAGAGTCAAAAGCTGCAAGGTCTGTTCAGATAATGTTTGGTGGACAGGTTTAAAATTTTGTATACAGACACTCATGGAAAATAATGTTTTTGTGTGCATATAGAAACAGTAAATTCATATTTGAAGTTCAGTATAATTTCATAACATTGGAAATATACTGCTGTATCTTAGTCTTTGGGGTACTCAGCTCATTATACCAGTGGTTTCCAACCTGGGATTTGGGATCCCCTCAAAGAGTTCTTAAAAAAAAAAAAAGATCCCTAAGATTTTACTTTTCTTGTCTCAACAAACAATCTGAGAAGAAATTAAAGAGACAGAAGAAAAAAAAATACTTGACAATTCTTGTCATGAGGGGTTAAAAGTGGATTTTAAGGGTCCACGGCATTAAATCATTAAACTGTCTTTTGCTGCTTCTTAAGGGTTACAGAGGATGAGAGGAGATGATGTAATCATTTTATCATTTGATGCAACTTTATATCCGAGTATTCATGTCTCACATCGGCCCCTATCCTTATGTTGTTCTTGCATTGTGTATTCGTCCGTAGGATTCTGTGGATTAATTACATCTGCATAAAATATGTATCACGTGGTGTCGTTATCAAGTGCGAGCACGTAGTACGCAGGGTGTGGTCCCATTAGGTACAGCGTAAAGCAGTACTGGATGCTTGCTCATGTGTATTTTCGGCCTCCCTCACCAGAGAACAGCAGCCAGAGCTCCCCCCTCATGCTCTCAGGAATCCCTTTGAGGACCAGCTCCTTCGTCTTCTCAGTGCGGTACATGCACACTCCCTGTCCAAACTCAGTGAAGTGGTTCTTCCAGGCCTGCTCCTTCAGGAATTCCTTTGCCTGAGCAGAGAAGGAAACAATTTTGTGAGATGCAGTAGCTCATGTAGAATCATCAAAATCACAACTCCAGCTTCAGTATTTCATTTGCTGCAGTTTAACTGTGCGTGTAAAAGCCTATAAGCCAAGCAAAAAAAAAAAAAAGTACATATTTAGCCCTCACATTGTGACATTGTGAACCTGGAAAGTGCTAGCCTTTAAGCAGAACGGATCAGAGTGTTATTAGTCAAGGCCTTACTACGCACTCTGCCACGCTTGATGAGATTAAATGCTTCTGATTGTACTTGACAGAGTGTGATTTAACTCACCAGCTTGGGATTGAACTCCTCGGGTGAACGGCGGCGGTACATGGTCATGAGGGCCTGTGTGGCTGTGGGCACGCTGCTGTCGTTCAGGTTGAACGTTCGCTCACTCTCTGAACCCAAACTGTGCTGCGGGCTGCTGGAGAGCAGGGATCCATGCTGGGAGTAAACCTGGAGGGTACATATGCCATCTTCAGCCTTTGTAGCTTTTAAATGGACACTGTCAACACCATTGTGTACAATCTTTCGGATTATTTTCTAGATTTAATATATAAACTAAGTATTTAAGAAACAAAGTCAATTCCTGAGGGGATAAACCTTCTGGATAACTATCAGTAGGAACACACCAAACAATTCTTACCTCGTCGTCTGAGCTGTTGAGGCTGCCGGTAAGTTCCCTCTCGAGGTAGATCTTGGAAGTGGTCTGCTGCAGGAAGTCAGAGATCCTCTGCACCAGGAAGTCTCGGTCCTTCAGGTTAGCAAACAGGAAAGTCATACGATTCTTGGTACTGATGGAGAGCGGGCTGGGCAGCACGTTGGAGCTGTCTGCCTTCTCCACGATGGTCACCTGGAAGACGTCGGGAAACATTCACAATCTCAGTCTCAGAGGAATATCATTTATTTATATTCCAGGAGCCGGTCGCACCAAATGTTTGTAATTTCAAAACGTAGTCTACTTATAACGTGAGGGTTTATTAAGCATTACCAATTTAAAAGATAGACACAGATTACATCACATAAACTATTTGTTACATAGAGATTAGTTGTTACTAAACATTTACAGGTACCAGGTGTAACTGTTGTGTAGCCCAAGCTAGCCAACAGACAAAGCTAACGTTAGCTTGTTAATATATACGACCCATTTGGACTGAAGGTGACAGATATTTGATCAAAATGCTGTTAAATTGTGTAAACTACAAAAATACCACAATGTACTTCAAGTTACAAAAAAATTGACCAAGTATATTTGGTTAGGTTGCGTAATCGGATGTTTTCCGCTCAATCTGAACTGCATAAATATTACTAACTCTGAAACATGTATTTCTCCATTTATGCATACAGTAGGAATAATAGGAATAAAACACAGTCATACGATGCAAAGTCAACAATTAGCATTCAAGTTAAATATATGAATTTATTTTTGGAAATTATGTTACAGCTTGTGATGCTACAGTGACTTCCTGTTTACATAGTTGATTGCTTTTGATTGGCTGGCACTACAGATGTTTCCTAGCAACTGATTTATACATTACTAAAGTCTGACACCCTGTAAGTTTCATGGTTCAACACGATTGCGTTAATCACAGGTTGAAGCTAGCTACGAACTCAGGAAGGAGTTTAAACACAAAATAAATAATGAATTTACAAAGACCCAATCCAGAGCTGTAAAATGATTCAGCCTGACAGCTGCATTATGTGTGTATATGGGTGTGTGCGCCTCTTTATAGAGCAGATGGGCAGTGACAACCACCTACCAAACAATGTTCACATGTCCCAGCAATTTATTACTGTTTTGATTCAAGTGCTTTATGTCTTCCAGGTATAATAACATTTAAATCTACCATTTTACAAGCTGTTAATTAACAGACATTTAGGCAGAACGACCCACCTCACGTAGGGGAATGATGAGGCTACACAGTGTCTCTTCCTTGCTGGTGAAGCAGATGTAGTTGGTGGAAACAAACATCTGTCCCAGGATGTGCATCTTGTTAAAGGGGGTCCACAAGGTGCAGTCTGTGTGTCCGTCCAGTTTTTCATCTTTGGGCAAACGGAAGAGAGCCCGGTAACGCTCGCTCTTAGCTCTCGCATCTAGATCCCTAAATGATGGAAAATATAAGAATCATATTAGATTAGTCATCCAGACATGAGCATAATTATAACGCCTATATGGCAAAAAGGTGATGAAAAAAGGTAAAAAAAAAAAAAAAAAAAAAAATTCATCAATTACATCCCAGTGGAAATTTTCTTTTCCAAATGTTATGAGCCCTTAAAAATGGCAAAATAAAGTTTGTTTATTTAACCCATTTTATGTAAGCATGATTTAGTTTCACTGCAGGGTAGCGTTACATCTGAGGTTGTGAGATTGTTACTCTTACAAAACACTTCTTTGTCTGTATATTCATACACTCATCCATGTTGCAAAGACCCACTAGAGCTTGAAATCACTGCACCCTTGTGTTTCATAATACATGGATGTTGCACTTTTGAAGTTAAACTGTAAAACCAAACCTTGCGTCACCGTTTTACACTTTCAACCCTCTGTCCTGAATTATCGGGATAACTAACCACTATGCCGACCATAACACATTAATGTTCAATCGACTGCATGTCGTAAACACGTATGAAAAGCATTTATTATTGATGAGCAGAAGTGCTCCTGCTCCACATCAGCTCTCACCTCTTGAGTGCAGACACCTTCTTGGGTGACTTCTTCTTGAGTTTGGGCAGCGAGCGGTCCTGTTCGAAGCCTTTGTTGTCCAGGAGCTGACGCATGGCGATGTTTGCCAGCTGCTCCGCCAGCTTGAAGGTCTCATTGATGTTGAGGAAGACGGAGAAGACGTGCTCATTGGAGCGTGTGCTCACCTTGATCACATCAGGCAGCAGGAGTGTGGCGCTCTTCTCCAGCTGGGTGATATCTGCCCAACGCACCACCAGTTTGGCTGACAGTGAAAGAGAAATTAAGAGAGAGATATCAGTACATATTATCCAGATAAGACAAACCAGGGAAATATGGTCATGTGATGCAGTTTAAGAGAGGTGTAACAGCTTATTTTTACTATGACTTGTCACAATAGTCTGGATTCTCAAATGCATACAGCCTTGAAAAAAAAGAATTCTTCAGATAAGTCAGTCCAAGTCAGAGACTATTTTAGGTAAGAAATTAAACAAATGGAGGATAGTTAAGCTAATTTTACTATTCACAGAGGAATACAACATACCATCTATTATCAAGATCACACAGTACAATAGAAACTCCAAAAATATTTGACAGTCCATGTCAAAAAGAAATGGGAGACAGAATCAGGCTTGGAGATATCCGAGAAAGATTAGAATAATATTTAGTCAAGTCAGACAAAGGCAAACCAACTCCAGTCATGGTGAGAGATCTGTTGGAAGACCATAATCCGAATGTTTGTGACTCCAAAGCTGAATTTCATACAAAGGTTTTTCTCACAGTCAAAACCAATGCTGGAGGCTATATTGTTTTAAAAAGATGTCTGATCATTTCACGTGGGTTTGTCCTTTGATTTAAGCATATCGTCAAGATTTCCAAACAGATAATCAAAGTTTTTGGAATAAATTCATGGAACAGGATAAGTATCTCTATTTGTGTGAAAAAGTCATCACATTGAAATGGAAATAGCTGCAGACAAACCCGTTAACCAAGAAGGACTGGACCGCAATTGTCAATTGTTAAATTTTATGTTGCATCTGACCTTTATCTTAAGACTATGATATAAACAATATGAAAATACTAGAAGAAAACTGACCAGAAACACTTAATGTGCCTATAGGATGTAACCATTACATACAGTATGTCATTGCAAGATCCTGCAATCACTGCGTTGCCCATGTCAGCCCACCAATTTTGCTTGGAAATATCAGTAGAAATAAGGTTGGGGAAAAAAAAGAAAATATCAGCGTAAGCAGATAGAGATAGTGTAATATGAAAGACTCTATATCCAACCTTCTTTTCCTAGTAAGTAGGAGTAGAAGCAGAGGTGGTTGATGCTGAGGTAGAGCCATCCCTGTCGTGGAACCTTGCCCTTCCAGTAGCTGCAGGAGTAATAGTTGACCAGCTTCTCCTCCTCGGGCATCCCGAACAGCTTGCGAAACTTAGCGCTGGCCTCCTTGAACTTGTCTGTGTCGTCGTCCTCTTTGACGTCGTGGTTCTTGTTGTACTCTGCAATGATGCCCTGCAGCAAGATGGAAACAGACAAAAGAAGGTAATGAGCTGGGACATGAAAAGCTGGGATTGTAAAGTAAGGAGCAGCAGCAGTATTTTGATTGATGTTTTAAGTAAAAACACAAATTTCTAATTCCACATTGTTATTGTTATTAATTAAACATCTGGCGCTTTTTTGGGCAAGTTATGTATTATTAATTCCTATCTATTTACAATTTTTCTATGTAGAAGTATCTAGTTTATTGGACAATTTGTCATTCACATATTGATATTTTGTGATGTGTTAGATTTAACATGCAATTAATTAAATTAATTTTTAGCCAGACTCCAGGGATGGAAATGTCAGCTGGTCCACTACTTTGTTCTAGACAGAAATATAACAACAACTATTGGATGGATTGCCATGAAATTCTTTACAGAGATTCATGTCGCCCTCAGAAAAAAAAAATGTATCCAATACTGACAAAACTAATATTCCCATCAGCCTCAGCTGTCTTGGGTTTAGTGCTAATTAGCTAATATTAGCACGCTAAACTAAGATGGTGAACATGGTAAACATTATACATGCTTAACATCAGGAGGTATTGTTAGCATGATGTTAGCATTTAGCTTAAAGCTGCTAGCATGGCTGTAGACTCTTAGTCTTGTTTCTACGTTTTATTTAAACTTTTTTTCTCTATATATCTTTCCATCTTTTTACTTTTTTCCTTTTTTTCAAGTATTAAAATAGTATTGTCTTCCTATCAGTGTTACTCAGCACTGCTCTGATTGGTCCAGTTTACAAGTAGATCACTTACAGATCACAACCTCAGTGAGTCCGTGTGTTTATGTCTATATACAGTACATTACGTGTTCGCTCTATGGTGTTTACTTGACAATATCTGATGTAGAGCCACAACTTATAAAAGTATGTGATGTGCTCTATGCTCTGTGACCGACAAATAAAAATTCCTTGAACAAACTAATCTTTTGATTGTAGAGAACAGGCAGTTACCTGGACCTTTCCTTTGACAAAGGTGGTAATGTCATTCTCATTTTCAAAGATGGAGAGAGTCTGCAGCAGGTTATGCTCCAGCCACTCCCAGTGCTCTGTGATCTCTTTACGGGAGGTTCCTGCAGAGGAGGGAGGAGGGGAAGTCAGAGCACTGAAGGTGTTATGTTTCAGAAATAAGTGGCACAATACTGTAGTCATGACACATTCATTTCTAAAACAGAAAACAATGCAACGATTCAGCCTTTTCTTATGAGAGATATTCAGTTTATATTTTTAAACAGTTAAAGGAGATCCTGTTTACCTACTTCAGCTCAGGTTCAAGCTAATGATGGCAAAAGAATGAGTTCAACAAAGAGTCAAATGAAATGTGTTTCTTGTTATCAGTAAGCAGTGAGGTTAAAACAGATTTTTGCGACCACAGGAGAAATTGACTGCAGTAATGGCTGCCACTGTGGACCATTATCCCACAACAACACTGCTGCAAACAGCCCTTCAGTGAGTGCATATTTACTGCATTAGCCATGTCTTCCAGACTGCTCCACTCTCCTGCTATCTCTGGGCTGAGGAATTAAGAACTGGGAGGGGTGGAGAGGGAGGGGAAGAGGGGAGCCAATGCCATTTCATGTCTTTTGTAGGCCTCCATTTCAGATGGGGAGCACAAATAATATTCATTTCATATTGCACACATTACACATATCCCCAAACAAATTCACCACTGCCACAGTGTCTTAATAGTGTCCCATCTTAATTACATTACAGCCTTCCATTACTAATACTATAATCTGATTAAGCATCATCTTGATTTGTTTCTATGCACTCCCAAATGTTGTGGGTTGCATGTGATTGCTCCTGAAATCCCACATACTGTATACTGTATGTAAATATAAGTAAATAAAGCTTTCAAATGATGGTAACACATGTCAAAAGATACTGTACTGAACTACTGTAGATGTCAATGTGTAAATGGAAAGGAGTTCAACACCCCAACATGATCACACTAAAGAATCTGAGGCCACAATCTGGCTTCCATTGAAGGCTTTTAACTTATTTATATCTTCAAAGTGCCTCAGATTCTCTCTCTCTTGGTTATTTTTCACCCAAAGGTTTGTGTAGGGCGGAAGCAAATAGTCAATTTACCAATAAGGCAAACATACATTGTGCATGTCTATAGGCTTGTGTCTACTGTCCTAGTTTGTCTTATTTATGTTAACCATTTTGCACGTTGCGCTAGAAGAAACACAATTTTGTTCTGCTCTGCACTCCTCGCTGTATGGACTTGAATGATAATAAAGTTCACTTTGACTTTAACGTCAAAGGCGATCAACAGAAAATGAATAAGCAACATTTTTGATGATCAATTAATTGTTTAAGTCATTTTTAAAGCACAAGTGTCAAAAATTAACTGGTTCCAGCTTCTCAAATGTGATAGTTTGCCGTTTTTTCCTTTGTCTCCATGATAGTAAACTGAATATCTCTGTGTGATTGTTGATGGATATAACAAGCACTTTGAGTATGTCAACTGGGCATTCAAAAAAATTTCACCAGTAGACTTAAAATAACTGATAGGTGCAGCTCTAGTTTTGTGTTGGAAGTGTCAAGGCTCGGGTAATTTTATATCTGGTGACACAGTAAAAAAAAAAGTCTGGTTTGCGGCTCCTAATTTGCATGATTTACTGCCACAGAAAGTCTACTGAGCACTCTCACTCGTAAAAACAGGAGATCACAAATGTCTGTTTGCATGCATAGAATATGCAGATGACATGAAATCATAATGAAACCCCATCAAGTGATCAGCAGAAAAATCTCACAAGCACATGTATTTGAGCATCGACTCTGGCACCCTGTATCCTCTAATCCTGCCCTTTAAAACCACTGGGGCATGATGTAATGCTTGGCATTCGGCAGCACACATGGAAAAAGGCAGGATGTCACAACATCATGTGTTGTGCGGTGCCCTGGGGGAGGGGTGTGAAAAACACAGAGGGGCCTTCCCTGAAACGTACCTGTGTCCCTAAATTGTGGGTTTAAGTGTACATACCATGAGCAATGATCCAGTAAACTACAGAGTCAGGCGTCTGGTACAGAATCCTATACGGGGCCATTCGAGCGCTCGAGTCCAGGACGACATCCAGGGTCCCCACCAGCAAACCTGTGACAGCCAAAAATACTGCGATTAAAGACTGAGAAACACAAATAAACTTCAGTCCTTTCACAGAAGCTAAATAAAGAAGTTATTGTGTTGTTCCAACTTCCAACTTTTAAATTAAGTTAGCCTATACATTTGTTCAGCTGTGAAACAACAGACTTACAGACATAGATGTTTATGAGATGTTATGTTTAAGTGGAAGGGAAAACCCATGAGGTCTTGTGGTTCAAGATTTATAAGTACATAAAACACATCCTGTGGCTTAAACGTCACTGCTCTACATTAAACGCATTTGTTTACTTGTTAGACTTGCCAAGTGTGTGATGTGATATTTACTTCATGCAATTTTGGTATAAGAATCTCGGCGATAAAAACAGGCAGTGTGAAACTAATCGACAGGTTAATTGAGTGAAAAAAGATGAAAGAACCTTTAAGAAGAAAGAAGTGTATAAAAGATGTGGCTCTGCAGTTTGATACCACAGTAAAGCTTCACTAGAGCTGCATGGTATTGACAAAAAGAAAAATATGTTTGTTTAGTATTAGTCAGCTTAGATAAAAAGGAACAGAATCAGGGTTGCACTTCCTACATAAGTCATCCTTTATAAAATTGTTTTAACTAACTGCTTAATGGTTAATAAATAATTGACTAATGCTGTATTAACCTGTTATATAACCCACTGTTAAGAAACACTTTTGGTTCGCCAGACTGTTTGTTTTACTCTGCTTCCAGACCTCTGAATCGACACACACATCTCCGATATGTTCAGTCTGGCATCGTTCCCGCTGATGGCCGTCTCCACCAGCTGGAGAAACAATCGACCAATCAGAGCTTTGCAGGCGAGATTAGGGAACGTCGACAGCATCTTTCTGCAGAGCCAGCTAGCAAGCAGGCCACATTCGTGAAAAACATCAACAGAAAAATAGTGACGAGGGTGAAAACCTTTTAGAAAGATGCACCTCAATAACTTTCTATTTGGAAACCAGTTAGCAACACTTCAATTCTGATACCATTTTCCAAGCAAGTGAGCATCTCTGTGCTATAGGCTGTTGATGAGCTCTGCTCTTGTAGCTGTGAGTATTCTCCCTGGCTCAGAGTAGCTATAGGTTCAACTGCCATGAGAGAGACAGGTTATTTTTGTTCAGCAGCTCATCGGGGCAAACACAGAGTGAGTCACGCAGAGAGAGGAGGAGGAGGGGGGAGGAGGGTAGAGAGAGGAGACAAGACAAGTGAGAGAAGCTGAAATGTTTTTAGAGGAAAACCAGCGAGACAGAGCTGTTGAAAGAAGTACCTCTGTGCAATTCACACTCACTGAGCTTCCATCACACAGTTTCTGATGTTGTTAAAAGACCTTGGACTGAATAACTTCTCCACCTTCCTTATATCTATATATCATCCATTTCCTTTTGTCATACTCAACATGTCAGTTCCTCTCACCATTTTGTCCTGATGAACATTAAAGAAAACAGCATTAAAGCGACTTAGGCCTTGAGGAATAGGTGATTGTCATGCTAAATTGTATTGATTGCCTTCCTGTCATGTGTCATGAGAGCTACTATGCATACACAAATAAAGAAATAAAATATTAACTTGTATTTGTTACTTAACCGTATCCACAGGGCTAAATAAATCAATAAAAATGACTATCAGCTGTAGTTGAGGAGTCTTAAAACACACTAAAACTAATGAGATAATGCAGGCTGAAACTTTGGTGGAGTCCCTTTGTGAGAAACAAACAACTGTTGTTGGTGTGAAGACAACTTCCCCTTTGACAAAAGAAAAATCACAAGGTTAAACACAGTCATAACATAACCACAAATAGCCAAAACGCAACAGTTGCTCACACGTTGACCTCTGAGATGTGTTTTTCCAGTAAGCTTCTTTTCCCTCCATAAATACTTAAATACCAACAGCCCGTCCTCACAAGCAAAAACAACAGTTTAGGTGGAAAATTCAGCCGGCAAAAACAAACTAGCAGCTGTGGTAATTATCACCTGGGGAAGTTACGCAGTTCAGATGACGTTAATGTAATATAGTAAGAAGGTGACAAATTTCCATATAAATAGATGGCAAAAAGTGAACAAGTGGGGACAGTTTTTTAAAAACCATAACTTCGATTGTCGTGATGTTTACTGTTGCCATGAGGAAGGTTGTGTAACTTTAAGGAAGTAACTTTAACCCACACCAAGTTTCAAGTGATCATTTTAACCCAAACCCTGATCTCTAACCCTAACCAAGTGGTTTTCGTGCCTAAACCTAACTGGACCCTAATTACAGCGTTGTCACACCATAAAACATAATTATTTTCTATGATTGCTCTAAACAGAGGCGGCATATTAGAGAAAACACTCCTGTGAGTCATTCTGGAGTGCAGGCGCATGTGGTCGTTTCATTATGAGAAATGTGTTGAATCTAACACTACAAACATGAGTGTCTCCGGTTCTTTCTTGCGGTGAAAATTCATGAAAAGCAGCGATTTTGGACTTTCGCTGTACTGTATGTACTGTACTGTATGTAATGAATGGTTCAGCCTGCGACATGCACATTGAGGTTTAACGCAGGAAACTCAGGGGTTACGCACAAAAAAGGAGACCACTGAAGGTGTAAGACATCCATCCTCTTACCTCCTCTAGTCAGACTGACAGTGATAATTTCCTTCCACACGCTGAACGCGTGGATGCACAGCCAACAAAACAAAGAAACACACAAGCACCAGAAACAAAGCAGCTGTAATGGTAGATGTTCTGTTTATTATCTGTGTGTGGCTGGAAAACTCCTCATGGCGAGCAGTCTCCTTCTGAACAGAACGAGCTATAAAATCATGTGATGTTTTTGTGCTTCTCCTCCACTCAGACACAAAACCACAATCAGCTCCCTATTTTAAGAGCAAAACAGATCTTCTTCTCTAACATTAGTGTGTTTCCCTCAGTGAAAGAACAAGAAACCAAACCAACAGCATGAGAAAAAAAGCTACTTGTTGATTTTTTTTTTGTTTGTTTGTCTGTTTTTTTGTATCCCTTTTCTGCTACAAAAAAAAAGATGGTTGCTGGTGGAGGATGGTTGCATTTAGCACACAAAAGGAACACAATCTCTCCCAGACTTAAAATCAATACTGTTTCAGATAACAGGAACCTGAGCCGAGCCTGGATCATCCTGCATCCACATTTGTGATTAAAAAGTATTTTCCACCATTTCTCAACACTTGTAAGCCCACTGACATAAAGCACAAGTCATAAAGTTTGAGATAACCGCTGACAGGGTCACTATATCTCTGACATGACACACTTCCAAACATACAGTAATTACCGGTTGGATTGTGAAATATGTTGCACTATGACTCAAATGATTGTGCAATTTTGTTGCTATACGCACCATCATGTACAATTGTGCAACAACTGACACAGTGGACTGTTTCGGACTTTATTTTGATTCTGATGAAAACAGGATTTGTTGTATATTATTCAACTTTCTTCTTCTCTGAAAGACATTGGCAACATATTTATGGACACATTCAGAGTGTGGATTTAAGACTACCAGCTCTGCACTCTCCTACAAAACACCCCATCCACATGCAAACTCGGTTATATGACCTGAGCTTGCATGTGCACTATGAATTAAGACTAAGTGACAGACTATCAGCCAACTACTATATGCAAATGACATTATACATACAACTGTACAGACCTCTTTGTTAGATAAAACAGTGTCTTCATGCAGCGTTTGGAAGAAGCTGCATTACCATTCTGTGAAAGCAGAACACCATTTTTACAGATGTTAACTGGTATAAACACCATTTAACATCTATATTATCCTACAAGCTTTAGAGTCTTAAAGGAAAACTACAGTTACTCCTCAAGGGCTTCAAATGCACCTCGAAGATAAATCTTTTATAAGGTTTGTTTAGATAAATGAGGTGAAAGGGAGTTAAGAAGGAACTGATGAGGAGTTGAATAACTTTGAAAACAAATAATGTTTACAGGATCCTGTTTGACTTGTCAGCCTCAGACGTTTCTGGGGAATCTGTAACTGGTGGACGCCCAGCTTCCATTTATTATGTGTTAAAAAGACAAAGGAGAAGCACATCAGATCCTTCGCCATTTCCAGACCTGAGTATTTCTTACTCTCTCTCTCTCAGAAGCACAGTTGCATAAATCCTACAACTCTGTACACATTTGCCATTTTTCACAAAAACCCCCGAGGCCCTCTGCTAGCTCAGACATTAGAGCATGAACCTCCAGCTAAGCGAAATATGCAGATTTGTGCCTGAGCTGCTGATGTCTGCCGCTGTCTCTGGAAGAAAAGCTTGTGGACAGTGCCAGTGTCGCTGGGCCCTGAGTGCCAACTGGCACACAGTACAAGTCAGCAAGCTCAGCATTTACATAACAATGACATCATGCCCTCGCACCACTTAGCACACTTTGTATTGCCACAGAAAGAACTCACAAGATAATTCTGAATTATTTATATCACAGAGGATCAAATCACCAATATTATATCCTAAATTTGTACCCAGTGAAATCTGTTGTATGTTCAGTCTGACACCTACCCCGAAATCTATTGTTTACTTTATGCCTTTATTAGGCAGACTAGGGTTGGGAAATATGACGATATAAACCGTAAAACAATAAAAATGTGTACACCATCAGAGATTATACCGAAACTGTTTTTTGCATCAATTTTATGCAATACCTTGATTTATTGTGTATTTAGTTCTCTGGAGAAACTAAAAACAGACATTTCAACCATGTTATTTCTCAAATATGTTTGTTACTTTATCAGTGGTTCCCAACCTGAGGGTCGGGACCTCCACAAGCGCTCACAAGATGAATCTAAGGGGTTTGCAGGATAATTATAGGTATGAGAAATAAATAGAGAGAAAAAAAAAATACACAACACAAAATAATGTTTGTTTTTGGATTTTCCTGTAAAATACTTTACAGTTTTATCTCATCAGAACTCAAATTAAAAAAGGGACAATCATTCTTCAATTGAACCACTTTCTATTCATTGATATGCGACCTTAGATGAGGGGTCTCAAGGAGACATTTTTTATTAATATAGCAATATTGTGATTTAAAATGAATATCATAAAAAGATTTGTATCCATATCGCCAACCTCTAAGTCAGGCTGGTCCTCAGCTGCAGAGATTTTATTCTTGTGATAGTTATCGGTGTTAAAGCTCTATGAGCAGCGACACTGACTGATGCACAGTGAGAAAATCTCAGCAGGCAACCGAAACTCAGCTAATCAGCGCTGATCTATCAGCGATAGATGGATCCTTTTCAGTTCAGCTCTGAATCAAAAGCAAGAACAAGAATCCTGATTTCTATTCCAATAATTTGTGACATTTGGCTGCATGTTGAGCATAAATGACTGCACCACATATAAATGCCATAATCAGGACCTGAACAACGGAGGTTTTCATGTATCAACAAATGTTAATCATCTTTTACACAAAGATGTTCAACAGTGTCTCATCTGTTAAACTTCTGGAAGTGTCACACTTTGTAACCACATCTGCTCAGTTGTGTCATAAACTACAACCAGCTGAATCCAGGTCAAGAAATGAACCAAATTTCAAAATTGTAAAACAAAATAAACAGGACAGCCGGCTGTTAGCTGTGAACCTTAACCAGTGATTTCCATAACCTGCCCCCCCAGCCACCTCCTCCTTCTCCTCCTCCTTCTCCTGCTGCTGCTGCTGCTGCTGCTTGACCCATTTTGGGTGGAATAAGCAAGAGAGAGGAGGAGTGAGAGAAGGAAGAAGGGGAATGATTCAGCATGAGCAAGCAAACAGACCATGTCTCTGGTTGGTGGTCAAACACAGTGGATTCACTGTTGTTGAGACTCCACATTACATTAGCAGCTGCACAAGCAACCCAAGTGCATTATTGTAATGTTTAAATTAGCACTTTCCTAGCAGATAGGAATAAGTATATTCCAACTGCAAGACACCTCATTTGTCTTTTACATTATATTGTATGGATTAATTTAGATATGTGATGCACTTTGCACTTTGCTGTTATCACATGTTGTCAAAGATTTGGCCTTCTTTATTTGAGGCTGACAAGGTTGTGAATAAATCAATTATTAGGCTTTAAACAGAGACCTTAACTCGTCTTTACTCACAGACACATTCAGGTGAAAGGCCACCTGTGACAGCTGATTAGTCACGTGATCCTCACATTATCCGTCCATGTGTTTCCTGATGTCCATCATCATCATCATCACCACCACACACACACACACACTCTCCACCTAACGTGCTGTCACCCAAGCACCTTTTTATCATCACTTATCTCTGAATTTTAAATAAATATTGTTTGTTATTCATCCATGACCACAGAAAGATGGGACTCACCCGCCAGTCCTCCGCCTCCACCCCCGTGGCCCTTCCGTTTCTGGAGGATGAAATATGGATTGGCTCTCTCGGTGATCCATAATGCACCCGCCAGTAACACATCTTCGGGACTGACCCACATAATTCTCCTGTTTGTTTTAAGAGAACATTGAACACACAGGGTTGCGGACGGCGACCATCAAACTAGTCCGATCTGGATGTGTGTGTGTGAGATTGTGTCCACAAAGGATTATTAAATTATTAAAAACACCGATGGAGGCCTGGTGTTCTCCTGAGCGATCCTCGACCCTTAAAAATATCGTCTACTGATGGATGTCCGAGCCAAAGTAAGACGCGCAAGCAAGTGTCGCTACTATAATTAAACCTGCTCGGCACGGATGGGATCAAAACGGCCTGCGACAGGCGATACACGGCAGTCCAAACACCAAATTTCGTGCACACAAACCTCCTCTTGCAACAGCAGCGTCTCTGTGTGCAGCACAGGCTTTTAAATAAATGAGTTTGTTGGAGGTTTCCTCGACAGCTTGGCTCGGTTTGCTTCGCTGCCGCACAGCGCAGTGCTGGATCAGGCTTTGTTGTCCATGCTCCGTGTCAGGTGCGACTCAGTCAGCCAGTCTGTGCCGATGTCGGTTGGTTTTTGCGGAGAAAAACCGCGATACAGCTGATCGAGATGAGCTGTAATTAGGTTATATGATCTTCCAGCTGCGACGTCTGGCCGTGTAGTGAAGCGTAAAGACGACACTTCCACAGTTTTAAACCCGACAACACCGTTGCGGTCCTCTCCTCCTCCTCCGCTACTGCGGGCAGGCAAGCCGTCACTCGCAAGAGCCGAGACTAAAGTTGGAATGCGCGCGTATGCTTATAGTTACGGTAAATGTATTGAAACGGCCCAGAGCGAGCTGACAGGAAGTTAGCGACTTTATTCTGTCAGATGTCTCACTGTCCAAAGACAAGTGTTGCAGTATGAAACTCTCTCATGAAGAGAGGCTATGGCATTTTGATTCTACCCGAGCACACCAAAATACAATGCAATTTATCAAACTGTGTCTCACTTGGCGCAAGGATACACAGGTGACTGTGTCCGGTTTTCAAAATAAGGTGTTAACACAGGGTATATACAGAAAACATTCATTCATTCACATATATGGAAATTAGATTATTTGGATTATATTCACAGGAAGCATAAAGCATGTTATCTGTGTCCCTTATAAATTAAAACATCCCATTAAATTGTGAGGGACGTTACTTTATTCTTTGATTTTGGGTTGCAAGAAAAAAACAATCCTGACAATGACATATTGATATATTTGACTTCAGGACAACTCTGAACTCAGAACTCTGAACCCAAAATCAAGCACTTTTACTGTATCAATTTAGAGAATTTCAAAGTTAAATCCCACATTTGTACCTTTAAATGGCTTCCTTTCTTAAACTTGGAGTCCTGTAAAAACACATTGCTCCATATTTTCTGAGAATCACTGATATATTTCAGATCAAGACAACCTTGACTACACACTTACCTTGGACTGGTTGCACAACCCCTCCCCATTCAGACATGTCATTTGGTTTATATTATTATTATCATCGTTATCATTATTATTATCATTATTTATTGCTTTTATTACCTCTCGGTTAGACTATTGTAATTCTTTGTATGTGCGTGTAGAACAGTTGTCTCTTCGCTGTCTGCAGTTAGTACAAAATGCAGCTGCTTGTCTTCTAACTGGTAAAAGAAAGTGTGATCACATAACACCAGTACTGGCCTCTCTCCACTGGTTTCCTGTCCGTTTCAGGGTTGAGATTTTGTTGCTGGCTTTTAAGGTTTTAAATGGGCTGGCGCCACCTTGTCTAGCAGAACTCCTGCATCATCATACTCCAGTTAGAGCACTGAGGTCAACCAACCAGATGCTCTTGGATGTTCCAAGATCCAGGCACAAAAACAGAGTCAAGCCTTTGTGGTGGCTGCCCCAATCTCTGGAATAGTTTACCTATTCATATAGGAAGTGCTCAGACCCTAGAAACTTTTAAGTCACTGCTGAAGACCCACCTCTTCTCGTTGGCATTCATTTTAAGTTGAGCTTGACACTTTGACTTCATCTTCTATTGTGCCGCAATTCTTTTATCATTATTATTGTGTTTATTGTTTTCTTTTATTCCTATTTGTTATTTCCTTTTATGTTTATTTATTTTGGTATTTTAAACATGTTCAGGACTTTGGTCAACTGTGATTGTTTTAAATGTGCTATACAAATAAATTTTGACTTGACTTGGACACAGATAACATGCTTTATGCTTCCTGTGAATATAATCCAATTAATCATATTCCCATATATGTGAATGAATGAGTGAACGATGTTTTCTGTATATACCCTGTGTTAACACCTTATTTTGAAAACCGGACGTAGTCACCTGTGTATCCTTGCGCCAACTGCCACGCAATTTGATGAATTGTATTGTATTTGGTGTGCTCCAATAGAATAAAGGTGTCATAGCCTGTCTTCAAGATTTTCATACTGCAACACTTGTCTTTGAGTGCGAGACATCTGCCAGAATAAAGCCGCTGACTTCCTGTCAGCCGTTTCAATGCATTTGCCGTAAAGGCGAGAATACGCGCGCACTACAAATTTAGGGTCGGCTCTTGCGAGTGACTGTAGCTTGACCGCAGTCGTCCGCTGTAGCGCCGCACGCAAAATATATAATACACTAAGCGCATCACGTCGACTGTCAACCGCGCGACGTCAGCGGAGGCACCTGGGGAAATGATGAATGAATTAATGATTTAAACCCAGAACAAACTCAGGTTATCCACAGCTGTACACTAGCATTAATCTTGTTTCATGTACGGCTGCGCGCTCCAAAAATACAATCGCTTTTTGTTGTTTGTTTGTTGAGCAGTAATCGAAAGTCTGCTCACTCTTTCCACTGACTGTCACTCACGTTATAGAGGTGTGAGCGACTGCAAGGTTATAAACAGGGCAGCTGGAAACTCTGACATCAAAACGTCAAAAGATTTCCTTTGTTTATGTTTTCCTTTTCAAACCAGACCAGAGCCAGATGAACCTGCTCCGGAGCCCAGGGGCAAAAATAAACTATGGACCCTCCACTGACACCCGCCCCACATGTTGTCCCAGAAGCCAACCAGTATTTCTACACGTGATGGGAAAACAATCCTGACCCAAGTTTGCTGTATGTCAGTTTAGTTGTACACAATTAGTCACCAAAACCATTTAAAACTCCACAGTTAATCTGAAGGTCTGTGAGCAATATGGGCAACATAAACACATACTAACATGCTGTTTAGTAAAACAGTATGTGAGATTTTTTTAGTGTGTCTGAAACCTTAGTATGAAACCAATAGTACATGAATTGCCATATGCAAACAATGGACACTACGCTGGCATAAATATCCCACAATGCAATGCAGTAGTGACGACAACAACAACAACAACAACAACAACATAATAAACAATGGCGGATAGCGACCGAGGCAGCTCTGGTGTAACGTCAATAACATTTCAATTTAAGTAAGGTTTCACTTTGCTAGGTGAAATATGTTTTTTAAATTAGTTCAGACTTTATGGTTGGCACGGGCTACCATGGTTACGCATCTTCAACCGGCAAGGAGGCTCTCGGGAAGTGACGTAATAATTACAGCTCAGTGCGCCTGAAAAGATACGTACTGCTGTTTATTCACTCAAAAGTATGTTAAATGATAGTACACATATTGGGTATGTATTACATAGTATGCGATTTCGTCTTTTTTAAAAATCTGTAGGTGCATTAGGTCATTTTTTACATGCTTTTTACATAAATGTATTGAAGTTTCTTTATTTGTCAGGTATCTAAATTACTGGATTACCTCGACTCTGTGTGTTGTATGTATATGTACACAAATGCATATGTATGACTATATACTGTAGATAGAGCCTCACACAGTGCATATTAAGTACGTTGTGTTAAGGTTCAGCTATATATAAAAAATAAAATTGAAAATGGTCACAAAAAGGCAGTTTCAAATAAGTTGATTATTTGAAAATGTACTCCAATATTCATTTTGCAGTATAACATTACATATACTGTGATAGTGAGTTTATCCATATTGCCCACTATTATTCTGAATATTCCAGATTCATTTCAGGCTGAATTTGTGTGAAAATGTGTATAAAAGCACAAATACTGTCTGAACACACCATAAGAATGTTATACACCTGTGAAAGAAAATTTTGTTGGGTTTCCTGCCCTTTGTAGCGTTTCAAAAACAGGATGCAGGAAGAGGGGGAGAAGTGCTTTATTCACTGGTTGACTCAGTGCAACTGAAACATGAGCTCAGGTGGTTGTTTACAAACCTTTCCCTCCAGTAAACCGCATCGAGTCGAGAGGCTGCACACTTGCAGGACTGAAAGTTGTTGATGCTGGGACAGAAATAAGTGGTGAACCTTTACAATAACTACAGTGTGGTTTCCTCTATGGATTTACACATGAGTAGATTGCCCTGTAGGTGGGTGGGTGGGGGGTGACATGACATTAACATGAACACTCAATGACCTTTTTAGGATTAAAATAGTTGTATTAATGTCAGCCTGTGGTATTAGTCTGCACACAGTGGCACATAAGATGAGAAATGTGTGTTTCTCCTGCTTCTGTAGGCCTATTTCCTTACAAAAACAACTAAGTTACAGTAATCTTACAACTATAAGGAGGATACAAACTGAAAACCCTATGTATGGATTATAAAGTATAATGGCAACAGAAAAGTCCATTAATACTTTATATAGTCACTACACAGTATATGTATAACTGGATTTTCTTCTGGCAGATAATTTCTAGCTTCCTATTCTAGCTGACAATGCCAGCTTACAGTGTGGTATAGTAAAGAAAAATATTTTTTGTCTATGGAAAGTTTGGCACTTTCCTTTATCGGCCGTCTTTTGCTGTCAAACAAGTGCCAGCAAGAGTGTATCTCAGACATTCTGTTCCATTTCTTACTTCCTGGATCACATCCCCATTCTTTACATGCAGGTTTTCAGTTCTTTCTTTAAAATAAGGGAAGAAGAACTTTGCGTGTTTGTCTTTTATGGACTTTATTTTCTCTTTCCTCCCAAGAGAAACAACTGAAGACAGTTTGTTTAAATACCAAGGTGTGTTGGTTTATTCTTTGCTTTTCATATGATCACTCTCGTTAATCTGTCCAAGAAGAGGGTTATGAGCAGTCACGAAAGGAAGCCGAGACAGAAACATAGCAAATATAAAAGTTAAGGTTCAACTAAGCTGTAACAACATCTTACGAGCAGAGTAACAATCTACAATAGCTGCATAGGATGCATACATCATGGGTGAAGAAACAGTAAATAGACGTTCATTGTACGTCCAAAACAAGAATTCAAACTCATTTACCTACGAAACTGCAGATAAAGAAATGCAGGATTATTGAGAACATTGTCTGGATCTTAGATATAATAATGTTTTAGACACATTACATCCTTCAAAAAAAAAAAAAAAAATGTTCAAAGGCTATGCATACTGATACATAATACACTGACTCATTTCCATCATTTGCCAGAATCAAGCATCAGAAAAAAAGAGTTGCAGTTTCTGAAGAACATATTATTTAGGCAAAACTAATTTTAAAAAGGTAATTTCTATGCTGTGAGTCATTTTTAACTCGTTTTCATACCGTCAAAAGACAGTGAAACCATTTAGTGTTTCTGTTTTCAAAAAGGGACTTCTGCACTGTGGAGTTTCATCCACTTTTCTTTGGAAATGACTGCTGAGGCATAATGGGAAAGCATTTATATTTGATCAAACATTCCCCAACCACTTTCGTCTGCAGAATTTCCTTTTTTATTTTCCCCATGCTAGGTATGACTGTACTCGTCCCTGGGTTTGACTGTACTTACAGTATGTTCTCAAACCCACATGCTTTACATCATCACGGGTACTGTAGTGCCATCCTCTGACCAAATACAGAACTACAGCTTTTCATAAAAATGGTGCAGCAGTAATGTTCATATCTGTCCAACAGAGGGCGACATACTGTTATCATTGTGCTTGGCTTTCACTACAAAAGTATGCCTGCACTCAAACATGACACCCGTGTGGTTGTTGGACGCGTCGTTTCAAAAACCGCAGGCATTAATATGGAGTTGCTCCCCTTTTGTTGCAGTAACAGCCTCGACTCTTCTGGGAAGGCTGTCCACAACAATTTGGAACCTGTCCGGCTGCAGGGATTTGCGCTGAGCTATTTCAAGCAGCTCCGTTTGTTTATTTGATTTCACTGTCGCTCATGGTTTGGGCTTTGCACACCCCCTTGCCGACGACTTCAAAGGCAGCCCCCCTGTAGGTGGCGACACACTGGCCGTCCGTGCGTAAATCTGGCTGAACCTGCTCCCACACCTTTTTGGGGTTCAGCTCTTTGTCTGGTTCACCTGCAATGAAGACGTCAGTTTGATACATGAGAACCTCAACATATGCAGGATTTATGGATCAATGCCATATACTATAACTTTTTTTGTGGTGTCCTTGCATAACCTACTCAAACACCAAAACCACAGGTAGTAATATGTCGCTGTAATAGCCTCCATCTGGAAAGGCTTTCCACAAGATTATGGAAGCTGGCCGCAGGGATTTGCTCCCATTCAGCTGCAAGAGATCAGTGAGGTCGGTAGTGAGGTTTGGCAATAAAGCCTGGCTCACAATTCTGCATTCCAGTTTATCACAAAAGGTGTTTGATGGGATTGAGGAAAAACCTTTCTTCATGGACCTTGTTTTTTTTTTTTTTTTTTACACGGTTTTTAACAGGAGGGGGTTGTGTGATGTGATGTGTGATGAACACCTGGTGTAAACAGAATAAACCGACGCAAGCAACGGCATGTCGTCGACTCGCATCATCCATCTGCACCCGTCTCATGCTTCGAAAATGTAGCTGCTGCCTCTGTGATTAGCATTAGCATTACGGCAGCCCGCCAGTGTACTTTGTGTCATTTCACGTTGGCTGGTTTGTGGGTTGTAGCAGCCGTCACTTTGAATCGATTCCCGTTGATTGACGCTTGCCGTCTTTGGTTGCCAAGGCTCTAAATTGGCAGGCGGTGGAACGGTCTCGCAGTGTGATGCAGGACCACCATTTCTGATTGAGGACCAAAGATTTCTGTCACAACTGTCAAGTTTTATCTGGGACAGTCCAATCATACAGTATAAAGGGGCATCAAGAGGCCAAGCAAGTGGATTTTTAGAAATTTTGTGGAAAGTTTCTTTAGTAGACTCAACTCAGTGACAATCATTGACAAGTCACTTATGAGTGAGTAAGTATCCCTTGTGTCTGGTTGGATGGTAAAGGTTGTTACGTTTCAGTTTTATGCTAATGATTCACTGTGTTTGAAGGTATTAGTACCTGGAAAGCCCTGGAAAGTGACTCTGTCCCCTGGTGCTGCTCCACATGGAGGATCAAGGATTTCGACTTTGTCTGGTGAGCTGGCACACATGACCATAGCCTGGGACTCAACTCCTCTCATCGTGACTGGCTTCAGGTTACACAGCAGAACTGCCATGCGGTTCTGCATCTGCATGGGGGACAGAAGATTAAATACATTTTTACAACCTAGATGATAGAGAAGAAAAATTATACCCAATTTACATAAAAGAAAAAAAATGTTTGGGTACATGCCATGAAAATGTCATAATCCAATATAAACAATAAAGCCAATTCTAAACCCTTAATTCAAAATTACTGCCTGAGGGTCTACGGTTTGTTTGCCTTTTAATCCTGTAGTAAAAAAGAAGACCTGAGGCAGTTGCTGACAAAAAGCTGAGAAGAAGAATTTCATGAGATGATGTAGATCTTAGTAAATAGTAAAAACCTCCCTTGAAGCACATTCTTTTATGATAAATATGTGTCCTGTAACATTACGATATCTCGTAATTGGAACTAAAAGGCACAAACCAGACAAACAGTACACAAAAGTATGCGAGTTACAAACCAGGCAAAAGGCAGCAGAAACAAGAGGAGCCTGCTTTGTATTTCCAGCTGCAGTCACGCAGCACTTATTAAGGCTGTACTACTATATGCCTTCACTAACACTGTCAGCAGTTTAATAAGATGATGTCTTATATTTGTCTTTGTGCATGGAAAGGTCTCCCCTTTTCCAAATATTTTTTCTAAGGTTTTTACAGCTTTTATGGCTAAATCTTACGAATTTGTGCCGGCATATGTTTCTATTTAAATGCTACACTATATACTACACTATAAGCCCCAGACCAAAAGTATGTGTCCACATACTTTTGGTCTGGAGTTGGGTTTTGGACTGTTAGTTTGAACAAAATAAGCAGTTTGAATATGTCATCTTGGCTTCTGGGAAATTGTGATGGGCATTTTTCATAATTTTCAGGCAAAACAAAAATAAAGATTGTTAATCTAAAATAATTATTATTAGTCATATCTAAAAACCAAATTATTTCCCAGAAACTCCTTAATCCTACTACACAAAAGATAAGAGTAATACCTGGTCTATGGGTACATGCTTGACCAGCTCACTGACTACCGTCCTTGGAGAAGCCTCTCCAACATCGACCTTCTCCATGTACAGACTGTCAGTCTCTGGAAGCTGCAGAGCTGTGATTATACGTCCAACACGCAGGTCCAGACGAGACACGTCCACTGGGGCTTCCTCTTGGTTGGCGGCTGCCTGCTTCTTCTCTGCTTTCTCCCTTCCTGGCAAAGAAAGGCAAATGCTGTTATGCTTCTCACGTACACAAACACTCTGTGGATTGAGCCTCAACACATTTTGTCATTGCAGCATTTCTTTGCTTTTAATTTGCTCTATGTAAATTAACATACACATATAAGACAGCAGATATTCATCAATTATTGAGGAAGGGATTGCTGAAGAGAGGCTTCTGTCAGAGTGTTCTATAATATTAAATGTACATATTATATTAAATGCTGCAGCTGTCTGGAATCTGCAGCATACAATATTTTAGACAACAGCGTACTCCCAACTTTCCTGTTTCAACCTGACATTGCCCTTGTGCACAAAGCGAGGACCAGACCAGAGATGGTTTTCTTGGTTTGGTGGGGAAGGACTTGACTTGACCGGCGTGCACAGAGCTCTGACCTCAACTCCAACAGCCACCAGCTGTGATTTGGAATGCCGACTCCGAGCCAGGCCATATTGCCCAAAATCGGTGTCTGACCTCATAACTGCTTCTTTTGGCTAAAGGGGAGCAAATCATTGCAACCAGGCTTCAAAATCCTGTGGAAAGCTTTCCCAGAAAAGTGGAGGCAGCATATTAATGTTCATGGTTTTGGAGTGAAACTGAGTTTTCTGAAGTAGATATACTGTACAGGAAAGCAAGGAGTGAAAGAGGTTACTCCTGCCATAACTGTATGGAATCAACTACAGCCATTCCACTGCTGGTGTGGGTACACAGTTTTAATTGCTTCATTTGCACAACTAATGGGGGTCCGGTATTTCTGCTTGAACTTATGAATGACTGCAAGTTGCTCATCAAAACCTCTTTCACGCTTATGATAAAAAATGAGCGCTGCCTGGCGAAAATCACAACCTTGGGAAACAATTGTGTCCAAAAAGTTAACACTCAAAAAAAAACTAAACGACTCAGATCTTGAGTAGAGCTGAAACAACTAATTGCTTAATTGAAAAATAACCTATTTTAATAAATCATTTAAGTAAGTTTTTCTAGCAAAAATGCTAAACATTACATGTTTCCAGCTTCTTAAATGTGAAGATTTGCTGCTTTTCTTTGTCCTATGTGATAGTAAATTGAATCTCTTTGGGTTTTAGACTGCTGGTCGGACAAAAGCAATTCAAAGAACCTTTCAAGAAAGTGTTATGGGCATTTTTCACTGTTTTATGACACTTTATAGGCTACAAGATTGATCGAGAAAATCAATATAATCACTATTTGCAGCCCTAGTCTTGTGTAAGTCAGTTTCTTCATCAAATTGTGTTTTCTGCCCCCTATTGTTGTGGTTAAAGCTTGGGTTAAGTTGCATCACAGAGATGACTGACTGGGGTTATTGGTTAAGGTCGGGTTGAAATTAAGGTGGGGGGGGGGAAACACTAATATTTGGAGAAAACATACTTTAAACACACCACTGACTATGAAATTTTAATGCCAAGCGACAAGATTGGAACACCAACCAGGCAATGTGGGAAACAGCCCTAAAAGTCCCATGTTCACTGCATGTCAGTAGGTTAAAGTAGTCAAAATCTAGTTTTAAGACTATATTATTTTTGTTTAAAATATGCTCACATATTATAGGTTCATACATTTAATCAAACTAACACAACTCAACACAAACTGACACACAGAACCCTTTGTGTGGGGTAGTATTATTCCTGCATTGGAGTATTGGTTAGTACACTCGCAATGCACAGAGGTAGGCGGGGGGGGGGTTATACAGCTACAACTAGCAACATCAAATCAAAAGTCAAGATTGAAAGTTCATTCTTGACCTTGACACACACACACACACTTCAAAGTAGACTGAGTTGATTTCAGATGAGAAAAGACTGGAGCACACTGACTGATTTGCAGTCTTTAATAGTGCAAACAAACCAATGTTGAGTTGATGTCTGTGGAGTTAAGCTTAGATGTAGATGTTCATAGTCTACATGCGCTGATGAAAATCGTGTGTTACGATCTAAAACTCCAGAACAAATACTGTCTGGATCTTGTGGTGAGATTGTTTTTGTCACACATTGTCTCCAAGGTGAAAAATGAACTTTCAATCTCAACTTTTACATCAACATTAACAAGAATTTTCCTGCCCAGTGTCCATAAAATGTCTCTTTCCTTTGGAAATGCAGGGTGTTGTTGAACCGTCTTGCTGCCAGAAAATAGTGGCAACATTTTTGACATTAATGTGTTTCCAACTTCGTGACAACAGTTTAGGGACGACTCTTTCCTGTTTCAACATGACAAAACCCCTGTGCACAAAACCAGGTCTATAAAAATAACTTCAATTCAGTCTCATTAAACACCTTTGTGATGAACTGGAACACTGACTGTGAGCTAGTGACCAAACCTCACCGCTGACATATTAAAGGGCAGGTGCACAATTTTTCAACTCTGTCTTAAAACAACAGTCAGGTGCCCAAATAAACACTGTAATAGGTTTTTCTTGCCATAGTCATTCCTCCTGTTCATACTGGCCATTAGAAAAAAAATTGTTACTATACTTCCACCACAGCTCAACAGGAAAACACAAACAGGGAATTTTGATGCCAAAAAGACTGTAAATGTAAAAGATATCCACTTGATATGACTAACTCAGACTGCAGGTTTTGTCCCCCATCACTTACATTGAAATCACATTAGCAGCTAGTATGAACAGGAGGAATGATTACAGCGATGAAAACCTCTTTCAGTGTTCATATGGGCACCTGACTGTTGTTTGAAGACAGACTTTAAAAACTGTGAACCTGTCCTTTAATGCTCTTGCGGTTGAATGGGAGCAAATTAGGTCCCAAAACCCAGTGGAAAGCCTTCCCCAGGAGGGGAGAGCACCAACAGTTTTGGAAAAAGATGCATAGCAATCACATAGAGGTGTAATGTTGGTGCATGCCTCAAACTACACCAATATGTGACTGAAGCTCTCATTTCCAAACCATCTGAACCCACCTGCAGGCTTGTTGTACGTGGACACTCGGCCGCGGAAGCCCATCTCACGCAGCTCCCGGCGGACAGTCCTGGAGCTGACGTCGGCTCCAGACGCGCTCTGAAACTCGGTGGTAAGAGCGTCCACCGAGGGCAAACACTTCTCCACCGCAATCTGCTCCAGCACTTGACGGTCCTCCTCTTTCAGCTTGTGTGGTCGGCCGCTCCGGGGCAGAGCCGTCGTTATTCCTCCGCGTTTCCACTTCAGGATAACGGAGCTCACAGTGGACCGCGGCAGGTTTAACAGGGCGGAAATCTCACGAACCGACTTTTTACACAGGTGGCATCCTACGACAGTGCCACGCTGAAAGTCACTGAGCTCCTCACTGCGACCCATTCTCTCGCAAATGTTTGGAGAGGTTGCATCTTCCATCGGTCCTTCTGCTCCTATCTTCCTCCTGTTCTTCCTCTTCTGTGGTTTCTGGCAGTTTAAACGCGGCTGGGTTCATTACTGCCCTCCACAGGATTAAACATACATTACTGCGATCACAATACCTGTAGCATGTAGGAACACATAACTGCCTTTGCAATCAGCAGTGGTGGAAAGTAAATACATTTACTCAAGTACTGTACTGTACTGAGGTACAATGTTGAGGTAGTTGTACTTTACTTGAGTATTTCCAGAGGGAAATATTGTACTTTCTACTCCACTACATTTATTTGACAGCTTTAGTTACTTTTCAGATGAAGATTTGACACAATGGATAATAAAACAAGCTTTTAAAATACAACACATTGTTAAAGACGTCTTACAAAAAGCAGTGTGTAGTCGGGGTCACATTTCAGATGTCTATGAGTTGTTTACAGCTCCACCAAATAGTGATTTTTCCCTCTAAACTTCTCACATGGTTTCATTTCAATAAATGTTCAAATGATCCAATATTTCATCAAAAGTCAAAGATTAGAGAAAAAATCCAAAAACTGAAAACAGATTTGTGTATCAGAACTTTGTTTTTTCTTCTTTCCTCTCCCATTAATCATCTCATGACCCCTCAGATTTATCTGGTGAGCCTTTGGAGGGGCCCCACCCCTAGGTTGGGAACCACTGGACTAAACTAGCTAACTGTATATAAAGTAGTTGAAACTAGCTCCACCTCCAGCAGCTACAACAGTAACATGCTGCTTACACACTGATGCTTCAGTATTAATAATCTAATGATGTCATATATAATAATATATCAGTCAGAGGGACCAAACCACTACTTTTACAGTACTAATACTTTAAGTACGTTCTGCTGCTAATACTTACATACTTTTACTTAAATAGGATATTTCATGCAGGACTTGTAATGGAGTATTTTTACATTGCTGTATTGGTACTTTTACTTAAGAAAAAGGATCTGAGTATTTCTTCCACCAGTGGCAATCAGTTCTTTTACTGTTTTAACAGAAGAAGAAAAGCCTAGATCTGAATTTCATATAGTTTAAAAAGACATGTTGGACTAAAACAACATAAAATCATCTGTATAAAACAGAGGAAATGATCAGTGGTGGAAGAAGTATTCAGATCCATACTGTAGTCTAAAATACTCCATTACAAGTAAAAGTCCTGAATTCAAAAGGTACTTAAGTAAAAGTATGGTAGTATATCATATAGCATGTGTATCACATGTTTTTTTTTAAATTATAAACAACAATAATCAACAATTTATAACACCTTTCACACAAAGTGCATAAATTTAAACACAGAAAAGGACAAGGCAAGTTTATTTGTAAAGCACATTTCAACAACAAGGCAATTCAAATTGCTTTACATAATATAAAAGGCATCAAGACAGAATGTAAAAGCAACAATATAAAAAAGACATTTTAAATACAACACACAAAAGTGTTAAGTAAGCTAAAATAGAATAAGAGAAAACAGGAGTGTAAAAGTTACAGTGCAGTGTAAGATATTAATCATAAGCCTCAAATTTGATTTAAAAAAAAAAAAAAAAAAAAAGGCAGCAGCAAACAGAAAAGTCTTCAGCCTTGATTTAAAAGAACAGAGTTGCAGCAGACCTGCAGTCTTCTGGGAGTTTGTTCCAGATATGTGGAGCATAAAAACTGACAGCTGCTTCTCCATGTTTAGTTTTGACTCTGAGGACAGAAAGCAGACCTGTCCCAGACAACCTTAGAGGTCTGGATGGTTCATAACGTAGCAGCAGATCAGAAATGTATTTTGGCCCTAAACCATTCAGCGCTTTATAAACCAACAGTAATATTTTAAAATCAATTCTTTAACAGTTGGCACATCCAATCATTGATTTGTTCAATGCACTTACTCAGCGCTTGTATTGGAACATAGTCCCCTGGTGCTATGGTTATGTAAATTTGTGTGACATCTGCATAATTATGGTAAGATTTTTTTGTTGTTTTCCATGATCTGAGCTAGTGGGAGCATGTAGATGTTGAACAGAAGAGGCCCCAGAATAGAGCCTTGGGGAACTCCGCATGTCATTTTGTCTACTCAGATGTGTGATTACCTATAGACACAAAGTAGTCCCTGTTGAATGCAGCACTGAGATCCAATAATACTAAGACTGAAATTCTGCCACTGTCTATATTTAAGTTGATTTCATTGAAGACCTTAAACAAGAGCAGTCTCAGTGCTGTGGTGTGGTCGAAATCCTGACTGGAAGACATCAAAACAGTTCAGTGCCAAGAAGTTGTTCAGCTGTTGAAAAACAGGTTAAAAATGAGAGGTTTGATATGGGCCTATAATTGTTCATTAGTGTCTAAATTGTTGCAAGTAAAAAGCCAATAAGTACTTTATCAAACCACCTGCTCAACAAGCATTAACATGTAGAAAAGCAATACTTCCAACTGCTTTGCCTGCAGTGTCCCATCCACCGCCAGTATGTTTTACACAACCAGCACCATCCATTTGATTTGTGTCACTATGAAATCGGGAGATTAACAGGAAAAATTACCAATCGGGAGCACAGCGGGAGAAAGGGCTAAAAATAGGGAGACTCCCGTGAAAATTGGGAGTGTTGGCAGGTATAGGCCTGATGACAGCAGTTTTCAGGGCCTGTGGGAAGACACCTGAGAGAAGAGACGTGTTTAAAATTTGTAGAAGATCGGAGGCCATGCAATTAGAAACATTTTTGAAAAGGGTTAGGTTTTTTTTAATTATAAAGTTCTTCCCCAGCCCTCATCCCAATCTCTTATATAACTTCTCAATCTGGGCTCTGAGAGGGCCTTAAAGCTTCTCTCAACAGCCCCTGCACTTTCTCTCCAGTAATTTCCATGATATCCAAAAACTCTCGCGGCAACATCTCTATCCTCTTGGACTTCCTTTCTGCCGCAGCAGCACAGTTAATCACCATGGCCAGAAATGCTAAGAACTTAATTTTGTCTTTACATGCTTCCTACCTGATTTGTTCTCCCTTATTTCTTGAATCTTTTGATTCCTAGCTGCTTCCTCATGGCTTAACCTTCTCTTGGACCTGATCCTCATGATTTCCATCTTTCTTTCTTTCTCTTTAGACGGTCTGCTTGCCATGCGTCATGACTCCCCCCACACTGATTACATTTGGGCTCTTTTTCCACAGTTTCTGCCACTGCACTTCTCATCTCCACATATCCCCAAATCATGTCTACACACAAGTGAGCTGTACCCAAATTTCCAACATCTGCACTGAATGGGTTTGGGAACAAAAGGCCTTACTGGGTAACTGATATGATCTAATACTATTTTGTCAGGCAGGATTTCTGATCATTCTGTGACTGTCAACAACTCTGTTACATTCTTTAAATCTACTTGCATCGACCACATACGGTACTCCTACAACAACACCCTTTACTGGAACTCTTGGGAAACATGACACTTGGTAAACCATCTAACTCAGATATTTCCGTTGCCTTCTTCAGTTGTGTTTGTGACACACATCCAACAATGATCAATCTACTTCTTTTAACATCAACTAAGTTGACATTGCCAAGTTTGTCCTTAACCCAACTTGCGACCTCATGTTTGTCCGACAGAACTACAAATCTGTCCTTGCTCCCAATCAATTTTATTCCACCCTAGTGGATTTCACTTTCATTCTCACTCATCACTGTAACGTGAAATTTCTTCTTTTCTCTCCCCGATTTCTTCCTGCTGCTTCTTTCAAACTCATCCACTCCATCTTCCTTCCGAAGTTTCAAATATAACAAAGTCCAAAAAAAACTCACCTGATCACCTGACTGTATGAGGTGTGTTTCTAACCCAGAAGGCAGTGCAGCAGCAGCATCAGCAGCAGCAGGCTGTGACAGATTCATCAAATACCTGGAAGGTGGTGGTGGTCGGAGGTCTACCTGAGTCACACATCTGAGGGGCAGAGCCTCCATGAAGCACCTGCAGAGAGAGATGCAGTCAGGCTGACTTTATGTTCATGTCTCCTCGCTGCTCAGGTGACCCGGAAATCGTTCCTGTAGAGGCCTGAGCCAGGATACATAGAGGACTGTGGATTTTGTCCCCATCTCTTACATTGTAAATGCATTATGAAGGGATCTTCTAATGGTCAGTATGAACGGGAGAAGTGATTACAGCAAGAAAAACATGTTTCAATGTTCATTTGAGCTCCTGACTGTTATTTTAAAAACACACTTGAAAAATTGTGAACACGTCCTTTAACGTCTGTAGACTGACAGCTGAGCTGTAGACAAGACCACTGAAGTAAAGTCCAAAAAAGGAAAAAAATAAATTAAAAAAATACTGTCATATTCCAGATAAGGCTCTTTTGATGTTGGTACATATTCAGGTTTCATGATAAATGGGCGGGCTGCTCTCTCAGCCTCTCCAATGAGAACTCGTAAAGCAGCATCAGGTGCTTCTCATTTCCTGTTTGATGCACAGACTGGAGGGAACCAGCATCCACCTAGCTTTGCCTGGTAGGTGAACCTGAGCAGAAGGGACAAAGAGAAAGGCAATCAGGAGGAGGATAGAACAGGGTTTCCAAACTAACTTCAAGATCCAAGTTATTTTCAATATTTTCATTTGTGAAATTCTGGGACTCAATAGGCAAAGAGTCAAAATAAATCATCACAGAGGCCCTTACTTTGTATTCATGATCTTGGCAAGTCAGGAAACATTGATTATAAAATCATTCCTATTGTTTTCTTTAGCGTGTGAAGTGTTACTTGAACAAGATAAATCAAAAGAAACTAGGCAGAAAGGCCTCCGACAATGTTTTACATTTAAAAAGCATTTTCTTCCTTGAATACAAAAAGAACAGATATTTCCAGGACCAGGGAGACCCTGACAGTAAGATATTTCCATCCAGTGTGTAGATATGCATGTGTGTGCCTGGGCAGCTTACACGTACTTAGGCTCATGAGGTGACCCAGACTGGCCCACCAGGCAGAGCTCAGCAGCAAAGGCCTGGGCTCTGGCATACTGCTGAAGATCTGATACTGCATTGTTGTTAAGGTGGTTGATGAGGTCCCCGACTCCTGCCTCATGGGCTGCTTGCAACTCATCCACTGTCAGAGGGGGCAAAGAGGAGCATGAAGTCCCAGAACCAGCGGCATCACTATCACTAGAAGAGTCCAGGGGCAACTGGGGCTGGAAGAGTGAGAGGGGGGTGGAGTTGAGAAAAATAGATGTAAACTGTATTGAGAAAAGGAAGCAGAAAGAAACAAAAACACTACTTTCAACTTGAATGATTGAAGCGGTCAGCTGGCGGGCTGCTAGGATCTGAGGCCTCTGCCAACAAACTTTCTCCAACCTTTACCCTGTATATGAACCTAAACACAAGACAGAGAGAGTGAAAGGGTTGAAAATTTGTATGTTTTGAATCTGAGACCCGACATGATCACACTTTGATGAGATACCAGATTCCTGATCTCTTACATTTAGATAAAAAAAAAAAAGAGGGGACAACAGTGTAAAAGTGAGGAAAACAAGTTTGTACTGTATCTCCCATCCAGCTGGCTGCCTAAAAAGGGACGGATTAAAAACATAAAGAGTGGTAAACAGTGGAGGTACACAGACAGTATCGTGTCTTTGTCAGCTGACATTAAAATAGCAATCAACTCCTTCCCTGAGGAGAAAATATACGACCACAGAGGAATCCAAGAATACGGGGTGGGGGAGAACAACATCCAAAAGGCCAGAATCAGAGGGGGTTGAAGTATACAGTACCTTGGGTCATGTGTTGGGCCTGCTTGGACAGTGATGAAGAATCGGATGGGGTTCCTGTTGTGCTGGCTGTACTCCATCAGGACAGACACCGGATTCTTCCCACCAAGCAGAGACCGGGACAGTGGCTGGCGAGGTCCCTCTGCCGTCCCCATCCCTTCCACACTACCTGTCCCAAAATTTTTTCCCCATGCCTTCATCTGGCCTCTGATAGACAGCGGAGGAGAAAGAAATACATGTTTTTTCTTTTGGCTATCTCAGTTTATAACTTAAAATTTTGGTCTTCACAGTTTGACTTGAGTTTACAGTATCTGCTCTGGTGAAATAAATGTAGCTTTCCTTATTCACACCAATCCCAGGTGATTGTTTAAGCTTACTGTCTTTGACTTAGCAATCTTTAAATACTGATAGGGGCTTATTTTCACACATTCACACAATTTTACACTGATTTCTGAGAGTATATCCATCACTCGGTCCATACTGGCAGTACTTCCCTCGTCCCCGGTGCTCACACCTCCCTGCATCTCTCCGATGATACTGCGCAGGGTGACTGCAGCAGCGTCCTTCTTTGCAACCCTTTAACTGGAAGCTTCTGCAACAGGAAAAAGTCTCCCATTGAGCACACTAGCTTAGTAAGTCAAAATAAACATGTGTACACACATGAAACTGTTTGCAGCAGCAGCTTTAAGCTGCTATGTTAGCAGGCAGCTATCCATCTAGGTCAGTGTTTTTCAATCCTAGCACCCCTGCTCTGCATGTTTTAGATGTTTCCCTCTTCCAACACACCTGTTTCAAATGATCAGCTTGTCATCAAGCTCTGCAGAAGCGTGATAACGACCCATTCATTTAAATCAGGTGTGTTGGAGAAGGGAAACATCGAAAACATGCAGGGCAGTGTTGCCCCAGGATTGAAAAAACACTGATCTCATTACAAATGGCAAAAACATGAAACACAAGGTGCGTTATGTTAAAAGGAGTTAACATCATCTGAAGAAAAGATAACTTTGTACTCATTTAAAAACAGTCATTGTGTTCATCGTGTCCTTGGCTGTTGTGTCTGGTGGTGGGCACGCTGTTATAGATGCAGGAGTCATGTGACATGCTATGATCTGGCAGCGTGGAAGTGGGAGGGCTGAGTATTTGTAGAGGTCTTGATTATGAAATGGGTTGCAGCTGGTGGGACTCCAGCATACCTGTCTCCACTCACACACTCACACACACACAGGGAGAGAGAGGGAGCACTGGGGGAGTGGCGGCAGGTTAGGGGAGACACAGGATGGGAAGTAGAGGGCGTGGCGGGTGACGTCGCAGGAGCAGATGTAACACAAGCTTTTTAACTGAGCTTTTAAATAAAACAAATAGGTTTATCAAAGTTGAAAAAACCTGATTCAAATTTATTATAACTCACAATCATAGACATTCCTACACGTGCATCATGGTACAAGAAAAGGACAGCGACACTCCTAATCATACTTACAATTCTTTTATATTACAAAATAGCAATGCTGATATTTCTGCTGGGTATAGTGTGCAATATATTGATACTCCCCCCACTCCACATACACAACAGTACAGATAAAAGATCACAAGAATATTATACAATAAGCAACACGTGGGTCATGTGCCATATTCAATACTGTAGCCCTCATTCTCAAAAGCTGTACATAAAAAAGACTTTCAAAAAAGACTCTCAAGCTGTTCCCCATTCGCTGGAGGGATAAAGTGCAATATAGGAAGGTTTACACAACCAGAAGAAAACAAATGTGACAAAGAGAACAAAAAGAAATGGATGACAGAATTGATTAACTACCTATGATAAAAATATGTTGGGTAACGCTTTATTCTACAGGTGTGTAATTTCCAAATCATTTCTTAATACTTTCTAAGAAGTTTCCTGAATCTACATCGTTTTGGTAGTATAAGGAAAAAATAGAGAAAGTGTTCAAGTGGTACATTCATTTCTATCTGAATGGATTGCTAGAGTGACATAAATAGTTTTTTTAGTAAGTTCACAGGTGTTTCTTTACAGGTAAGGCAATTCAACCGTCTTTGCAAGCCTTTTTTTTGTTTTTTTTACTTATGCACTGTAGCATAACTACAGTACCATGTGTTACTGTGACATTATTTATTGGTGTGTACTGTGTGCTGTAGTATTTTGTGCATATTAATTATGCCGTGTATTTTATAAGATATGTTATTTTAATCCAACCAATGAGTTTGTTTTCTGTTGATCAGTGAGCACTGCCCCCGTCAGATGAACTAATAAAATTAATTAATTAATTCGAAAAAAACAAATATGGAGAAAAAAGTTTCCAATAACAAATGATTGTTTACTTGTGTTCAGATTTAAGGAAGGACATTCCTATTCTTATAATAGTACCAAATTACATAGTTCTTTCTAAGAAACACATAAAATAAAGTGTTACCCAGTGTTGCAGGTACAAGTAGAGACAACAATCTATTACTTCATAAGTACATTGAATATCATTACATTGAGTGCACTCAGGTCTTTTATGTCTTTTGTGTAAATTACCATTGAATTCTATTTATTCCTGTAAGATAGTTCCTATTGAATTGACTGTGTTCAAACTCTGTAAACAGGCAAAACTGAGAAGACAACCTTATATCTTGGTCACATTTTTAAGTTGCTCTGTAAAAAGAAGGCCTTAAAGAAACTTCACACACAAACACGTCCCATTAGGCAGTACAGCCAGAATCAAGTGATCTGTTTGCTGAAAATTGATGTGCTTTGCTTTATCTTGTCGCTATGGTAACCAAAAACAAACAAACAAAAAAAAAGGTCAGATGGAGACAAGAGTGTTTGTTATATTTGTGTGTAAGTGTGAGAAGGAGTCAAGATGACAGAAGAAGACCCCAGAATTCAAAGTGTGGACACGAGGGAACGAGGAACAAGATGAAGAGAGCGGATGAAGTCGTTGGGTGTTTCTGGGTTAATCGCACGTGCGTGTGCTGCCTCATCCATGTGAGCTGTTCTAACATACAGAGGCTTAAAGGTCCTGAATCTGCATTCATATTGGGCTGGTAAGAATCAAATCCTTTCTCCGCTTTCATATCCAAAAGCTAGAGAGGTAAACGACGCTTGAAAAGCAACAGGCTTTCTATGAAACCAGCTACTACCACCACATTGGCTAACAGATAGTATATGAAAACGTACATTCATTAATGTTTCCATGCTGCTACCACACATTTCAGTCATGTTACAATTGTAGGTTACCTGTAGAAGTGGTCAGTGTGTAGTTGAATAAGTGAGGTAATGTGCAAAACTGTTAAGCTTTTCCCTGGGAAATTACTGCAACTGAAGACAGTATTTCACGCTGAAACACTGCCGTCAGAACCAAAATATTCTAACTTCTTACTTTAGCTACAAAGCTGCTACAGCCAAGAACAAATTCTCACAAGACGCTTAAAGATATTAAAAAAATTACAACGTGGCCCCTCTGATGCCACAGCTTTCATCAAACATTGAAACATTTGCCCGTACATTCGATGATCCTTCAACGATTGACCCAAACAGGGGAGTGCGGACATGTGCACGTTACATAACTGAGTCCCAGGTGGCTGAAAGACATAATGGAAACAGTGACTGAGAGAAAACCACCAGTTAAATTCCGCTGGCTTCATCGATTCAGTCAGTGGGTCTGTGCTTTTTTTTGGTATGCAAGTCTGCAGGAATGTGAGAGGAGACGGACCCCATCGAGTGTTAGATCACATCAGCAAGATCACATTATTGAAAAAGTAATTAAGAGGTGATTGACAGGACTACAACATGACAGTAAAAGGAAACATAAAAGAACTGTAACGGATTATGAATGTGAATTAACAGTCAGCATTACTGTGGAAGTCTAAGAGTGTGTCCACACAAAGCTAGCTAAATTTGAAAGTGCATCTTTATCTATTTGTTTTGGTCCTCCATGCTCGCTGCACAGCATTTTTCTGACCCGGGGTCAGAGCTGTAGCTGCAAGGTCCACTTTCTCTGATGTAGATGCGAAGCATGTTAAAATGCTATGTGCTAGCTGAGTTACTCACCATTTTATAGTTAACATTGCTGTTCTTGCTGGTGGTGATAAAGGTTTGATGATGTTAAATTAAAAACGTATGTAAAGTTCAGTAGAAAATAAAATGCTAATCAAAATGAAAGGATTGTTTATGACTCATACTATTTCCAAAATAATAAATCTGTGGGTTCACTTCACGTTACATTTTCTACATTCAATTTATAGTTGAAAGCTATTAAACCTGTTCTTTGTTCTTGGGTTTTTAATTAAGGTAGCTACTGGTTAACCCACTGGGGGTGCTGCTCCCTTTTTAAAAAACAGAAATGGTTTAAATGTGAATGTAGCTGATCACACATTAAATGTGTTGTCATTTACCTGGATTAATGCTTATGAGGCGAATTTGCAATCATTAAATTGTGCTTTGATTTCAGCGCAGCAGCGCAGGAATTACTGTTTGCATGATTAACAGGTAGCATGTTCTTATTGTTCAGGTGTTTTAATGTGGACAGAGATCTTTTACAAAAAAATAACAGCGCGCATGCATTTCAAAAACTAGCAGGCTTAGTGTGGATGAAGTCAAAACCAAACTTCTCATTTACTCTACAACTGTAAACATGTATGCCCTTTTTTCATGATCTAAAAAAAAATTTAAAAAAAATAAAAATCAAGCTTTTCATGCCATTAAAAAGACCATGCTTTGAGCATCACATTACTGAAATTAAAACCCTGACCATTTCCAGCGCATCTCATTTGTCAGGTATCCTTTTATACCAAAACACAGTCCATCTTTCAACTGACGTAAGCCACCCAATTCTATTTTTTAGGTTTCATATCATGGACAGATTGTAGTCTGTTTGACAAGGGAATCAGTGTACATAAAAAAAAACAAAAAAAACAATTTACAATACTACTGATAAGCTTGGCACAGAGACTTGTTGACATATTTATATTGGCTGGCTTGACAAGTTAGGGGAATCAGTCTACAGTATGTACTGTACACTCACTGACAACTTGATTTGCCAGCTGTATTTAGCAGCAGTGAGTACATACAGTAACTCCTATTAAAATTTCCCTCCAGGCAGCAGGGCGTGATCACCAGCACGTGCTGTGAAAACCTGTAAATCAGCAGCAGTTTTAAAAGGGCAGCGGGTGACATCACTTCAAATTGCTTGTGGCAAGCTACGATTGTCATAAGAGAGGGCAGAAATATTTAGCTTGTGTTTGGTTATTTCCTCTCCACAACAGGAATATATATAGTTGGTAAAGTTAAAAATGAAGATCTCACAAAACAGTGACAGGAACAGTTACATATAGAAATTCAGAAATTGTGCATACATATTCAAACTCCGCAATGTCACTTGACCACATGAACCTAAAGACCTATGCTTTATAATTTCAAGTAAACAAGTCTAAAGCTGGAAAACTGCTGGCGGGAATTCACACCAACTCTTAGGGACTCGGAAAAACTGCTTCTTTAGGCTCTATTCGTGCTATGTATCCATGTCATATCAGTACAGCTTACTTCTGGAATATTTTGGCAGTGATCTTGTACCAAGAAATCAAACCATCTGCACATATTTTTATGTAATTACACTGCAATCTGGCATTAAAGAGGCCCTGTTACCTCCATGCCCTTATTGTGTCCAGCAGCAGTTTTGGGTTCCCAAAGTGAGAAAAAAACATATTTTACCATCTCAGTACCTGGAAGGGCTCAAAAATCGCCACAGCAGTTACTGTATATAGATTTAAAGATGTGAAACACATTACGTGGACAAAAACTGGGCCACCACAATGTGAGAGCTGTGATTGGCTGTCTGGCCATGGCAGTCAAACCAGTTAAGATGGTGAAGTGTGACTGCAAGACAATGAGCAAGCAACATGTCTACAGATGCAGGGACAGATCTGTTTTTCAGTCAGTAAAGACAGAAGGGAATGTTTTGATGCTGTTAAGGGTTGTATTGCTCATGTGCCCATCTTCTGTGAAGTCACTTCCTCCAGCGGCCGAAGACAAGGTGAGTCTTTGGGCACCCCGGTCATGTGGTTCTGCTACAATCCTCTTTTTCCCGGTGACTTTTTATTTGGCTCCGACTGGCTCAGGATTTGGCCTCGTCACATTCCTGCTCTGTGGACAGGTCCACTTCGGACATGCCTACCTCCCCAGTCATGATGAAGGAAGTGTCTGATTCACTGCTGAGCGGTAGCTGGTGCTCGCCTGAGGGAGTGAGGGAGGTAACTCATTAGTTACTCATTAATACTTGACCAGTCATCGTAGGATGCAGTTATAATTAGTTAGTTGCCGTCATACCAGTGCCTTTGAACAGGGACAACACATTCTAAAGATAAAATAAAGCTAATTTAATGATTCAGCAGCCTAATTTCTAGTTACAGATTTTTGTACATTTTTGTGTTAAGGGGCTGATATACTGATAATGGTTGAATTGCTTCAGAAACCCCCTCCCCACACACCTTTCCGAGGTAGGATTAAGGAGGGCTGTGCAGGACCATTTCTGTGACTTTCCGAAACAGACAACCCGACATTCACAACCACTTCACGCTGAGATTGGGCAGCTGTGTGGAGGTCGTCACAGTTTTAACTCGTCTCTCTAGCTCTCTCTTTATATTCCTGACATAACCATTTCAGTCACTTTTAATGTGAACAGCTGAATTTGAATGTCTTCCTGGAGAGACTGTCTAAAAACATATGGCGTAACATATGACTTTAATGACATCATGTCTCCCCCCTCTCTATGATGGCCCGCTTTTCACTCCGCCTTCGAGTGTAGATGTTCAAAACAACTTTAAACACTTTTGATTTCCGACATGGTTGGACAGCACGTCGTACGAACCGGTTCTGAACAAGTAAACACCGTCAGAGGAAACACAAAGATGGAATTTTGTCCTTGAGAGACATAACTGAAGGTATCAGTGCAGTACGCTTGAAACCCCCTCTCCCCTGTCACTTTTTGTGACTTTTGTACATCTGAGTGCAACACCATGAATACCTTCGAGGTGAAATTGTCCTGAGGTGTGCACCATTATTCCCATATTTAAATGATTAACTCGCCTTCTAACACTTTTGCCTTTTGAACTTGTTCGTTTCAAGAATACTGACACCTTTAGACTGCTGAATCCTCATATTAGCTTCAACTAAACTTTATTTTTTACCTGAAATGAAGACTTTGTCCTCCATATCATAGACTGGAGTTTGTACTAGGAAGAGATCTTTTAATAGCCTTTATGCACGGGAGGAATGATCACAGCGATCAGTAACTTCAGTAATCAGTAATCAATGTACACACTGTATAAACATGTAAGTATTGTATTAAGAGAAATTTGAACCTATACTTTATTGTCCATTAAAGTTCTGCCAACCCACAAGAAGGAACTAAGCAAATACATTCCCACATTCCAGCAACAAATAGTTTTTTTTTTTCCAGACCCTGACTGCAGCACACACTAAATAGCTGGCTGACTTTGGAAAGAATGATTGCAGTAATATCATTACCGACAGTGCTCATTATTCAGGCTAAAGATGCAATTCAACCGGCAATCCATCACAGCCAGCAGCAGAAATCATGACAGATCTGCCTGTTCATCTCATGCTAACTGCCTGTCAGTGTCACCGTCTCAGTTAGCTCATTAGTGCTGCGACATACGACAGATTGCCTCCAATTTACATTCAAATTAGTCTCGAGACCAGTACAAGCTCGCAGTGAGCTGATCTACTGCGTGTCAAACACATAAACGTAAACATGTCTCTTTGTGCTTGCAGCTGTGGAGCACCTTGTGGAAGAGTACTCGTAAGGCAAAGTGGAAAGTACTATATCATAATGATGTAGCATTTGCATTTTTTAAAAACAGTTCATTATTCAAAGATAGGATCACAATTTTTCAAGTCTGTCCTAAAACAACAGTCAGGTGCCCAAACGAAACGTGTTTTTCTTGCTGTAATCATTCCTCCTGTGACCTTTAAGTGAGGGGGGACAAAATCCACAGCTCTCCTATCAGCTGTCCAAACTAGCCAAATCAATTCAATATGTTTCAAAGTTAAAGTCTTTTTTTTGTGCCAAATTCTCTCTTTTTGTTACACTTCTTCCACTGCAGCTGAACAGGAAAACACTGTCCGTCGAGACACAAAGAATTTTTTACTTTTTATTTTTTGTAACTGTGCAATGGTATTTACTTTATTTACGGCTGAAACCTCATATTAGCTTCAGTAAAACCTAAATACATTTTTGCTCAAAACAAGGACTGTGGCTTTTGTCCCCTTCACACTTACATTGTAAGCACATTTGGGGGGGGGGTCCTCTAATGGTCTGTATGAACAGGAAAAATTGTAAATTCTGGACTTATTTTGCTTCCAAGTAGTACAAAAGCACATGAAATAGTGTGGAAGAGGTACACATGACGTTGTAGCTAAAACTAAAACTGCCTTAATTTAGGAAAACTCAACTCAACAAACTCAGACACGCTCACGTACACACAGCTACATGGACATCCTCTCATTTCTTTCTCTTCTCTCAAACCAACAACTCTCCCCTTAAACAGGCCCTCCAATCTGTGTTTTAGGTGTTCTGTGGGAATATAAAGGATTTGATTCCTGTATGAAATCTGCCGGCAGCTAAGGGTAAGGTTTGCCAGTTTTGCTGTAGTTAAATGTTTCAAGTTGTTTTATTATGTAAAAGGCTTTAAGCTAACCGACAGATAAAGAGCAGCGACTTGTGGATGCTTACCAGTTAAGGATTGTGGGTCTGTTGTGAAAACATTTACATGTGAGTTGATTAAGTGCTGACAGCTTAGTTAAAGCAAACAGCCCTTTAGATGTTTGCATAAGTTAAAATATATTTTAATGTACTATTGAGCACTCTGCTCTTTTTTAACCATTCCATTGTATTTGGGTTAGCTTGTGACTTTCTGGGAAAGGAGGACTATTCTTTCCCTCCTGCATTGCCCAGGAGGATTTGAATTGGGGAACACTGACAGGTGGCCACTGGCCTGGTTTAAGCCTCAGAATAAAACATTCAACCCTGAAAGCGGAATAAAACCAGAACAAGCACAGAACAAGAAAACTAGTTTTCTTCTGGCAAAGAGAGAGATTTCTCTTTGCTGAATTTTAGTGTGTTAAACAGTAGACAGTAGAGATAGAAATCAGGCAGCAGTCAAAGGATGTGGCTTCACTGTATTAATTAATGGAGATACAAAAAAGGCTGCTGACATTTTATTAGCTGTATTTTAAATATATGACGTCTGTACTTACTGCTGGCGATGATGTGGCTCTCTCCTGCCTGAGGCTCTGTCTCCGCATCAGGATAGAGCAGCTGCAGGCCTATCGCCCTTCCGGTTGGATCCAGCACCACCGAGCTCTCGTTCACTGTGACTTCGCTGGCGCCACTGATGGGGTTGGTGGGCGGACCCCCGACAGACGTCTCGTAGTCTGGAGGATTCTCATCGGAGCAGTCGGCGTTGAGCTGGATGAACGCACCACACATCACTTTTATGTTTTGCACTAAAATGAGTGCGGTCAGTTATACAATTATTTATATATGTGGGTATGAGTCGGCAAAAAAAGGTCAAAAGGAACTTACCGGGATTCCCAAAGCTTTGAGGATGTTCATTTTACACATGGGACATGTCCGGTGGTCCTGTAGCCACGGGTCTACACAGTGCTTATGGAAGACATGTCTGACCAAACAAGACGGCAGAACACAAATGATTCATTTTGAACACAAATAATAACAATGATGTTATGATGCAGAGAAAAATTAAAGATCTAGCATGTACATCATGTAGCGCCTTCATGCCTTCATCTGCGAACCAAACGGAGACAGTTTTTTCTTACTTATGTACATCAGTGATCAATCAAGCAAGCCTTACCTGCAGGGTAATATCCTTACAACATCATTAGGCTTATAACCTTCAATGCACACTGCACAGTTGTCGAAGTCTGACTCCGTCTCCTAAAACACAGATCATAAGCAAGAAAGATAGTGGGTTAATCAATGTTTCAAGAGATTAAAAGATTCTAATATATCCATGTTTAAATCATTATTTTTGGTAAATTCATGTATGTTTTGGACCTTACTGTGTAGCTAAACATACTTTACAGGTTATATTAAGTTTAGTGTGGGGAATATTCACCTTGTCTCCTTTCTTAATGGTGCGTACTTGAAGCTTGCTGATGGCCTTTTTGGCAGCGTCTCCCAAACGTCTCTGCAAAACATTAAAAAGAAATCGTACTTTATTACTGACAGTCAGTTTTTAACAGTGGCCAAACGCCAGCCAATGACACAGCAGTATGCGGGTATCTCACTTGTCTGTCAGTATACAGCTGACAAGTTGAAATACTTTCTTCTTTGCTAGATCGCATCACAAGCCCTAAATGTTCGTGTGAATGCACAAGCACGACTGAACATCACGTGTCGTATGTTCTTACGTTTTGTCACTTTTTCCTGTATGCACTTTAAGGTAACACACACTGAGGTTACCTACAATTAAATGTGCTACATAAACAAAATAGTCTCGCCCTACCTTCCTTCTTCATATTTGTTTTATTGGAATTTAATAGAAAGCTGACATCACCTACAGTGAACTGAGCAAATAGATGAGAAAGGAAAACACCACCACTGAACCACAGTTAGAAAACCAGTGAACCAATGACAGACCGACCACTGCCTCTTAATACAATGTGACTTTAAAAATAAGAAATCAGGTCATTAGACAAAGTACTCAACTACTGATGGTTTTAAAAATGCTGGCAGGACAGGAGAAATGGCTGCTTTGGTATTTTAGAGGTATTGATTTCCTGGTAACTTACAGAGTGTCACTTTGAGATTGTGTATGTGCCCATAAAGTCCCAACAGAGACAATAAAATAGGTGAATATACTATAATTTGTGTGAATACAGGGGAGATTTGTGTATTTGTGCGTTCTCAGTGACACAGTTATGATTATTTGTCCAATTCAGAAAAGGGATGACAAAACAAATTATTCTGTTTCTTTGCATTAAATAGAATGAAAGTCATAAAAAAATAATCATAAAACACTGGGGAAGTGATAAGCCAGGAAGAAGGCGACAGATTCATAGAACTGAAAGGCAAGTGGAGACAGTGAGAGTTTTACAGTAGTTATCTATCAAACAAACATGTTGTAACCATTCAAAGTCTATTTCACTTTTTACTTGGCTGTCTTGGAAATAAATTGAAAGCAGATTTTCTGCTATGCGAGAGTTCTTTGTCCAACATAAATCAAGATAATTCAAAGTGAAAATACAAACAACGGTCGTCATGGCACCAGCGCCTATCATAACAGGCGCAGTGATGTATTGTCATTACGGACGTCACAAGAACGTCACAATTGGCCATTCATAATAAAAAGATGGCGAGAGCAAGTATTTGCACTGTCGGCTGAAAGGGCCAGAAGCTGAGTTGGTTGATGGTTCACTGGTTTGCCATGTCTCTGTTTGGCCAGATGTCAGACTAATTCTGGCTTTTCCTTAAAGCCTTACAGGCTGACACCAGATGGAAAAAAGGCATGAATCAATGTCAAGACCGCAGCACCACTGCACTGTCAGTATCGCCTTTTACACGGATATATATCAGCACAAACAGTTTTACAACGAGCACACAGTCATACCTGGTTTCTGTCTCGGGCGTTAGCGTAGCGGAATCTCTGGATATAGTAGAAGACAAGCCAGGCGAGGGAGATGATCATGAGAACGATGAAGGAGATGGAGACAAACACTACCGACGTTCGGCTCACATACTTCTGCAGGTTGCGGGTTCCTATAGTGACGTGCAACATGACCACGATGTGCTGATCCAGCAAGGCCACAATCTCCCGACCTTTAGGCTCTGTGATCATGATAGCCACAACATCGCCTGTACCTGCAGATACAATACAGACAGTAGCAGTTTAGACATTTAGTGGATGAACCAGGACTGTTGCTGCCACTGAAGTCATGTATTCAGTGTTGTGTGTGTGAATTTGGGAGTTTTAATCACCCAAATAGCAGTTTAAACTCTACAATTACACACAATTACACATGGTGGATCATGAAGGCTGATTTTGATATTTTTAGACTAACCATTTTCAAATATTATATTATATTTTTTGAGTCAAAAAACATAAAATAACAGAATCAGAATTAATATAATATTTTGGTGGCTAGTAAAAAAAAAAGTCATAATAAATCATTAGCTAAACACAGGCAAAACAATAGAAAGGCAACTGATCCCAACAAAACCACAACAGAAAACGTTTTTTAAAAGAACCAATAGGTGCAGGCTCAAGCTACAGCTTACTGCGCAAACTAGGACTGCAACTAACAATTATTTTCATTAATCTGTCGATTATTTTCTCGATTAATCGATTGTTTGGTCTACAAAATGTCAGAAAATGGTGAAAAATGTTGATCCATGTTTCCCTGAGCTGATGACGTCCTCAAATGTCTTGGTTTGCTCTGACCAACAGTCCACAACTTAAAGATATTAAGTTTACTATCACAGAAACCAGAAAATATTCACATTTGAGAAGCTGGAACCAAAGAATTTAGACTTTTTTTTTAAACGAATGACTCTAAACGATTAACCAATTATCAAAATAGTTGGTGATTAATTTAATAGTTGGCAACTAATTGATTAATCCACTAATCATTGCAGTTCTAGCGCAAACCCTCCTAACAATACAAATCTATTCGCCATCAAAAGTAAACTAAACTTTATCTTTACCAAACTATCAAAATATGCTATTGATGTATATCGTCTTAGTTCTTTTATAATTACAGGAATAAGCAAATACATTAAGAAATCTGATCTATTTTTTATTTTTCTAATTTTTTTTTTTTTTTTTTACAGAGAAAGTAGCCAGACATCCAGCATCACATCACAGCCTGGTGTATTCAGTATGTAATGAATTGTGCTTTAAACCACAGCAGGTGTGAAAACTGGTTCAAACTCGGGTTTATAGGAGGAAACTTGGGCAGGTTGCCGGGAGCTTAGGCAGGAAAGACCAACTAAAGCCTCACTCTCAATGTCAGAGGCCTCCTGCCAGGAGCCATCTGTTGCTTTGCTTGACGTGTACAATGAAGGCTTTTTGCATTACAGAGTCACCAGGCATCTTTCACCTCTTGCCTCTGAAGGATGACCAGGAGGAACGCCACATTTATATGATTTGTGGGGGTAACTGGCACTATAGAAAAACTCCCGTCAGGGACTTAACAAATATATAAAATATATACTTTTCTGAGTATGCTTCTTCTCACACTCTTAGCTAATCAACAGTTCACTTTCCTAATGTGACATAAAAAAAATCTTTGCGCTCTGCTTCTTGAGCTAAAAGGCGCGTTGTAGCATGTTATAAAAACAAATAAGCTGCAAATTCATTGCAGCTACCACATCTGTACCTTTTAAAAGAGTTGTAAAAACCTCATGAACTTTCTGCACTGTGAGATAATGCTCACAAAAATAAATAATGTTTACCAATCACAGGGCGCTACAGGAAAGTAAGGATGGCTCAGTATTAAGAGAAGATAAAATATGGTGAACTTTACTGATCTAATGCATCATTATCACAAATACTGTATGTCGATAGTGATCCCAAATTTGCAGCACAAAAATGCTTGTAAATGTTTTGCAAATATATATTTCGGTCATAATTCTTTAATGATCAAATTTAAGTGATCTACGTGGTGGTAGGTGATTATGTTAAAAAAAGAAATATTGGCTGATATTTTGTTATTGGATTTTAAACCGGTGATGTCACACACACATCTAAGCACAATCAAGATTTAGCTATATTTTTTGCAGGGTTGTTTGCTTATGTTGCCAGCAATGTCAATCAAATGCCCGTCAAACTTTAAAATTAAATGTTGCTTATTTAGTCATGAATATTTAATGTTACAGAGAAATACTTAAATATTTAAAACCAAGGTTTTAGGGGCTATAAAATCAGCTCCTTTCTCAAAAATCCACTATCACTCGGGCTCCACTGTACAGTTTATTTGAAGTTGTTTGTGGTGAGTGAATGACACATGCAACATAGTTTCTAGACACAATAACAAGTCTCTACTCTCAGCTGTAAAGCTCTAGGTTGATATTTCCAGGAACTACATCAACAGCCTGAGCACAGTTACATCATATTCCCCCTGCTGCCTGTTTACGGCTCCGGCTGCATGGAGTCACAGAGGCTCCCTGCGGTGCTTCACTCTCTCTATCAGTCACCATAAACAGTGGCTTTATTCTATCTGCCATCATCAACAGCACCTCCTGTGCAGCCTGCCAGATTCACAGCGCTGTGACAAATCCTCATGCCCTGCACGGAGCTATTTAAACATCATACTCTGAGGTGATGCTGTCGCAAAAAAAAAAAACACTGAGACAATGTTTTGTGTTTTGCCGAGGAGCTACACGCTTTACGTCCGACACATTTGATACATTTTCAGCGTGTTGCAATGCATTACTGCTGTCATGCTCATAAATCCCTTTATGTAATCTGCACAGCTGCTACGTTTTATATGACCGTGGTCTAGTAGTCAGACCAAAATTATGTCTTTTAAACTGTTTTATTGTCATGCTTATGCAAGGATTAGTGCAGGCAGCTGAGCTTCTTGACTGCAAATGAAAAATTAAATATTTAAATTCCTCAAACAACACAATTCAGGAATACGGCTGTACTTTTAATTTCAGAACACACAAATAAACTAAGTATATTGGGACAAAAGCAGCATTCTTAAAGACATTTTTCATTTTGTTATGGTATGGTAGAGCGCTTCATGTGTAGCATCCTCTGCAAAACAGCCAGATCCGACAATGGTTTAACCTTGTGTGATGAAGGCTTCTCACTCAAGCTGTGTGTATGTTAGAGCTTTTCAAAGCAAACCGGGCGACAAACAATGGAAGAAAAAACAAAGGCTTGTGTTTGGACAGCAAACAGATGGTAATATGCTGCTGAACGCCATGGTCTATGCAGACTCAACTCGCCTGTCTCATTGGTATGAAAATGTAAATAAGGTAAGCATTTGGTGGTTTCACGGTTTTTAAAATCATTTTCTCAGTAGATGCGAAAATATCTTCCCCAACAATGCTAACAAGACTCCCTGACAACATAAGTGTGTGCATGTCAACTGTTTTGTAAGCCTCTTCTTCCATGTGTGTAACCTCAGATACACACACTCCTCCTGACCATATGGTGTGGAGGGAAATCATTGTGATCTAACAATTGCCTTTATAAACAGAAGATAAAGCCACAGCATCTAATGCCAAAAGGCAAACAATTGCAAGAATTACACAAACTCTGCAGACTTTAAAAAAAAATTGCCTGTGTATGGCTAGCTTCAGTAGCAATAAGGAAAGGCATAATAAGGCATGTAAGATTTCCGTAAGCCTTGACTCTTATCTCCTTCTTCTCTTTACTGTGACGCAGTCAGAGCAGACAAAAATAGCTGCTTCTAAAACAGGAGGGCAATGTCTGAGACTGAGGCTGAACTTGTTAAAAGATCCCTGGTTTCAGACCCACTAGGCCAAAATGTGGGGCAAAAAGAAATAAACACTAAACGGGTAAATTGAGTGTATACCAGCCTGTTCCGTGCTGTGAATTTGATTTATTTAGCAGTCTAGCTTCTGAGTGGGTTAACACTCAGGCACAGATTACCACAGAATTAACTGGTGATGTACTACCCTCAACCTGACAGTTACACAAAGTAGCCGACACTGCAGCTTAATCATGCAAGAATATTATACAAAGCTCCAGAGTATTTGACTAATTGATTGATTAATTTTATACAACTCAATCTAATTGAATTTATAGAAAAGGCCTCAAAGTCTGAAAGTCCCTCCGGGCCAACTTTGCTTTTTCAGAATGGGTCAATACACATTATCTGAGGTCTGACACTGTTCAGCTTTAGTACGAAAGGGTTAAATTTAGACGGGGCTGAGAGGTTTGTGGCTCTGGCAACTGTGGATTTTACAGCCCAGCTGTGTTGGCTCTGGTCAGGAAAGAAGTGCTCCATTCTTTACTTGGCAGCCTCACATTCAGTCTAAACATTAAGACCCTTTTGTCACTGCACTCTGTCAAACTGTGTTACCTTCCTCCTCTCTACCAGCGTTGTCATCACACCTCTCCTGGCTGCCTTCTCTGTCTCTTAAAGCATCTCAGTTTATATTTATGTCACGGCTGGAAGCGGGGCAGGTCTTTGAAATAGCTTGGCGCCGTTCATCTTTTGCTGCAAGTAACCCAGCGATGTGCACTGGAGATCTTGTTTGATAGTTCAAGAACAGAGGAATAATGTATGTTCAGTGGTCAAATGTTGCAGATATCATCGAGGACATGCTGGCAGACTCTGTACTTGAGTGAAAATAGCAATACATCAATGGAAAAATATTCCATTACAAGCAAAAGTCCTGCAGTACATCTAGGCCAGTCATTACTGAATCCAGTCTTAAAGTTCTACAAGTTTTTTATTTAACCAGGTAATTAATCCCAGGTATACTACACAGGAAATATTAAAATACTATGAAAATGGTATGTTAAAATTTCCTGTGAAATGTCACTCAATCTGAGCTCCAGACGCTTTACATACATCTGTTTATCTTGACAGGCGCCTGAGACACAGTACGAACAGCTTCTGGTTGAAAACAAGTCGCAGTCACTTGACTTTTACATCATCAGGTGTTGTGCGCTTTTTGTTTGAACATCTGTTTCTGTGCAGATCCTTTTGTCAAACAGCCGTCAGGCATTGTGCTGTCGTCCAGCACAGGTGTGTTGGTCAGCCACAGCTTTATGAAAATTAGCAACATGCTGAGGACACATTTCCAGTGGAAATTCAAGTGTAAAAAAGGCTCTACTCAACGCTACTGTACAGCAAAAGGTCTAAAAGTACATGTGATACACTGTTTTAGTTTTTAAAAAAAATAGAAATGAGACTATAAAACTAAAACATATTTTAATCCTAATTCTTGGACAACTGTAAACTTATCACAAAATGCAAGGTAGTGCATCTATGATAACCTGCTGTTTTTTTGTTTTTTTTACAGTGCAGAAAGTGTCTTTGCTGATGAAGAGCACGTGAACAAAAACTGATGAGCTCCAAGAACACCAAACCAAAAGAAAAATTCCCAATGAAGATCAATAAGGCATCAAATCATTTATAAAAACACAAGTAGGATTTGTGTTATTTTTACTTGATAACTTCTCACTCCTTGCAGTGGAGTTATGGGCGCGTACACAGTCAGTGTATCCTTCTATCTCAACAGCCCCTATAATTTATTACAGAGATATCTCCTCTGTGACCTAATGCCATCTCTCTGCCTCTAGCTAAAGTAAACCCCCCTCTGTCTTTGTCTAAGATGAATGTTAAATAGGATTTCTATATTTAGCACGTAAATTTAGGGTGTAGTTTTGTTTATGACCTGCATATTTTATGTAGTTAAATCAACAAAAAGTTGCCACAAACAGGTAGCAAGCAAAGTACTGTTCTCTATGCTACTTAAACAGCAAGTGCTGGTCTGATTATGTATGCAGCAGCCTGCACTGCCTCTGGCAAACAAGTGGGGAATGTGACTCCGCTGAGAACAACCTGATAGTCTGGAGTCTGTGTTTTTAAGGACATTTTGCATGGATTTGTTAAAGGCGTGTTGGGCGTGTTGTTTATACACTCTTTATTTACACGTTTCGTCTCTGAGAGGGGGCGCTTTGAGCAGCAACTTGATAGCGCCGTTGTTGTTCTTCAGCTTTGTCTTGAGGATTTACCTGCGAGTCTGCAGGCTGTGGTTGTCCACAACATTTTAAATTGGGCGTTTACATACTGGCTCTGGTTCCTTTCTCGACTCATAAAATAATATTTGTGAAGGAGACGTATGAAATTGTAAAGGGAGACTCTCGTATTCACAGAGGCAAAGTGAAGCTTTGATATATATGCTGTATATATGCTGGCCAGTTTCTGTGTTTCTTGGCACATCATGAAAAGTATTTTAATGTTCACATACATACACGTCTAATATTTTTACAAAACAATGTACTGACTAGCCATTAATATATGTTTTTTAATATTAAAGTAATTTCCCGATAATGTTGGAACATTTAAGTAATGTGTGCTCATGTTCTTCAGTGATTGAAAACTGTTTATGAAACGGTTTATTGCTTTTAGGGCTGCAACAATTAGTCAATTAATTGATTAGTCAGACAAAAAAAACCCCAAAAATTTGCTGTTTGCAGCTTCTCAGATGTGATGATTTGAAGCTTTTCTGTGTCATTCATGATAGTAAACTGAATATCTTTGGATTCTGGACTGTTGATCAGACAAAACAAGACGTTTAAAGATGTAAACATGAACTTTCTGTGCGATTTTCACTATTTTCTGACCTTTTATAGACAAAACGATTAATCGAGAAAATAATCGGCAGAATAATCGATAGTGAAAATAATTATCTGTTGTACTCCTAATTGCTTTGTCATTAATCATTACAGGTAATATAGTTGTTTTTGGATAACTGCACAGTTACAACAGGCTCCACGAGTGAAAACTACACACATGGAAGGACTGCAATGAAATGAAAAATATTTAGTAATGTTATTGATATCAGCCAAAATAACCATGCAAAATATTGGTAACTGGTTTGCTAATTCAGCAGATCTATAGTACTGGATATCAGCTCATCTGCTCAGGGGGTCAGTGCACTGCAAGTTTTTTACTTTACCAATTGATTATTTTGCTGATTACAAGCTGAATTAGAGCTGTGGGGCTTCAGCTTGGGGATGAAAACCATTAATCTTGGCCAGAGGTGCTCAACACTTAAGAAGCAAGTAATTAGTGACACTTGCTCTCAGACCACCATGATACTGGACACCTGTAGTAGGAGGATGCTTGCAAGAGTAAACAGGTTCTTTCAAAACTATGATAAATGTCAGGACGGGAATAACAATGCAAAAGACTGTAAAAAGAGGCTGCTGCTTACCTGGATGGGGCATTGTTATGGTGTCGTTGGCACCGCTGGAGCCCACATTGTATATGAGAACTGCAGAGGCGTTGAGGTTTGCAGCGTTACGGATCTTCTCTCGGTATGTACAATTCCCCGCAGCCACCAACGCCACCCAGGCGGTGTTGGGAGAGACAGCGGGGAACCTGACAGCTGGGTCGCACGCCTGTCTGTCCTGCAGGTGGGACGGAACCAGGACCAGTCCTCTGGCTTCCTTCTTGGGCGAGTGCTCACCATAGCGACCGCACTCGGTTTTCTCTGTCCTGACCTCCGAGGTAACGGGGTCCAGGTAGGTGATGTTGACGAAAGCCGTGTACCACTCCTCCTTCTCTGCAACCGTGAAGTCCAGACACAGCAGGTGCACGAAACAGAACGACAGCAGCCACGTCGAGAGAGCCAGACTGCGGCAAGCTCGGATGAGGGACGGTGCCATTGTGCGGTTGGCTGGGGATGGATGACAAGCTCCGGGGTCTCCTCCTCACTGGAGAGCTCCTTCTCGTTAAAGGAGGTTCACTTTAAAAATGCATTCACCTCCATTAACGTCACATAACAAGCCAGAGACAGATACCGACGCTTCAAACAAGGTGCCCAAAGTGTTAGCGCGCTACGTGCTGGAGTCCACTACACACCACCACCTGCAGGAAAAGAAGACGGCCAGTGTTGTTGTTCACCGTCAGCTGTTTCCAGTCGGCGCTCAGGATTGGCTCGCCGCTCATCGACACGTGACCTGGGCGTGGACAAGGTGCCGGTGACGCCCCATGGCACGTGGAGCCAACCAACCAAATAAATAAATAAATAAATAAATAAATAAATGAATAAATAAGTCGTGTAAACCAGTGCTTCAGACTTGCATAAAAAATAGCAACAATAAAAACTGATGAAGTATTTTTAAACACAAACACACAAAATAATAATATTCACGTGAACTGAACAGTTTTTACATGCATTTTTAAAGCATTTTAATAAACGTTAATAAACAAAGCGTTAATAAACAAACTCAAACAAAAATAATAATGAAAAGATTACATTTGTGGGATAAAACTTCTATCTCCTGTCTTTTTTTTTCTTAATGAATCATTAAAAATCACTTTTTGAAAGGCTTCAGTTTTACGTTTTGGTATTCCACCATATTCCAATGTACACATTTCTGTCTTGTCGTGTCTTTTGACTTCATGACAAATCTGATGAAACATGTCCCAAAATGTCTGATCAGCTTATTACAGATGGACATTTTGAAATGTGGAGCAGTAGTAGTAGTAACTTTTTACTGCCAGGAGGATGCCTGTCTCATTGTGTGCAGTGTTTTTTGTTTGCAACATTTTTTAAAAATGTATGTACAGTGAAATTAATTATCCTAACTACTGTTAGTAATAGTGCTCACATCTGGGGACAGATGTGTAGTTATTAATAGATACAATAGATACACCAACAACTGTTACGTTTAAGAAAACATTTATAGACTAAAATTAGGAGGAAATCCTCAGCAAGGAAGTCAGTTCCTCACAATGCGTAGATTTAGGATTGGAAAATTCCATTAAATGACCTTTCCTGTAGTGAACAAAACAAATAATTTATTAATGATTATGATGATAAAGTAATATCCTGTTACTTGTATAAAGAGGAAGACTGTTTGGGTTGCTAGGTTGTGAGCCTTCATTTAATTAATGGGTCTGCCTGCAGAAGAGGCTCTTTCTCTTTATCTACTCAATTTATTGGTATTACCATTTATAACTTACTTGTAACTGCAAAACATAGAAACCTAAAAGGTATTTTATTTAGGTATCATTACTGATCCATAAACAAGGTAAATAATTTATTAGCTATTAAAGGATGGGTTCACAATTTTTCAAATTTGTCTTAAAACAGTCAGGTGCCCAAATGAACGTTGAAATAGGTTTTTCTTCCCATAATCATTCCTACTGATCATACTGGCCATTAAAAGATCCCTTCATAATGCACTTACAATGTAAGTGTGGGGGCCAAAGATAAAACAAGCCTCCTTCTGTGCAAAAATGCATTTAAAAGTTTATCTGAAGCTAATATGAAGCTTCTGTGTCCAAATTAGTCAAATCAAGTAGATATCTTTCAATATTACAGTCTTTTTAGTGCCAAAGTTCCTCTTTTTGTTACGATACTTCCACCACAGCTCAACAGGGAAACACAAAGAGGGAATTTGATGCTGAAAAGACTGTAAATGTGGCAGATATCAACTTGACTAACTCTGCTGAAGTCTCACATAAGCTTCAGATAAACTTTTAAATGCATTTTGCACAAAATAACTGTGGACACACTGTGGATTCTGGCCCTCATCGCTTACATTGAAAGGGGATCTTTTAATAGTCAGTATGAAGCAAGGAATGATTACAGTGAGGAAAACCTCTTTCAGTGTTCATTTGGGCACCTGACTGTTGTTTTAAGACAGACTTAACAATTGTGAACCTGTCTCTAACAAAATATTATTTTATGACAATAAGATTTGAGTAAATCTTATTATGGAGTTGCACCATGGACACCCCAAAAGCAAAAAGAGTCTCGACGATAGTAATGTTTTTATATTTAGGGAACACGGAAATCAAACATAGGAACCATTGCCTTGGCTGTATGTTTCAAGTCGAACAGATTTGCAGGACGGACTTAGAAGCAAAAGCAGTACTCATCATTTCGGTAAAAAAAAATTGAATCAGACTTGTAATTTTCAATGACACTTCTATGTAACATCCAGGAGCATTAATGTAGCTGCTAGACAAGTTAAATATTACATTTAAACTGTGATAGTCAACGTTAATTGATTTTATTTACCACGTGACTCTTCCTGCCAGCTAATAACTGCCGCTGGTTGGAGCAGCTAGCCAACATTAACAAAACACCTTATAAACATCTATTTGTTCTGAATGTTCGGCCTCAAGCCGTCACATGTGTTATCGATCTGCCTTATTGATTAGATTTGCGTATTTAATGATGACAGATGTTAAATAAAAGTCTTAAAGTAAGTTATGGTCGTTTGGTTCGCTTGTATAGATAAACCAGCCGCGTATCCACTACAGCAGTTTGTGTCTGTTCTTCTGCAGGTTGCCTGAAGAAAATCCAGCCGTCAGCTGTGTGAACATCAACCTGTTGAACCAGAAATGCCCAAAAAGAAAACAGGAGCCCGTAAAAAGGCCGAGAGCCGTAAGGAGCGAGAGAAACAGAGTCGAGCCAACCGGGAACATGTTGATGTGGCCAAACATCCCTGCAACTCCAACATGGTATAAACAGAAATACTCAGATCCTTTACTTCACTAAAAGTACCAATACAGCAATGTAAAAACACTCCATTACAAGTCCTGCATGAAATATCCTATTTAAGTAAAAGTACGTAAGTATTAGCAGCAAAATGTATTGCAGTAAAAGTAGTGGTTTGGTCCCTCTGACTGATATATTATTATATATGACATCATTAGATTATTAATACTGAAGCATCAGTGTGTAAGCAACATGTTACTGTTGTAGCTGCTGGAGGTGGAGCTAGTTTCAACTACTTTATATACAGTTAGCTAGTTTAGTCCAGTGGTTCCCAACCTAGGGGTCGGGCCCCTCCAAAGGGTCAGCAGATAAATCTGAGGGGTCTTGAGATGGTTAATGGGAGAGGAAAGAAGAAAAAACAGAGTTCTGATGCAGAAAACTGTTTTCAGTTTTTGGACTTTTTCTCTAATCTTTGATTTTTGCTGAAATATTGGATCATTTGAACATTTATTGAAATGAAACCATGTGAGAAGTTTAGAGGGGAAAAGCAGAAGTATAAAGAAGAATAAAATGGAAATACTTGAGTAAACTTCTTCAAAATACTTAAAAAATTATACTTAAGCACAGTACTTGAGTAAATGTACCTAGTTACTTTCCACCTCTGGTATGTAGCTACTGTAGCTAATACGTAATGGAAATGCTTTAAATATCACAAGTACTGTTATTTTCTTATATTCTCACTTTATTGTGTTCTGTTTTGTAGGAATGTGACAAATGTCAGAGGTAAGTACATTTATTGCTTTATACAACATATATTCAGGTATAATTACACTGGACAGAGTAAGCTCTTTGAAAGTAATAAAAAACTGGAGGCAGGAGGGAAACCCAAGCTTGGATAAATGGAAAGAATTAGTTGAGCAGATTAAAAACATGAAGAAAATTGCTTATAATATCTGAGGTAATACTGAATGTTTCAAAACAAGATGGGATGATTGGCTACATGGAGGCAATTGATTTATGAAAACATTTATTTGTAGATGGGTGGACATGTATTAATGTGTAGATATGCGTGTCTACACTGAGTTGTGTGTGCGTCTGAATAGATATGTATATGTAAGAACACATAATATATCTCACCTGTCTTTTCTGATTCGTTGATGCTGCCTGGCTTCACTGTATTGACAAAACATTTAAAACAATTTTTTTTTTTCTCCGTCCATTATTAGAACTATTACTATTTTTATTTATTTACTTTTTTCCTTTGTGAATCACAATTAAAACATGATTAGATTGGGGCTGTGAATTCAAATAATGCCTCAGTGAAGTATTTTAAAAAAAACAAACAAGTAGACTGGTCAACGAGTTAAAGGGAAACTTAAGTATTTTTTGGCCCATTGCGGCCTGTTTCGCAGCTGCCGGCTGAAGCGCTTTCACTCAATACTGGACCAATTTCAAAGATTGTTGTCCCCATTAGTCACTTAGACACAAAAAATATGGGAATATAGGGTTGAAGGTTGAAAAATATTTAAGTTTCCCTTTAACACACATATTTTTCTCTTTGTAATTCCCCCTGGCAGGAAACAGAAGAACAGAGCTTTCTGCTACTTCTGCAACTCGGTGCAGAAGCTGCCTGTCTGCGCTCAGTGTGGTGAGTAACAGCAACAAACTACACAGCGGGTTTATCAAAAGGGGCACTCCGCAATTTAGTATTGTACTTCCATAAAGTTGTGAGAGACAGAACTCTAGTTTGCAAAGCAGCCTTTCTGTAAAAAATGTGAAGCCTCAGGTACAAGCCAAGACAACCCCTGATGACATTATCATTTTCTTGTTGTCTTAAACTTTAGAAAGCTCCCCACAAAGCTTCAGTAGTATTATACAACTGTTTTCACAGACTGAGTAGCAGTAACCGTAATAAGTAAGCTAATCTTTTGTGTAAGTTTGCACCTTTTATTGCCGCTATGTGCAGAGTAGAAAGAAAATCTTGTACTTTGGCGCCCCCCAGTGTTAGTGTCAAAAAAGACACCTTGGCAGACAGCAATGGGAAAAAAACGTTTACTATCGGAACAATTTGAAATATGCTTTAATCACATCAGAATTTTACACATAGTGTCATTAAAATAGGCTGACACCTTATTAAACTGTGGCATTTTTAATTTTTGTTTTTGTAAGGCAAAACCAAGTGCATGAAGTCATCAGATTGTGTCATCAAACATCCTGGGATCCACAGCACTGGGATGGCCATGGTGGTGAGTTAGCTATAGAGTTAGATATAATCTTATTGCAAGAACGCCTTTTCTGTCAACACTAAAGGAGGAAATCTGATTGTGGCAGCAACGCCAGAGAAGGTGCAACATAAATAAATAAATAAATAAATGAATAATGGGTGTATTGGTAAAAAACAGAATGTTTTTAGTGTGTTTAATTGAGTCAGTGAACTACAGGTCCTATCATACATATTTGGTAGATTTAGTGTGCAGTGGCATAAGATACAGTGAGCAGAATAGTCCAATGCTCAGTGGTTAGTGTGTAACTATGTACTGCCTCATGCGGCCTTTATCATTCAGCATGAATTACAAAGCATGTGCAGGGTTTAAAATGACCATTAAGTCATTTTTTGGTTAAAGGATAGGTTCACAATTGTCAAGTCTGTCTTAAAACAATGTTCAGGTGTCCATATTTACATTGAAACAGGTTTAAAGAAGGAATTTTAAACTAAAAAGATGTGAAAGATATACTTTAGTTCACTAAGCCTCATTATCTATAGATAAACTTTTTAATGTATTTTTGCACATAACTACGGGATCTTCTAATGGTCAGTATGAACAGGAGGAATGATCACAGCAAGCAAAACCTGTTTCATTTGTCCATATAGGCACCTATCTATTGTTTTAAGACTGGGAAAACTGTGGTTTTAAGCTAATTTTTGTCATTATGATTATTTTCTTGACTACAAGGGGGCAGTGTGTGACTTCTGTGAAGCATGGGTGTGCCACGGCAGGAAATGTTTGAGCACTCACGCCTGTGCGTGTCCTCTGACTGATGCAGACTGCATTGAGTGTGAACGTGGTGTCTGGGATCATGGTAAGACCCGCTGCCCGGTCACATCAGTTTGAACATGAAACACATGAAACATCACCAGTGGCTTTTTTTTTTTTTTTTTAAACATCCTGAATAGGAGGGCGTATTTTCCGCTGTTCCTTCTGTCAAAACTTCTTGTGTGAGGATGATCAGTTTGAACACCAGGCAAGCTGCCAGATTCTTCAGGCAGAAACATTCAAATGTGAGTCATTTAGTGTTCCATTCACCTCGTCATTCATAGGATTTTTATGGTTGAAGAAAATAAAGTGTATCTTGTCTGTTCCAAAGAATAATATCTAGAGGCTACGTGTGCAGGAGAGGGCATGTGAATGTTCACACTGTGTTCTGCCTTTTCTCACGTTCCATTTTAGGTGTTTCCTGTAATAGACTGGGACAGCACTCCTGCCTGCGCTGTAAGGTGAGGGAACATCTATATTTAACACGGAAAACAAACTAATTGTGTCAAACTAAGATGTTTATCTGCACTTCATGCTGCACTAAGCTTCATCTACTGTAAAACAACACACATCATATCAGCTTAAATCACAAGTTTGTTTCTACAACAAAGAAGAATGCCCCACATCGCTTAACTGATACTCTGATTCATCCATCCGTGTCTTGCTATTAGTTTGCTTTTGCTTTTACTTTGCTTATAACAGGAAATATTCCCGCCAGGCAGGAAACGTTAAATTGAAACATGACTAAATTTAAAAAACAAAAGCAAAAGATTCATTTTCCTTTTACTGGGTCAGTTTATTGCATTGGTACATTATTCTACATTAACCCTGAACAGTTAAAACAAGTCGGTTAATGGCTAAAAGTTATCACACTGCAGTTTTAACTAGGCAGTAGCATTTTACTGATTTACTGTTTTACATTAAAATGCATACAGCAGCAAATAACATGTATAGTATATAATCAAAATCACTTTATTGTCCACCTTAGTTGCACAAAAGTAGGAATTTGTCTTCAGCTTGCATGACAATCAACATCAATGTCATTCACATCGAACAATCAACAGTAAGGCAAGGCAAATGTATTTATATAGCACGGTTCATACCCAGAGGCGACCCTAAGGGCACACAGAATTACAACAATTACAAACCACAGCTCAGCAAGGAAACTCTCTGGGAAAACACACAGAGGAAATTTTGTACTAAAAACAGTAAAACAGTCATTTGGAAGATACCTACTTCAGCTGAATTTAAGCATACATTTTGCTCGAGACAAGGACTGTGGATTTTGCATGTCACTTTTTAAAGTAGACTGATGTTAGAGATCAGAAATGTAGGTCCACTTAGCATGAAATTAAAACCATATTGCCTGAGTCCAGTGGCACAATCCTAACTGTAACTGTAATCCAAACTTCCAGCTGAGTCATCATTCAGCCTTGTAAAACAGTCAGCTTTTCCTTTAACCTAGATACAAAATTGAGTTATTATCAGACTGTACGGGAGGAGCAAAAACAAATCCTCAACAGGACACGAGAGGCTCTCAAAGGAAAGGCAGACATGAGTGCCCTTAGATGGATAGATGTGGATGGGTGCCCTCACTTGTCTAAACCAGCCTGAACAGTTACTGGATTTTATTCTCGTATTTCAAACCAAAATTAAAACAAGATATCAATATTATATGTGTGCAGTTAACATTAACATGCGATCATTTCATCTTTATCGGATTCTGTCCTTTCAGGCCTGTTACTGTGACGACCACGCCAAGAGTAAAGTCTTCAAACAGGAGAAAGGCAAGGCGCCACCATGCCCCAAATGTGGCCACGAGACCCAGGAGACCAAAGACCTCAGCATGTCCAGTGAGTCTCGCACAGACATTTCACAACACTTTCAGTCTTTGTTTTAGTAAAGCTATTATTTGGAGGAAGTTACATAAGACCTGTCCACTTTGCCGAATCACTTACAGGGGAAATTGTTGAGAAATTAACTTTTATTTCCCAGAAAGAGATTCCCTCAAAAACAAAATTAAAAGTTCAGCAAACAGAGTGTAGACTTTTGGCTCTTGTTTGTCCTCATTTCACCTTTTTATTGAACTTAAACGGAACTTATTGAACTTGATTTTTTTGTTTACTGTTTATTAACAAAAAGAGAAGCATCTGACCAAATATCTTAATATGCTTCTTTCATCCTGCACTGGCTACAAAAGCCCTCAACTTTTTTAACTGAATAACCAACTTAAGAGTGCTTGAGCAGGCATTATAACAACCATCAGTAACTGACAACTGTGGACACTTACTGGGAATCCATATCAAAAGCGAGTCTTCAGAACTAGCCGGCAGCTCCCGAGGACAGCAGCCGGCCAAACTGTCTTCACCAGGCTCACTGACATGAGCAATTTACATGACAAAAATAGCTTTACTTTAATCCATTACTCGCATATTTTGATAATCGGTTAAGCGTTTCAAGTCATTTTTTAAGAAAAAAAATGCTAAAATTCTCAGATTCCGGCTTCTGAAATGTGAACATTTTCTGGTTTCTTTAGTCTTCCACGATAAAAAAAAAACGGAACATCTTTGGGTCGTGGACAAAACAAGACTTTTTATGTTGCATCTTGAGCTTTGGGAAACGGTGATCAACATTTTCTGGACCAAATGACTAATCGATTAATCGTGAAAATAATCAACAGATTAATTGGTAATAATCATTAGTTGCAGCCATGAGGCCCCATGAGGCGTATACAGAAAGACAGTAGTGTTGTTATTATTTATTGATTGGTTGATTTTATTTCACTTGTCACCGTAGCAGGCAGGTGAAATCTATCTATGGTAAAACCTAAAAGCTCATAGTGACACTGGGGACTTGATCAGTCATTACAGATACTGTTAATAGGTTCACAATATAAACAGTAGGAGAGTTATGTGACTATAATGTCTGGCGAGTTAGTTCATACAGCAAGAAACAAATACTTTCAGGACTTTTATGGACTTTTATGTGCAGCGACTGATCATCCTGGAGGTTAATGGCTAATGTTACCTGCGCTGTGTGAGATCACCATCCCAGTAAATGAATCCAGAGCTAGCGTCACATCTGTGCACATCTGTGTGTTTCCTGCAGCTCGCACGTTGAAGTTTGGCCGCCAGGCTGGTGCCGACGACGACGATTATTACGATGACGGAGCGTCCGGGTACGATTCCTACTGGAAGAATCTGGCGTCTGGAGGCAGAGACCAAGAAGACGACTACGGCGAGGATGACGACTATGAGGAAGATGAGGATGACGAGGATGATGATGACGAGGAGGAAGAGGAAGAGGAGGAAGAGGGCGACGAGGAAACGGCTGCTGACTCCCTGGCTGGTCTCAAATTGGACGGGACTACTGCCTGAAATGGGACAAGTTTGGGGATCCTTTCAAAACCATTTTATTCATTTCAATGTTAAATGTTCAAATGTTAAATTTGATCTAAACACATCATTGTCTAAATAAAATACTCTAACAAAAAGATTGATTTTACATCAAAAACTATCTGATTAGAGATCGAGGAAACAAGACGTCATTGGCCAAACTTCCAACACCGACTTTCAGTAGATAATTTTTAATACAAGACACATTTTGTTTCTGTACCCAAAGAAATATTGAGGTTCGATACCCCAGCTCTAGAGATGACTTCTTGACCTCCTGTTTGTGGTAATATATAATTTTGACACAGGGCCCCTCCACAAGACAGGTAATAATGCGAACCTGTTAGAGTACAGGATACTGTGGATTACAGGATACTGTGGATGGTAAACAGCTTATCCAGGCTTCTCAACAGTCTCTGTTGGTAGAGAAATGAGGGGCTGAGGTGGTTAAAAATACAAGATACTAGACACAGATGATCAGAAACCCGGGTACTGTTAGAATCATTAGTAGCCAGGTTTCTCCTGTTCCCTGTAAACGTCCTATCCAGAATATGATGAAAACCAGGATACTTGTGCGCATGTAAACGCAATCAATGTGAATTAAAATGTTATCACGATGTCCTTTTAATGTGTTAGTGCTACTCTGCTGAGGAATGCATCTGCATCTTATTGTGGTTGGGTGTAGCCTGCTTTAAAGCAACACAAAGCTTCTCCAAACATGTTGAAATATATGATTCATGTGATTAGCTGAGGTTCTTTAGACATGTTTGTGTTAAATAATGAAATCCTGTGTGACAGGAAGTGTTTTGAAATCAGTGTAATTACTATGACTTCAGGGTAGATTGGGAATTAAACTTTGAGATAAAATAATAATTAATTACATTTAATAGAACACACACAACGTAAAGAAAACAGTAATAAGAGTTCAGATGAAAAAACCTACTGGAATAGAAAAGCTTTTGGGCTTTTTTTTCCCTCTCCTTTCCCTTAGATGGTTATAAAGGCTCCACATCAGCAGAGCAGGAGGAGGCTCGGTCCTCCATGGTGCGAAGCTTTGTACTGGGGTCCTGGAGGAGCAAGCTGCAGGCAGATATGAAGGGGCGTTTGCAGGTTTGTGGTGTTCGGTTCCTGTTGGTAGGGAGGTGCATGTCTGTTGATGGATTTGTACGTGAGCAGCAGGACTTTGTAGTCAATCCAAAAGGAGACTGGTGTTTTCCCCACTCATCGGGATCCTGGCACCGCTGTTCTGGATGCTCCTGCCAGGGATCCCTGTGAAGAGCACATTGCAACAGTCCAGTCTAGAGGAGATAAAGGCACGGACAAGTTTCTCTGCACCTGACAGCGTTAGAGAGGGGCAAGTTTTAGAGGTGTTTTTGAGATGGTCGAAAGAGATTTTGCATCTAGATGTCTTAATAACAATCTATCAATAGCTGCTGTCACACGCACCAGTGTGCAACAAAAGTGACGAATCAGAGGGGGAGTGAACTTAAAGTCGGCTAGACGGTAACAGGGCGTGTGTTCAGTCGCGTCCTGGAGCTAAATCTGGGTCGCACTCACGCCCGACTCAATTATTTACTATTAGTGGACACAGACCAATGAGACAAAACAGCCTTATTGCCACAAATGATTTGCAAAAATGTGATCTCGGACTGTCGCTCCGCTGGGTAGCAGAGAAACTACTGCGCAGATGACAGACTTCATGACGGCGCTCCTGGTGATCTTTTTTCAGCTCACGTGCCTCGAAGAACAGCGAGCGGTAAGCTGACTTTCTCTCTGTCTCTCTCTGTGTGTGTGTGTGTGTGATAGAGAGAGAGAGAGCATGCTTACAACTCAGGTGACAACCTGTAGGTGCAGAAGCTGCGTCATTAAGTTAGGTAGAAAGGTGGCAATGTTTTCACACTGTCACGAAACAAATACAGTGTAATGATCGGAGGTGTGTCAATTTTATGATGCACGTGTGTTCTTGGAAGACATTTCAGCTGCCGTCGGTGTACCGTGAACCATTATGGTAATTTGGTTAAAGCCAAACAGCAGTTTCACTGGTTTCACTTTCACTTGAGATGAAAGACGTCATTGGCTTCAGCTCCTCCACCCAGGCGTTCTCAACTTTTTTTTCGAATCGGTTATCGCTGTTTGTCTGTTCGACCACAGCATGAGTGGCAGAGTCCGTATTTCTACCTGTTGACCCCGCCAGAAGTGAAGACTGCAGAATTAATTCAGAACTTTAGCCAAAATATAGATATATTTGTGTCTTTTTATGTTGTGGTGAATAAAGCAAGTTAGGTTTCAGCTGTCTGAGGCTCATTAAGAGCAACACACAACCTCACTTTGTGTGTTGTGTGTTGGACAGGACATAAGGGCGATTCCGCCAAAACAGTGACATTTCCCTCCCCAGTCTATTAAATGTATAAACACAAGTAATAATATAATACAAATTATATTTTATTATTATACAAAACACCGTACATATTAATCATTGTAGAAATTACAGATATACAGTACAGGCCAAAGGTTTGGACACACCTTCACACCTGTACAAGTGTAGATAGAATATGGAGTCACACTTAAATGCAAAAAAAAAAAAGATTTTGGAAGGATTTTGTTCGTGATGCATTGTGTAGCGTTTGGCTGTGGGGACAGGCAAGAAATGCTATGTATTAGTGTTTTAGATGCCTTTTTAAAATATTTAAAAAATATACAGTACAGGCCAAAAGTTTGGACACACCTTCTCATTCAATGCCTTTTCTTTATTTTCATGACTATTTACATTGTAGATTCTCACTGGAGGCATCAAAACTATGAATGAACACATGTGGAGTTATGTACTTAACAAAAAAAAGGTGAAATAACTGAAAACATGTTTTATATTCTAGTTTCTTCAAAATAGCCACCCTTTGCTCTGATTACTGCTTTGAACACTCTGTGGAGGCCAGGTCATCTGCTGCAGCACTCCATCACTCTCATCTTGGTCAAATAGCCCTTACACAGCCTGGAGGTGTGTTTGGGGTCATTGTCCTGTTGAAAAATAAACGATCGTCCAACTAAACACAAACCGGATAGGATGGCGTGTCGCTGCAGGATGCTGTGTTAGCCATGCTGGTTCAGTGTGCCTTCAATTTTGAATAAATCCCCAACAGTGTCACCAGCAAAACACTCCCACACCATCACACCTCCTCCTCCATGCTTCACAGTGGGAACCAGGCATGTGGAATCCATCCGTTCACCTTTTCTGCATCTCACGAAGACACGGCAGTTGGAACCAAAGATCTCAAATTTGGACTCATCAGACCAAAGCACAGATTTCCATTGGTCTAATGTCCATTCCTTGTGTTTCTTGGCCCAAACAAATCTCTTCTGCTTGTTGTCTCTCCTTAGCAGTGGTTTCCTAGCAGCTATTTGACCATGAAGGCCTGATTCGTGCAGTCTCCTCTTAACAGTTGTTCTAGAGATGGATCTGCTGCTAGAACTCTGTGTGGCATTCATCTGGTCTCTGATCTGAGCTGCTGTTAACTTGCGATTTCTGAGGCTTGTGACTTGGATGAACTTGTCCTCAGAAGCAGAGGTGACTCTTGGTCTTCCTTTCCTGGGTCGGTCCTCATGTGTACCAGTTTCATTATAGCACTTGATGGTTTTTGCGGCTCCACTTGGGGACAGATTTAAAGTTTTTGCAATTTTCCGGACTGACTGACCTTCATTTCTTAAAGTAATGATGGCCACTCGTTTTTCTTTAGTTAGCTGATTGGTTCTTGCCATGATATGAATTTTAACAGTTGTCCAATAGGGCTGTTGGCTGTGTAGTAACCTGACTTCTGCACAACACAACTGATGGTCCCAACCCCATTGATAAAGCAAGAAATTCCACTAATTAACCCTGATAAGGCACACCTGTGAAGTGAAAACCATTTCAGGTGACTACCTCTTGAAGCTCATCGAGAGAATGCCAAGAGTGTTCAAAGCAGTAATCAGAGCAAAGGGTAGCTATTTTGAAGAAACTAGAATATAAAACATGTTTTCAGTTATTTCACCTTTTTTGTTAAGTACATAACTCCACATGTGTTCATTCATAGTTTTGATGCCTTCAGTGAGAATCTACAATGTAAATAGTCATGAAAATAAAGAAAAGGCATTGAATGAGAAGGTGTGTCCAAACTTTTGGCCTGTACTGTATATTTTTAAAATATTTTAAAAAGGCATCTAAAACACTAATACATAGCATTTCTTGCCTGTCCCCACAGCCAAACGCTACACAATGCATCACGAACAAAATCCTTCCAAAATCTTTTTTTTTTTTGCTTTTAAGTGTGACTCCATATTCTATCTACACTTGTAAAACAAAAGTTTTACAAAAACGTCATTATATTATGGTTAAAATTCACATTTTAGTGCTGTCCCCAGGTTTTCACTCATTGCTGTTACCCAAACACATTCCCCCCTCTGAAAATTTTGGAACATTCTACCAGTGACATGTTCTGCAGGAAGTGACATCATTTGGGTCTTCTGCAAGTCAGGCGAAGACCAAAAGTAAGTTATCTCATTTATTTTTCCTTAAATTTAATGATATATTAGCTGTGTCAGAGACGGTCAATCTGAAAAAACTCAGTCCTGTTACCTAAATTATCTCTAAGACAATATTTGTTGATATAGTATAGTATAGTATAGAAGTAAAATATTCAGTTAAATCTTAAGAATGTACTCCATGTGCTCAAGCTACTAGCATAGATGCTAAGGGACTAGATTTCACACAATTGCTAATTTTATGCAAAAAACTCATTGCTGTTACCCTCAGTGCTGTTGCTCAAATAAAGAGTAACAGCACTGAGTTGGCGGTAACAGCAATGAGTAGGATAGTGCCCTCTGATGCCCTTTTATATTAATTAAAATAATACAATGAATGAATATTAATTAGTTTACATGATTGCATACATTTTAAATGAAATAGGCTAACTAAAGTTGCCTTCATCTGAGATCAGTTTTGTGAATCATAATTACAGGGAAAATTTTGCCAAATTAAACCCAATGGCAAAATCTGCCCATACATCATTCTGCACAGTGAAGCTCAAACATCTTAGTGAGGTAACATAAAGCAAAACACATTTTTGAGCAGAGGGTGACTTTAAAGCGACTATAATCTATATTTTTTGTAATAACAATGTATCGAATGACAATGTGTAATGTCAAAGGCGTCGCTCGTAGTGATGAACCTACAGAGAATTATTATCCAACTCTGCAGCTCCCCTCGGCTTTACGGAGCTTTATAGTGAATTTCATCTCATTGTTTAGCTGTCTGGTCCACAACTTTACTGTTCTGGTTCACTCTCACCACTCTCATAGCATTGTTTCTGGTCGCAGAAGGTAGCTATCTTCAGAGAAAAAGCTCTAAAAATCTACTGTACACTGCCTGCTCAGTGACAAAAGGCAAACAGACACAGTGAGTGAGCAGCTGGTGAACACAGTGGAGCATTTAGCAGCTAAAGAGCCAGATATTTCCCTCAGGAGTTGATAGAGACCAAAAACAGAGCTAAAAGGAGAGTGAATATTGGACTTACATTCACAACATGGAGAGAATCACGACTCTAAATTAATGATAACGCCGCTCTTCATCTGCTGGATGTGTAAATGGGCAACTCTTTGCTAAAAAGTTCGACATATCAGCTTAAAAGGTGATGAGACAACCTTGCTTTCGTTGCCCCCAAGTTGCCAGAAAACCAGTTAATGCATGTTCAAGATTTCATTGATTATTTTTAAGGCTCGTCATGGCCAGGCTCCAGATTATATTAGTTGCTGTTCTATAACAAACGGGTGAGCAGACAACAATAAACAATAGATAGATGTATATAAAAATGACAATGTTAATGTTAACATACAGTGTTTACAGTATATACAGGTCAAACTGTTTCTGTAAATTGTCAGTGGAGTACACAAATAACGCAAGGGTGTGTAAGAGTACAAGCAGTAATGGAATAAATTGTAAAGGTTATAGGTTTATATACATAGAGTAGGTGGTTATGTATGCATGTATACACGTCTGTACAGTATACACAGCATGCTTTGTTTTATATTTGACAGTGATGGATGTTATTGCACAATGTGTATTTTAAACTGTAATATACAGTAAATAATTTAGAATTTGTAGGTACAGTTGATGTTTTAGTGTTACAAGGTTATTTCACAGGGATTATTTCTGACATTATATGACTAATTTAACTGTTCATCAGAGTTTTGGTGTGGGGAACAAAACTGTTCTTGTGTTTATTTTGGTGTTCAGTGCTCTGTAGCATCTACTAGATCGGAGAAGTTGGGACAAATTAAGCTGTAGTGCCTGCTGTGATTTCCCCTGCCTGTTTCCTGGATCTGGAAGTCCCGACTAGTCAGCGACAATTATTTTTTTATATATTCATACAGTGATAGATGTGAAGACAACAGACTTGATGATTGCTTTATCAAACTGGATCAGCAGCTCCTGAGGCAGGGTGAATTTCCTAAGCTAAGTGCAGGAAGTTTATATTCTGCTGGACCTTTTGTCCAGATTGTATCGAGGTTGGACTTTCACTTCTAGTTCTGGGAGACTGCACGTTATTATGGATTTGAGTACTACTTACCCCACTGGTGATAATTGTGAAGTTGAGGTAAGTAATACCTGTACTGTGCAAAAGTTAGGCTACCAAACTTTTAAATTGCACAAAAAAGCAGGCAGGTCAAAAAGAAAGGCTATTTAGTAAATCAAAGAATGCAAACAGGATCATAAAATAGGAAAATAATAATTGAACTAAATGCAAAAAACATTTTTCCTAATGGTAAAAGTGATTACCTTTTCTACTCTTTGCTGTCTGTGTTGTTGTGTTTCCACCCCTCAGTTTCACTTCAGAGTCATACAGGCAGCTTAAACATCTGAACAATGCCACAGTCCCAGATTCACTATTTTGTGCTACATGGTGTAATGCTTCATGCTTAAGTCAGTCTAAGTGCTGCCTTTTGTTAGTGCTGAAACATGAAGATGTGCTTAAGCTATAAAAAGCTATTTGAAGACGTCTTATTGAGCTTTGCAAAACTGTGATGAGTATTTTTCACTCCTTTTACAGACTAAACAATTGCCTGACTAATCAAAAAAACGACAAAACAAAACAGCACATTAATCAGTAATGATCATAACATCTATAAATTGCAGCTCTACATTTTATAGCCTCCTGGTAACGTGCTACAACAACCTTAAATCATCACAGCCCAACAGACTGCATTCTGTGTTGCGCAAGATATTACTAACCACAAATTTCGAGCTGAGCAATATCCAAACTATAAGCCTTGTTTTACCAATATTATTTTGTGATTATTATTTTTCATGTGAAGGATTACTTCAGGCCATAGTACTTACATATCTGTTTCATTTCTTCATGCTAATGTCTGAGTGTACTGTGTATTGAAGCACTTTCTTTGATTAAATAATAGTGCAGTGTTGTGTTGCATCATTACAAATTCATTGATAAATTGATATATTCATTTCATTCAATGTATGATTCAATTTTGAATACTTTCTTATTGAATTGTTGAAATTTTATTTGTCCACCTCATGATTAGACACTCTCTTTGGTGACAAAATGTGCTTAAATCGTAAAAAACACAGAATTCAGGAAAAGATAAAATGGAATCTGGAAAAAATTAAAATGGATTTCAATAGGGCCTAGAATGGTGTTCATCCCTGTGGTGTTCAGACACTTCAATCATCAATCAATCAATCAATGCCAAGGTGCATTGAAGCTGTTCTGGCGGCACGTGGTGGCCCAACATCTTACTAAGACTCTTTATTTTGGTTTTTCCTTTGTTTTTCCTTTTAATTTGTCACCTGTCTTGTATATGCAAAGTCAGGGGCGTCATGCAGTCCGTTTTTTTGAGGGGGCACAGTTTCACAAAGCATGATGGGATGATCACGCATTGTGAAACGATGGAATGAAGGAAAATAATGTCTGAGAGCGACGCTGTTCAAGAAATATCAGTAGTGCTGAAATTGTCATGACCCCTCCTCTTGTGCGTCAATTCAGAGCCAAACTGAAACAAACTTACTGTGTACAGCTGATAGTGAATGTTATAAAACAAATAAATTAAGTGACCAGATTACCTGAAGGACAAACTAATCTTTCCTTACTTTGTTTCTAGAAAGGCGCCCAGTTCCAGCTGACCTGTAACCTGTGCCGAGGGAGCCACAAAACTCAGGTGTGGCTTTGTTTCTTAGCTCTGAGGTAGGCAAACAGTGTATCTTGTTATCTGAAGTTAATGAAATACTGGTGATCATCCTTAGAAATAACAGAGTAAATGTTTCTAAAATCTGTGATGTACTGTAGCTGGAAAAACACTCCGAGAGTGTCACGTATTCAACATTATTCATGAGAGGAAATGTTTCTCAAAAATAAAAGATCACATTTCTTTCATCCAAAGACTCTCACAACTTGATATTGCTCGTCCATACAAGCATAAGTGTCTTGTTAATGTTCCATCAGAAGGGGATTATTTTACCTACGTATCAGATCCATTACTCTGAAAGCTTTCAAACCAGCCAAACAGTGTGGCGACATGCCAACAACTAGACTGACTGTTGAATATAGTTTCTGTCTGCGAGACTCGTAGCTGAGTAAGTAGCATAAAGAGACAGGGGGTCAGTCAAACATGCAATAGATTTTAAACACTGACAGACATTAACATTCACATCTCACTTTAATTAAAGGGATTACTGTCACAGACAGGGTATTATAATCATTGTCTCTTCATTCTCCTAAAGCTTTCTGAGTACGTCTATGTGTTCTGCTCTTGAGCCTTTAGAAGACCTAAAGATTTGCTTCGATAAAGTGAAACAGACCATTGAGGTGAGAGAAGGTATCAAATAATTTTGGTTATGTTTTAGCACTTTAGTTTTATATTGTAGAAACAATCTTTTTTCTATTTTCACTGATACTTTGTTGACACTTTACTATAATTGATTGCTTTATCACAGTAGTAGGTAATTTTTAATGATTATGTTTGAAAGCATTACTCAAAAGTATAATTTGTCTAATTATTGTGTTTATCTTCTTACCCCTTTTCAGAAATCTGATGCTTTGCTGTACTCTCCGTCAACTAATGACATTGAAGTAAGTTGTTAAAGTTTTGATTTCAGTTGGAAATAAGTAAAAATTCACTAACCATGAACACACCAACAACGATATGGATTTGAAATAGTTTAATTGAGCTAATGAAAGAGAGCTGAGATGTTGAATGATGGATGGGTTGGAGAACCGGAGGAAGGGATTAAGAATGGAGGGATTGAGGGGATGGAGGGAGAAAGGCGTGAGCGTCGAGGAACGTGGGATGAGGGGTTGAGGGGATGAAGGGATCGTATAACTTGAAGCATGACGAGATGGATTCTTGCGTGATCTCGTGATGTTGTGATCTCGCTAATCCAGCTGCCTTGCAAGGTAGGTGCGAGTAACATTTAGCTAAAAACTGCAGTGCCCAGCTGTTTTAGAAGATTACTGAGCCTTTTCTCATAATGAAACTATACATACGTGACCTGTTTAAAGATTTACACCTGGGGCGGCTGTGGCTCAGAGGTAGAGCAGGTCATCCACTTATCAGAAGATCGGCGGTTTGATCCCTGGCTCCTTCAGTCTGCCGAACCCCAAATTGCTCCCGTAGGCTGCGCCATCAGTGTGCGAGTGTGTGTTTGAATGAGCATTAGAAACTCCTACAAAATTTAAAATAAAATAAAAAAATAATACCAGCCTTATCCTTAGATATTTACGTGACCTCCATCATTAAATTGGCACCACCACGTGGACATAAACCAGCAAATTGTCTACCTGGGAGAGCACTAGTACTATCAAATAAGAAATCAGCTTAAAACAGAATTCACATTCGTGAGCATCAAGTAGCTCCTTCAAGTGGCTATCAAATACCCGAACAAGAACATGACACAGCTACATGGGAATTCTTGTTTGATGAAATAAATCTGCAAGTAACTGTAAGTGTCCATACTGAGACATTTCTTTCTCTCCTAGGAGAACTGTAGAACGATGACGCTCTGGTGTTACATATTGGAGTTGGTAATGGTCCTGGATGAAGAACAAGTTGTGAGTGATGAAGTAGATTGCATCATTGCTTTCCGGGACGAACAGACTCCTAACCTTGTAAGTCCTGTTTACTTATTATTGGTGACTGAATTTAAAATGAGGTGAGAAGATAGAAATTAAGACCTAAATTTCAATTGCATTTTATGGAAATTGATGAACACTTATTTATGTTTCAGTCAATCAGAACTACTGGAAAAGACAACACGATATAGCCATGAACAAAATTTGATTCTAAAGGGGACATATCATGCTTTTTATGGTTTTCTGCTAATTATCTACTGCTAAGATGTGGGATATCTATGTTAAATGCAGTTCTAAAACTTGAGATTAATGTATGTAGAAATGCTGCGAGTCAAAAGCCCAGGCTTCAGCCTGCTCTGAACGTGATGTTGGCAACATGTTTTTCTACCTTGCTGACAAGCTGATGTTGGCTTGTCGGTAAGTAGTGAAGTAGTGAAAGTATAAGATAAATAGTAGAAGAAGAAGAGACAGTTTTTTTATACTGTAAATCATGCAAAAATATTCCAGTAGAGTGCCGGATTAAAAATATTGACCTAGAACAGAACATGGCAGTAAACTTTGGACTGTCTCTACTGAAAAGACAAACCTTTATGCAAAATGAAGCTTTTCATGGCTTATTATGGTTAACTTCCTCACAATTCAGAGTTGATACAATTTCTTCACCACCAATCCAAATACTACATTACACAAAACTATAGAGACATTCCAGTGTCCTATTAGCTTTTATTTGTACTATTTTCACCTTTTTTAAAGTACATTTTTATTTGTGTTTAAAATTATGTTTAATTGTATCTCGTAATATTGTAATATTGTATTTTAGGTCGGCTGTCCACCTTGTGAAGCATACTCCTTGAAAAATATCACAGTATTTCTGGACAGACTAAATCACCTTTTGGAAGAAAGGATCGCATGGCAGATGTCTGATCAAACATAATATGATGTAAATATTGTAAACTACAAATGTATATTTGTAAATAATTGTGCCTTTGTTTTTATTTTGTATATATCATATTGTAACTATGCCAGGTTGTGATTATGTGTGTATTCTATAATATCGTATCAACAGGTTACACTAAATTTAGGATGTAATATAACAATTTCAAGTTTAGAGATTTTGTGTAAGTGATGAAGGTAAGACACCTCCGGCCATTATTAAGCCAGCCAACTCCCCAGACCTAAACCCCATTGAGAATCTATGGGGTATTATCAAGAGGAAAATGAGGGGCACTAGACCCAAAAACAAAGAGGAGCTGATAGCAAGCATCAAGGAAATCTGGGCTTCCATAACTCCCACACAGTGTCACAGGCTGATTACATTCGATGCACCGTGGCATTGAGGCAGTGATTAAGGCAAAGGGATTCCCAACCAAGTATTGAACATTGACATATTGTTTAGAAAGTACCATATTTTGATTGATTTGATGTGATCCTAATTTCTTTTTTTTTCTGCAAAAACTGAGAAGTAAATGGTGATTTCTTCACAGTATTCTAATTTTCTAAATTCCTGTTTTCATGGGTTTTTTGAGCTGGAATCCCAAAATATGTAAAAATAAACAAATAAATACTTGAAATCATTGAATCTATAATCTATGAAGGTTTAACTTTTTTAATGGAATTATGGAAATGAATAAACTTTTCCATGATATTCTAATTTTTGGAATGGGAAGGGTCTGTATGTTGCAAGTAGGTACCCATTACCCAGTGAGAAGAGGGGGAAAGACACAGCATTGCGTTAGCTCAGTGAGCCTCAGGTCTGGTCTTGAGTGCGGTTGGGGTCTCAAATTTGGCAGAACCAGTCAGGTACCACAACCTATTGAGAACATACTGAAAAACATTATACAGGACCATTGTGGGTGAATAGTCTAGCCGGCAAAGAAGTCATCCTTCCTGACATCCAGAGGTAAACCTGGATACTTTGATCCTAAGAATCAACTGAAAGGTAAACGGGGACAGTAAACCCAGCATTTCATGTGTAAAATACGGAAATAAAACGTTTAGAAAGCACACTCTTACTATACATTCTGCTCATGTGGACAGTGTGCTAATTGTAAAAAGAAGTTGCGATCATCTTTAGTGTCAAATCCTTGAATGAGAGAGTGACCCAATACGACCAGACAAAATAATACGTGAGCAAGAAATAGCATGTATGGAGGACCACAAGGGTCATGGAAATAGTAATAAAGCATTTAATTAACTAATACGTAATTGTACAATAAAAACAGGAATTAATAAATTAGTTTACAAATGGATGTAAACTAATTTACAAACTCACCTTTAGTAAGGTAACGATGTGTGTTGTCTCGGCAGCAGCTTGTAGATTTGCACCTGCGCCCAGCACTTGGCAAACTCTCTGTGGCCTTCCAGAGAGTTATGATGTCAGTATTTGACATCACATTAGTGTTTGTTCTATAAGTTACTGAGAAGAACTGGCAGATTCAGGAGAGCTAGCCTTAGCTAGCTAACCTCTATTTACATGCATACAACATAGCCAGCCCCCATTTGTTAGAATAAAACCTGAGTATCACTACAAACAATCAAACTGCGGACATTTTATTATGAAGACCGGGAGCTGCTCACAGTAGGGGGGGGGCTTTTCGGGGGAGACTGATTTGCTTTGTTTTAGCAGCGCAGGGACCAAAGTGTCACGGAAAGGCTAAGTGAAGAGGATAAAAGGAAAAGGGAAAGCAGCCAGGAAATGCAAATGGAAAAGGGAACTTTTAAATGCCTGATTAAAAGCTGTATGCTTAACTCAGTTTGCAAATTTGACCACCCTGCAGCATTGACCACCTCTCGCTTGTAGTATGTTCAGTATGTTTAGTATGTTCAGTATGTTCCAAACATTCATAGTTTAAGGGAGGATTGTTTGAACATACTGGGCCCTACCAATCATTGGGTCTGATGCTACAGGAGTGTTATGAGAAGTTTTAAAAAATGTTTTGATGAGTTTTTTAGTCTTTGACTACTTTACTTGAATATATCCTGCAAGTCAATGTAACATGCAACACAATAGATTGACACAGCACATGACTCATTTAACTGTAATAATGTACTCACTTGTTCAATCAAGCACACACCTGTGAGAATGAATGTAAACAGTATGCATTACACAAACATTATACAATCACCCATATTCACATCAAACCATTTTTTATTTAATTTAAAATAGAAAAAAAAAATGAAATGTCCATTATTTAACAGCATATACATTTTAAACATGCATTAAAGTCCAAGGAACGAACACTTATAATATAAAATCATTTTAGAATACAAAAATAAATAGTGGACTTACATACTTTGTTATATAGCCAGAAATTATGGTACATTATCCGCATTCTGTTCTAATTTCCAGCTGTACTTCATTTGGTTTCACCTTGCTGTACCTTGAAATATAAAAATATGTAGCTCATGTGCAACCGTTAGGGATGCGTTGTAAAAAGGGCAACAGGATTTAACGTCTGGCTTAAAATATGCTATTTACAGTATATGCCCCATACATAGGTCTATACGAATGAAATTACAATGTCTCCAACCACCAAAAACAAAATAGGTAAAGTTAGGCCCCAATATGTGACATTAGCAAAATTTAAATTTATACCACAAAAATCACTTGAGCATGGAAGTTCATTCTTGACCCTTGGAACAGTCTCAACTTAACATAACCTGTGAAATAGCTCAGTAAACACTATTAGGCTGACCTGAGTTAAGACTATTTTTGTAACACTAAAAAAATCCCTTTAAAAAAAGTTTAAACTTCTGCAGGAAGGAAATTCCTCATGCAGACATGCACGTTGTACTGCTCGAGGTCATTAAATGTTCACTGCTCAGGCCATGGAAATAAACAAGACACAACTCAAAAGTGCTTTGATTTTTTACAAGTGACATGTTTGGCAACCAAAAGCTAAGCAAATATCAAACATCCAGCAAGTTTTTTGGTTACATTGGCTACATTGTTTTACAATTGTTGTCATATTTACTATTTGAATGACTGGTTTTACAGTACATTGCTTACTTCTTCAAGAGTCAACTTTCCCGTAAGTCCCCTCCGGTGGTCGGTAGCACTTGGGAAAGGCCATCAGTTGCAACATGTTGAAGGCATATTTTCTGCATCTAATATTCTTTTCAACGTTCTCAATCCGACATCCTTCTCTGATGATCAAATAAAGAGGGTGAGGGAAGAAAAGGAAAACAAAAACGTAAATATGAGTGACTTTTTAAATTGTGTTTGTAATGATGGACACAGGCTTTTAAAAGGGCTTCTCTTAACAGGCTTTTCACCTAAAATACAATTAAATTTTGGCTTTAATCAAGATGACTAGCCAAGTAGTCTACTATCAAGCATTTAGTTGTTTAATAAGCAAGAAAAAAAGGCAAAACACATACACATTTGGACAATAAGTTTGATAAAAATCAGACACTTAATATCTCATTTCATGGCTGCCAAGCTGTTGTAGTATAAACAAAGCATGATTAAGCAGCTTGCAGGTATGTCTGATACATTTGCAGTGTTGCCAGGTGTTCCATAATCATTGCATTTGTGTGACAATTAGTCTTTTGTGTATGTACAATAAGGTTTTTCAATCATAATGAAATTGTACAGAACATATTTACAGCCTGACAATTAATCCTATGTTAACTTATAACTTACATAAAATAAACCCTTCAGCCATAAATGATACAATTACATCTGTGCTGAGATCTGCCGCGGTTTCCACTCACAACCTCTTATATGAACTTTTTGTGGCTATATTTCAAGTGTCAAACTGTTTTGCTTGGTATGGTTATTGTCACATTTTGTTTGGTGTTTATGGTACAAAAATGCTGTGTGTGTTCTGTACAACAGCACCAATTCATTTACGTTGCAAAACATAGTTCTGGGTGTGCCACAGTCTGGATATGAAAGTACCAGCCCTGAAATTTGATCATTCTTTCTCTTTGTATGATTATTTGAGTTTCAGCACCTGGCAAGACACAGTGTAAAAAAAATAAAGTAATGCCAGTAATGTTTTGTCTGTCTAACTGATTTGATGAAGTCTCCTACAAGTGTTGATGCAGATGTGTAAAGGCATCAGTATACTTTGATTGAAGTGCTTGTCGGGTGGTTGAACAGTTCCTTAAACCCCCTTCCCCCACACATCTTTCCCAGACATTTGAATTTGTGAGCTGTCTGACAATTTTTGTAACTTTCTGAAACCTATCAGTTCAGTTAAAAAAACTCTGTTCTGATTTAAATCATTGGGACTGCAATTTATTTAGATATAGTAGGCTAATGCCATATTTTCTTTTATGACCTCCTCAGTACTACATGAGCGCAGCCTACCAACAACACAAGCCAGTACTGCAGTGACTGGAAACATGGTACTTAGCTAAAGCTAATTAGCAGCAAGATGCCCCCCCCCCCTTCTCCACAAACTACTTCCACAAACTTCTACAGAAAATTGCAGTTCTTGAAACCAAAATCCACCAGTTAGAAGTGAGTGTGGAAGTGAATTGACTATGTGGGAATGACACCACTTTACCTTGGACTCAAAACAGTGGACAAGAGAATGCTAACACATGGCTAATTAGCACCAAAGAGACTACCAAGAAACAGGAGGGCTGTGTCTCAGGTAATAAATCTACAAGTGGTGAAGTAACTCATTTCCCTGGGGAAAATGAGTTACAGGCAGAGCCCAGTGCCCTGAGATTTGCAATGCGACTGGCTGGCCTGCATTATTACCAAGGAAGAGTGCCTCATCAACCCCTGTACTTAGGACACAACTGTGGACAGCGGCGAATGGGAGAACTATCAACAAATGTCCCCAACAACCAAGTGTACAACTTGAAAACAGATTTGCTCCACTGTTGCAGGACCATGAATCTCTGTCAGATGACCTGGATAACCTCTCATCTTCACACAGCAGGGTAAGGACTGAGACTAAGCCTGAAAGCAAAAGGCTAATGGGAACGCTAACGACTGGGCCTCAAACCCGGATTGCGGGTGACTTTGCCCTAAAAGATGTAAGAAGCATGTGCAGTAAGAAAACCAAAATACTCAAGGATATGGTCTCTGACTTGGCAGAAAGAATCCTGCATATCGTGGCTGGACACCCAACTGTGAAAAATATCACAGTGCACATAGGAGAAGTACTCTTCAGAAGTACTGAAACATTGAATAATTGATCTGTTGAACACATTAAGCTCCTTGTATGCTGAGGTGTTCACCAGTGGCCCTTTACCACCAGTCAGAAGAGGAGGACAATTTCAACTTTTTCTGGGACCGCAGACATCTTTTTAAGGCAGATGGAATTTGCCTTAACAAGTCAGGAGTAAAATTGTTATTTTACTTCTGTGTCATCCATCCTTTCCCCTTTGCCACGGGCAAGAGATAAGGAATCAAAACAAGAATAAAAAAACACAATGCAGCAGAAACCTTGAAAGCTTTAAACATGAGAGACAACAAAGCGAAGAGGGAGATTCTCCACCCCACTCACCAACAACCACCTGTGGGGTTTCACCTTCTTCACCCCCCTAAATCCCATCCAGGTCACTCTCCTCTCCAGTCACCCTTTCTCCCTCCTTCCCCCCTCTTGGAGTTCACTGACCAGATGAAAGAGCACGGACACGGAGCTTCTTTTCTTGACTCCTGCTTGCTTTCTGTGATATTAGTTCAGACGGAGGTTTGGTGTCGTTATTTTCCTTATTTGTTGTAAGTTTCCCTCCTAACAGTTAGTTTGGAGGTTTGTTTGTCGGAGTGTGTTTGGCTTGTTTGGGGAACTTGGTGTCGTCTGGAGGGATTTTCTTCACTTGGAGCGGTGACAGCGGGGGTTTAACTGTCGGAATAATCAATATAATCAATAAAAAAACCTGTTCTGTATGAGGAGTATGTGGCTGACACAGAAGTAACCCCAACCAGACCATTATTATTTATTTTTCACAATTGAGCACATGCTTCTTAACCTTTTTCTGTCATGAAATTGAAATTCTAACATGAATGAATGAAACATTCTATTATTGATCGCCATTATCAAAGTCAAGCTCTATGTAGAAAGATAGGGCTGGCAGTAGCAGCGCCGCAGCAGCAGCTGTCTGTGTGGACACTGCAGGCCTGCGAGCCTCTACACGCACTGCTGAGGTAGAGGAAGGCTGTGTGGCCCAGGCGTCACAGTTACAACGCCCCATGACTGATATTGTTCTCTCTGATCATTCCTGTGTTTTCTTTGAGAGTACTATCTCTGTGCAAACAAATGTTCAAACAGAAGTAATCACAAATGGTATATCAGTGAAAACACCAGTGAAATATTTATTCAGGCTTTCTCTTTCACACCAGCCCTTCAGCCAATGAAGTTGTAGATAATTTCAGTTCTAAAATTACAAATGTTCGATCGATGCCATTGCACCTACTAAGGTGAAGGTAGTCTCTGGTAAGAAAAGATCTCCATGGAGAAATGCCACACTGGTAAGAATAGAAAAGAGTGTTGAAAAGCTGAACGCAGGTGGTGAAAAACAAATCTCCAGGTTCATTATGACATCTATAAAGAGAGACTTTGCATTTTTAATTTGGAACTGAGAAATGCAAGGCATACCTTTTCTCTCCGACATCATTGCCAAAAACAATAATAATGCACATGCCTTGTTTGCTGCTGTCGACAGGCTAACAATCCCTCCTGTGTCAGTAGCCCCTGAACTTCTATCCACCAGGACCTGCAGCCAATTTGCCGCTTCCTTCACTGACAAAATTCAGCAAATTTACAAGCAGTCAGTGCCTCTATACCAGGTACTGGATATGTGTTGTCCATCTGCCCACTTAAAATCAATTCAAGTAGCATGACACAACTTTATCCAATCGATCGTAAAACTTGGTGGACATTACACAACATCTGAAATCCACCTGCTGCTGCCTTGATATTCTACCAACAGGCTTTTTCAAAAATATTTTTAACTGCATGGTCTCAGATCACCTATAAATTGTTGGTTCACCACAACATGGCTGGAAAACTGGGTGGAACTTTCTGGCACAGTACTAAACTGGTTTGAATCCTACTTAAAGGACAGGGACTACTTTGTGTCTATAGCTAATTACACATCTGAGTGGACAAAAATGACATGCGGAGTTCCCCAAGGCTCCATTCTGGAGTTTTGGAACTTTGACCATAGACATCTGACATCATAATGGTATAAAAATAGAATAAAAAGGCATAATATATCTCCTTTAAAAACACATCAGTGAACCACAACATTGCACCGGGAGACATGTTCCTTCGCAATGAAGATTACGGTCACACTAGTTTGTTCAGAAACAGCTCCAAAGACTAATAACACCGATCGCATTTTCAGTCTCCGGAGAATAGTTCCTCATAAGGCAGACGCCACTGCGCATTCCTGAAGAACCGCAAGTATTTTCTGGAGACTGAAAACGTGATCGCTGTTATTAGTCTTTTTACCTTTTCTAAACAAAGGTCTACGGCACAGAAGAATAAGATATATCAGGCTTTGGATACACACACAATACTTGTAAGTAGGATCAATTCATTTTTGGTTTGGCTCTGCACATGAGATTGGTTGACAAAGACAAAAATATAGAAAATCGGCCACATCCATATCCCTTTAAGTCTTCAATGTTCAATGTCAAACCTAAAAACTAGAATAGCTGACACCTCATTTATTCAAGTTTTAATACATTAAAGTGCCTTGACACTGTATTAACTGGTGCATGCTAATGCTTCAGTCATATATCAAAGATTCGGTTTCTGTTGAAAGCATAATGTAGTAAGGGACAAGAGCCAAAGAGTTAGATTTCCAGGCACATGACTGAGGACTGGACTAATGTTGCCGGATCCAGTAAACTGTAATTGATATGCCTTTAAAAAAGGAAGTGAACCTCCATCTGATCTAGTGAAGCTGCCTCATGGTGTATGCGACAGCATTTTATTGTAAGGTGCAAAAACTAATACTTGTTCTTCCATATACAGTGCTTTCAGTACGTTTTATTAAAGTGTTGTTTTGGTTTGATTTCAGATTTTATTTAAAGGTGTGTTCATCCAGATAACAGTGTGTGAATCCAGTGTGTAGGAGCCAAAAACAAACAAGCAAACACACAAACAAACAAAAAAGTCCTAATACTTTTTCAGTAAAAAAGGCAATCTACTACAACACCACCACCAAAATGTTGTCTAAAATTATCTCAGACATGAATCAGGACTGTAACACATTATAAGCTTCACAGCTGCTGTAGGGCTATGCTGTTTTCATTAGACTACAACACCATACCAGTAAAAGAGCAAAATGTAAACAGTGAAAAGTGGGACCATCTGAATTCTTGGAAACCATTAAATTTAAGCAGTGTTTTTAAGCAATGCCAACTGGTACAAGGGGTAACATTGTCTCCAGAACAAAATAATGCTACTATTGAGTTAAATGCCATTTTCAATGTGTTAAGCCTGTTTTGATTTGATTTGGTTTTGGCCATTTATGCGTGACTTTATGATTTAGTATAAAACATTTTCAGTAGGAAAGAATGAGCTTGGGGGAAATCAGAAAGCACTGATAGACTGACTTATCCATTGTTGACAAAAAAACAGAATACCACCAAGCTTATCCATTAACTTTAAAATGAAGATGTCTGATACTGTAGTAATAATACATTTTATGCACATTGTGCATGTGTTTTGTATGTGTCAACTTTATATTAATGTTATTCTTAGGAAAGTTTGTTCTTGACAGATATTTACGACTAACTAGTATTCCTGGTAAATCAGGAAATAGTATACATTTAATTGCCGGTTATATTACTTAATATTTACTCAGTCCTCAGCAACTGCACAAGGATTAACACCCTACAGCTTGGGGTCAATATTAAACCACTCTCGCTTATTACCCTTACACCAGAAAGCCAATCAAATCCCACTGCTACCACCCATAAAAGAATAATCAGCAAACACAGAAAAAAAGGAGTGAGTAAAGATGGCATTGTCAGCAATTTATTGATATTTTGCAAGCAGAAAAACAAGACTTAAAATGAGCCACACAACCAGTAAGTGGGAGCTAACGAGCAGCAGGGCAATAGGGTAAAAGTGTCGTGACGCTGGTTTGTTCTCTGTCACGGTGCCAGCCTCAGGGTCCTCCCAGTGCCCAATGTCTCCCTGGGCGAGCCGACTGCAAGGGCCACCATCAGAGTGAAACAGAATGAACAGAGACAGATCAAAACACTGTGGTGTTAGTACAGTCTAGATGTTGTTTAAGTGGGACTTCTAGCACATCTTGATCACTTAAGAGCCAAAACAGGCTGGCACCAGAAGGTCCACTTAGACAGAGCCATTAGCCTCAAAAAGCAGCCACAGAAAAGCAGACAGTGATGGATGGAGCAGAATGGTTGAGAAACAGGCTCACACACGTAAGCCACATAATGAAATGACTTGGTTGGCAGAGGAAGGAGAAAGGAGGCATGCAGGTTGATGCAAATAAAAGTTTTATGCAGAATGTCTTTTTCATCTCATCTGACCAAGCTGATAAGCCTTCACTCAAGTCAACGGGAAAAATCATGTTTATGGGGGAGGTTTAACAGTTTTTTGTGGAACCTGACACTTTTTAAGTTTGCTTTACAGCACTGCTTTTCTTTTGGATAGCATTCCCCTTCATTCACAACAGTGAATCAAACAGTGAAAGTGCTTCCCTTCAAGATAATCAGCACCTCTGGACTAGTGCAGAAGTTTTGTTCATTTTGCTTTTAGAGACATTACAGCATTTCATATATTTTGTGCAATGCAACAGTTTATCTAGCAAAGTGAGCGTTGAATTAAATATATCTCACAATAATAAATTGTCTTATTTTAATAAGTGACTTAATAAATGCGTATCTTTTGTTGCATGTACAGTATAGCTGGTTATATTGGTTCCATGCCATCAAATTTCATATCAGCTGTTAAAGCTGTTAAAGTGCGACAATAACTGACAACATTATAATTTAAGGTTAATGATTAATATCATGCTGAACATACAGAGCTACAGCACAACAAATGAGTCAACCAATTCTGCTGGTCTGATCACCAGCATCAAAGAATTCCTCATTTTTCAACAACCAACAAAACAATACAACCATCCATTAAAGTACTGACGAATATAACGTGTGCTCTCAGCGACAGCATGTTCCAATATTCCTGTGCACTATAAGCATTACTGACTGAACAGATAACATGAAAGAAAACATCGTGTATAACTTTAGCGGTCACCAGCATCATCACTCAGACAGGTGTAACCAGACACACCCAACCAACACCAACTATGAGGAGCATCTTAAATCAAATAAATAAATGCACAGATTTTAGTGTTTGTTAACCACACTTGACCACACAGATAGGTATAGTAATAGTTTATTAAGAAAACATTCATCTTAAAATCAATATTAGATCTAAATTAATTCTGCTACAGCTTATCATTTAGTCTGACCAAACGATTAAAATGTTGGAGCTACATTTGCATATTTGCCATCAAAAATGTGTCAAGATACTATATTTCTGTTAGCTAACACTTATTAGCATCCGCTAATTACCGTGTCCCACGTTTTCCACTGTTACCTGTTTTTGGATCTTCCTTTTTTCACCTCATGAGTTGAACACTAAACTAATGTTAAATTCTTCTTATTAACGACTAATTGATCTACTAAGTATATATGCTTTATCAGATGCACAGACGCCTTTGTCAATTTAGCATTAAAAATGTCTGCTTACGTTGTTTTAAGAATTTGATCTGGTTTTAGAGTAGTCACTGTTCTCATAAATGGTCAAAGTGGAGTTTGTTGCGCCTGGAGGGTATCACTGCAGATATTTCCTGTCACAGCTAAATTATAGCTTCCTTTTATCCTTTTGCTCTTTATCTTCATCAATGATCCTCCAACATCATGCTTCAAGTAAAAACCCACCACACAGACTTCCACATATGTCCATTACATTTATCAGCCCTGATTTCAAAACGAGTATAAAGCTACAGATGCAAATATCAGAAAGGGTTAAGAATATTTATGCAACACATGAAATTCAGGGAAACCATTTTGTGCATCCTTATGACAATATCATATTACATTTAAATGTGTGCCTGGGGCTAGCTACATGCTCGCCAGCTTTAATTGTCTCTGCAAATAATGGAATTACAAGGATAAGTGTTTTTCATCTTGATGCAGAAAACATCAGTTAGGAACATCACTTTCTGAAGCTTTGTTTTCAGTGTTAGATATAACATACCACATAGACAGAAAGACAATTAATCCCAAGAGGAATTCGCATGTCAGTCTGTTTAGTGACTATATTACTATTAGATAGTAAACAGAAACAACAAACTGTTAAAAAAGTAATGTAATTGATTCATGTGTCCATGTAATAAAAGGTTTGTGGATGTGTGACAACAATAAAAATGTGACTGTGTGATAAAGTAATATAGTGTTGTCAAGCATTAATGGATCTTCCTTGTAAATAAAATATTCTACAAATTGATTATGCATATTACAGGAGCAGTTTGTCATCGTTTTAAATAGCAGTGTTGGGTATCTGGGTCAAGATGCAATCATTGCATCTGGAATGGTCTTATTGGTTGGTTTTATACCAGCTGCAAACAGCTGGTTTTACTTCTACAACAGGGTGTTCTGAGCTGAAAGGACATCATTCTATTCTATTGATACATACACCACATGTACTACATGTTCATATTTGTTGAAGTTTTCATAGTACTACAGTATGAAAGGTCGACATACTGTAGTTTTCGCAATTTATCTTTCGTAGGTTTGGGAGGAGGAACCTTTTGCACATCTGCAGAGTTGTCATCAGATGTCTTAGCTGTTTATTTTGGACCTAAATATTAATATTAATATCTTCAGCATCACATCAGCAAATGTCCATCACGTTGTTTGGATATGGAATCAACTAGCATAAATGTTGTTTTAAGTTGTTGCGGAGAGGTAAACTGATGAACAGAATAACTTATGTAACTGTATGTCTTACTTGAGATAACTAATTTACACCGTTTTTCAATGAATCTGCATAGTTGTAGCACATGTTCAGTGATGTAGTTGTGATCAGTTTTTACACAGCTGCCATCAGCTGGCCTGTACAGGTCATTACCACAGAGCATTTCAGATGTGCTCTTCACCAACAGGCTTAAAAATTTTTTTTTTTAAAGTTAGACCTTATCAGATTTAGACAGATATAGATGTTGATGTCTACCTTGCTGGCAAACACAAACATTAAAGGCAGCAGTGTCCCTGCAGCACTGAGAGGAACATGCATGATTGCCTTTGTGTGTGAAGGAATGTGGTGATGGTGGAGGGAACACATGATGATGTTTACACATCTAATGGTGATAAGCAGGATGGAGAGGGTGTAGATACAAAATGTCTTTGATGTGTGCGATGGAGGGTGTAAGCTTTTGCTCACATACATAAATGTGTGGGGGTGCAAGCTATTTAACTTCTTTAGCATTTCTGCTAAAGGGTCAGTTCACTCAAATTACAACAATTACATATACCTTAAAATAAACTTTTTCCTTATATTTTCCTCACATTTTATGTCAGTTTTTATGTGCTGAAATTCTGTCAGCTCAATACAGTGGAGGTGAAAGAAATTTCATTTGTACTCCTCAAATGACTGAAAGAATACATTTGAAAAACCAAACATTGTGTCTTTTTTCTTGAAACAGTGTTACTCTGAATAATCTACAGACCTCACTGTCAATTGTTTTCACTGGGACTCGACTAGAGTAGCTTTGCATCATCACAGTTCAAAAAACTCCTTATATATCTTATACTGGCCCTTTATGCAGCCCCTCAGTTCAGCCTCTGTCTGAAACAGGCCGTTTTAGCTCCTGTCTCTTCAAGCGTGTGAAGCAGATGACCATATAAAGAAATCCATCACAAGTTGACATCAGCTCGGTTTGAAAGTAGAAAAAAAACTGTTGGAAACTGAACGTTCAGAGCTGAAGCTGGTGCTTTTTGCTCACAGAGATCACTTCTACATATGTTTACCTCATTATTTGAAACTTTGGCCACGTTTAATATGAACATCTGACATTATAACATTATATATATGACAGAAAACAAGGCAAGGCATAATAGGTCCCCTTTAACAGTGAGGTCTGTGGATTACTTCGAGTAAGTGTGACATTATTTCTGGAAAGACAAATTGCTACTGAATTTGTTCAAATGTTAAAAATGTTCAATGCTTTGAGCATCACTGACAAGATTCCAGTTACCTCCATTGTATTCAGGTGGCGGCAGAAATAAGACGGATATATCTCAAATCTTTGGCAAATAAAACCAAAACTAACTGCATTACTAGATACCACTGGGTCTAAGTAGAAAAACGTGTCTTCTTCTAATTTGAATGACCCTTTAATACAGGATGATTGGGATTGTTTGGAACAATAACTTGCACCCATAATGGTTTTATTCTATCTTTTACTGCCTTACCTCCGCATACAGTCCAGAGCACGGATGAAGAAATCCTTGCTGAGCTGGTGTTCATCACGAAGGAGGGCACACTGCTCTAATGTGACAGACATGGATGTCCGGTCTTTGGCACTTTTACAGCTGGTGAACCTGATGCCATTCAACCTTCGACAAATCTGGAAGGAAGTGAAAAAATAGATGCAATGTTTTCTTGCATTATGCAAGAGTTTCCTTTTTTGTCAGTAAAAGTGGTCGTTCCTATAAGGAGACTTGGCCTGGTTTTACATGTACATTGTAAGAATTTAAATCAGTTTAAATTTAAAATAAAGATTTTAAAAGCTATGTGATACATTTCAGTTAGGTTGGTATAAAACTGGAAACCTAGACTATAGCTGAGTATTCACAGATCACAGTTGTCACAGTTGAGAGACGGATCAAAGAAAGGTATGACAATAACGCTGCTGTTCAAAAGCAGAAACTGCTCACCGTTCCAGCAATCCATAATATCTCCACATTCTTCCTCTTCTTTGTGACTACATTCTGGCCCAGGGTTTCAAGTAATTCCTTTATGTCAGTCTGTGTCTGAAAACATGGTAGACCTGTTCATAGAAAGCATAAAACACGTTGCCAGTGACTGTGTGTTCTTGCCTTGTTCAGTGAAAATAAAGGTTTAGTTTATAGGAACAAGTTCCAGACAAAAAAAATCCACAACCACTTTCTCACTAATAAAGATACAAGCAAATTGTCTGAAAACACTAAACACACATATGAAATAATACACAAAACACTATTGGGTTGAAGATTAAAAAACACTTACATTCTAGTGGCACCTTTTCACTTAATGATTTGTAATAGGCTTCTAACTTCTCAAAGTTCTTCTGGTTTATTCTCTCTTGTAGGGAAATATCTCCAAACCTGAGTGGATTACAGACAGAATAAGAGTAGTTATGGTGGAACATCATCCAGACACTCACAAAAACACTTTTATTTAACAGTTTACAGTCTTTTCTTTGCTGTAACAACAATGCAGAGCAGTAAATGCTGCATTTAGAGGAAAACTATTTTTTTGGTGGGAAATTCCAAAAATGTATTAACATTTAGCATATAGTAATTGCAATATAGTTACACATTAAACAACTGTTTACCAATCAGGGAAAGTAAGAATGCTTCAAAGGTTTTGATTGTTGTTTAGTTAAATTTCTGAATATAAATGCATAGCCTTTAATGAATGAAAGATAAAGAATAAGCCATGCATGGCTCTAGTTCTTCATCTGATATTGATTAGTTTAAGACCATACTGGCCTTGGTTAACATGTTCATACAAAAAGTGTTTTTCTTTGAGTGCATCAGCTTATCTGCTCTTCAGATTGAACAAACAGTGTCTGCAGTACCTCTCTGCTATAGTTTGCTGTTCATTGATGCCCACGTTAAACAGCACCGGGACTACTCGTAGAGGCTTGCCCTCCTTGATCTCCTCTGGCAAGGTCTGGAAAACCAGTCGTGGTAATGGCACTTCTACAATGAAGTGGTCTCTGAATGCAAGGAGAGAGGAAAAAAAGGACATCTAGACGCTTTGCAAAGCTGCAGAATTGAATACGTGTGGGAAGTTGTATAATTTGACACCTAAGACAGGCCAGAGCAAGCTGCAAAAAGAGAAACCAATGGTGTGGAAGAGAGGGGAAGTGTGTGATACAGATTGCCTGATAGACTGACATGGGAGGGGGGTGGGGCAAGCGGAGTGTATCCAAAATAAACTAGCATGACCTTGTTGTGGCAAATGTCCTGCAAGTGAATTATTGCTTTACTGCAAGGCAATGAGAGGGGCCAACAGCTCCCTGTAAACACCAAACAGCCAAGAAACTATGTTACTCATATGTGGACTAAAGTTCACTAAGATCCAAAAGTTAGAGCTACTTCCTCATATCTGGCAGTGCAGTAGAGCTGTGTTGAGTGGCATATTATTACAAGGCATTCCACTTCCATTTGCACTTGGGGCTTCATTTGGGCCCAAATAGGACGTATTGTAAAGGCACTGGAGCTTTGTTTGATGTTTGTTTGTGCTTTTTATGCACAAACAAATATGCAATTATTATGCTCAGTGACTGTATAGTAAATATTCAATAACAAGAAATTGTGCAAATCCAGCCCAGGTGGTCTGGGGTTTGATTTACAGGCTGCACCTAGATAAAAATAGCACAGAGCAGACTATCACTTCTGATCCAAGCAGATTTGTCAGTATCACTTCCAATTTATAACAGTAACTACCACTCAACATACTCATTTAATCTTTGTTTACTGGTACACTCAATACAAGTATTTATCATTATACTCTGCATAAGGTCATATGAGTGCTTCTGCCACTGCATTTTCAGTGTGGGCTAACAAAGTCTCAGCAAAAACAGATTCTTGTTAATTAAGTTATTATTAGACTGAAACCTTTGTACAGTAAACTGGGCTATAAAGTACACTAAGACTGCTGTTATTGCTATAACAGGTAGTTTGTGATATGCCACAATCTCAACTGGACATTTTCAATTAAAGCACAGAACCAAACATGTAAACAGAGAAGTTGGAGAATGTCTCACCGTCGGCCACACACTAAGGGCTGGAGGTCACTTAGGTCATCTGTCTTGGCCTCTGTAATCTTGAACGTGACTCTCTGCAGGTCTGAAATCCCAACTTCCATGTCCTCCAGCATCCCAATCTCTTCACCTTAAACAGTTTGCACAGCAAGATCAGAAGTCATTTAACTCCCGCTCGCCACACACAGCCTTTGTAGTTACTCAAAATTAGGTGAGTTCTGCTCATATTTTGAAATGTCAGAGGGTTAAGTGGAAAATGAATACAATTCAGAAACTACCTATGTCTGATATTGCAGAAGTATTATTTTGATCAAGACAAGGATCATAAAAGAGAGGTTAAGGCATTATTAAGAAAGAAAGCTCCTTGTCCTTTTTTCAATTTTCTGACTAATCCATTTCTCACCTTTGTCAGCTGCTTTATGAGTTCAGCAAACCAACATGAAAGAGACCTTTGAGCATGGTGGTGCAGGTAACTAGAATATGTGCACTCATATCTTACAAGGGTGCACAATAGTCTCCTTTCAATTCAAACTCTAATCTCTGTGTTGATCTGATAAACATCTATCCTCCCAAGACACTTTGGTTAACCTTCACTGGGAACATGTTATATAAAACATAAAATGATTAATGTGCCTGGCATTAAAAAACTGTGCAGTCAGTCATCACATTTCTACAAGTTGCAATTTGTTACAGTCTCACAGTGACTCATCACATTAATGGAGCTCACCTAGAACAAGGCATCACTCTGACTATTAGGTGTTTTGGAGGTTTTAAGGTTGTCAGTTCTGATTTAACTCTTGCAGATTTACTCACTATAGGTGCTGAGCAGGCTCTCAAACTGAGCCACCAGGCCAACCAGGTGGAGCTGCCTGAGGAAGCCTTTGTCCTGCATTCCTGCATACAGCCTCATGACAAAACCACAGGCTAAGGCTGCCAGCTGTTAAAAAAAACAACAACAAAAAAACAAACAAACAAACACACACACACACACACACACACACACACGTAAACACACACTTGAGCCATAGCTACTGTAAGTTGTTCTTAGCACAAACAGCTAAGCAGCCATGAATAGTATACACATAAAATGGGAAGCCCAGAATTTGCTGGGTCTAAAATAATGGTTCTTGTGTATTTTACGTTACTTCTGGTCATTGTTTGAGTTCCCCAACAGTTTCACTGTTCACAATAGTTTGGACAAAGTACAGCATACCAGCTGTTGCACTTTGGACTACTAAGGCAAAACAGTTATATAACAATTTGCATTTACAGTGAAAGTGAAAGATCAGCAATTCTGTGACTGGTTTTGTGAACGGAGGGCATATACCATCAAACATTTACTCAGGGTGTTTTAGAGACCTTAAAACAGAGAAAAGGAGAAGATCTGAGTTAAAAAAAACTCCTTCTCAAAAGAACTGATATAAGAAAATTACTGAAGAGACATTTATATCCTCTAGAAGACCTTTAAAGAGTTGTTTATTATGTCAGTTTGGCCACCTACTGCCTGACTGAAGACCACGTCTCTCCTCTGTTGGAGGAGGAAGCCCTGTGGAATGCTGCAGGCTGCCTCCTGCAGGAGCACAAAGGTCATGGCTCTCTTAGCCTTCTCCACCACCTCCATCACACACTCCTTTAACCTGGTCACCACAGGGCATAGCTGCTCCCCCCAGTCGCCTGCGGAAATAAGATGGGATAGGGACAAGGAGGGTTAGTGGTGTAGACAGAGATGGACTGACAGTTATGACGTGGTTTTAGATTAAAATGTGTCGTCACACTTGTGTTCTCAGCCAGAAAAACAGGCGGCTTATCTGTGAGGTGAAACCGGTTCAGCCGTTAATCTTTCATTGAAATGGGGAGGACTGACGGGAAAGAAAAACGGCAAACAAAAGCAAACACAATTTTCAAGCTGTTAAATAGAAAGCATGAGCACAGACAAAGTAAAATGTGGCAAATGATTAGCCAGTACATACATAAAACACAGCAAAGGATTTTTTGTCAAGGGCAAACAACAACTTACATTTATTGCCCAAATGACTGACTCACATACTGTTCTGTAATTCATTAAAGACACCTTCTGTACTTTCTTAACGTGATGTAATTCCTGTGGAAACAGGATGTTGGGGCGACATAACATGGATCGTTCTGAAGTGGAAATCAATGGTTGCGCTACATCTCACCGCGACAGGGTACCAATTGTTAGTTGGTGGCAAGGGTGGAGAAACAAGCTTAAATACTTAAGTATGGAACATCAGCCATGTGACAACAGGTGGTTGTGACTTCTAGTCGATGACTTTGACCCCTTCCCAGTTGATGTTGTTTACTGATGCGGTGTTGTGACGTGGGACAGCTGTGGGGAACGCTACATCTATAAAACAGCAAGCACCCTGAACAAGAGACTGAACGAACACCAGACACAGACAGCGTCAACTGGGAAGATGTCAAAGTCATCGACCAGGAGTCAGTGGACCGTCAGAGAAAGATCAAGAAGGACATTTATATCCAACGCCAGAGTCCGTCTTTGAACAGAGACAGAGGTTATGATCTCCCCTTATATATGATAAGGTGATCAGAATTACATTCTTAGGTCATATGATGACAGCTGAACCATCTCTATGACAACTGAGATAACTTCAGATTGAGATGCAGCTGAAAGAACCAGAAAAAGCAAGTAAGTTTAATACCTTTCGGAGTACATTTAAAAACATTTTTGCAGCTGTGATTAGCTCATCTATTTCCTCCTCAGAACACTCAACAGCACACTCAAAAATCAAGCAGATTCAGAATTCATTTTGTCACACAACATAGTAAAAACCTGCTTAGATCTGGTATGTAGTGTTGAATTGGGTCAAAACAAGTTGATGATCTCCTCACTGGCCAGTAGGGGGCAGTGTTGGTTAAGTAATGTCCCAAATTAGTTTTCCCACCATTCATTCTGTTCAGGTTCAACATATTGAAAAGTTTCTTTGGGGGGGGGGGGTGTCAGTGTGGATATGCATGCACACAAGCACGTATGCACACACACACACACAAACACACATATCAGGCTTGTCCTTGCCTTGTCAGAGAAATCATGTCTTATCTCTTTCTGCAAATACCACCTCTGCAGAGAGAAGGAGGAAACAGAACTCCAACTGTCATCTCTTCACCAGCCCACCTGTCCAAACATCCAAACCCCCACAACGCCTTGTCATCAAAAGCCCGGGCTTCACCGGTCTCAGCTAAGAGATAAAGCCTCTCTCATTATTCAGTCCATGTTTGTATTTAGACAAGCAGATGACCACTTGCTCTGAGCCTGTTCAGCGTCTTAATAAAGGTGCACGAAGGGTTCAGCTTATCTTCCAGCCTGAACACAATGCGGATGGCCTTGTTCTTACCTGCCAGCTCACAGACACACACAGACACACACACACAGCCACAAAATGATACAAATGCACCTACACTTGGACAGACACTAGAGAGTGCATTCGTCTGTGACGCACACTCACTCTCTCTCACACACACACACACACAGAGCCTCTCCTTGTCGCCTGGTCAGACTAATGCCGCTGCTCTGCGTGCCAGTTGGCAGCTGGAACAGGCTGGGCACTTGTCTGGACACAAGCTTGAGGCTGGATCTCATTGGACGTAGGGGAAGACTGTGCAGTTTGCGGTCAACAGTGAATGGCTCTGCATTTTAAATATCGCTTTCATCCACTTCTCTGGCGACAATTTAATTTTCTCTTTTGTTAATGCTTAAACAACAGGGAACCTCTGAGTTGAAGCTGAGTCTTGTGTCACTCCTTTCAATTGAAGCTGCAGTTATACTGAAAAACACTGACTGTTCAGTGTAATTTCTGTCACAGGGTATCTTTTATTTGATTTAGTTAAATTGTATAATTAATACGCTCTTATTAATATTAAATTAGCTGTTTTGTGACGGGATCAAAAGTGGAAAATGTCAGGGTAAGTCACGGCACAATACTATCACAATATGTTGCCAGTGATAATGATAGATAATTTACTGCTGTATGTAACTGAAGAGAAAAAAACACAACCTTCTAAAATGGAATAATACGTTTTTAATAAAAAGGAATCAATCATTAACTATTGTGTCATACAGAAACAAAAAACACGCAACAAGCTGTTGGATATTTTATTCTGCATAGTTTAGACAGCGAGCTCCAGAGAGGTGTTTGGATTATCTGCTGTAAGAAAGTATAAAGTTCAGTTTATCATAAATATTTTAAGCTGACTTTGGGTTCTGATTCTGCTGCTGAGGAAATTGACAACAAAATGAAATGTTTATACTGAAACAAAGCCCTAAAAATACAAATTTAAAAACCAAAAACGACTAAATAATATTGTCAAGGTGTTTTTTGTGTGTGCTTGTTATGAGTATTGATGCATGAATATACAGTATGTATGTGTGAGTTTATGTGTGTACATATGTGTGAGGATATGTGTACAGATGTATGTACAGTGTGTAGGTATAGTACATATACATATACAGCACTGATGTATCTAATATACATATTTGAAAAAAAACATGGTGTAACTGGGTGTAAACATGGTGTGCACTCCTATGGAGTGGGGCTTGAAATGTTCAAACATATCAAGTTGGTTTATTATACAACAAGGAACCAACTATTTAAAGTCCCCCTCCACTCAAAAATATGTTGTCCTTCTTGTTCCTACAGTTGAGCTTCACTGTGCACAATGATATATGTGCAGTTTGACACCGGAAAGCTATTTTCACATTCATCTGCTCAGAGTGAGAATGTTGATCCGATCTGTGCCATCACAAATAGTTTGGAGCCTCCAGTGCACAAACACTGTGAATGGATTTAAACAGTGAAGTCGTTAAACTTTTGAAATGAAATATATCTGCATATTCATAGACTATGGAATATTTAATAAGTGAGAAGGAGTAGATGCGGTAATTATACTTTTTTTTTGTGGAAAGACCAAATCAGACACACAATAATGTTCCAAGCAGAGTATTTTTATATGTTTTAATACATGTCTGGAGGGTATCTTTAAGAAGCTATTTAAGCTGTCTAGTATAAGTTATATGTTATAGCCCAATTAAATAAAGGATAAAGGCAACAATGATAAAGACTGATTGGAAATTTCAATACTGAGTAGCCAACATCAGTGTCTGAAGAGATTTTTATAGTATAACAGGTATTCGAATAATGGAAGTCACACAGATCTACACCATAAACATTCACAATCAAATGTTTTTAAAAAGTAAAAATTAAGATAAAAAAAAAATGATTAGAAAAAAACAGGTTATTTACCAGGGTTGTGTGAAGTGATGACATCAGCTAGCTGCTGCTCGGGGACTTGCTCCGGCTTGCTGTTGTCTTCTTCTTGGAGTTTATCCACCATGGCGATTACACAGTTGAGACATTTGGCCACGTTGGCCCACACTCTGTCCTAAAAGAGCCGAATATACAATCAGTAGTCAGATCAGCCCCACTAATTAGATTTCTCTTTCCGTCTACATTTCTGATAGAGATATTGAGATAGAGAGAAACTGAAATGTGTAACAAAACAGAAGCTGAAATGTAAAAGCAACTAAATCCATTAAAAATCTCTCATGTCTAAGCAGAAAAGCAGAAAAGGCGTTTCCCTTTACAGTCTAAACTGGCTTTGTGTCCAGAAGGTCAAAAGGAAATTGCTGTCTGGATATTCTGAGATTGCTCTCAAAGCATTTCCATTGTTTCCAGCTTTCTCTTTCTTTGTCTGTGTTCTAAGTGTTCACCGGTGGATAAATGCTTTCACTTTTATGTGTATCAACAAATATGGCTGCGCAAGTATGTGTGTGAATATGGTGGAATTGATTTTGGTCTTTGTTACTTCAACAATGTGGTTTCAACGTGTTTATAACGGTGAAGAGTATTTTGAGAAGTAATTAGGCATTGATGTGAAAAAAATCATAATAAACTCCTGCTGTCAGTGTGGCAGATGCTGTTCTCTCCTCTCGTGTACACAAACACACACACACACACACGCAAACCAACAGCCACGCACACTTCAATGAAAAGAAGCAGGACGGCTCAGACACTCAATAATCTGCATGATGAAATATTTAAACTCCTTGGAGAAAAACTGTGTAATGGTAGGTATGCAATTAAATGTTGTGAGTAATTTCAATTCAAAAATATTTGCCGTAAAAAATGTTTATCTGTAATTCAGTGTGTGGTCTACTATGAAGACCAGCAGTAAAAAAAAAAATACTGTCACATTGTATTTAAAACTAAAAAGGAAAGCAGTCAGATTTAGAGATTTCTTAATGACTTAGAAAAGTAGTGACACTTGCCCATTCCTCCTCGTCGTACTCTTTATGGTGCGGTATGGAGTCTTGGTGCTTCAGCGGCAAAGCCCCACCGTCTCCTCTAGTTTGTGATCCCTCCACGTTATTACACACCACCGTGCCCTCAGTGACCGATGTGGCCGGACTGTGGCCTGGAAGTCCCTGGGCCGGGCTCTGATTCTGATCGCTGCCTTGGTGGATGTGGCCTTGATGTTGGCCTCCCTGCACCGGGGTTTGCTTCTGGTTCTTGGAAATGTACCCGGGCCGCGCTGCGTGCAGTGCTAGCAGTGCACTCTTGACCAATTCATCCTTAAGTGTGTGAACAAATTGTTCTGTCTGTAGCAAAGAGAGAGAAAGAGATATTGGGGGGGGGGGAAGACACATATTGAGAGTTTATTTTGTGATAGCACAACAAATGAAAATTTAAGTGTTGAAAAAGCAAAATAGACTAGAGTGTAAAGTAAGTGAGGGAGATAGAGAGAAACTGTCATGCTGGCGGGTGGCGAGTGTGTGGAAGAAAATACAGGTGGAAGTGAGCTTGGAAGCGGGCAACTATTTACAGAGGAAGTGAAAAGAAACAAGGAAAATGAACACTCTCCTTCGCCATAAACTAGCTGCTCTCCATTACCACGGCACAGCCAGTGAGCAACAAAAACAGCAACAAACAACAAACAATTCAATTACTCCTCCTCCAGCCTGCTTCTCCAAGGAGCACATCTCCTTTGATCTCAAATTCACCAGCTACTGTATGTTGATGATGATCCCGGTACCAAGGAGCCTCGCGCTCGCTGCCACCACTGCGTAAAAAATGATAAGGGCTCTCAAGAGTAATTGAGTTAGCACTGCAATAAGCAATTCTATTACCACAGCAAAATGCAGTCTAAAAAAAACACACAAGCCAAGCCCTCTGTGAAAAGAAACCTGCAAGGTGATTATATACATACTTTGCCACACAAACACCCTTTTCTTGCTCCCACCTCCCTGATGTGGCCAGAATAATGAGCTTGCAGACAACTTAATCTGCAAAGAAGTAGATATCTGTGAAACAGAACCTCAGACCAGTCCTGTCCCAGTACCACAGGAGCTTTGTGTGGATTTCTTTAGACAGCGGCCCCTTAAAACAAAGCAATGTCTGCTTTTAACCCTTTGTGACAGGCTGCATGTGTAAATGACCTGTAGTTTCAGTGATTTTCACTTCTGCTTCATTTGAGTTATTATCCATTACCCATCCATCTCATTTGAAAGAGGCAGATTACAGATATTTTTCATGACCAACACCAACAAGAAGCAAGAGTGCAAGCAGATTAGAGATATGTCGGAAAAAAAAAACGTCATTTTGTGGAGAAGAAATTATTTATTTCTCCCCTCCTATCTTGTTCATCATATGGTGACCCCTTGGATTTATTTTACAGCCCTTTGGGGGATCTTGACCCCTAAGTTGGGAACCAAGATCATACAATTTAATGTCACTGACGGTCTGCAACACACTTTTTTTTATATGAAGCTTTGGTCTCTCACATTTTGTCTTTATTCCTCTACAGGTGAATTTATACCATCTCTCTCTGCTCTAATCTTCTCTGTTACTTCTGCTTTGGCAGACAGTCTCTTACTTTCAAAAGTCTGACGTCACCATATCTGACCGATCATCTTTCTGCCCAATCAATCAGAGGAATCCTCCAAGATGATGTGAGAGATTCGACCGAGAGGTTTGAGCTCAGCAGTTGTTTCTGTTTATTTCGCAGTCTTTCACTAAGCTTATGGAGCCTCGTTCAGGCAGGCAGAGAAGTCATTTTATAGTCACGTGCTCCATACACCCTCCGATGTCCACAACCTATCTCTCTCATTAGTCTGGCCATAGAAGCATTTGTCATTTAGTCAACTCTGAGCTCTGCATACTCACTGCTACGCTCCCTGCAATCACAATTTGAACTTCCTCCACCTCTCCATCCTCTTTCTGTATTAGCATTTAGTTGTATATGTGAATTTTGAAGATTTCTTTTTAATATATGTTCATGTTGATTAAACGTTGTGTATCTTAGGTTTGTGAGCTCAGTGAGCTCTGTGTCAAGCTTGGTCAGATTTGTTCCAGAGCATCACACGAGCAGAGCCACACCACCAAATTAAAATGTAACTGTCGCAATAAATGGTTTAACCTTGACGTTGAGTGTCTTCTTTGAATTACAGTAACTAGGAAGTAACCGACAACGGTGCCTTTAGTCACCTGCGAGAGGCCATCCGCTGCTAAAAGCTTCTGATTCGGTCAGTAACAACGATGATTCAGGATAGTCAATTCAGTTTGAACAAGTTTGGTGTTAAAATTTGTTTGTACATGTATTGATACATGTATCGATGGAGTATATTGATATTCACTTCTAAGCTCTACTTATTGAACTGTACTTCCCAACACTGACCTGTTACTTCTGTTACTTTGACCACTTTTCATCAATCTGACTCAGGGTAGCCATTACTGCGAAGAAACTGCTGACTTGCTTTTAGGGTGAATCTTTCACACTATTCCTCTTATGAGTCAGCTACAGCGTGTTTTAGTCATTAAATAAACAAAACACTTACTGGTCTATCTGAGCAGAACTGTTCTGCTCTTGATTTAGAACAAATAAAGAAGCAATCCACATTGAATGGGCCATTTGATGAATGTTTGAGCAGAGAAAGCAAACGAGGAGTACACTTAAAAACATCATTATATTTAATTCATATCCATTTTAATTGCCTTGTATGGATCTAAATGAGGTTCCATTACTGTAAGTCAATGATGTGAGAGCTGGAATCTATGTATAAGACGACGTGTGTAATTGCCTGAGAACAGGCATTTCTGCTGGAATACTATTCTGTGATGCACACAATTGTATACAAAGAAGTAAACACGATTAAAAAGATGGAAATGTCCAAATGACTAAAAAATGAGCCACGCTTGATTCAGTAACCAAAACACTTAACAGGAAGTGGGAATTCAAAATGTTAATTCATATTCAAATTGAACTCTGCTTATCTGACCTCAGTGTTAATTTGCAATCTATGAGACCATGTATTATTCATGATCTTTCCAGAGATGAGTGAACAAAGACACACACTGTATTTAAAACAATCTGGGTCATATTTGCACTTCTTAACCACAGAGTCACAGAACCCATATATTTGACTATGCCAGAGCTCCTCATACAGTACATCAACTTTTTTTTTTTCTTTTGCTGGAACTCTTATTTGGATATAAATACAATTCCTGCCTTTTTTCTGTGGATCAAAGTCAACTGATTACAAATTAAGAATATCAATCAAACAAGCAATAATTAAACCCATTCCTTATTTAAGGAATGGGTTTGAATTGGGTTTTTATTATCTAAGACATTTGTACCACTGGTGGTATACATGCTCCCTCTAGTGGTACACGGAAGAATCTCAGAAGTAATTTTAAAAAAATGAAACAAAATGTATTTAAAAACATATAATACTATCAAAATACTACTACGAATGAAAATACCTTAACCATGAGGTCATTGAAATGGGATTTAAAATAAGTTTCCTGTAATATTTTTGTTTTGAAACAAAAATAAATGTTTGCACACTCGACTACCCTGCGATCCACGATTAGTAACAAGCTAAACTGTGATGGCAAGACAGTAAGCGGAGGTAGCTAGAATGATGAATTGTTCAAAAACACTGCAATCATGGCTCCAAAATGGGAACTATTAGGAAGAGATGTGCGGATCAGGAGGAGAATATTTAGAGCAGCCCTGTAGAAACTGAAGTGGACAACAGTGATTCGAGCACAAGTGCTAGTGCCAATGACGTCTCCACAGCACCTGCTAGAAGCAATAGATTCAGCTGGAGTGGGACAGAGGAAGAGCCTAGGCCGCAACATGTGGTGATGTTCTTAGCAATGAAACCGTGAAACCACCACGTCTCAAATGGCATCTCACAACCAAACACGCAGCGCTGTAAGACAAACCAGTTGATTTCTTCCTAAAAAAACGTGACGTGTTACAGCCGTAGCCAAACCACAGGAAGCTTCATATTGTGCCAGCCTCCGCATAGCGAAAGCCGGTAAAACCACACACAATTGGCAAACAAAAATGTCTACCATTAGCCAAAGAGATGACACACATCATGTGTGGGGAGAAGGCTGCCAAACAGTTACACTTGGTGCCACATTCAAACGACACTGTGTCACGAAGAATAAAAACACACCGATTGAGCGCTTTAAAAGTAGTCGCTATTATTCCATCCAGCTAGACGAGACTACTGATGTTTCAGATATGCAAATTTGCTTGTGTACGTCAGATATGAAAATGATCCTGCAGCTCAGGAGGAATATCTGTTCAGTCAGTCACTTCAGACCAGAACTACAGCTGAGCACATATTCCAGCTCCTGAACACATTTGTCCAAGAGAATGGGCTCGATTGGAAAAAGTGTGTTGGAGTCTGCATGTATGGCGCCAAGGCTATGACGGGTCGCCACAGCGGAGTAGCAGCTTGAATTTGCGAGTTGGCACCCGAGATGCAATGAACTCACTGTGGCATCCGTCGCGAGGCCCTGGCTGTGAAGAAGATGCCCAAAGAATTGAAGTCTGTGCTGGACTTGGCTGTGAAAAAGGCCCGATGAATTCTCACCTATTCCATGTGCTCTGCGATGAGATGGGAAGTAAGGTGGCTATCAAGAGGGAAGGTGCTTTTGAAGCTTTTCGAATTGCACAGAGAGGTCCAAATGTTCTTACAGGACAAAAGCTTCCCCTTATCAGATGTTTTCGAAGATACTGTGTGGCTCAGTCAACTGGCATACTTGTCGGACATTTTCTCTCGTTTAAACAAACTGAATTTGGGACTACAGGGACTCTCCATCAGTGTTTTTGATGTGCAGGACAAAATCAATGCAAAGCTGAAAAAGATGGAGTTGTTTGAAATCAAGCTTTTCCTGCTTTGGAGAGTTTTCTGTCTGACAACTTGACCCTTGATGATGGAGTCAGGGACAACATCGTTGCGCACATCGCCTCAACCACAGTTCCCCGAATATTTCCCAGTGATGGCTGAAGCAAACAACTGGATGAGAAACCTGTTCAGCAACGAAACCTCTGAAATGCCCAAGGACTTTAATAGAAGGAGTTTAATAGAATTGTCTTGCAACGAAACACTGAAGTCTGCTTTCAGAAGTCACTCATTGTTGGACTTTTGGATACAGCAACATACTGTAGCGAACACGCTGTGCTTTCAGACAAGGCTGTGTGTTTTCTCCTTCCTTTTGTAACCACATATCTGTGTGAGAAAGGCCCCTCTTTTCACTTGCTGTCATAAAAACAAAATACAGAAGCAGGATGGATGCTGAGCCAAACCTGAGACTGAAGCTGACCTCGATTGACCCAGATGTTTGCAGATGCAGGCGCACCCTTATGTAAGTTGTCAATATTCTCACTTGCTGTGTGTGTGTTTGAATGAAATACAGTTGTTATTCTGAACGTTCTCACTTGTGTGTGTGTGTGTGTGTGTGAGGGGCTGCCTCTTGCATTGTATGACAGTTGCACGGAAGAGTTTAAGTGCAAATTCTAATGCTACTCATTTGGCTGACAAAAGTCAACAATAAATAATATTCTTATTAGGAATAAATTTGCCTCCTGCGTGAACTGTGTGTAGCTGAATAGGGAAGGCCTATGCTACTGTTTTTTAACGTCGCTCATAATGGTGGCACTTGGAGAGTCAAATATTTTCTGAGGTGGTGCGCGATGCAAAAAGTTTGAGAACCACTGCTCTAAGATAAGGATCTACAGTGAAGAGCAGGAAGACATTTTAAAGATACGCTGGATATTGTGTTCAAAGTGGGATATCAGAGGTGCACTCCTTTGGGCAAAAGAGAAAAGTGCGGCAGCTTCATTTTCTTACCAAGGCAAAGCCAAACCAAAGCAACTTTGCTCCTCCGTGTGCAAAAACTACTCCTTAGCATAGCTCTTCCCCAGCTACCTGTTTTAGAGATCTGAAACACCCAATACCCCCTGGGAGAAATTCTGTCTTTCTTCAACATATCTGCTGTGATCTTGACTGAGCAGAAGTCAGAAAATGCCTCTGTGGACTTTGACCAAGAAAAAATAAGTAATGTTTGATCTAGAAAAGAAGAAAACTAGGAATCTATCCACCCCAAATGGTTTCGAATGGTTTTACCCTGAGGGACGAGGGGGATTTTGGCTGAGTTAGAGCTTTTTCCCTCAACTTCACTTGAGATGTGAAGGGAGGATAGAGCTGGTCAGATTCCAACAGCACTTGGCTGCGAGGACACACACTCTCTATTGCGTATATGACCTCTATACACCATATAATTTAACATAATCACGCACAGACGATCAAACTCCAGCTCTTTTCAGGTAACTGTTACAGCGAAGACATATTACTTGTCCTAGGACACAGCTGGAGGGAGGGGAGATGCGTTGCAATTGCCTTTTCTCTGTGATTATCATCAGAGTGAAATTATTATTATCATCATCAACAGAATCATCACCATATACAGAGAAGCAACAGCGCATCTGCCGCACCCAATGCTAATCAAAATGTGCCCGGGAAAAGTATTGTGGAGTGAAATATTGAATTAGGCCTCGAGTCAGGTGGTCTGAACTAAAAGTCAGAAGCAGCGAGTACTTGATAAAAAAGGTTCTTACATCTCCCTGATTTTTTCTGGAGGTGTCTCATCTTTCCCAGATTCTCTGAAGGTGTGACTCACTGTGCTTATTGAGGACACTCTCCACCTTTCTGTTTGTCTGTAAGATGGATATCAAATACCTGTCTGACCATAAGTGTGAGTATGGAGTGATTTTTCTTCAGTGTGTGTTGGGTTATGTCCTGTAAAGGTTTTTCTTATCCAAATCAAAGGAATAAAGATAGAGGGTGTTGTATGTTCAAAAACTCAGATATAAAAACAATGATTTGCTGTTAGCCGCTGGTTGCCTGGTAACTGCTCCTGGCTAAGGAATAGCCTGGCAGAATAAGAAACAAATGTCATCGTTTTTTGTACGGATTAAACAAATGAGATAGAACTTAATAATTAGTGAGCTTTAAAGACACTGGTATATGAATATTTCTCAAAATGTCAAACTATTCCTTTAAGACTTCGAGACAAATTTGTGATTTTGGGTACTAAAAACTTTTTGACTGGACTTGTGTGTGAGTCTGTGTGTGTATGAACACACATAGAAAGATGAGATAGATAGATAGAAAGATAGATAGACTTTAAACCAAGTCTTCACCCTAAAATTAATGACTTACATTAAGGGGACTTCCTTTTTGTCCCCATAAGGGAGGCGAGTCCCCACAACATGACTGTGTAATCAGATTTATGTCCCCGCAACACAAGGAATACCTGGTCTACACACACACTCACATACACAGCTTGAGATTTTAATCAGACACCAGCCCTGCTTGTGCTGACCAGGCCAGGGGTTTACTTGGCCAATGTGTGCGTGTCTAATCAAGGATGAGAGGAAGTGGTGACAGAGCGAATGTACCAATTAAGCAGGCTGATTGGGCTGTATTCCACTGTGGCAAAAACAGTCTCTCCCACAACAGATTGCAATCTGACAGCACCAGATGTAATTCATTAATTATACTGATAAAAACGCCTCAACTCCATAAACCTCCATGCTGCTATTCACTTTTGTTAGTTTGGCGTTTTTATGATGAGTTATGGATTTTTTTTCTGAGGTTGTCTGTTTAGTGTGCGTGCAACTGTGTCAAAGCGTCTGCTGGATTTCAAGTTCTGAAGTAACTTTGAGAATTTATACATTTTGCAGCCTTTGTTCACAGACTGGTTCCAAGTTACTCTTAACTCACTCCCCTGAGAGGGTAAACATTTAGTGTGTCGCAGTCAGTTTAAGCCAATACGTGCACCTGAATAGTCCTCAGATTGCAACTCTACCAGGAAAATGACTTGTTATAGGCTTAGAAGCCCCCGAGCGAGTTGTTCTTGGATGAGTTTGGGGTTTAAATTAACTTATCGCCACTGTTATACATTAATCTAAAAGGCTTCTCTGGCTGAGATATTACCTGACCATGTTTGGTGAGGAGGTGCTTTGTCTATTGCAGCAGCTTGAGGCCAAGAGGAATAAAGGGATTGTTGAGATGGAAGTGAGGGTGGGTGGGTGGAGGGTTTGCTTCACCTTGTCAGAGAGATTCTTGAGTGCATCCCTCAGTCCAGGGGAAGAGTGCTCCTGGGCAGCCTGGAGGAGCTGGTCCGCTAGGCTCGTGATGAGGGGCTGGAGAAGGCTCATGGTGCTGAGTACCTCCTGAGCTTTGGCTGTGTGCTCTGGGGAGTAGTAGATACACTGGTAGGCAGTGCTGAAGCTGCAGTGGAGGAAAAATACATTAATTCAGGTTTGACATATAGCGCTGCAGTTTTATTGTCATGGACTGGATATATCAGTTCTAAGGCTACATACAAATGTGGCCCAAATCTGACTGGAAAAGATATGGTCCATGTTTGTTTAGATTAGAGTCAACACTTGATAGTTGAAGTTTCACTGTAGCATGAACTGGTTGACCTGCTCTATCTGGCAGCCAATATTAGTGCTGACACCAAAAAAAACCAAACAAACAAAAAAAACCACCACAAAAATACCACACAAGAACAGGGTTTTGTGTTTTTCCTGCAAGGTGTGATTGAATTTTTATACTTTTTTGCCCCTGTGCCAATATGTTTTGTGGTTATACCATGCATAGCATCTCTAACAAAGACTGTTATTGTTCTATAACATTTTAAAATGACATTCATACTGATAACAGCCCTGTGTTAAAACAATGCAAGGGGCTGCATTGGGGGATGGGGCGTTACTTCAGGTACCAATGAGACAATGACATACAATGCATGAACTTCAATTTGAGTAATTGATCCATGAGTTTTAAAGCTTATCACACACCTAAACACAGCACAGCGTTTCATAAAGCTATTAGACAGGATTTTACAAATCTGGCGTATTATCACGGCAGCGATTATTTTATCTTTTGTTGCAACGATCACCAGGTAAACAGTGGCAACAAGGCTTTCATGCTACAAAGTAATTTACCTGGAGTGTCTGCTTGTAAGTATTGTATTGGCCACTGCAACGCTTTGCTGGATGATGTTGCATTGTGGCAAAAATTGAGCCAGGTTCAACTTTTGTCTGACAACGCTGCGTCTTTTTGCCGGAGCCCTCTGCATTCACACCCCCACTGTGATGATGGACTGGTCCCTCTCAAATGAATGAGAGGACTGAGTTTTTTCACGCAGGGCTAAAGTCAGTCTGAACGCTGCCTTACTGATTGAACACATGAAATATATTTTATCATTAGAACATGATTCCTTCTGACACATTTGGTTGTTGTGGAGCTTAAGCCAGAGTGCACTGCTGTGAATAACAGTTTGTTGTATTTACCTTACATCGCTGACTAGATAAATAAAATTAAACATGATATGTCTCTGGATCCTGAGGAGGGGGACTGATATATACTGTAAAAGTAGTATACTCCTATTGTTATCTAACCACGGTAAAAACACGTCACATAAACTATTTTCTCTTCTGTTCAGAAATCTGTTACAGACTGATTATCTGATTATCACTTTACAATGTCAAAGAGCTATTAATTGTGTTGAGGTCAAGTAATGACAGACAGCTGAATTACAAAGGATTTTTATTGACGATAAACATTATGTCGCACTCATTGTCTGAGTTCATTTCATTATATGTTGCCACTTTTGCTGCCTTGAAAACGTACAGCAGCAACACTTTCCAGGTTTTCAGACTGAACTGTCATATTGGACCTGCAGTCCAATGTCAACCTATTTTTCGCTTTATGAATAATTAATCCTTTCTTCATTTCTAGGGAGCTATTTAATCTCAGACAAAAACACCTTTTGTCAGTTCCTAGATTCAGGGCAAATCACTCCAATCAAACATTCTCCTCGGGTAAAGTTCCAGTGACTTTCAATGAGTTTCCGCTGACTTCCTGCCATCAGATGTAGCATGGAGCGAGCAAGTCATTTGCACCCCTCCCAGCTAGTTTAGAGTCAACTCTGCAAGCCTCTATGTAGGCCAGACCCCAGAGCCAGATCCTAAGGCGTAATTGACATAAGAGTGAGAGAGAGAGTGTGTGAGAGAGAGGAAAGGGAGGGACACATACAAAGAGCTGGCATAATCCAATATTCTCTGCAATGCTCCTAACATTTTGCAGCGAGGGAAAGAAAGTGCTTCTTTAGAAGTCCCCCTGTGTGGAACTTCACTATCTGATGTATCAATAAGTGTTCAAATCTGAAGACCTTAAGAAATTAGGTGTAGTAGATACTAGCCACTAACTATGCCTTTGACTGGCTAACTTTAAAATCTTGGCCTTGTCATTACAGCTAATGAGCCCGCCAGGGAACTACCACCCACAAGCTCAAAGCTAATCAAAGGAATCACTAAGTGAGAGGGAGACACAGGGCAAACAGTGTGAAATACTCAATCGCACAGAACACCCCCATTTCTATTTGCAAACCTCTGTTATCCCCACTTTCATAACCATACCTTCAAATGCTAAGATTTCAGCCACAGAGAAGTCCAAAATTGAATAATCTACTGCAACAAAGTAGAGTCTGTAAAACCCTTTCATCCCCTGTGAGCTTACATTCGTCTTACTACATTATGCAGAACTCAAGAAAAAAAAATCCTGCCGGACTGCAACAATAGAGATACTCCAGAAAAGAAGCAAAGGAGAAAGTTGTTGGAAGAGGACAATTGCTTCAGCGACTGAGATTCAATAGCAGCCCTGTTGACTCATAAGTACAAATCCAATCCCATTAGGGGGCCTATGCAGGCAATAATGAATGTTGAGACCTGCCACCTGATGCTAGAGGACAGAATTGATCCCCTCTAAGGCTGGATCAGGCGAGGAACTTTAATTGCCTCATCAGCATTGCTGTCAGTCCCAAACTGGTCTACCAAGATGGCAAACCATGAAAAGGTAATACAGCATAAATCTGTGAATGCAAACTTGATGAAAGGCCAAAGGGGAGGTTGCACACTAGGAACTGATTGTCACTTCAAGCCTTGGGCATATTTCTCAGCCCTGTTGCAATTTGGAAGTAGCATGTGCCAAGTTTTTTAAGCGTGTTGCCAATAAAACAGGGGGTGGACACAAAAAAATGCACAATATAATCGATTACCAACAGCCCTGCAATAAATACTCCCTTTGTAAAGCTTATATCTGTGTTTTGTTGAGAGAGGTGGTGACTGAGCCCTACGGTAATATCTGAGGCCATAGTTTGTGGTGCTGTTGGATTGAATGATAAATTAATACAGTACAGGAGAATAAAATCCTCCCACCCATCTAGGTCTTAGGTTGGCAGAACGTAGCCTCAAGCTGACTCACAGCACAACTGAACTCATAAAAGGCCTCCATCTGCCAAAATCCTTTGCTTTCGTTTAAAGGAGCTCTAAGAACTTATTTACTGTTTGTTTGTAAGGAGACCTATTTCTTGTTGAAATCTGGATGCATTACTTGTAAGTTAAACATTATGTTCTTATCACTTGCCATTCAAGTTACACCATTTTGAGTGTTTGATATCTATTTTTTTTCATTTGCCTTGTAGCGCTAAATTATCTGTAACAATCACAAAGAGAAAAAAAAAAACAACAACCTTGGAACATAATATAAAAGGTTGAATGTATATTTGCACATTTTCTCGTTCTCCAAATTAAATGGCAAAGCATGTCGTTTGTAACTGCTCTTTAGATCAACACACATAGAAGCGTTTTCTGATCTGATGCAGTCATCGGCAGGACAACATAATTTATCCGTACTTTCCAAAGCCGTTAGAAATCACTGTTAAAAAAATAACTGTTTTATGCTGTGAAAATACTACGGTGAAGGACTGGTTAGGTGTAGGCACCTTTTAGGGGACCTTTGTCATCACGGTTACGATAATAACTACGTGGCTGAGGTTAAGGAACAACTGTGGTCACAAGTCCAAAATTTTGTTGACCCTCAACCCCAAACTCCTCCCTCTGTGGACTTTGTCACACTATAATAACGTCACCTGATCTCCTTTGCTCCAGTCATAATTACTAATACTACTATATGGTTTTGTCACTTCAACATAAACATATGTTGTTTTGGGGCACTTGCTGAAAAGATTGACACGGTCGTTTTTCTTGGGAGGACAGTTTTGTTTGCTGTTAGAGGCTCCTTATAATGGCAATAGAAGCGGTACTGGGAACAAGTTTTGCTTTTATTGTTTACAATTGCTGTATACAGTTTACCAATATTCATAATGTGAATATGAGCCATTTATTCACTGATTATGTACACTTTAAAGTCTGCATGCCACCCATGAATATTTATGTGTATGACAACAGACCAAAGAGGCTCATTAGTTTACATTCACATACATACAGAGCATAACAACTGAACTGGTTTTCCGCTTTCCCCTCTCAAAGGACCACACTAAGGACAAACGTACTGGGCTATTAGATTGCCTTTTGAGTGTTTTAACCATATACAAATGATGCACAAGTTCAATTTCTCTGCACCACAGTGTGAAGTGAAGATCAATGAAACTCAGATTTCTTGCATGTTAGTAAACACCTACATGTATGCAGATTTTCAGTCTCATGAGTAGGACTTCCTAATGTGCCCACACACTGTTTTTCAGTTGACTATCTCAAATTACAGCTACAGTAGATCAAAGAGGCTTATTTGTGCAAACTTCATTACACAGTACATACAAAATTATATATTAGGACTCTATCTCAGTTAATAGTGACCAGAAAAACCACATCTAACCCTGCTCAGAGCAAGTCAAGAGTGCACTGCACATGGTGTACCCCTGTTTTCTGATATTATTGTCAATTAATGTAGTGTAGATCTAATAGATGTCTCTAAAATCACATATCCATATATCTGTTTTGCTTGTCTGTTTCATTATCATGAAAAAGTCTAACCAGCAGATGTATCTACTTGCACAGGAAAAATACTTATTCTCCAATTATGGCACCAATTCCAGGAAAGCAGACTAAAGTTTAATATTTGATTTTTACCAGAATTTCTCATCCAGAACAGCTTGCGTGTATCAAGGTTTCCTCTTTTAGCTTATTAACTCCATAAAAAGCCTTCTGAAGGTGGCAGGTTTGTTTTCCATTCTGAACTCTCTAATTCGAGTGACGCACTTTGCCAAACTTCAATTACGTGTGCCAGATCTAAACAGCACCCCAGTGTTTGCAACGCAAATAAACAGCAGTTGAAGACTGATATCCTCCTGACACATGCAGTAAAAGTTAACCTGTGGCTGTGATGAACAGCATAATGTGGTAGAGCAGAATCATGACTGGTCATATAACTTTACTGGTTAAATGTAAGTGTGGTGTGACAGGAAAAAAGAACTTGTTATTAAAACTCCACAATTATTTGTGAATCACATCTAGTGTCATTACGATCATTTTACAATCAGTCATGTAAAAGCCTGTTTCATTTCCTGACTGGCAGTAGAGACATTATTGGTGCATATAAGCAACTTGAATGCAGCCATGTGGATTCCAAATAAAATCATGCATAATTACACACATAAAACAAGCTTCAATATGTTCAGAAACAAGATTTTAAAAAAAAAAACAGACATCATCTAGCATCAGAGGTACATTTGGGCTGGTGTACGCTTGCATTTTTCCACTTCCTGTGAGAGAATATTAGTTTCCTCTTAGGTCAAGCTCCTCCTGACTCCATTACATGACATCATTGTGGGGAGAGCAATGCCTTTAGAAAGGATTGCCGCCAGACCCCAACACACATACTAATAATGTATGATAATAGATTCTTCTTAATCCCACCTCATTTCCATGTGTGCACAAGCACCTCTAGCCATGAAAATACCGAAGGTGTCCTGCCACTCCCTTTGTACAATATGCACGCTGCACTGGACTGCCCCTTACACCTGCACTTTGATTCATGAAATTATCACCTTTCATCTTCTTAGATTTCAGGTTTCAAATAGGCACAAAATGCTGGATTTCCAGGAAAAAGGAGCCATCCGTGTGCTTAGATGTTGCTTAAGTGGGGGACCACGTCATCAGGTAAACTAGGAGGAGACTCCAGACTACTAACAGATTTTACTGATACTGTGTGTCTAGGACAAACTTCCTCCTTGGTTTTACTAAATGATCAATAGGAATTGGTTATAACAGTAATGAGAGGGAGAAAACCGCTGGGCCCAGCGGCCTAATTAAGCCAGCATCTCCGGCGCATGGCTAATTAATAATGGAGAGAAAAATTAATGAAGAGCTTGTGGCCTGCTGCTGACAGCCAGCAGGAGTAAAATGCAGCTACGTCAGCACAGAGCCCTGCAGCACTCCAGGTGACTGCCAAAGCCTCCTTCGTCATTTAGACAGCACACTCTTATCATGGTTCTTACACCAAGCCACTCCCACATGGCCACAGTAAAAAATATAGTCTACTATAGATAAATGCTGATCTCAAACCAGATTCTTTTAACTACCAATCTCCATGTGTTGTTGAATCTTCCACTGGGCACTGATCTCACATCAATTCTCAGCCAAAGCCAAGCTTTTCCTCAGTGATTGAGACACGAAGTTAGAAATGCTGATCTGAGACCAGATAAGTCTCAAGGCTACTGCCAGCATCCCTCTCCATCACCCACAGAACCTGGACCAGGCTGACTCCAGAGCAGGCAAAGTAATAACAAGCTGCTGTCCATCAGCATGCCACTGCCAATGTCCTGTCTCTCAAGCACACAGTTGTCCTGGGAGGAAGTTATTTTGTTGGACAACATGCTGCTAGTCACATTAAATCTGAACATCGGTCCCAAGAGACTCTATTAAGCGTGTGCAATGTAGTTTCAACTACTCTCTGTGTCCCAGAAATGTGTCATTTGGCAGTTCTGCTTGACCAGGAGGCCTGGCAAAATGACAGTGCTTCCTTCCTCTCTGTGACAGAATTCAAAGACACATGTGGAGAGGAGCTTTGCTGCACAGCTTCTACACCAACTAAGTACAACTGACCCTACAAAACGGGGTCTGCCTACCATTCTGCTGGAAACGTAAACTGTATGCAGGTCAAAAACATATCGCCTATTCCAATACATATGCAACAAAGGCACACACAGACACTTGCACACCATCAGTCCAGGTAGGAAAAAATTGGCAATGTTCAGGGCACGTAAAACCTGTCTCCAAAAAAGTGTGTTGAATCATTATGCAGATTAGCTGAATAATTCAAAAGAGGCTGTTAATGAAAGATTAGACCACCTCAGCAAATCCACAGCTATGTCTATAGGGTTCAATTAAAAACGGATAAAAATCCAGTGACTTTTAAAACAGCCATTTAACTGGGACTGCATGCATTAATGAAAGATAAATGCTCTTGCCCTGTGTGTACATGTACAGGGCTTCTGGAGGAATACTAAGTGTGGCTATTGATTAAACTCTTTCCTGGCCTGTCCTGAGAGACAAACCACATTGCATACTCTGGTCATTGCCAAGTTTGGCCAATGCAGGTTTTTAATGGATCTGGAAAGAACCCCCCCTCTCTCTTCTAGTGTCCAGGGAACAAAGACGAATAGCTCTTTTATTGCCCTCCTGGTAACACCTCTGTGCTTTTCCTTTTTTCCCTTCTTCAATCCTTTTCCATCTTCTCTTTGATGAATTAATATCACATTGAACAGCCAAGTCTCACATCTTGCCGATTGTTCCCTTTTTAATCAAATGTGATTACAAAAGGCTGGCTCTGAAAGGCGAGGAGACATACTTGGAGAAGTATAACGAGTGTGTGTGTTTGTGCGTACACGCACACATGTATCTCTTCAATAAGCTTGACTTGCTGTGCAATTAAAGGACCAGTGTGTAGGATTTAGTGGCATCTAGTGGTGAGGATGCAGATTGCAACAAAATAAATACCCCCCCCCCCCCCCCCCCCCCCACCCCTTCCAGGCATGTAGGAGAACCCACGGTGGTTACGAAAAATGTGAAAGGCCCTCTCTAGAGCCAGTGTTTGGTTTGTCCATTCTGGGCTACTGTAGAAACATGGTGGTGCAACATGGCGGTCTCTGTGGCAGGACCCACTCCCTATGTAGATATAAAGGGCTCATTCCAAGATAATGAAAACACAATAATTCTTATTTTCAGGTGATTATACACTAATTAAAACATACTGCACCTTTAAGTGACTCAACTGGACTTGTGCACAAGACTACAGTATTTCACATTTGCACACAACAAAAAAACCTCATCAGGTCCTTCTAGGCTAAATATTTGGTCCGACATTTAGTGCATGCATAATAAAAGCAAATTAAACAATGAAATAATGAATGTCCTTCAATAGTGAACACACACTTCCATTACAATGGCCACTGCGAATACTCTCTGAAATCACAGAGAAACAGCATTTCTGACGTTGACTGACAAATGACTGCATTCCAGGTCAAACATGGATAAGGCTCAGAGCAGGCCGTAGTCAGTTAGCCAGGCGGAAAATTGGAAAATTTAAGCTACAGTGAGTCATTAGCTAAGTCAAATATGAAACAAAAACCTCTGTCTCCCAGGAGAATTCTTTCTGAAGTCTAATCTCTCATTCAAAGAAAATGATTTCACTTCAGTGGATTCCCGAAAATATGCTAACCTTATCATAGTTCATGCTAGCAGATAAAACTGACCATCTTCAGCAAATTCACTTGTGCATTTTGGCGTAAAGAAGTCCTGTCTTTCTTTCTTTTTTATCAGCACGGACCCCAAAACTCTTTTCCTGCATCAACTTATCCATTTTATACCCACACCTCACCCCTCTCCATCGTGCCTCTCTTCCCCTCTTTCTTGAGCTGCAAACTCTGTAACTAATTGGATCTGGCATGGTCTGTAATGACTTTGCACTCTATGGGGAGCTTTGGGAAAAATCACCCTTCATTTCTTCTGGCATCACTCAAGTGACCACATACTGAATTCCAGTGACAGATACTGCTGATCTCAGGTTCGAGGAAGTTATATGGATACAGTATGTTGCCCCGGGGTGCACCTGCGCATGTTGTTCTGTATGTGTGTTTACGTTTATCTTTGTACCCGTGTGTGTATAATGCAATCATATTGGTATGGACTCATTTCATTCAGTCAACCTCGGGTGTTTACAGAGCTAGCAGTGTTGGTCAGTAAAGGAAAAAACACAAAACATATTTTTCCCATCAAGCAATCAAGCGGAGAGCTGGTACACAGCCACAGACTGAACTCAATCTAACATAAAACTCAATCTGACAGACTCCCTGTGTGTCAGTGAGAACAAATCATAAAATATATTTTGTTTGAGAACTGGTCTGAGCAGCGCCAGTACATTACTCAAGACTTCTTTTCTTTGAGCAATATGTTTTTTCAGGTTTAAGATTACATATGAAATATTTAGGAGTAATCACAACTCTGATTATTGTTGGCTAATTTGGGAGGCATTTCTGATGGATTGCTGTTTAAGTACACTCCATGCATCTCATAATTTCTGTTGTAACACTGTTGTCACTATTCATTACCTCAGCTGAGAAAATTCTCAATTTTTTCACAGAAAGTTGTTCTGACCATTTGGTTTGGAATTCAAGTGCACTGTAAGAATGAGCTCCAGCTGGCAGCTGGGAGGTTTTAACAAAATGTGTGGCTCTCCAGTGTGAAGTTACAACTTCAGGAGAAAGAAAAAAAATGCTTGCCAGGAAAAAGAACCAATAGAGAGGAACTTCTGACTCAACAAACCTTTTCCATCATGCCTGTTGCCTCCAGTCAAATTGAGCTGTCAGAAGCAGTGGAGCTCCAGTCTAAATTCAGCATGGCCTGGCTGTAAGTAACTGTATGTGGCTTCGAAAATCAAGTCCATAGGCCAGGGACAAAATTGTCTGTCACTATCAATTATACCCAAGTTAAATTATTTTGTCAATACAAGCCTGTTACCACCTCAGCATGTGTCCTGTACTAAATCACTCATGTTCTTCTCCGCCTCCATATTGTAACTGTTTGTCAGATGTTTTTTCCTACCTTTTTTTCTCTGCTTCATATCTGCTAAGGAGACGCTGCAGACCACCACTACACTTGAAGCCCTGGAAGTGGGCAGCAGGGGCACCAACAGTGACAATGTCATAGAATGCATCTGTGAAGAGAGAAAATAGAGTTGATGGGATTTACAATGCTGAGCTGTATCATTCAGCACCGTGGAAACATCAGCACCGGAGGACCTTGAGGTGAAAAAAAATGGAATTCAATAAAATTGATTATGCCCTTCATAGTGTGTTTCCCTATTTAAAATTCACTTGAATGAATTTGGAATCAGTATTTTGCAAAAATATCCTCTATAGCAATTCCTCAAATAAGTGTTATATAAACAGTTAATGATACCTGGCATGAGGAATGATTCAGTATTTATGAATATGCCTTGCAGCTGTTCCAGACACATTTAAATGCAAAAGTTATATGGTTGGGGTTTCCAGCAAATTATTACCTTATAGAACATACAGGGATGGCATGATGTAATAAATACACACATGCACAAAGTATTTTCACCCACAGATACTTCATCTGCATGCACACAAAGTGGCATAACACTATTCTGCATCCTGTCAGTGTGTTTGCTTTGAGGCATAGATAGATATTTGAGAGTGATTTATATTGTGTCTGTATCATGTTATTTCTATTCCACCCTCTCCAGCTATCGTTTGGTCCCAACGTAGCGTTGGTCCCATGTTGAACCAGAAGGACGGCCAATGTCACAGCGGCTCATTCCAATTTGCACACTGCCGTCAAAAGTAAATAAACACTTCACAGACGGCTAGGCGGGCACAGAGGTGCTTAGAACAGGCCTTGTTTTGAATGAGTAATGGATGAGGCTGACAATTAAATCAGAAAAACAGGGAGGGGGAAAAGGGGGTAGAAGGGGGATTATGGGGGCGAATATTTTGGTGTGGTTTAGTGCCAGGTCAGTTAATGAACACCCCTGGGAAAGCAACAGTGCACAGCTTCTACCACAGGAAACACTGCTTGAAAAAATGTTGAAAATAGAAATTAATGACACAATACTGCTCCGAGTGTTGCCACAGAGATGTGAATGACAGTGTGGCCAACGGGCTCCCGTCCCCTAACAACACCACAATAGACCAATAGTGGTTTGATGTGGGGGCTTCGCTACAACCCACTGCTTCTTCCATTAATTATCCCTGTGCCTGTCCGCAACACTTTTGGCCCCTGGAGTTTTCAGATGTCCAAGTTCCCTTAATTGGTTCTCCCACAGCAGAAGTAAACTGAAATACAATGGTGGGTTTCAGAACATCAAGCACAATGACCAATTTGAGCTTGATTTGCCTGCTCTTCCACACGCTCTCACACTGTCCTTTCCCAATAAACCAACAGCAGAACAAGCTGTTTAAGCACTGAGAGGACAGTTGCTTTCTAAAAGAGAAAATTGATTGTGGCAGTCGAGATGAGTGGTTATAATTTAACTTAAAACACTGCACCATCCTGTTAAACAATGATAAAACATCCTTTTACTTGACCTAAATGAATGCTGAACAATGATTTCTGTTCATTTTTGGCTTTTTAGGCTGGAAATATTTTACGGTTGCCATTTTGGAGACTGAAGACTGCCATTCTAAGCAAAACAAATGAATACAGCTTTGGGTTTAAAGTAGTTTTTCAGCTTTTCTTTTCTTACCAGATGATCAATACACAAAATGAAAATGAATGGTTTAGCATTGTTGAGTGGATTGCATAACTTAACTCAAGGAAATGCATCACTTCAGAAAATCAAATGGAACAATAGAGAAACTGACTACTGTTTGAAACAAACTCAGCTCCAATGTTTCCTGCACCTGACTGATTGCAATAATTTATTTTTATGTGTTTTTTAAAACTTTTTAAATAGAACAAAATGTATTGCAATCCACTATCAAAGAAGACTATTGTAAGGTTAATGCAGTAAATTAATTAAAACTAGAAAGTAGCCTCATATTCAGACTAAATGGGAATTTTGTTACAACCTTATTGTAAGCTGTTTTCTGTGTTTTCTGTCTCTAGTTAAATCCCCAGTAGTGTTACCTCCAGCTTTTCCCAAAGAACACAGGCACAGGCACATTACACATATGGTATGTGTTTTAACTACCAGCCAACTGCACAGTGTGGTCCTACTTTTAATGTAGCAAAATATAAGTAAATATGAGTAAATAAGAAAAAAAAATATGAGCAACATATTTTTAAAAATCGTAATGTCTTTCTCCCACAGCAATGCTGTTAAACAGCATGCAGCATTGATTTAGATATGTGTAAAAAAGATGGTACACAGTTATACAGTTAAAAAATCTATAATAATCTAATAATAAGGACATAAGGGGAGAGGAGAAAGCCTATACACCTAAAAGTGTATTCAATGAAACTTTCAGTGGACTGAGGTTGATATAATTTTTAAAGATTTACTTTATTTTTGTGTTTATTTTTGTCAGTTTTGTGACTGAGCTATTTATATGCTCTTTGGTATCACTGCTTTTTAATAATTTCTAGATTTCTTAATTAACATCAAGAAAGCCGAGAGCGTGTAACTCCAGGTACTCCGGAGTACCTGGAGACCTACCCTATATGGCGTTTACACACTCAGACACATCAGTTGAAGCCCCACAGTCTGAAACTGAGTCAAGGTGTGAATTGGACCCACAGAGGGTAATTATCACAGTGTCTATCAATCAATTGACAAATACCTCTAAGGCTTGCTCTATCTTGATTTTCCCCCTTTTCCTGCCTTGACAGAACAAGACAGTAGCAGGGTTGTATGATGTCTTGATTTTCCATTAATTTATTTGTCATTCCTGACATCTTCACTGAAAGAACTACAGTTTATGTACGTTTGTCTATCTTCAACTTCCCATCAATCATCTAGTGTATAGTTGAAATGGAGCCCACTCATAGATAGCGAGGCAGCAGTTAGTCACCTTAATACACAGAGACAGTTCCAGGGCAATAACAGGCCCTGCCAGCTAGAGAGCAGTGGCGGAGGTGACAGCTTAGTCTTCCTCTACGAAAAAACGCAAAGGGCCTAATTAGCGATTTATCTATCTTTCGCAGGCCAAGTTAATTCTCACCTTTCAGCCTTGGTGATGACCTAGAACCACACTGTCTGAGCCCTCTGAGTATCTCTGACAGATGGAGGAGTGAGGCATAGAAAGACAACAGCAGGTGAAAAACCATAGCAGCTTCAGCTTATACAAATCACATGAAACTGCCTTCCCACAGTGCCTGCTCTTTTTATTCATTAGTTGCACTTTACATTACAAGTGGACCAATGATTCAGGTCAAATAGTGCCGTTCTCTACTTAACAAACTTGCTTTTGAGTAGGTCTGGAAAACAGTTTGAAGTGTGATAATAACTCCAAGTCTTAGATTGTAGCGTAATACCTGTTTTTCTGGGGCACGTCACCCTCATCCTCTGGGTGTGCAGGTTTATTGGGATGAACTCCAGAGATTTCTGGGCTTTGCAGCAGCTTGGCTTGAATGAACGACCTGAAGAAACGGAGACACAGATATATGTCATATTGTCATAAAACATAACTGTGTTGGTGGACATCTTAAAGATAAATACATTCATATTATAGCCTCTTGGTTTAGAAAAAAAAAACTCTTTATATGGCTTTTCTCTTTATTACCTTCTTTATGTGCTTATGTGTTTATGTAGAGAGGTAAGGACAGAAGAAGAGATTAGCAAATGTTAGATAATGAATTGGATTGATGTTCAAATGTTCTCTTTTCTATTTTTATAAATGTTCTCTCTTCTATCTTCCAATGAAAAGAAAACCCTTGTACTTCTGAATGACTTGACATCTATCTAATGAACAACTGACTGGCAAAAAGGAATACATAGCCCCAAATTAAAGTCCATTTAAGCTAGAGGTTGTAGAAGTAACTCTGGTGCAGATTCAATTACAAATTGTACATGTGTGGAGTTTTTCACAACTTAATTGCCACAGTATTTAAACTGAAATGGAGGCAAAGAAGGTATGAAACTGGATTATTATTTTCATTCTTCTCCAGTGAATGGCCGGTTACTAAGTATGCCTTCAGAATATTCCGAAAAGTACTGTACAACCTAAATTTCAAAGCAGTAAAACTCTAACTACCCAACCATTTTCCCAAAGAAAGCTTAATTGTAACATAAAATGTCACACATTACACAAGCGCTATTTAAAACAGTAAGTTACAAATTATTATTTGTTGGACACAGTGTTATGTTTAGAACCATGTTAGACCTCCAAGCCATTCCACTTTTAAGCGATCGTTCAACATCATTTAACTCACATCTGTACACTGTATATCTGATAGAGAAGTGTCAATAAAAGAACAACATGCATCTCAAACGTAGATCATTACAATTAACTGCTTATAACATCCACTGATGTGCAGTGTAACCTTTAAGAACAGGATTTCATGCCCTTTGCAGCATCCACTTTGTTCAAAATGTCCAATTAGAGTCACAGGGACTGCTGACCAAGATGGTTGCCTAAAACTACTACATTGTGCAAGCGAAATGGCTCCCATAGCCAGGTGAGCTTTACATAGTGGGATGTGGATGAGCGAATTTAACAGTTGCCAACAAGTAGCCGGAGAATTAATTGAGGTTGGACCTGGACAAGCGCAAAGTAATATGTTGTATTTGGCCAGCGGACCTCCTTCAAGACCTTCTTCCTGTGTTAACATTCTTGCTCCCGCCCCAGACACATCTGACATCTCTGTTATCTCAGGCTAAAATGAATACTGATGTCATTTATGAGAGGCTCGATCAAACTGACTCACGAATTATGTATCTGGAGATGAACAATGCGAAGAACAGAGAGCCAAACAACCTGCAGAGAGCTGTGCAGGATGCTGCTAACAGAGACAGGTGTCTCAACCTTTGCCTGGTTGGCCTTAAGGAGAAGGTGGAGAGTGGTGCACCGTGGGAATATGAGATCATCTCTGAAGCCCTGGGAATACACCTGGCTGAAAATGAGCTCCAGTGAGTGCATCGCTCTCTGGCACGAAGAAGGCCAGCCACCAAGACCTATTATCAGGTCCATCCATCCATCCAAGCTCCAAGAGATGGATGTCCAATTCACACTGGCCTACCCTGCGGTGATACGCCATGGAACTCATTAGTAGAAGCAGTACCAGAGTGATTTAGCTGAGGCTATGTCAAAAAAGTCGGGCAAAAATGATTGTTATTCCAAATATAATCCACTGCTTTAATAGACACTTGATAATGCGGACAAGGCAGTGGACTTGTGTTTGAACTATGGATGGACACTTGTTGGACATACAGCTACGTGGGGGCTAATCTACAGATGCATAGCTTTGATTTGGAGGTTTACCACGGTAAAGCTGTTTTTATGTTTGATATTATTAGATCGAGCGAGATCCATTTTTACCCCTCTATCTTGGTTGTGATTGTTGTGATCTATGAAACGGAGACATTTTTTGTTTAACTGCCTGATTCTAATAGGGCCAAAGCTGGGATAACACAATGCTGCAAATTACGACATATAGTGTAAAATGTAAGACTTGAGCGGAGGGGGATTGGGGAGGTTTAAAGGGTCAAACCTTGGAAGCGCCACGCGGTCCAGTAATAGGGAGGGTTCTTCCGAATGGAGAGTGAGAAGTAGGGGGTGAAAGGGGAAGGGTTTTAATTTATTGTTCATGTTTATATTTATAGGGAAGAATTTAAGTAGGACAGCACAGAAACATCTTCATGGTTGGGTTAGATCTATTTGTCTTCCACTGTTTAAGGCTCCTTTATGTAAAACACAAAATATGGTTTATGGCCAAGTATGTATACTTTCTTTGAATATTAATGGAGTAAAAGACCTGGTAAAGAGGAGGAAATGTTTAAATTTATCCAAGAAACTCACCTGGTTGACTCAGAGGTGGTTAAACTTAAAAGAGATTGGGTTGGGCAGGTATTCTATAGCTCATTCAACAGTAAGAAGCGTGGGGTGGCAATTTTGGTTCATAAGAAATTGAATTTTGTATTATTAAAACAACATGAAGATGAGGAAGGGAGACTTATCTGTGGGGAGGCCATAATCAATGGAATGAAGTTAAATCTATGTAATATATACGCTCCCAATACAGAGGATGCTCATTTTTTTCATAAAGTGAATAAATTACTAGGGGGAGTTATTGATAGGCATACAGTGATGGGTAGAGACTTTAACCAAATTCAGGATGGTGTCCTAGATTGAACATAATAAAAGTATACCTAAGAATAGACTGGCCATTTGGAGATTAATTAACCCTAGAGAAAAGGAGTACACTTTTTACTCTCATTAGCATAAATCCCACTCAAGAATAGATTATTTTTTAATATCTAAAAGTAAGACTGAATCTACTGACGAATGCAAAACTGGTGTTATTGCTCTCACAGATCATGCAACAGTGGAACTTGGTCTAGCAGCAAAAACAGACTATCAAAAGAAATAGGTGGACACTCAATACATGTCTTTTTCAAGACCCAGTATTTAACCAATTATTGACCTTAAGAGCTTTTTCGAAATTAACGTCAGATCCACAGGGACAATAGGTACAGTCTGGGAGGCATCTAAAACATTATTTTAAGGGGTAACATTATAGCATAATCTAGTAAAAAGAAAAGAGAAAACACAGAAGTTGAGAAAATTGGAATCTCAGCTAAAGGAAAAAGAAAAGCAATTGGCAAATAGTTATAGTGACTCATTACTTAAACAAGTGATTTTGATTTAAATGAGATTTATATCAATAAGGCTGAATGTGCTCTGTGAAGATTGAAAACAATTTTTTATGAAAAAACAGACAGCTCAAACAAAAAGAGGCCGGCTACATAATTCCTAGTATTAAAAATGAAAAGGGAGAGGTAGTCACTAATATAAAGGATATCAATCAGGCGTTTCAAAACGTTTATTCAAAACTCTAATCTTCAGAGACAGATTTAGACCCATATAAGCTGAGCTAAAATCAAAATTAGCAAGATGTCTTCAGATCAAGTGAAGGAATTGGATGCCCCCATTTGGAATCAGAAGTTAGAGCAGCTATTCAATGCATGAAACCCTGAAAGTCTCCAGGATTAGATGGCTTCCCAGTGGAGTATTCCAAAAAACACACTGATACCGCTGGCACCTATTTTAATTGAAGTTTATTCAGTCAATTTCACAAGGGCAGCTTCCAAATACATTTAATGAGGCTCTAATATCATTGATCTTCAAAAAGGATAAGGATCCATTCGATCCAGGTAGTTTTTGGCCTGTCAGTTTAGTCAGTGTGGATTGTAAAGTGCTTACTAAAGTCCTGGCAATGAGGCTTGAGAATATTTTACCAGATATTATTCATGGAAACTAGGTAGGGTTTGTGAAGGGGAGGTCATCCTCAGACAACCTCAGACGGTTGCACCATCTTATATGGATGAGCTGTCAAGAAAACACGCCAGTAGCAGCCTTCTCCCTTGACGCGGAGAAAGCATTTGATAGGGTAAAGTGGGATTTTTTAATACATGTCTTGGAAGCTTTTGGTTTTGGGTCAGGATTTATCAACTGGGTTAAAATGATCAATACCAGGGGTCCCCAAACCTTTTGAGACTGAGAGCTACCTGAAGGGTAGAGAGTAATATGGAGGGCTACCTGTTTGATATAATCCTCCCAAATAATATAAATTTGCTCATTTACCTTTAAATACTGATATTATGCATTTAATAGGTTAAATATATTAGGAGACTGTCTGTCTATGTTCACTGATTACTGTTAATGATTCCTCACGGTCATTATTAATAATATTTAATGTAAATTTTAGTGGGAAGCTTGGCATTGCATACTGTTCATAAGTCCACTGTAATCAGGGGTATAACTTGACACCGCAACTCTTATTGAGTCTTCTAGATGTGCATCAGTAAGGTGTGTTCTGTGTATGTGCTTAGTGAAGTTCATATCAGAAAAGGCTGATTCACACAGATAGGTTGAATCAAAAAGACAGACAACTGTCATAGCAGCTGTGCATACAAGCTTTGTACTTTTCTGGGTCCACAAGGCACCAGAGGTTTGGTGAGCCCTGGTGGGCTTTGAGGTGAATGTCACTTTGCAACATAAGAATTTCCATCTCTACCTCACCAGTATCCAAGTTGAATGCTGCACTTAGTTGCATGTCATGTCCACTTCCATGAAAGGATTTGAAATGAACGACACACATGACTCCAGCTTATCAAAGTCACAGAACCTGTTTTCGAACTCTTGCCCAAATCTGTTTATGAGTTGAGAGTACTTTTCTGCAGCCCTGTCCAAGGCCCTCGATGCAGAAGCATCGTCATTCAGCACTGACTGCACAGAGGAAAAGTGCAGCAAATTCTTTCTCTGTAAATGCTTAGAGAAAATGTTCATCTTTAAATGTGTTTACAGCACTGATCATGTCAGAGACAGTCCTACTTTCAAACGGTTCAGCTTCCTAGTAATGTCTTTTAGGAATGCAAGGTCTAGTATCCACTTAGTGTCCTGAAGCAGCGAGGCGTCCTACCCTCTTGATTCCATGAACTCTTTGATTTCACCCAAAAGTGATTAAAAAAAAAGCTGCAAACCCTTCCCCTGCTGAGCCATCAGACTTCAGTGTGTACTAACAGGTCATCATATTGAGCTGACAGCTCCTCCAACAGACCCTTGAATGAACTGTGTTGTTTAGCTTTGGAGCGGATGCTGTTTATGATCTTCACGACCGGAGTCATCACGTGATCGAAGCCCACCACTTTTGCACATATCGCCTGCTGGTGAATGATGCAGTGGTTATGTAGAAGTTTGGGGAAATCTGTGTCACCTTTGCATTGCGCGACAAAGTCTGTGTGATGGCCGCTCATCACGGGGTCACGGTCTGTTATCACAGACACCAGCTTTTCCAACACTACTTTTTTCTCCACAAAATACCCTTTCACCGCATCGCAGTCTCCCTCGTTGTTGTCTTCTGGGGCAGTGGTGTCAGGAGTTCCTCTTTCGTGGAGAAATCATGGAACACCATTCGTACAAACACCACCAGCTGCGACATACTGCTGGTGTCCACTGACTCATCGCCATCTGAAAAACGTTTCTTGTTCTTTGTCAAAAAATGTACAGCTCTAAACAAAGCTTCCGTTGCTGCTTGGGACTCTTTTACTGGCCTAGTGAAAAAAGATTCCTGTTTGCCCAAAGCTGCCTTTAACTCACAAGCTTTTTCTACCCATAATGAGCTGCCTGGTGGGTAGATAGCATTGAAGGTCTTGTGGCATGTACTGAAGTGCCTCTCTATGTTGTGCCGTTGCCACAGTCTCCCCACAAATGAGACATAAACTCTTTCACTGTTGTGAAGAAGAACTCTTCCTCCCATTGCTCGTGAAAGTTGATGCTTTTTTCTTCCGCTTTTCTGCCATTGTTGACTGTGTGCCCAGTTAGCTCATCATCGTAGCTATGCTAGCTAGCATAGAATGAATGCATGAGAAGAGGGGACACGTGATGCAATGTCAAGCTAAACTTTGACCCCAGACAGTGTCAAAACAGGTCAAAGTTATAAATTATTCATACATAATAAATTCATGCCTTTAAAATGTTATAAGCAATTGTGTTCCTAATATTTTGTCCACTGCATCAACATAAATGCGGGCGGCAAAATATTAGGAATACCATTCAATATAAGGAACCCCAGTACACCACCACCCTCTACAACCTCAATAATAAACATAAAGTAGAATTATCACCTTTCTGACAATGTCAACAAAAACTGAAATTGTATAAGCTTTGCAAAAAAAAAAAAATGATAGCAGAGGGTGTATTACTGTATTATATTGCACAGGTTCCTAATAAAGTGGCCAGTGAGTGTATATGCATGTATTGTATCATATATGTGCATGTGCATGTTTATATTGAAGTGTTTGTTTGTCCTTTTTTTCATATGATGTTTGACTAATCCAAAATTTAAATAAAAACTTAAATTACAAAAAAAAGCCCAATTAAACATTTCTGCCAAATGATACACTTTGTGGATTACAGTTAAGCTCAAAATCACAATCTGACACTCCATGTTGGCTGCTCAAATCTCAAATATGTAAATAGGGTTGATGAGCCTCTTTGAGATGAGGCTAAGCTTGCAATAACAATCAAGCAACAGAAGCAATTTCAAAGTTTGTAATGTGTGCCAGAAGAGGTAATTCACTTAAAATAAAGGTATTCAGAACAGGTACAGGAGACCAAAAAGACAAACAAAAATTCTCATATCACCAAACTTTCATAACCAAGTTTGGCATTAAAACTTTTAATTAAAATTGTCTCTTAAGACACAGGACTTTGAATTTCCTTTCTAATGCATGAAGTTATAAAACAAGTAAAAACTACTCTGGTGGAAGTTCAATTTGGATGTTTTTCAGTTTGGATGTCACAAGTTATTTGGTCACAGAGGAGAGTGATAGTGTGTGTGTCAAACATACTGATGTAATTCATAAAACTGAATGTAATAACTATTATAAATGAGTTTCATAGAAGTGTGTTGCTATGCAAATAAGTGTGCTGGAGGAGTTGCATCTGTTCATTTTCATTATAAATGAAGTATTTTCATAACTAACTGTTGTATTAGGCCTATCAAACATGTTTGACTTGCTGGTAAAGCACTGCTCAGACTTTTAGATTCTGTGGTGCTTTGTTAATGTTACATTTCAATGCTTTTTTTCTACTGTTGTTATATCATCACAGTAGTAATCTACAAGATTTGTTTGTTTTGACAATATATAGTTCTTGATAAAATGTGATAATTTGCTGTGCTTTGATCACAGCATTTACTTGACACTGACACACCATTTCAGTGCTGTGACGTCATTTCCTTGAATTGTCTGTTGATAAAGTTTAAATATCTGTTGGCAATGGTCTTTAGTCGTCTGCCTGCCAACAAAGACTGTGGCTTATCATGATATCCACCCAGTTTTTTTCTTTTTTTTTCCAGACAACCTGCTTTTGCTGATGTGGGAAACACATCATCAAATTCCTTTGAACCAGAGGAAGTAAGTTTTTTTCCTCAGGAAAGACCTACCGAGAAAAAAAAACTCTCATGACCTGTGCGTGAGAGGTGGTACAGTACTGTATGGTTGGGTGTAGCAGAGTGGGTTTCTTGTCCTGTAGCTAATACTGTATCTTCATTGCAGCATAATGACAAAAAAGACAAAGTACAGTAGACCTTTCAGTATTCACACATGTTCCAGCTCTTCTGTCTGACATGTCTTTTCAATTCCAGTTCATTAATTATTCTCGAGGCAGACCTGTATGCACCAATCAGAGCCTCAGTATGCACCAATCAGAGCCTCAGTATGACAGAAGGTCTACGCAAAATGTAGATGAGAAAACCTGTTACCTGACACAGATTTTTAACATCATTTCGCAGGTTGGCCAAACATGAAAACAAATCCACTGCACCACCATTACTGTATATGCTGAAATCACTAACCCACTCAAGCTGAAATGTGTTACTTCAAAAACACTTAGGACTCAGCTGGAACTGACAGCGATGTGGCTTATTGTTTTCAAGCACTGAAAATCAATTATGTCTTCTTACTAAGGTGGTAACAGAAGTGCAAATATAAACAGATGTCATTTCTAACCACTAGAAAGACTATAGACTATACAATCTGTGTGCTACATATAGTGAAAGCCAGCACTTAAGCTCCACATGTAGAAATGTGCAGTCAAGAAAAGTAGCATTATTAAGTACTGGAGAAACATTTAGACATTCAATTCAAAAAATACCAAGGATGACTTTTTGCTTTTAGCACATCTGATGCCCCCGAGAGTTCAACTAGTTTACTCTAAAGGCCAAGACATGCACGCATTGTAGGACTACGGATGTGATTATCTGCTGGAAAATCACTGACCCCAACTACTGTACGTGCAATTTTATTCACTCTGTTACAATTAAACTGATAGCTCACAACATCTCTATGCTAGGAGGAGATTTTCCCAAAGGTTAACATTCAAGTCAATGGCTAAGCTGTCATCCCTGCTCAGTGGGCTCTCAGTGGTGGCTGTACAGCTCTGGGGACCAGGCTAATCGAGCTGGTGACCGTTGTAGGTTAGATGAATTAGTCATATCAAATCCCCATCTGTTTGCCCAGGTGGGCTGGCTATGTGACAGAAGGGCTAGATGCCAGCACTGACTAACATCTGGCCACTATCTCTTCTTTTAATCTTTCCTGTCATTTCTTTGCTCTCAGCCACTTTTCTGTACTCTTTTGATTCCTTCAGAAGGCGACCAACCAATTTGCTATGCTTTATAAACTCCTGTCTGGGTGCCTGAGGACAGGCTGAGAAGAAAAAAAAACAAGATTACAAACTACAGCAACCAGCATTGGAAACAGAGTGTCTTGTAAGTGAGGTCTGTCAGATCAGTGCAGGTCTGTTTAAGCATGTAAATGGTTTCATCTTCGTGGCCCTGTGGCACTAAGAGCACAGCGGGCTTTTTTAATCAATCCACAGTTAGATATGTAGTAGACATAGTGGAGGACTGGAGACATGCTGTGTGAGCAGTGGAATCTCAGAAGTGTGAGCTGGAGAAGTTAATCATATCTGACAATACAGTTGTTTTTTTTTTTTTTTAACTTTATCTAATTCATTATTTTTAAGGGTTTTTCTTCATTATTACTACTTTTAATGCTAGTAAACTGCAAACTAGCAAATGTCTCTGCACACCACAGCTGAACATCTTCACCTGGGGGCAACAGACTGCAGAGATTACTGTTCTAATATAGATATTACAGAGAGAAAGTAAGATATGAGCTATCATATCTTGCTGTCTGTACAATGACTAACTTTACTGCCAGCCACACAGATACACGACACTGCCTTAATCTACAATACGTAGCTCTGGGCCTTAAGATGGAGCTTTAGCGAAAGTTCAGTCTAAAACTATCTTTTGCAGGCCTGTAGTTATGTTTCTCATTTTATCCTGTCATTCACATCTCTCAGGCATGCTCACTCATGATTTCCCTTGCTGTCATTGTCTGGGGCTGTCAATTGAGCTATCAGCTGTTCACATCTATCCAATAGCACAGTGACACACCTCCATTGTTAGCCGTGCTGCTGTCTTTTTAAATATGCTTCTCTCTCTCTGCCTTTAGTGCGTTCATGCTGCTGTTACGCGCGCCCCTCCACCTCCCCGTCAACGCCTAGTCTTTGCAGATTCATCAGTTTCATCACTTCATCAGCCTCATCAGCCTTATCAGTCTCAGCAGAAGTCATCAGCCACCACCACCACCAGTGTCTGGACTCCATGGGGGGATTTATTATACTGCTGCTCAGGGCTGATGTCCCTCGATTAAAAATCTCCCTGTAGAGTTTAAGCGCCAAAGCCTTTCTTGACCAAGACTTAATTACCACGACATCATCTGTTATAATAAACAGTTATCTTTACTTCAGTCACTATGTCTCTTCTGATTGAACTGCAGTTATTCCATAAATGGAGTTTAAGAATGACTGACAGTTTAGTGCCGGCAGTATTGGAGGTCCAACAAACAACCCAGTAACGGGATTACGTCTGTGCCTTTAATTCGCCGGCTGGTAAACAATGGGAAGGGATGATTAATTTATGAAAGGAATACAGTTATTAGAGCATCCGAAGTGTTCACTGAGGTCAGCTCATCATTAAAAATGGATAAAATGGAATCAGTAAGGGTGCTGAACTTGAACATAGGGACTCTGCTTCAAGCTCCCAGAGGACCGCTTCTCCTCCTCTTCTAATTTGACTTATTCTCCAACTTCCTGTTTTTATTTTCTTTCTTACAAATAAATTAAATAATAGAAAAATGAAGAAAATCCTTCATCTGACCCACAAAATGTGCACAGACCACTGATTCTTCTTTTGCACATGAAAATCCTCCTGACTCGGGATTGACCTTAAATTATACAAGCATTAGAGTCAGCCTCTTAATTAATATAAATGCGCAAATAATCCTATTTAAGGACAGCAATCCTCAGAGACATGTGCAAACCAGCGAATCACAGCTATTTTCAAAACATAATTAACTAGAAATACCGCCTTGCGGTTGTATGCCTTCGTCGGTCAGTCCTGTCATAATATTTGTAGTGAAGAATTTGAAGGAATTTTGATGATGTTAGAACACAAAGAAGACAATGCTTCAGATATGCATGTTGCTGCAAAGAAGCTACAAATACTAAAACGTGGATGCTTCACACACATCTTCAACCCGGAAGCACAGAAGATCTAAACAATCACCACAGTTTCAAGGTGAGCACCCAATATTAGTGTCACCAATTCAGTATCTGACCAAATGTGAAATATGGTCACAATCTCTCCTTCTGTTCCTGAGTTATGACATTGAATAATGGTCAGAAAAGTGTTTTTGCAGAACATTATGATGTCACAGTGAAGTTGACCTTTGACCCTTTGGATATAAAATGTCATCACTTCATCATTTTATCTTATTAGACATTTGTGTGAAACTTTGTCATAATTAGTGTATGAGTTCTTGAGTTATGGCCAAAAACGTGTTTTGTGAGGTCGCAGTGACCTTTGACCACCAAAATCTAATCAGTTCATCCTTGAGTCCAAGTGAACGTTTGTGTCAAATTTGAAGAAATTCTTTCAAGGCGTTAAAGGAATGGATGAGACGGATGGACAACCCCAAAACATAATGCCTCCTGCCACGGCTGTCACCGGCACAGAGGCATAAAAATGCAGAAAATCGTAACTCTACAGTGGGGGAACATTTTATCCATCAATTTTGTTTTGTGATTTAAAGACCTATGGATCTACATAAAATATATAAATTATAATGATATGAAGACATCCTGACTACATTTAGTTGTTACAAAATGATTCTCTCAAAGTACTTATTTGTGTTTACATAAAAGTTAAAAGAACAATTACACCTGCTGATTTTTTTCACTGATTATCTTCTCTTCTGACTGATGACACTTATATGTCACCATCTGTTTAATTTAGTAATTATCTACTCATTGTATCTTCTGTCTCTGCTCAGCCACTCTCAAACTTCCCCCTCACGCTCTCTTTTTGTCTCTACGCTCCATCTTTCTTTAATCATATAAGGTATCAATAATTAATCTGCAGTGGCTTGCCCACCCAACTTGTTTAGCAAAGTGTGTCATCCTGTTAATTTAAGTTAATGTAGGACTGGATTAGAGTGGTGAGTTGGGCATTGGCTCCTCCATGTACTGCAGCATCTGGGCCACACAGGGGACTTGTCAGGAACCATAATGACCAACGCCACATTATCTATTCCCCTCGCCCTCAACCTCCTCCCTCAGAGCCCAGGCAGACATCACACAGGCTTAGCTAACATCATCTGCTAACATGGGGGAAGCAAAAAGCAACAGAGACACATATCTCATTATGGAGATAAGAGTAAATCGGAGCAAAATTAATCACTAACCATAATGGTCATACGTCCATAGTGAGTTAAAATATGCATGGGAACAGATTATACAGAGGGGAAGAAACAAATCCGGAGTGATTGGTCAGTTCATGATCTTTTAATGTCTATTCTGTTATTTCTGATTTTCATTTGTATCATTAGTAATCATTAGTAATAATTTAGTGAGTATAGTTGAGGACAGAGGCAGACAATGTCTTACAAATAACATCTGTTGTTTTTCACTATAATGGGAGTCTGTGTCTTGGTTTACTTGTGCATGTATAAGGACACTGCTACTGTATATACAGTATAGTATGTACTGTACCTACTCTGTTCTGTTCATATGTAGTATGTGTTTTCATCCTGCTTTTGAGTAATGAAACCAAACACAACAAATACATCATTTACATAACTCTAAATATGCTTTAAACACCTCATCATCACTGACATTCTGTGAAATAATCACATGTCCAAATTTTCCTTGCTGAATGTCATTGGCAAATGAAAAACAGCCCAATTACTTTCTGTGTTCACATTAGAGCTAACTACGTAGATTAATTTCATTATGTAAAACATTTGCAAAAAGTGTGCAAAAACATTTGCATACTAAGTAGAACACTAAATATTTGTAAATGAGATGCAAGACTCGTGTTTTTGTTTGCACATAGAGATTTGTATGAGTTTTTAGGCGTACTGCACAACGTTTATTTAAACAAAACACAAAAGAGCTCATGGGCACACAATTTTCACCTGCCTCTGATGAAACCTGTGTTGCTATAATAATAATAAACATTATTTGTATAGCACCTCTCCAAAACAAGGTGCTCGACAGGGTAAAAACAACAAACAACAGGAATCATGAATCAATCATGAATCAACCGTGTTAATCATAAAAACAATAAGAACAATAGCACCATCAATGAAGAAAAGAAAACAAACACAGTAATAAAACATAGCAAAAACAAAATTAAACAATAAAACAAATGGTGTGGGAAAGGTAAGATAGAAGGATCACAGGAAGGCTAGACTATAAAAGTGTGTTTTAAGAAGAGACTTAAATGAGGAGACTTTGCCATCCTAATCTCCTCTGGAAGGTTGTTCCAAAGTCTGGGAGCCCTGACGGCAAATGCTCTGTCACCATTTAGGAACCACTAGGAGAGCAGCATTTGAGGACCTCAGGGCCCATGACGACATATGGGAAGTTAAAAGGTCAGCAATATAACTCGGGGCCAAACCGCTCTGAGCTTTAAAGGTAATAAGTAAAATTTTAAAAACAACTTTAATACTAACAGTCAGTCAGGCAGTCAGTGCAAAGATGAAAGGATAGGTGTAATGTGCTCTCATTTTCTGGTACCTGACGGCTGCATTTTGGATTAATTGTAGGGAGGAGAGAGACTTTTTGCTGCAGACGGAGAAAAGGGAGTTGCAATAATCTAGCCGTGATGAAATAAAAGCATGAATGAATGTTTCAAGGTTTTTGGTAGACAGAAATGGCTTAATGTTAGAGCTTTTCCTAAGTTGAAAAAAAAACACGACTGTATGACGGATTTGATATGGCTGTTCAAAGTAAGGTTGTCAAATAACACACCAAGGTTTCTACACTGCAGAGTGGTAAGATGAGAGTATGAACCTAGTATGTTTGTAATTTGAGTGTTGGAAAAGTCAGCGCCAACTAGAAGTATCTCAGTCTTCTTTGAGTTGAGTAGAAAGAAATCCATTTATGAATGTCCTCAAGACAGTTTATAAGTTATTGGGGTCACAGCTGAGCCAACCCTGGGTATCGTCTGCATAAAAATGGAAACTGATGTTGTGTGATCTTATGTGTCCCAAATGCAGCATGTAAATGGTGAATGGAAGCGGGCCAAGCACCGAACCCTGAGGAACCCCACAATGCATCCTGGAGGTGGAAGACCTAGACTCAGCAATACATCATCAAAAAGTCCTGTCTGTTATGATTACTGAAGATTACTAATGATTACTCAAAAACAGGATGAAAACACATACTACATATGAACAGACTATGTACAGTACATACTATACTGTATGTAAAGTAGGCCACCAAGACAGACTCACTTTAAAGTGAAAAACAATAGATATTTGTAAGACCGTATCTGCCTCTGTCCACAACTAAAATCACTAAATATTACGAATGATTACTAATGATACTAATCAGAAATAACAGAAAAGACATTAAAAAGATTCTAAACTGACCAATTAGTTCGGATTTGTTTCTCCCATCTGCATAATCTGTTCCCATGCATATTTTAACTCACTATGGATGTATGACCATTATGGTTAGTGATTAATTTTACTCTGATTTACTCTCATCTCCATAATGAGATATTTGTGTCTGTTGCTTTTTGCTTCCCCCAGCTAATAAGAGATGATGTTAGCTAAGCCTGTGTGATGTCTGCCTGGGCTCTGAGGGAGGAGGTTGAGGGCGAGGGGAATAGATAATGTGGCGTTGGTCATTATGGTTCCTGACAAGTCCCTTGTGTGACCCAGATGCTGCAGTACATGGAGGAGCCAATGCCCAACTCACCACTCTAATCCAGTCCTACATTAACTTAAATTAACAGGATGACACACATTGCTACACAAGTTGGGTGGGCAAGCCACTGCAGATTAATTATTGATACCTTATAGATGGAGCGTTTTTACCATTCAAGGCCATGCCACTGATGCCCAGCCATAGCTCTAAATGGGACAAGAAGGGGTATTGATCAAATGTGTCAAACGCTGCGCTGAGATCTAGGAGTACTAAAATGGAGGGACGTCCAGGGTCAGCAGCTAAAAGCAAGTCATTCATGGCTTTAAGTTTCTGTACTGTGGTGAGCTCGCAAAGCTGATTGGAAAGATTCAAACATAAAGTTAGCATTCATAAAGGCTAAAAGTTCATTTGCAACAATCTTCTCCAGGACTTTGACTGAGAAAGGAAGTTTAGAGATAGGAATCGTTGAAATCATTTGAACTGAGTTTCTTTAACAGGGGTTGAACAAGAGCATTTTTGAAATAGTGGGGCACAGTACCAGAAGAAAGGGAGCTATTTAAAATGTTCAGTGTAAAAGGACAAACTGTATTAAAAACTTCTTTTAAAAAAATCGAAGGAGGAGAATGTCCAGAGGATAGGAGTAGGGGTTCATTTTGTTGACAACTTCCAATAGTGAAGGTTGAGAGACAAGGTTGAATAGATCAAAGCAAGTATTAGGCCTAGTGGGTGAACAAACTGACGGGGGATCTACAGGTCAGGTAATACTCTGACGAATGAGGGAGATCTTTTGAATAAAAAAGTAGCGTCTACAGAAGGGACAGGGGGAGCATCAGTGGCGCGGCTTACAATGTTAAAAAGCACCTTGGGATTAGAAATATTAGATTAAAATAGATGGGAACAGTAGGCATGTCTAGAGTTTTTAACCTCAGCATTAAGCAGCTTCACCTGAGCCTTAAAGCTCCTCATGGTGGCAAGGGAGCTTTGATGCCTTCCACTGACGCTCTGCTTTACGACATTTATGTTTTATAGTACGAATGTTTTCATTCATTCATGGCTGGGACATGTGTTTAGTTTTCCTGGTTTAATTTCATCAAGGAATTGCAGATGATATTGAAATTAGTTAGATGCTCATCCACTGATAATAAGGACAAGTGATAGTGTTAAAAGCTTTACTGAAATATTGGCAGAGGTAGAATTAAAAACTCTACACCGTATGTAACTGTGTACATGAGCAGCTAAAACAAGTAGGTAAAACCAAATTAAAACACATACAATAGTGATCAGAAATATAAGGATCAGAACATGTCAAGTCAGACAATGTAAGAATATACGATAAAACAAGATCAAGAGTATGGCCCTGACAATGAGTGGGCCCAGTCGCTGAGAGAGATAAATTAAAATTATCAATCAGGGATAAAAATTCAGCACTTACTGCAGACTGTTGGAGGTGCAGCAGACATGAATATTAAAATCACCTAGAATTAAAATCCTGTCATATCTGGGTAGGATTATTGGAATGGGAGCTCTTTGACAGCAAGTAGATAAATGAAACAACCTCTCACTAAGCTTGCCATTGACACAAATTACCCAGAATCCGTCCTTCAGCTCAAAGTTGTCCTCTCTTTCTAGACTTAACCTATCAGGGTTTGGGGACACAACAGTGTTTTGAGTTTGGATCGGGTTAGAACAATATCAACATGGGGCCAGGTCGGGCCAGGTCTTTTACATGATAATAGTTCACATTAAAGACATTACATTCTCACTCCTTTAATCACTCCCTTTGTGTCTCATTATTTAGGGAGCACACATTACAGTTAGGGACTAATTTCACCGTTATCCATGCCGAATTTTTACAAGGAAACAAATTTGAATTTTACTTCTGAAAAAAGAAAGAGCTGGTTAATTGAGATATGTGGTGCCATCTGCAAAATATAGCCAAGCACTCCTACTTTTTTACGGTGCAACAGTTTGCACAAGAGAATGAGAACAGCAAAAAAAACCTGGACGATCATATGTGAACAGAGACATTGAAGAAAGCTATGGAACCAAGGACACTCCACACATCGCGGAACTATTTGGTTTGGTCTGATTTTGAGTAAAACGCCTCTGTCTGTGTGCATGAATGCATATGTGGACACAGGTAGGAATGCAACATTTAGAAGCGTGTTCAGTCATACCAGTAATCTTGTCCAGTTCAGCCAAAGTCTCCTGGTAGGAGCTGATGATTCCTCCGTATCGTGTCATCACCTCCTTTCTTAAGTTGTCCCAGTGAGGAGAAAGCTCCCCCAACTCCCTCAGATCCTGCACCCTACAGATAAACACAGATCAATGAGGACCTTTATTTCATAGATAAATAAATAAACAGATCATCAATAAATTCCACAAATCTGAACATACATTGAAAATGTTTCTTTATTTCACCCAGACATAAGACAATCTTATTTAAGTAGGAAAACTGAGTGATATTGAAATCCAACATCTAGTGCTGGGTTGTGTCCATGCTTTTCAAAGTCCTTTCAATTTATCTAAATGTTCCACAAAGGGTAGACAAAAATCAACAATCCTGGTAAACAGACACAAGCTTGCACATACTGCAGCAGACACACATACACACTCAGTAACGTCCCGAAGCACCGTGTGCTGAGCCAGATAAACACATTTCGGAACCTCGGGCTAGTAGCTGGTGCCCACTTATCCACTCTGCCCTATCACATTCCTCCCCTGCTCCTACTATTCTTCTACAATTACTTATATAATACACTCATTTGGTCTTTACTGGTGTCACTGGAGCGATCGGTTGCCTGTCTTTCATCTAGCTGCGCCTGTAGCCTTAGGCCAAAATCAACTCAGCTCCATCTTTAGGAAATAATACAGGCTGTGCACGAGTGTGCACATGCATGCATGTGTGTGTGTGTGTGGGGCTGACATCCTGCTAGGAAGTACAGCCTCTTTCATTGGTTCATCATTTGCATCTGAAAGGCAACATCAGATGGACAGATATCATTCAGAATCCAGCCCTCCAGCATCCATTGAAAAGTAAATTGCAGTGATATTATAGAAATTAGTGGTTGAAGGAGGTTCAATATAGTATTCAGGATAACAAATACACGCTCATAAGCATTGGTTTCATGATAACGAGCCAATTTCAATGATTATACCTCATACATTTTGTATACAGTGTGTCCTAAAATGAAAGGCTGCCTGTATAAATGCTTGTTGGTGAGATTTATTATTAAGTCCAGGCATAATTGCGTGAATGCATAATGTAGTTATTTCTTTGTTGTAGTTCAACTACTACAACAAAGCGATAGGCGCTGATAGCCTCTCCAGACTATTTGCTGGTTTCCTCCAGGTAAGTAAGTTATTTTTAGATTACTTTGAAGTATTTCAATACACAGCAGAGCGTGATAGAAATGATGCCAGAGAGAGACAGAGAGACAGAGAGAGAGGGAGGATCACATGAGATAAGTAGTCAAGGTCATAGATACTGTATGACCAAACCCACAACGTTTTAAGGGTTGCTTCACCCAAATTACACGCATTAAAAAAACATTGTCTCACTTATAGCAGTATTGCCATGCTGTCAACAGTTTTTGACACTATTTTTTGTTCGAAAGTAGTTGAAATGACACAACAGGATTTGTGGATTATCGAGAGAATTACAAGAATTGTATGTATCTCAAAACCTACGCAAATCAAACCAAAATGATTTGCATGTGTGGATACCTCTAGAAGTAAAAGAAGAAAATATATTTCTTAAATTGTAATTTGGGGGAACCGACTCTTTACTGTAAATACATATCCCAACATAGTGAGCCATAGGCAAACTCAGGATATATACAGCCAACATTTGCAAATAAAATGAGAGGATGCAGTTTTCTAGCCTGGTTAAAACCAACAGAAGTGGCTGAACAAATAGCAGATCACATGTGAAACATATTCCTCATCTCTAGCCTCTTTCTAGTTCTAAACAAACCTGCAGCTGGAAACAACCTCTAGGCAGAGAGGAGCCACATGCTGGGTGACTGCCAACACGCTGTGTAGGTGGCTGTAAGTAAGGTATGCTTATGGCAGAGGGTACATTCAAGATTACCATAAGCAAAGAAAGTTTACAGCAACATGGGCAGTAGCACAGACATGCATGATTTTAGGTTGATCGAAGGAAGCATCATTTTCACTTTTGGTATATCATTAATGCCAGAAACCACTCTTAATTATCAAGGGGTGTTGTGTACAATAGTCCCAGAGATGTGATTAGCATCTTCATAAATATATATCATATTTTAGAAATGAAAACAAAGGGAGAAAAAAAAAATCTAGCATCCGTTTGTAATAAGGGAGAAACAAACTACAAAGATAACAAGACTAGGCCAAAGTCTAGTATATGGCTGGACCGACCGTGTACGGTCAATGTGTGAAATTGTGGACAGTTTGTTACAGGGATAGTCAGTGGTAGTGTCCATATAATGTGAATTCCTGGCTATTAAGTGTTCATCTACAACTGTAGCGGTCCCACTGAAGAAGCATGGAGTTTAGCCGACTTCGCTGCATTTAACACCTGAGCTGAGAGCGTCAGAGCTCGGAGCAGGAAGCACAGTCTCTCTGCGCTGATTCATTTTGAAAGAGCAACAGCCAATGAGGAAACTCCAACACGGCCAGTTGACCAATGGTGAAACTTCATCACTCACTCATGCAATCAGTCACTCACAGACAACTGCGGTTAAAGGGCTGGCCCCGCTGTTGTGGTCCAGCCAAAAAAAGAATCACTTCTCTTTCATTGATGCATGCTAATGGAACAAGATAATAATATCAGGGCTCTTGTGGTGTCAAGACGACAGCATTGAGGTAGATTTCCCAGCTAGTGAGGTCTGAGTAGGACCAATCTACATTTCTCCCTGGTTTCAATCAAATATATTGTTTCCTGCCTAAGTGGCCCCTAATACCATAAAAGGGCCATTTTAACCAATCAAGGGGCAATGTTCTCTGTTTTTTTGGTTTATATAGCAAATGTTACATGGTACTAGATTGTTACAGTGCTCTTTAACAGATTGCAACCATTCACAATAATCTGTATCCTCTGACTATACCTCTCAGCCATTGCTATTTGTGCATCTCAGTCTCAAACCACACTATTGTCTCCTGAGAGATCTGTTATTTTGTGTCAGGAGTGGAGGTCAGGGCGGTGTCAGGGCCGGTGTAAATAATAGATAATGGATAAAATAATAGATAAACATATCTACTTGCCAAATGAGGGTGATAAGGCAGTGGGATGGCAGATAGAGAGATATAGTATCACCTCCTTAATCAGAGTGCTATTGTCTGGAAAGAGTAAAGGTGTGATTGAGGGAAAACGTGATAAGAATAAGTACAGGCTGATTAACTATATGCATGTAAAAAGGGTCACAATGCCAATCTGGGCTTTTGATTATATGCTTAACACATACATTTGAATATGTAAAAACTGTGCTCCAATAAACAGTTTACACATAGAAAGGTATGAGAAAAGGCACTGTCCATGTAATATCATAAAGTAGGATTCATTTAATTTTACTAAGTTTAAATGACCTAACCTGTTTTATGCATGTGCAGGATACTGTCATTCTTTTCAAACTACTGAACATATAAATTGGGCTACATATTTATTTTAGTTTCATGTTCTTGTGATACTGTACACATATTCTTAAGATACTGAATACTGTAGTGATAATTAAGCTTTTTTTTTTTACTTGTAGTGTCTTCTGTTGTTTTTGAATGATTATTGTTAAGTTTGTTGATCATATTTTGTTAATGTTGGGGTTTGTTGACATTATTCATACGGTGCACAGTTATCTTTACATTTTAAATAGATATGTTGTTGGTTATTTACCTGAAGGAATCATAAAAATATCATTTGTCTTTTGTTTTATGTGTTGTTGATTCCTTGCTCCTCCTTGGATTGTTTTTTGGTCTTTGTGAGAAAAATACATATGCAGGTTTGTTGTAATTTGTTTTATGAAATGTCTGATGAAGGTCGCTTGACTGTAATGTAGCTATTCAATAAATTTAAGTGTCGACAGTGTGGGAGCAGATTTTTGTTACATATTCCTAAAATAAGAGAGAATAGTTATCCAAAACTAATTAAATGAAATTGGAATAATGCAGTTAATGTTGCTGCTGACACTTTCCAAACTGCACTTTGGAACTACGCACTACGCTTCCCACTTACAACAGCATAGGAGATAAGTAGATAAAAACAGAAACAAATATAATTAGAATGGATGGACAGAAAACAGTATCTTACAAGAGAAGCACGGGAAGAGGGAGCAGGGGAGAGAAGGATATCATTACTAACAGTTTTTAAAAAAGTACAAAATAAGGATTGGGATTTAATATACAGACGTAGCTGACAGTTTAGCTTCAATTTGACTAAAACCTGATGCAGAAAATGAAATAACAAGACACAACAAATCAAGTAGAAGAATGTGTTGAACAGATGACTGGGATTACAGAATACATTTCCCAAAGAGCAAAGACCAGTCATGTGGGCACCTTTATTTCATGGTGTGTTATAGTGCCTGTTCAATTTAATCACAGAGGGCTATGTGTGTAGGGTCAATAAAACCTCCGTGAGAGGACTGAAGAGCAAATACTTCTTGCACAATACATGCAGCTCATTCTAAAAAACAGCTCCGTCCGACAAGCACAGTCGTTAAAGTAAACCTGAACGTACAAAACAATTGGAAATGGTGAAGGCGGATGTCAAAATGTCACTTTTATGATCTTGACACACAATGACAGTACTTGTTTATTAACAGGCGCAGAAGGGGAGCATGATTTTTTTTTTTTTTTCCCATTAATGAGAAACAAGACGGCTCTTAATGAATGGGGTTTAATCGACACCCACACACACTGACACTTTACTACACATGCATTAATTATCTTTACACAAACACACACACGCACGAACGAGGAATCACAGCATCTTTACTGGAGGAACTAAGAAAAATCAGCCACCTCTGTGTTCGCAGAAATAGATTAAAACATGGCTGTAGACATCAAAGCAAACACACAGAAGGAAGAAACATCCAAGTTTATCATAGAGTGGTAAAGCAAACTAAGCCACCCACCATCCGCTGCTGCACTCACAACTTTGCAGCACTAACTGAATCATTAAAAACAGCAAGCTAGCACCGGTGTGAGGCTGGCTGACAGAATCGGCTAAATGAAGAGGCACCGTGGAGAAAGACAACATTTAAAGAGGATTATAGAAGAGGTGCTTAAGCGACCAAGCTAGAGATACGGTACGCATGCCTGTTAATAAACAAACATTGTATATGGTAGTCATGGTTTGGAGCCTGCTGTGTGCTCATGTGCTGTATTATACAGATAAGACATTTAATAAATATTCTATAATTGTCTTCTAAATTTAGCTGTGATTTAAATGATCAGTTTGCAGAGAAGATCATCTTCTATCTAAACAGAAAGAAGGGTTAGAGCTACTGAGAGAGGACATGTGGGAACCGTGGTCTGGGTATGTGAACGGATTTCAGTGAGTTCATCTGTTTGACAGGTAAACTGATAACAAGGCTGTGATTGCAGTTGTGTGTGTGTGTGTGTGTGTATGTTTCTTTATGTGAATGTGTCCTTGAACTATGTGTGATCCTTGAGTGCACATAGTGATTACAAAATCAAACTGTCTTCCTACTATCAAGTTCATCAAAAAAAATCTGATTGCATCTTTATTTTTCCATGCCTGTTTTTTTGTATTGAAGCGAGCATAAAGAGCTCATCTGAAGCTGTATGTATGTGTGTGTGTGTGTGTGTGTGTGCGTATGTATGGATGCATTCGTGTGTTATGTATGAGAAAGGGTTGCCAGGGACAACAGGCCAGTTGAGGAATGATCTGTCTTGACAAACACTGGTCGAGCCTGAGGGAAGGGACTCTTTGATCTACTTACGGGTGCACACTCGGAGACTGGTGAAACATCACCTCCCTCTGTCCTTGTCTTAACCTGTCCTCATTCTCACACAGTATTAACTGGACTGGACTGAAATTGTAGTTATATTCATTTATGTTAGTCATACACAATTTTAAATGTGTGTTCAAACTCATTTATTTCTAGCAGAATGCGTCTTTATAATAAAGTTTTAGTCGGATTCAGCACTGGTAGGAGGATGTTCCAGGTGCCTTCTTCAACGATTCACGAGAGGATTGGGAGACGTTGTGTGTACAAGTGTGTGTGAAAGAGACAATGTTTGTCGTTCCTGGATGCATGGGCATGAAAGCCTCTTTTGAAGTGTTAAGCAGGCCTGAATATTTCACTCCTCTCCAAATATAGGCGGAACTCTTAAACAATCATTTACATCGGTGAACTAGGTCGATAAAGGCTGTCTAGAAGCTACACACACCTACTGTACACATAATGAGGTAACACCTGGCTGGAGTTTTACTTTGAACTGATATGATTGTGCTCCACTGGCTGCATAAACAGGAAGTGAGCTATCCGGTGAAATGAGAAAGTTTGCAGGATCAACAGTATGATCCCAGAGTGGCTTACCTCCTCATGTCCTCCTGAATGTACAGTGAGAGCAGCTGTTTGGGGATGCTAAAGGACAAAGTGCACTCCTCCATTTGCTCCCGCACAAGCATCCACCTGCTGTCCGCTGTTTGAAATCTGTACACTTTGCATACTGGGTTCTTGAACACTGAGAAAGAGAGGAAAGAAAGGTATAAACCAAACTGACGCAGCAGGAAACGCATCACATCTCATCAAAGATATGTAACTTTTTAGCTTTTGCAAAGGCAGAACAGAGGACTTAAACCAACTTTGACAGCTGGTAACCTCAAGGACATCACAGACAGAAACTCTTCAAAAGTCACATGAGGTATGAAGCACAAATTAAATTCTATAATCAATAACTGTGTCTGCCATAGATAAGGCATTTCTCATCTTCCAAGGAGGCCTTCTCTCTCTTTCTACTTCAGTGGCAGCACAGCAGAGTAGAATACAGACTGAAATACAGAGACCTTGTCCTGTTAATCTTTGCCTTATTATTTCCTCTATTTCCATTTTAATTGCTTGTTTATTGTACAACAGTGGGGCAGACACAGTTGAATCATTTTGAAACTTTGCTTGCTAACCCCGCCATCCAACTCTCCCATTAAAACTGATTCAAATTCAGCTGCATCTTCTTCATTTTTGCAGAGTGGCTAATAGCAGCAATTGAAGGCTGGAAACGAAAAACAGCTCTAATGCGCTTATCTGCATGCTGGCAGCAGAGGGCAAGAAAGCTGTGTGCCTTGAACAGTGTTTACTACCCCTTTTTGTTTCCAGTGCTGCAGTCAGAGAGGAAGTTACTCAATGAGTCGGAGCTGAAGCCCTCCGGGTGAAACGTTGAAAATCTCACTCTAGGCAGTCAGACATGCATGGCGCCAGTAAAGTGTTTTTGCTTGAATTAAAAAGTTGGAGCCCAATGCTTTTTTTATTCTGCTCCTAGTGACAGTACAGAGCACAATCCCTCTATTAAATGCTTCGTACTGTACTATAACCTGGTTTGGCCCCAGATTGTCCTTTTTTCAATGTCATCTGTTCAAGTCATTAATCTGTGCGGTGCTACGTCATTTGTCCTCACGTGTTGAAGTTCAGTGATGCCTTTCAATGCAGAGGGGTTCAAAAAGGCGCAGTACAGTGTGAGCTCATATGTAGTAAGAGGATATTCATATAAGATGTAATGTCATGAAGTGTGCTGGCTGGTTGGTTTGACACCTGTGTCAACTGTATTTCAATTAAAGTTGCTTTCCAAGTGAATTTCGGGCAATCATTTGCAATATTGAAAAGTCAACAATTCATTATCAACAAATCCAATGAAAAAAATCAAAACCAACAATGAGTTGATCCTACTTACAAGTAATGCCTTTAATATATCTTATTCCATCTCCATTGTTGTCCAAAAACAATTAAAGACATATGAAAGAGCCAAACCGTTACGCTGGGTGACAGGTTCCTTCATTACTGTGAGCCTGACAACTCTATTTTGAGCAGATCCCACATACACCGTGTTGGTGCTGTAAATAGTCATTAGCAGAGCAAATGTGTACTGTATTAATCCACAGCTGAAAATGATACCTAACAAATACACCATTTGCTTATGTTTGAGTAATGTGCTACAGTGCCCTGCTGTTTTATGAAAGCCTTTAAAAAAAAAAAAACTATATATTTGTGACAATTTTTTTTGTTTACCTCTTCAGTAGGAATGAATGGGCTTGCAGCTGAGTGCCACAGACAGGGTAATGAAACAATAGTTCAGAGATGGACTAATAGATTATTGATCTGGCCATTTCATAGGATCTGTTGACAGTAAGAAAAATATAGAATAATTCCAGCCTTATACTTTAAATGTGAAAACAATGCACTTGGCCAGATTCAAATGGACAAAGTAACTGCCATATAAGCATGATGAGCACCTTAGAAATGGAGCAACCTCTGGTATGAGAGGCCTTTGAATGTGTTACATTATAATTAGAAACCGGAAACATACACGTACAAAACAATAGAGATCATGTGAAGGACAATAACTTTGAGCAATAGAAAATAAAGAAATTATTATTTTTCTATGATGCTGAAGTTGATGTTGAAATGAATGATGATTAAGGTTAACGGGGAACAGGGATTAGTGAGAGTGAAATGGATGACAAAAATAAATGGGGAGCGAGGGACACACGGAGAGAAGGGGGTAAAGGCATAACTTTAATCGGAAGAGAGACAGTTGCTGACTTCCACCTCCGTCAGAGAAGAGGATTAACCCCTGAACTCCCCCCTGCCACCACACTAATCTGACCACCAATCAGACGCCTCTGTTTCCCTCCCCGACACCTCTTAAGAAAATGACTTCCCAAGACGTGCTGTGCGTGGGCTCCGCTATCTCCCCGCTCTCTGCATGCTCATTTTGAAAGGTAATAAAAGTGGAAGACGAAATTGCATTACTCAATCTGGCGGGGTCTGCAGGGAGGGTGTTGTTTTGACGGGCTGCAGATGTGCACTTGCAAACATGGCTGCAGTTCACTAGCTAATCACAGTAGAAACAGTAAGCGACAATAGCCGTGTTTCCGTCAACATATTTTCATGAGCATTTTGAATTACCGCATTAGAAACGGTTAAAAATTCAAAAAAACCTTCCTCATTTTCGCAAAAAAAGTTTTTACGCTCACTTGAGGTGGTTTTTGCCTTTTTCGAAAAAGAGTTAATATGCTAAATGGGAAATGGAAACACTTTTGACATTTAATTCACATGACTGATCAGCTGTTTCATGCATGAAACATGGCCAATACTAGCTGACATGAAAGAACAATTACAACTTGTCCAATTGAAACAAATTCCTAAAGACCTCTCTCTGTTTTTCTCTTGTAGATGGCCAATGCGACTGGTTTTGTTTCCAGTTCGCAACCTCTACTTCTTCTACTCTGTTTATTACAGCCGTCTGTAACGTAGCCTATACCGCCAACTTCTGATGAAACTACGCTTTGTGTAGCCTAGTTTATTCACTCCAAACCAGTTAATGGAAACACGCCTTATTGCATTCTTTTTTTTTTTTGCAACATTTCAAAAGCTTGCTTAAAATTCGCTTGACATTAGATGGAAACACGACTAATGACACCATGACAAGAGGCATGGGGCTGCTGGGGGGATTAGGGGGGGTGGTGGGAATCTGGATAAAAGAGAAAATGGATGGGTGGAACAAATGGGTGCATGTGATGAAAAAAGGAAACTAGTTTCCTGTGTCTCCGCTGAACAAGGGCTGTGAAGTTTCAACACAGCAGGAGACATGACCTTTTCAAGTCAATCCCTTTTTCTGTCTACATGTCTTTCATTTTCGCTCTACAATTCTCTCTTTCTCTATCAGTGAGGGAGCTAGCTATCTGTGTTGCCAATAAATTAGTCTCACACAGCTAGCATGGCATCTTTTGCTTATCTTCAACTAGTCCAAGAACCAAGAAGGTTTACCTCATTATCAGATACCTCCCACTATTCTCTCTCCCAGAGAGACTAAAAGTAGTAAAAATATAAATTCTGTGATCAAATTAGATACCTCAAATGTCTCAAATCTAGTTAATGGAAAGACTATTCAAGGGCAGGTCAATGTTAATTAAATGCATATCAACGTTAATGGACTTCTGGATAAAGGAAGATGTTACAGTATGTTAACCTGCACAATGATGCATTACTATAGAGTCTAAAAGAATAATTTCATACTTCTCTTTGAGGCCATTAAAGGGTGAGTTTGTGCCTTTTTTATCCTACAAAAACAACTTATTTATTGTAAGTAGACAAAGAAAAAAACATGAAGAAGTAGGAAAAAAGGAAAATTGTTTTTGTATTTTTTGATTGCCACATTATTCGGCAATGAATGGTGTAATTACAGGTATTCAGGGTGTGAATCATACCTGGCCCTGTCAGTGGGTTATTTTCTCTGTCAATGCAGGCGTGGGACGCAGACTCACAAACCAGGGGACACTGGAAAGGAAAAGGACAGAAGGAGAGAAACAGAGAGAGAAGGTTGATATTACTGACATGAACATTGTTTTTTGAGACAACAACAATGATGTGAGTTACTTATCTGAAAACCAGGGTGGCTTTGATCATTGCTAGCCAAAGCCAAAGTTTGCTTTGTCAATCAGAGGCAACGTAACATTAGTGTCAAGCTTGCAATCAGCAAAGTATTGTGTTAACATTAAAGCTAGTCATAGCTACAGTTTTTCAGCCATTAGATGAAGCATAAAAATCTACACAGGATTACATTAGTATACTCTGAATTTCAAGATAATGAAGTTATTGTGTAGTTCATTAACAAATATTTCCCTTACCTTTAGGTTTACATTTTGTTTGATTTTGGTTTCATCATAACTCTAATAATGTCGTTGGATTACAGATAGAAATGGTCTGTTCTGTTTATATGCACATTACAAACGCTACATTCAAAGACTATACGCATATGGAGCCATGCGGTGCACACAGCTGCTGTTGCACTGCTCTCTTTTTAGATCAAATGTTCAAGCATGTTGCATTTCTGCCTTCACTGCAATCAGTGATGTCACAGCAGGTGACAGCTGAAGAAAAACACCTGCTGTGACTTCACTGATTGGGTCATGGGCTGGTAATTAATTACCTCCACTGCCATTTCAGTCTTATCAACTAACCACATTGTAGTTTCCTCCTCTCATGGTAAATTTCAAATTACTATGCAATGACATACAGCATACTGCTTTTACAGTTTGAATCTTTCACTTAGAATATGTTACTGGGCAACAGACCCACTATTTTTGTTGTGGTTATTTCATTATTTATGTCATGCAGGGGAAATTCTGGGATAAAAGAAGAAACACCCCTGGATACCCATGCTGTAATGTTGTATTTTTGTTTGGGGGATTTTTACAAAAGGACTATTTCCCAAAACCATTTGCTGAAGTAATGAACTACAATTATGCAGTTTACAATGATAACGGTGCCACTTGAAATTTTTCCTAATTTTTGAAACAATGGGTTCTTGATTTCAGACAGAAGTAAACAAAGCAGGATTCTCATTTCAGCCAGCAGCCGATGATTTTGCCAGCTGAAATGACAATTTTCACTAGCAGATTTTATCAGCCATGAGTTGGCTGAAAGCTGTGTTTTTAATGACTAGTTTAAAAAGTAGAATCTTGTAAAAAAAGGTCTTAAATATGTGCTTGATGGCTACATAGATGATACTGTGCTAAAAGACTGAACTTCTAACTGCATGTCCTGGGCAAAATGTCAGGATCTTCAGAATGATCCCCGAGGACAACATAAAAAATTAAGAGAAGGCATTATTCTTGTATTGCAGTGTAGACTTAGTCAAGTAAGATAAGGAAAAATTAAGCCTGTTATTTCATTCTAACATAAACCTGCTTAGCTTATTTTGGTTTGTTGAACACTTTTTTGTTTACTACATGATTCCATATGTAATATTTTATAGTTTTGATGTCTTCCGTATTGTTCGACAATGTAGAAAGTAAAAATAAAGAAAAAGCCTTGAATGAGTAGGCGTGTCCAAACTTTTGACTGGATCTTTTCACACAGTATGTTTCACTTTTAAGATGAAAAAAGGCTTTTAGGGTGATGAATAACCAATTTGTTTGGCAAATGTAACAGTATTTCCAAATATGGCTTAGTTAGCTAATATGCTCCTTTGCCTTGTAAGTAACACTGTGTTTACTACTGTAACAGCTTGTATTCAGAAATTGTGAATGATTTTTTCATCCGTTTTACAGGTGTAAGTACAGTGAATGTGTATTGTAATCTATGGCCAAAACGTGGGTAACCTATGCAAAATACTGTGCCTGAACACATCATGTGTAGACACAGGTGGAGGACTGAAGCTGCTCCTGCTCTGCTAACGTGCTGCTTGTGTAGACATTGTCTAAGCAGTAAGCTAGTTAGCCACACATGCTAACGATGGAAGCTTACATTGGAGCAGTAAGATGGAGGCAACACTGATTTTCTTCACACTTTTTTGCTGTGTTTTTGGTTTTTCTAGAGGCCCATGCACATCGCTTCAACATGTGGAGAAATCCAAAGCTTGACAGGCCTGCTGTGCCTAGTTACGGTTGCCAAGTCATGACTGGACAATCGCTGTCTGGGGGAAGGCTTTAGCGGACGGTCAGTAAACACAATCCTTGAGGCTTTACTAGTTTGATGCTGTCAATTCTTGTGCATTGAGCATTTGTAAAACTGTTAAATGAATTAAATAATGTAAAACCATACCCTTCTTTTCTATCCATACACACTACCACCCATTAAACACAAACATATCCATGAAAACACAATGATGCCACTGCTAGGCCTTTAAATCTGAAAACCCTCAGTACATCTTGATGCATTAAGTCTGGGGCTCCTCGTCAAAGCAATATTGACAACTAACAGTCTTTCTCGCTTGGTCTATGTCAGCTCTGCCCTGTTTGATGAACCATTTAACACAGCTAGACAGCTAAACAGCTAGACAGCTGTCCCCCAAAAAGGACTTTAATGACTGCTAGGAACAATCCATCACCTCCCTTAGCTCGGAAACTGATCCTGAATAAGACAGACACCCAACCAACACCCATTCTCACACACACAAACTCCAAAATAAAATGTGTCCATTGAACACAACGGACAGAAACATCTGGAAATTACAGTAAGCCTACAAGTAAGGTCTCTGATAATGCAAAAAGTACAATGAGCGTGAGGACCACAGCTGTGAAAGGATCCCCATTGTAATTGTCAGCAGCAGACAGCATGTGTTCGATGGCTCTTTGATGACTGAAATATGTAAAGAGATCAGATCAAAGGTGACCGGAGTCCCTTTCTTGTTTCAGCTGACTGTTTTCTGGGGTCAGTGGGATATTCATGAGCAGCAGCCACCCAAGCAATGACAGGGAATGATCAAACAAGTGCCTCTAACTCCCCTACAGACGCACAAACACGCACACATGCAGCACATTCAGGCAGCGAGACATGCACACAACAAAGGTAAACTGAAGAAGAACTTCCCCAGTGAGCCCTCCCTAATGTTTGTCATGTCCCTTCCCTCTTTCCTCCCCTCATCTCCTGCAACAGAAACAACACACACACACACACACACACAAGAGGAAATGTGCTGTGACAACACACACACACACACACACACAGGGCAACACATTCATCAAGGCGACATGGGCAGATTGTCAGTGACACTCTGGAGCCTAGCAGGGAAGCTCCGTGCACCAGCGACAGGGGTGGGCAGAACCGAAAGCCAGTCAGCCATGTAGAAGCCCTTGGTCAATTATATAACACAGTGATTCATACACACACAAATACACACTTACAACAGCAAATCAACAGCAGGAAAGGACTACAAGTCTCCATGATGCCTTGCAGAGCTGTGCTGTGGCGAAAGAAAATCCGAATGTTCCCCTTTACGGATCGGAAACATCATTAAAGCTCCTTCTTTACTTTTTAATACACGACTATGGCACTACAGCACACATTCACCTGACACATTTTAAAACAAATCTGGCGCCATTAGGAATGTACAGAATATTAAGTGAAATCAGAGTACATACAACTTCATTTCTGGTGTGGTGGCACCCCATTCGGATGACACAATCTTCGGTTTACTGTCAAACTCTGAAGGTAAAATACTCTTTCTTTCTCTTTCTCTCCCCTGATTGTGTGAGTCACCTCAGAGCCGAGGTAAGCGGTATGTATTGTATGAGATTAGAGTGGAGAAGGGGGGGGGGGGGTGGCGGCGGCGGCGGTGTTGAGAAAGCCAAATCCAGGGAATGTCTGCCACTTGGTCAAATGAAGTAAGATTGTAGGACTAGCCGCACAATCCCACATAAACAGAGTCAAGTGCATGTGTGTCAGAATGCTAATTTTGGTCAGTCTCATGATAATCTTTTCTATTTTTGACAGAGAGACACCACAAATGTACTCACAGACACAGACATTACACACACACACACCCTGTAAATCCCCATTAGGGTTTACTGAAGTTTATTTAATCTCATTGGAGGACTTGAGCAGTGCCAGTCTAATCCTAGCATTAGCACTGGGGATAGAGAGCATGGACACTCCTGCTTCGTCTAGTCGCCCTGCTTTTTTACCTTCTGTGATGGTATGTCGGTGGTGATGTGGTCTACGTCGACCTCCTCCATCTCCCCCATCTTCAGACGACTCACCACCACTGTTCCGGCCGCGCACACACCATCAGATGACCTAAAGCGAGACAAGAAGAGAGAAGAGAGATGCATACAGTGTAAGCCTCTTGATTTAATCTGTTGAATAAAAAGTCTGTTCTGTTAAACGATCTTTTCCTCCGGCTACTACCCCTCCACAGGCCTTCATCTTCATGTTGGGCCTCCAACTCGCCAAACCTAATAAGCTTATTTCCAGCCTTGAACAGGTTGTGAAATTATAAAGCTTTTCGACTACAAAGTGGAATCAGGACATAGACTCTTGCACTGCGGCGATTTCTTTCTCTGACAGATTTTGCAGAAGAGTCTGCATGCAGGATAAAGCATAGCCTGCTCCAGTGGGAAATTGATGGGGTTGAAGCAGGGAACATTTCATGTAACTGCTCAAATGGCCGCCTAACAACCCAGGCTTTGTGGCCTGACAGACACCAAATTGATGCTAGAGTTTTCATATCAGGGAGCCCGACCAATCACTTTCCCAATCATGGAGCCATGATTAAGGGGCTGATAGAAAATCTATAGTATTGGCAGAAAGACAGACACACTCAAATGAAGAAAAATAGTCCCTGGGCATCGCGCAAGCAAGTCTGAGCACCTTAACAGACCCATCCCTAATGTGCTCAGTTCCACTCCAGCTGGAGAAAATATTGGATGTTGTGTGCCAGCCAATGATCTGGGGAGACAGGGGGGGAAGGATGACACACCCCTGACTGAGGAGGAGAAAATGCAAGGATGGTGATGGAAGCAGAAAGGATGCTTTCAAGGCTAATCTATCTTGGTTGGAGAAAATCTAATCGCACCCAAGGGACAAGAGGAAAGGGAAGAAGAGACGCTGAGGAGCGGTATGAGAGGAATGTGAGAAGATACAGGAGAGGATTGGGAGTCCGAGGAGGGAGATGGAGAGATGTGTCTCTGCGGTGGGACACTGGGAGCTTCAGTTAGCGCTTAATGTCTTGCAGCAGTCCCCAGGCAGAGAAAATAACATTGGTTGGTTTATAAATCTAATCATTGTCCCTTGCCAGACACCTGTCTCAATGTTTACTCTTCTGCTCATCTTTCTGTTTCCCCTGTTTCTCATCATCTCTCTCCCTCCCTCTCTGCCTCTCTCTGCAACAGAGGACCGAAGCACGGTAAAAGAAAGTCACCCTGACTTTGAACAAACAGTATGTACTGACGGTGGCCCACACATAATCGAGGAGATGGAGATTAACATGCATCACATTCAGTGATGGTCCTCCCAAGGCAAACCTTAGGGGTTACAGTTGCCCTCTACTCTTTAGATTACTCTGCCTCAATCCACTAATGAAACTCTCCATTGAAACAGACAGAGGAGACTTTGTTAGAATTACTTTAAGATAATTGATTTATGCCTTTGAGAGATACATTGTGAGGTTTTTGATTTGCGGTCAAACGTAAACTCAACACCTGTTCTAATCTTTTTACATTATTGTCTGTGAGGGAAAGAACAGATCATTACAGGTGGCAGAAATGATGTGATTTAGCGCTATCTCTGCTTTGCTGGTTTAATGTAATGTAATACAGTATTTTTCCAAAATTCAACCATAGAAAGGGGCAGAGATGTTAACTTCCTGACAGAACGTCTGGGCTGCAGTGACACACCTTTTTTTTTTTTGGAAAACTGCAGTGTTTTAGCATGCACACTTACTGACCTCAAATTAACTTTGAGGGCTCTGATGAGTGCTGTGGATGAGAAAGAAGCCCCTCTCCCGCTACTCTCCCTCATTCCCTCCTCTTCCACCCCTCCCTTCCCGTCTGTTGGAGCTGGCTTGGAAACAAATCTGCAGATTGTTCTTTGCTTTGCGAGCCCATCTTTTTAAAAATGTAATTGGCCCAGGATCTCTTTAATGACAACACTTAATCAGACAGCTTTGTTAAAGTGACAAAAATAATGTGCTTAAAATGTCTGCTGCGAGTTTGGCACGATTCAAAAAATAATTAGTTATCAGGGAAGTGCCTTACATTTAACAGTTATTTTCTTTTGAAAGCCTCTCTTGCAATTTACAAACACATTCCAACGTGGGAACATATACTGTAATTTGTTTCAAACAGCCATTCAGTACCCTGATGGTCTAAGAGGCTTGTGATGCATAAAGTACGTATACACAGTGCTATACAGCAGCTGCTCAAACAAGAACCTGTATATTATCTGTATCAAATAAACGTTTCCCACTGAGTGTCAAATCTTACATTTACACAGAATAATAACAGGTTGTGGATACATTTTTAGAAAATTTACTGTATATTATCCATGAAGGAACCCACAAATAAAATGTTGTATTTATACTTTTTCTTCTTCCTACCAGTGTTCAAGGAATGAGTAGCCTTCACTGCAGACGTTGCTGTATTATTTTTGCTGATTGGGAACCAAAGTATAACCGATTTTATTCTGGGGACAAAAATACACAAGCGAGAAAACTTAATTTGCCCAATAAACACTCACTACACTGGCTGTTGAAAACATGACTACAGATAAATTAAGAACATTGTTAGAGTTTCCTCTGCAACAGTGAAACAGTCCTCATAACATCTGTCGCATAGCAGCTTGTGATTACCGTACAGTATGTGTTTACAGTTTTTCCACTGTATCACAATTACCGTTATTAGTCACCCCCATTACTGTTATTACTATCATTACTAAAGTTATTTTATAGGTAAGTAAGTACAGTAAGTAATTTGCAGGAGGACTTAAGGTCTACAATTGAAGTATACTATATGTCCCTCTATTGTAAAAGCTCATGAAATATTCTCGCTCTGGATTAAGAGTAAAGTTAGTCTGTACAAAATTCTGCATATACTGTAATAAGGACAATGCTACAATATATCTTGGGAAGTTGAACACAGTCATACACTGTAGTCAAAAAACTACAGTAGTAGAGTAAAGGTGGCCAAGCAAATGCCCCCTTTCTACTAGCTTTTGAACCAAAAGAAGGAAGGATTTACAGAGTGACACTGAGCGAAGGACAATTGTACAATATTTTCAAAGGTCTGAATTTAACAGCCGTGGGTGTGGAAAGTTCATCAAAAAACTTCAAAGCAAAAATACTTCAGTGGCTGTCAGACGCTTTCCTGTGTGGGAAGCCTCACAGAGGAAAACACCTGACAGCCACAGAAATGAAGCAAAACACCAATGGCTTTTCCCCTCACAAGGGTTTTAGCTTTAACTGTAGGAAAACGAAAAATACACAGCAGGACCAGGAAAACTATTTCGCTTTTGCCTCCGGAATTTGCGCCCAGAAGATTTGGTGTAATAGTCCTTCAGGACACCTTAGAGCTGCACGTTGTCTGTGGAATGGAAGTGGCCAGAAAACAATGATTGCCAGGATCCTACGCAGACAACAAGATCGCTACAGCCTTGAAGTCTAGCAGTGGAAGTGTAGATGGGATTCTTGACCTATATAAAGCTGGACGGGTGGGCTAAATATAGCGCTGGCTAGTTTTCACTGAGGACAGATGTTAGGACACAGGACTATATTAATGGGGAATGCCAGCTTTAGACGTGATACTGCAAGGCTTGATTTTCATTGGTGATGAATGACATTACCATGTGACTCAGCAGTAATTGCACACTTTGCAACTGAAGGACTGACTCAATCAATAAGACTACACTGCAGGCATTGTTCATAGAGCTGGCCAGAATCACCAGGGAGCCCTACACTGAGCACACACACTCTAGCTTGTCTGGACTAGGTGAAGTATGTATATTCCCAAAGAAAAAACTGCCCTGGTTTCTTATTCCTCTTGATGAAAGAGAGTTCCACAAAAAATGTATATTTAGTCTGAATCTAAAATGAATGCAAATCAGTACAGAGTATCTTGTGTTAAAGTTTTTAAACTATCTGTTTGGTACTGAAATTATATAAATTTTAGTGGCAGAGGCATGCTCATGACTTTTTCTGTTTGAAGGGCAACAGGCAAACATCAGATTTCCAATCAAAAAGGTGATTTAATCAGAATACAACAACCTCTACAAAATGTAAATTTATGCGATGCTTGTCTGCTGTAATACATCTGTAATATGCAGAATAGGAACCGTGTCAGGGCAAGATGCATACTTGCTCAAGATTTGTGGGTTTTAACGCATCCTATTTGTTCCAGTTCCATCACACACACAACTGTATTCTTGCATGACGAGAACTGTCTTCACACTACATTTACTTTTATGTTAGTGCATAACCAGTGTCAGAAACAGTCTGGGATATGCCGTTTTCACAGAAGTAGCAAGGTGAAAAAAATATCCTGAAAGGATACTGTTCCCCCAAACAATCACAACCATCCAGGCTGAGGCTCAAAACTATGTGGTTGTTGAGTATTGTGTGCTATGTCTATACATTTTTACAGCATTTCAAGAGGGTAAGTATAATGGTTTATAGTGTAATGTTTCCATATATATGTGTGTGTGTAAGCAGCTACTGTATGTCAAGCTGTGAATAACTTCAGTGATGCAGTGTAGGAGCATGTTGACTTACCAAGGCAGCTAAAAACAGTCAGTGAAATGCTACTTTGCTTAAAATCTTAAAGGGGACATATTATGCGCACTTCCAGGTCTATATTTTTATTCTGGAGCTTTACTGGAATATCTTTCACATGCTTTACAGTTCAAAAACTAATTTATCTTATACTGGTCCTTTATACAGCCTCTGTCTGAAACAGGCTGTTTTAGCTTCTCTATTCTGATTGGTTAGCTTGGGAGTTGCTTGAGACTTGAAGGTTAAGACTTGAGACTTGCTTGTGACTTGCACATGTGTGACTTACTCCCACCTCTGGATGTGTTTTTTTACTCGAAATGGAAACTTCTCAAATACATCCGTACATGTTCGAGCCCAAATCTGATCAGAAAGATGAGACTGGACAACATGAACAGCCTGTGAAACAACCTTACTGAAAGGACGGCTGTTTGTGGGCATGTGCAAATGAACTGGAACTTTGACCATGTTTAACATAGACATCTGACATCATAACAGTATAAAAATAACAGAAAATCTGTCCCCTTTAAGATGTTTTAAAAATATTGAATAATAGAAATGACGTCCTTTTCTGTATGTGGTGTAATTGTCATGCACCATGGGACAAAAGAAAACCATCAAATTGATTTCAATAGAATTCAACTCTGCAAAACAATTTGCGTCAAGAGCTGGGATGTGGTTTAGGTAAGAATAGGTCAGGAAACTGTTCTCACTTCCACTGCCTGCTGTGTTTACCGCAGGCCTAAAGAAACCTATAAAAATACTGTGGGAAGATGAACTTTATTTCACACTAAGGCTCATAGCCACAAAATGTTACAACGATCATCTGGCTGGTCTGGCTGGCTGACAGACCAGTGGCAGTATATACAAAGCTGGCTTTAACAAATTTGGGGCTAATTCAAAAACAGTGAGCTGTGTGGGCTGCCCCTCTACCAGCCATCTCAGCCACTGATGTTTTAATTCATCATACAGTAACATATAGCTTGTTGCAACTCCTTAATAGTGAGTTTATTATATTTTTCTTTTATATCACCTAGGATATCAGTATAATATAATGGGCGCTGTCAGACTTTGTATCTTGTCCAGAGGCTCTCCAGATAATGGAGAAGAGATTTGTCTGCCAAATGTCAGTCACAGGTGCTACTGCACTTGTCTAAGCTGAATAGAGTATGTGGAATATTAATAACACACCCACATCAGGATTGACAAACCCAGCTTGGTGGTGTGTGCCAGCGCAAATGAAAGAGCACCCGAGCCACATTCTTCATACCGACGTGAAACCAGAAGCCTTTAAATTAATGCACAAGACAGTTATTATGTGCCAAATAATGCTGTATGCTGTATAAACTGGGACAAAGTGAGCGAGTGATAATCATTTGTAGAAATGTAACATATTACATTTCAAACGTTATATATACAATTGCAGTTTCTCACTCTTCTCCTCGCCCAACAAACTCACATATACATATAAACATATACACATAATTCTTTGTTTGCCTCCAATACTTGCTACATACAGCAGTTCTCAATAGTGTCTATTGCTGTAGCACCGTGGAGAACACCAATTCAAAGTAAAGGTTTTTTGTACGTGTGTATAGTGTCACAGTCGAGATGAGAGTCATCAAAAGGTGCATGTGTTCTTGTTCTCAACTGTGTGCATTCAGTTGTGCTCATACATTTCTGATGAAGACGGCCAGCATACCTTTGGTGTGAAGTCATTGAAAAGCTAAGTGCAGATCAATGACAATTCAATGACCATGGTTGAGAAAATGGTTGAGTGGGAGAGGGCAGGCGGTGCAGCATACTGTATGCCCAGATAATAATAACAATAATACATTTTATTTGTAAAGAGCTTTTTTAGACCCAAAGCACCAACAGACAGAGATACAAAAACAGTATAAACAGTGATGCAAAAACAAAAACATTTGGCATAAAAGCATATAACATTGTAGGAACAGGCAGACGACAAGATTTCTAACAGGTGTTGCTAAAAATACTGGGAATCCTGAGCTCTTCAGGCAGAGCATTCCAGAGTCGGGGGGCACTGCAGCAGAACGCTCTGTCGCCCATAGTTTTCAGGGTGAAGTGGGGTTGGTGGAGAATGGGTAGGCTACTAGAGCAAAGTGGGCGGGAGGGTCTGTACATCTGAATAAAGTCACAGAGATAATGGGGCGCAGATCCATGAACAGCTTTGTAGATTAACGTGAGGATTTTGTACTCAATGTGGGAGTGAACAGGACAGTTTACTAGTGATAAGTGAAGGGAGACTGTAAAACAGAGCATTACAGTAATCTAATCTAGAGGTAATGAAGGCGTGTACCAATTCTTCAGCATCAGGAGGTGACAAGAAAGGTCTAATTTTCGCAGTATTGCGGGGGTGGAAGAATGGGTTTTGGTGATGTTATTGATATGTGATACAAATGAGAGCTGGCTGTCAAACATGACACCAAGGTTTCGGACAAGAGAGGATGGAGATATTGGAGTGTTGTCAATGGTTAGCTTTTAGTCGCTTGATTTATGTATGTGCTTTATGTTGAGATAGCGCCAATCAGAAAAGTCTAGATAAAGTTTTTGAACAGTTAGGTTTTAAGAAGTTGTGCTGCATCTACAAATTTTGACATCCCTGAAACAGGCAAAGAGGGTCAGGGAGGAGTCAGTCATATCAAGCCTGGTGAGATATATAAACTTGTGTATCGTCTGCGTAGCAATGAATTCCTAGCCAATATTTCCTAATGATGTGTGTGAGAGGTAGCATTGACTGGCCCCCATGATGACAGATCGAGAGCGGTATGTCAGGTAGGATGTAAACTGCATCAGTGCAGTTGCTGATATGCCCAGAAATGTTTCCATGTGGTTGAATAGGATGGAATGACTGACCGTGTCGAAGGCTGCACTTAGGTCGAGGAGGACCAAAATGCTGATGGCTATAGAATCAGCTGAAATCAGGAGGTTGTTGGTTACCCGGACAGGTGCTGTTTCGGTACTGTGACCAGTTCTGAAGCCTGACTGAAAGGGCTCTAACAGATGATGAGTGAAGAGAAGGTTATTGAGCTGCTCTGAAATAGTACGTTCCAAGATTTTGGCCAGGAAGGGCAAGTTGGAGATAGGTCTGAAGTTGGAGTGGTCAGTATGAGTTTTTTGGGGGATGGGAGTAATGACAGCAGTTTTTAGTTCAGAAGGAACAATTACCAGTTGACAGAGAGTTCTTGATGACGATGGTAATATGTGGGCAGACTGCAGGTAGGCATTATGCATGATGACCTTCATCACCACTCACTCAGTGAATTCTACATTATCAACACTCAAGTAAAGTAAGCTAGTGCGTGTCACTGCAAAACATAAAAAAACCCCTAAAAAAATCATTATCACAGATGCATTAGATTCTGAGAAACTGAAGAGACACCGTTTCAAGTGTAATGACTCAGAGAGAAAGAGAGAGATAGAGTAGATGCCCACACAGAGAGCCACTAAGGCGTCATAATTATTTTTGAACAAACTGTAAAAGAGCTGTCAAAAAAAGCCTCCTTTCATCTCTGTCAAACAGATGGTTTTTGTCCTGTAATTGCTCTTGAAAAAGAAGCCAACCAAAAGGATCTAGACCGCCACTGATTCTGACAAGCATGCACGTGTCTTAGTGTTTGTACGAGTTGTGTGCTCAGTTTTGTATTGTTCTTGATGTAATAAACATTGGCTTGATGAGGAAATGTTAAAGGAACAGTTTGACATTTTGGGAAAGCTTATTGGCTTTGTTGTGGAGAGTTAGATGAGAAACCGGGGAAACAGCTATCCTGGCTTTGTCCAAAGGTAACAAGATCAACCTTTAAGCAGCTCTGAAGCTCACTAATTAACACATCATATCTAATTTGTTTCATTTGTAGAAAAACTGAAGTGCAAAAATGAGGTTGTGGTTTTATATGTGCCAGACCTTTTTTGGTTGGGCACTGCATTGAAGTCATAAAAACTTCCAAACCTTATGCTAGCCTGAGCTCACTGGCTTCTGGCTTGGGCTTCATTTAACAGAAACATACGGGAGTGGTATTGATCTTCGCATCTAAGCCCCGGAATCAAAACACATTCCCCAAACTTTTGAACTATTTCTTTTGCATCCTAAAGCTTAGAAGACACTATGGCCTCAAAAAGGGTGTGAAACATCTACAACTCTGGGCACCTGTCTCCCACTCTACATTGTGCCTGTCATGGGAAGTTTGGAGCAGTCATGTAACCCTCTAGAACTTGCTAGAAGAAACAACAAATAACATTTTAATGCAGACAAATTGTAAGTGCTTAAATTGCATGCACAACATGAAAGTAAACCCCAAGCAGCCTAATTTTATTCGTCTTTCTGCATTCATAATTCCTGCAAACAATATAGGCATTAGGCAGTCTTACTTTTTGTTTCTTGTGAAAAATAATTCCCAGGCTGTTTTAACCCAGTAACAATTAGATACAAAGCATGCAGAGTGTTCTTAAGTTACATTGTAAACATGTGTTTTGCTTAATTAGTATTATAATTATATATATATATATACATTTTCTCCAATGTTCTGTTGTGTGTAGCACAATACAACCTTTCAGGAAGAAAAAAAGTTAAGCAAATTCTTTTGTATCCACTAACACTTAAAAAAAAAATAGCATTAAACATTGATAAAAGGTTTTGATATGTGGTTTTATCTTTTATCAGTGGCCAATATTAGCTTTGGGAGCAATAACTGCAATACCTATTAAACCTAGTGGCGTTTTTTTTTTTGTTTTTTTTTCTCAGCCATGGAAATGATAATTTTGTGGTATATAATGACATTGTGTCTTGGTACCACAAAAGCACAAGTCATCAAACTAATGCAGTTAACCGCACTTGTGAGAAGGAAAATACATTACAGAATCAGCTACAGCTACATGTGTAAGTGAGTTATATTTACATGAATAGTGTATAGTGCGTCACAACTGTATCACTGTTTAATTTGATTGAGTTTTCCTATGAAATTTAGATTATATTCTGACATCATGCACTTCATATCTCACCTAACTCTCACCTTCTTTCAACCCCAGACTGCTTAGACAACAGTGTATTAAGACATATTTCTGCAAAGAGCCAAATACTTATATAACAGCCTTTTGTGACTTGATGAAGAGATTATGAAAGTCATTTGATCAGTATGTCTACCACTTGTTATCTTGGTGACACAGTGAAAGGCATCAAAGCCAGGACATCTACATCAGACAGCACTGCACCTAAGAACATACATACAAATGGCACACACACAAAATGAGATCGAAAAAAACAAAGGACGGAAACAGGGAAAGCGCAGGAGAGCAATCCCATGCTCTATGTGGCATGCGATTGTTCTACATCATTACTAAACTGTTACCTGGAAAACTGCAACGGGATTGTGTCAGGGTGATCTATATTAAGGTCCTAAGAGACCTAGTAGAACCAAGCCATAAGGAATAGCAGGTTTCATTAACAACCCAGGGCAGGAAGCGTTAACAAGCCTTGTCCATACAGCTTTCATTAGAGGATTGAAAGGGATGTTGCATGCAAACGACACAGTGTACGTGTATGTGTGCATATGAGAGAAAGAGAGTGTGTGTGTGAGAGCTACAGCAAGGCAGATGGAGTGTGAGAGCAAGTGTTGCTAGTGGTGATTGCAGTGGCTTGTTGACATAGGTAGGCAGTAAATGATAGATGCTCTGTGCTCCATTGACTCTAGCGGGTGAGGGAATTGAATGAGGATGTGGAAGGAAGGCCGTGGATCTATAGAGAGTTTGAGGTGGTAACACAGCACGGATACACCTGCACACACTAAGACGGATGAGAATGGGTGAATGAGTGTCTGCAGAGAGGCAGCCAGGGATGTAGGTTAACACACTCAGCAGGGTCCATAATCCATAGGGACTTTCTAGGGATGAAGGTAAAGAAACAAAGAGAGAATGGAGACAGTAGAAGAGTTGAGAATGTGTTTCTCAAGAAAGCTAATGAGTAGGAAACAGATGAAGCCTTGTCTTGAAGTATGCCTCTTCAATCTATAGCTGAGCACTTGCTGTCTTTGCTCCTAGACTTTTGGAATAGCTTCTCAAAACTGACTTCCCTCGCTTTTTAAACTTATGTTTTTCTGTTTTGTTGGGTTTTTTTTATATATTATTTCTGTAATGTAAAGATTTTATTTTCTATTCTGTGAATATAAATGTTGTTATTTTCATGTTTGCTTATTACTTTTAACGTGAAGCACTTTGTAACTTTTGTTTTTAAAAGTGCTATATAAATAAACCTTTACTTCTAGCATTGTCATTGTGAGCATGTTAGCTCACATTAGCATTTAGCTCAAAGCACCGTTGTGCCAAAGTACAGCCTCACAAAGCCACCAGCATGGCTGTAGTCTCTTTTTTCTCTCTTTTAGAATAGATTTTTAACTATTGTTTTAGATGATATATAAATTAGTTTTACTTAAGGGGTGGACACACATTTGGCCCATTATAGTTATGATTTATATGTCATGAGTGATCTGACCAAGGTGGATCAAGTCTGTTGAGCCAGCTGGTGTTGAGAATCGGGAAATAAAATGTTATAATAATAAAACATTGTAGATTTTCATGTCTGATATTAGACCTATTGACATATTGGGTGTCAAAAACGGCAAGCATAAGGAAAAAGTAGGTGGTGTGCCTAGAGAATATTTTTGTTACTCAGCTGATGTTCTTCCCTCATCACTATCTCTCTCTGCAGAGTTTACAGACCTTGTTTGACCACGTCTCTCCATCCACCATTTAACTCAAATTTGTCTTCTGTGCAAAGGATAAATGAAACTGTGATCAATAGATGTCCATTTCTGTTTTGTGTAAAGGCACGCGTGTTATGTTATGTTATGTTAGTTGCTTAGGAACACACAAGTCTACAAACTCTCCTTCTCTCGCATTGTGTAGTGTCGTTTACTGATACCTGTAGCACACATCATGTTTTGAGGCGCATCATTATCTGTCACTCCCAACGCCTTGGCTAGTGAATCACTTGTCTCCCATAGAAAATTAATATGTGTGAACTTCACTTTGCAATCAGTATTCTCACAGACCCCCTTTTCAGACCTGCACAAAAATACAAAAAAGGCAACAGGTTTGTAGCTACTGTATGGACACAACTCTAATTGTGGTTTACTATTTACTCAGTGCATTGTTCATTGTGTTTACTGTCCTCCTTTCAGCCTGGCAAGAAAAAAGTCTGTATGTAGGTAGAAATGAGTCTGTATATGTGGTTTGTTTAATCTTTATAGGTTTCAATAGTATTTAGGTCTGTGCCCAGCTCTACTGACTTACTTACATATGAATGATCAACAGTTATCTTTCCACAGTAACAATTTCCATGTTTAGAAAGAGATAAAGAGAATTTCAAAGTGAAATAACTGCAGGACTGTAGAATTTTTTTTCACAACACAATCTCAAGATGAAGCCCTTGCCTTCAAAGATAAAATTTAATGAGGAAGATTTCAATGGATACACCAATGAAAGGTTGACACCTGCTACTTCAAAATGAATAATCAGAGCTGCGTATTAGACTGTTTGTGTAAGGGTGTCTGAGTGAATTAAAGTGCATAAAAAAATGTTTGTGTGTGTGTATGCTGTAAAGCTTTCAGCTACTATGGCACCTATTTGTAAAGACCTACACAGGTAGTAAATACACTTGCTCAGAAAATGCTAGTATCTCATAACAAAATTAATATACTGAAAATGCCAAATAAATAAAAAACAACACTAACCAGCACATGTAGATTCCAAATGTGAAATAAGCATTACACATCATAAAACAATATTGTTGGATGGACTGAAATAAAGAGACTACTTTACACTTAGATCCTTATCCTACCGGAGCAGAAAATGTTATGTTTCTTCTGAGGGTCGTGTCAGACAAAAGGTGAGTTATTACCTTAATCAAAAGGGTTTATCCTCTGTACCATAACCATTTTAGGACATGGCACTCTCATCTTGTCAGGCTAAGCTCTACGTTTATCTTTACTGTCAGCCCCAGGTGTACTTATAGAGGGGCTGTGCTCAGAATCGCATACTAACGTACTATTCATACTAAGTATGACTTCAAATTGAGTATGTAGTGAATTCCAACTGCATAGTATGTGGATTTTGTGTATGTGAGAAATGCCCAGATGTATACTGATTAGCAAGAATTTCTGAGTATGCAACGTGAGCTTACCGGACATACTCCCCAAAATGTCCCAAAATGGCAATGGTGGAGATTTTGAGCCAGGCTAAAAGCTGTTAATATGTCACTTAATAAGTTTTAATACATGTTAACCAAATAACGCCTGTTTGGAAATTTGCTGCAACGTTTTCGGAGGTGTGAGGAGCCACTGGCCAGGTAAGACCGGCCCGTCAGTCATGTGATGCAGTCACATGAGATGCAGTCACATGACTGTCTTGCTTGAGTATACCTCAGTGTGAATAGTCTGCTGGTAATGGCATAGGTAATCATTCATTTGGTAGGCAGTATGCAGTACACAGCCTCAGTTTTATTTTTTGAGCTGAATGCCAACGTTATCATGCTAATGAGCCAAGTAGAATTAGTTTTAGAGGTATCATATCATAAACTGAAGGCGAGATTTCAACCCATAGCTGGCAAAAAAGAAATTATCAGGATTCATTAGGATTCAAATTACCAGAATACTGAATGTCATGTAGTCAAAATCGTGTTTTCTAGATAAACCATATCAAGCAAGTTAATTTTATTTATAGCCAAAAATCCCAAATTTGCCTTAAATGACTTTACAATCTGTACACTCTCTTTCCTTAGAACCTCTGTGTATATAGTGGTTATTATTAGACAGTTAACAGCAGAGAGTGTCAGAAAAAACAACATTACTCTGTAGAATTGAAGAAGAAGATTACTGGCTCACCAGGATACCCAAGATGTAGATCCACTTTATGGCCTTATATTTCATTTCACAGAACATTTTCCAGCCCAAAGCGCATTGTAGTCATGTGTAAAAGTGCTATAAAAACAGTTTTTACAGTCACACACAAACATGTCAGGGAGAGAATTGAAACAAAATATGTGCTGTGTGCAGATGGAAACCTAACCATCTCATAACAACCCACCGAGTCTCAGGCTAACTCTCCCCAAGGCACCCAAAGTCACTTTCAAAAACACGATAGGAAAGGTCAGCCGTAACTCTGCTATCAAAACTAGCTTTTCAAATCAGGTAATGGCAGGCGGCACAGAGCTCCTTCTCCTTTCTCCAGTGAATGAAAGGGATTTACTATGAGAGCTGTGTTGATACAGGTCATTGGTATAGACAAGGCAGGTAGTTAGCATTCTGCATGGGCTTCCTCTCAAGGTGTAAAAAAGACAGGGGGATCGGCTTCTGCAAAGTTGTGTATCTCACTGAAAAATCTAACTTCAGGCTAACATGGAGCAATAAAGGAATGGGAACTTTACACAAGTAGTGAGTGTTTACTGTAATAATAATATAATCACTGTACTTCCTCCTTTCCTGGGCAAAACTTAAGGCAGGAAATACCTTTACTTTGCTGTTTGAGTCTTTTTTCCTCTCAAGTAAAAATATATAGTCTAGGTAGGTTTTTACATAAATAAGACACAGTTCCATGGTGCATTATACTATTACCCAGCTCATGCAACAAGATAAATCTTTGACCTTGACCTGAAATGAAGGTAGTCTTGGTGCAAGTTTGGACTTCAAAGACACAGTCAGTGTTCATTAGAAAAACATGAAGGCTATTTAATAGAGGATTTGGCCATACATCTCCAAGCCGCTGTGATGTGTGGGCGTGTGTATCCACGCATGCCAGTGTCTGAAAGAACAAATTAACACACTCAGTGACCATGACCCGAGTGACCATTTTTGTAAATGGGGGTGAGCAAAATAATAGAAATGCACCCGAGCAGCATATCCCTGCAGTGCAGCCTAACACATAGTTTACTCCAAACAGTGTCAACATTATGAGTCAACATGAGCTTCTTGTTATGCTAATGGAAGATACATGTCACAGTGGATATGCAGTATGCATGATTGTGCAAGCACACATCTAATAGATGAGAGTTCTTCTTGTTTGTTGAGATGCTCTGAAGTGCAATAAGCAAGTGACTATAAAGATCTCCCAAGGTTACTGGAATCAGACAACATAACAAACACAGCGACAAAGTGGGAATTAACCTGTTTTTAGAGGGTACACAAGCCTTTCAACCTGTGTCAACCTTGATGCAGTTTATCATAAGACCGTAAGAGTATGACTGTCGATGCAAAACAGCTGCAGTCTAATCGGTGCTGGAGCAGCAGTCATCAGGTGTCATGTGTTTTTCTTTTAAAATGTTCATTATTTCCACACATTTGAAAGTCTACTTCTACATATTTGACAGCTGAGATGCGGTGCGCGATGAGTCTCCTTAAACTGATGCTTGAGTGAGTGAGGATGTCTCATTTGGTGAATAAAATTCCTCCGTCCTCACACCTCTCGCGCATCCCCTGTGGGACGAGATAAGGATGAGAGGAAGAGACGTGAGCGAGGGAAGCGAGGAGCCGCGTTAGCCAAATGGAAAGCACCCACAGACTCAGCTTTACCAAAAAGGACAGTAGAAATACACTGGTCTCACGTACATTTATACTTCTGCAGGCATGACCATATGCTACATTACACTGGCCATGGCCTTATGTTCATATTTGTTCTTTACATGCTCTGCTGAACATATCATGGGTAGGCAGCGATATCAAGCTCAACCCCATAGTGAGGAGGGACATTAGAAAAATGAAAGGATCTGCAGAACTAGACTTCACAGAGCTGAGATTAATCAAAGGCTACCAAACGAGAGTATGATGCAACATCATTAACATTAACTGAATTAAGTGGGAGACATAATTATGACAATACCTATTTTTTTAGACTGGAGGGCATGCACCCAGAAATACAAACATTTGAATATTTAAAGCCAATTTTATGCCTACAAATGAACACTGCACTGCATTATTGAGGATGATATTAAACAGCAAGGGGGACAGGATATTATGCATGACCTCACCTTCTCTGGTGCACATATTGGAGTAGGAGCAAAAGGAAAGATTGTATTGCTCTCTGTTACATCGACCCAGCAGGGTGCTTGAATGATGGAACACCACAATTTAATCTCAGAGCAAAAACAGAGGATGGCATTAAAAAAAAACAAAAAAACAAAAAACCAACAGAAACCTGTGAGACATGGTTTTATACACCTACTCTAATCCCCTCTTCCTCCCTCCATTTCGTCCTCATTATCATCCTCTCATCACTTAGACAAGGACTTGGCATGAGCTGTGCCCCTAGCATGCCTCAGCACCACGTCAGGCCAGATTTATTAAATCTCTCTCTTCCATCTTTGGCTCCTAACACTACATCTCATTTTCTATTTCTTTGACCTGTATGTGTTATGTTGCAAAGACATGAGCTAAAGGAAAAACCTGATGAATGACTGACCTGGACTAATAGATCTTAACATAGCTCTATTACTTGTTTAATATGGATGTTAGGTTAACAGCTCTATACTATGCTTGGGGTTATCCCTGATGTCCCTGCCCTGTTTCTTGGAATAGTAATTACTCATGGCAGGTAATTAAAGCTTGTCAATGCAATATTTCCTTTAAACTTTTCTCTCAGAGTTGCATTTTGATGCCATGGTGCAGCACTGGCCGAGTTAGTTATTTTCATATTCTGCCCATGAGCCCTCATGCCTGGGGGATCTCACAGATCATGCAGAAGAACTGTGCGGAAAAGAAACATTTTTAGTGTTGAAGGAGGAAAAATAAGGAGACCATATGTGCATTTATTTTGGCCCAAATGAGTACCGTTTCTCCCTCTTTTACATACATAGGTGGTGTGTGTGGTTGTGTGTGTTAGTATTACCATACTGTATATGCAGCATCTCTGAGTGCGCATGCACATATTGAATGTGAATGCATGTGTGCATGGTTATCCTTGTGTGTGTGTGTTCACGTGCCTGCAAGATGATGCGAGTGTAAACCCATTTCACCTGCATTAAATGCATTTTATTCGATGATTCCTCTCTCACATGCACAAACACACACACACACACACACACACACACATTTGTATCCCCTCCATGTGCAAACTACAGATAAAACATTTCCCACCAGCCATACACTCAAATGCTGTGGCCTTAAGTGTCCTTTAGTGTCCCCTAAGTGCTTCAGTACACATGTTCTTCTGTTCACTGCTCCACTGATAAAGCGAAGGCGCCATAAATAAAGACATTTATATGTTTAATAATTATCCTCCTTATTTCATTAATTTTCATGTTTTACTGGCTCTGGTTAAAATGAGCAGCTAATGACTACACAGTGAAAAATAGCGACATGTGTGTGAATCTGTGTGACTATCACAAGGGAGGGAAGAAGAATCACTCCACTGGATAGTGTAATTAGCAAGACTTTATATTTGGCCCACATGCAGACATGTTCACACAGAAGTTGCTGTTTAAATACTGTCTGGCATTTTGTGCCATGCTGTTTACAATAAGGAGATAATTAATTTAGGATTCCCCTGGGACTCCCTAACCAAAAACACACACTATCTTGCTTTGGTGACTTAGGGGGACACTGTATTGTTGACCTAACCTTAAATGGGACATTTTATGCTTTTTGTGGTTTTCTGTAATTTATACTGTTATGATGTCAGATATCTATGCTAAACATGGTCAAAGTTCCAAAACTTACAAATGTAGAGATGATCCCTGCAAGTCAAAAGCCCAGGCTTCAACCTGCCCTGATTGCTTCCCATTTTTTTCTAACTTGTCTGCATTCCCATAATTGGCCATCCACTCTTGCCTTTTTTTGCTAAGCTTTGTCCATGTGTTGTTTGCATTGTCCGCTCATATTTTGGATCGGTTTTCAGCTTGAACATGTACGGATGTATCTGAAAAAGTTGACATTTCGATAAAGAACTAGAAAAGTAGTGAAATTCTACTGTTATAGTTTGTTACATGGTTTTTTGATGTAGCTTCCATAGTCTGTCAAGGGACAGCTTCCAAGAGCTGGCCAATCAGAACAGAGTGGGCTCCTTGGGAGGCGGGCCTTAAAGAGACAGGAGCTAAAACGGCCTGTTTCAGACAGAGGCTTAATTAAGGGGCTGTGTAAAGGGTCAGTATGACATAAATAAGGATTTTTGAACTGTAAATAATGCAAAAATATTACTATAGACCCATAAATGTGCATAATACGTCCCCTTTAATCATAGGATCTACACGGCTAACTGTAACCCTTACCCTAATCTTAATTTTACCCTAATCCCTAACCAAAACCAACCTTAAAATTGAATAGTTTACCTTGTGAGGACCAGGCTTTTGTCCACAAATGGGAGGGAGTCCCCACAATATGAAAATATTTATGTCCCCACAGTAAGATTGATAGACACACACACATACATACCCTTTTTTCTCCAGTACTGGATCAGATAGCTGATCTTTAGGCTTTTAGGTCAGTCTTAGATAAAATCAGCCACAAGGGATACAGTGTAAGGGAGAGTTGGCTGTCGGAGGATGTGTGAGAATTGGGACAGGGTGATAGTGAGGGCTCTGGGGTGGTAAAATGGTATTATCATGATAGCAGGCTAAACTGTTACTGGTGGGACAGTAAAGAGAGACTCTATCCAATGGGAATGGATGAATAAGCCATGAAGCCAGGCAGCAGAGGCACTGGTCTGTGATAATGTGGCCTTGCCATGGTAAGTCTCTGATGCGCACACACGTGCACGCAGAAAACACACGCACACTAACACAAGCATACAAATTCATATCAAAATCAAATCTCAAACTGTGCTGTAGAACTGGGTCATAGAGTGCCTCTCCTACTGAGCGTATAAAGTTTTAGAGATAACAAGAAGAGCAAAAGGGAACTACAGTGGGAGATACTGAGAGGGCAAGAGAATGAGCACAAGGGACAAAGCAAATCTGGAGTGAAATAATATAGAAATTGTTAGAATGGAGACCGTGCACAATGTGTTTGTGAGTTAATGCTTATGCTATACATTCTTTATGTACTGTACGCTTCTGTATGCACTGTATGTACATTTCCACATTACCTGTGTCCCATTTAGACAGTGCTATTCACTGCTGTGGTGGGGTGGAGGAGGCTCACCTCCTTTTTGGAGATAATAATCTTTTCTCCCATGTGTATACATAACATGCATTATTGAGAGACCTCTGCAGCACTGACATCCTTGCAGCTGCTGTAGCACACTGGTTGTGTTGCTCGTCCCAGGTCCCCATTAAAACCATGCTAGATTTAGAATGTGCGTGCCTACAAAGCTCTATACTGGGGGGAGAAACAGGTACAACCCTTCTGAAGTTATCTAGCAAAAGAAATGTCTGCAGAGCTTGCAGAGAGGCAGGATAAACACTTGCAAGTCTGTGCAAATGGGTTTCTCACTTGAGTTTGAAATAAAAATGCAACAAAATCTAGAACAAATGACATTTCATGAATAAACCAAAGGTGAAACGCTAACCATTTACATCACGTGTTACATTGCTATCAAGGGCTAAAATACTTACATTCAAACCCTAAGATCATTAGTCAGCATGCCACTACAGTAAATACTACAGGTTACGCACTATATGCATCTATGCTTGCAACCAGCAGACAATTAAGACCCCAATTATGATAGTGACTAGCTATCGCATCATAAACATACACTTGACGTGACTTAGTATGTGCCACTATATGTGATGCATTACTAAGCCAAGCTATGGGAGCATTTCTAAGGTACAGTAGCTCATTCATCCTATGTGAGTAATGGCCACAAGGGAATCAGGCAAGGCATCCAAGTCCATATAACACACAAGAAGAGATTTACTACAGGCTCTGTGTAGGTACCAAGGCAAAGGCATAACCCCAAGCAGGAGCACTGAGGACATACTGCTCTGACGTGAGCATATTTTCAAAACTCAAATGCACACACATGCAGCCAGACAGGTATGTACATACAGAAACAAACCAATATCATGCTGCATATCTAAAACTGAAATAACCTCAGATGACGCATCTTTAAACTTTGAGCACTTTAAACACACAGCTGTGACAAAATGAATCATTGAACCTTTGCCTGCATCTATTTACAGTAATGTCTGTTTACGTGACTTCAGAATTCAGTGTATAAATAGTGATTAAGTTCCACTCTTCAGCTTGTTTTTTAAGACATGTTTTGCAGGTGAATTACAAAATGACCATCAGACTCCTGGTAAACATGAGCTGACTTCATGTGCTGACCAAACAAATCATCAATAATTCTCAAATCATCAATAAAAAGCAACTCAATTCTCCAACTAGCCTTTTCTGGTGTTGGATGTTTATATCCGTGTGTTGTGTAGGCATGTGTGCCTGCGCTGCTTCTGTCTGTATGCTGGTGGATATGAACACCGTGTGAGAGCTGCAGGAAGGTAATCTCATCATCACTTCAATGGCTTCCGGTGCCCACGAAAGAGAAAGATCTTCACAAGGGCTGAATCCATGTAACTCCCATTCATTCAACACGACACTGTCAGGAACCTTCAAAAAAGTGACCCAAATCAAAGCGGTCGTGCCTTACACGAAACAAAAACAATCCGTGACGAACATCCTAACCAGCCACACATGAATAGTGAGCGTGAGACCTGGGAGAGGAGCTGAAGTGCAGAGAAAATTCATGGGAATAAGGAATGAGCTTTGAGGTGGACAGCCCTGTAGCAGAGTGAACTTTGCTGAAGGGCCAAAGCAAAAAGTCACATACACACACTGACACTGGTCAAATACCAATTTCCTCTCTACATATTCTCAGCACCAATGTAAACCCAGAGCTTATGAAGAGAACTTGGTCAAAGTCATATTGGTTTTGAGATTCACTGAAGGGAATCAATCCTTGGCTCATGGAGATAAAGTAGTCCTACTTTCCTTCTGCTGAGCGAAGTCAACTCAAATTAACTTACTTTCTGCAACGACTGACTGAGTGGGGATTAGAACACTGTATTAAAATGAAGCATCTGTTCCTTAACGGGCAGAGTGAATTGCACTCCTGTCCATGTCAGTGCTGCAGCATCTGAGCTGCTTGGCCAGCAGAACTAATTTGAACTGTGAATCATAGGCTCAGCCACAGGTCAAACAGCCCAGAATGAATCATACATGCTCATGAAAAGCTGCTCATCTTTGACGTGTTTTCTCACTGGATGAACTAACAAGCAAACAGCATATCGAATTAAGACAGTTTCCTCTGTGTGTCTGTAAGTGTTACACATGCATCACTGACTGTCGGTGTACACACCCTTTCTCGCTCCAACACCACGCCAGCAACAACTCTTCAGGCCATAATCACTTTTGTGTGAGTTTGTGCAAATAAGATTTTAAATCTGGTACCTGTCAGTTTTAACCACAGTTCAGGTTCCTTCAACTGAATTGTTAAACCACTTTAAAAGAACCAGAATCTATCTGTATATAATCTTTCATTGTCAAATAGCATCATCTCATTGTACTACAAAGTAATGTAATATGCTGTTTTGTACCTACTTTACGTAAAAACTGTTTACTTCTAAACAGTTAGTGACTTTCTTATTTTTCTGTTTATTTATAATAACCCCTAAAGCAAGGGTCCCCAATATTTTTGAGTTGCGACACCTCAAAATTAAGCAATATCTTTTCCATCACTTGTCACTGGTTGCCAATGTCTATCGGTTGTGATCAGTTCAACTGAGGATTAGAGAAAAGTATCAAATTAACATGATTTGTGTGGTAGAAATATAATTTTTTTTCTACTTTATTTCCTGATCCCCACTTTGGGAGCCACTGTCGTAAAGAATGTAGCTGAACATTTAGCATTTAGTATGTTTAGGTGGGGAGAGCTCCAGTAATAGTTCTGAAGATAGCGAGGTAACAGCAACCTGTGAATACCGAGACAAACTGTTGGTATTTTAGAGAACAGAATTTTTTCAGTTATTAAAAAGTGTTGTGGCAACACCGTACTATAAGTGTCGTGGGAGGACTTCACGTTATCCTCAGGTATAAAACATACACTACCACACAACAAAATGAGCCAGAAACACAACAGCGCAGTGGGACTACAGGGGAGTAAAATGACAATTATGTGCTGTTTAACAGCAAGAACAACACCTGCACAAAACCGCATGCACACACATACACACAAGGGGCCGTAATCTCTATTCTCATTGCAGCTCATACAGTCAATCGTGCAAGATACAATTATGCCCAGTGACCGGGGATCACCTACAGGAAATGAAAAGCATAACAAAAGAGAGTTGAGAAAGAAGAAAAATAGAGAGAGGATTGCCAAAGGGGAATATTTTCAGACAGACTATGGATGTGAGGGAAAAGGAAATTCAGTTTGACAATACAATCGAGAGATGCAGACAATTTCATCCTAACAGTTTACAGGTGGAGGAAAGACATCCTGTCCACTGAAATACATGCAGCGCTTGCATAAAAAAGCCATGAGGTATTGTGCATATTTAATTTTATTGTGACTGCAGGCCTTCAAAAGAAAGTCTGTGCCGGATGAGCTGGAGCCACAGACATGGTGGAAGGTTTGGAAGTACAGACCAAAGCAAGACCAAATGCTGTGCACGTGTCAGTATTATCACAAACACGCAGTCACATACAAGCAAAAAGTACAAATGCAACACTAAATAGCACGTACTTCATTTACACAACAGCCAGTGGTGTAACAGGTCGCCATGGTAACCTTTATGACCTTCACTTCACAGTGCGATTGCTGTGCCCAGAAAAAAAAAAAAAATCCTTTTGGGCAACAAGAATATCTTGTCTTCTGTCACGACTGTCGACTATAATAAAACCTGAGCATAATGACTCTGTTCAAAGCAGGATTTCTGTCTATTCAGAAAGCCAATTAATACTAGGCAAGACCAAAAAAACAAACAAACAAAAAGTGGGAACAGACACAGTGGAGTCAAGACATAATACTTTATTGCTATCAGTATCTACTATGTGACAATATACTAGTAGATGATGAAATATGTGATGGTGTTGAGTTATACTTTATTGAATAATACTTTGTAGTATCTGCTGGCCCGTGAATAGCAGTGGCAATAGAGATTAGCGACTGCAAGTCAGTTAGTGGCAGTAAAAGATTAAACCCAATTACAGGTTAAGGTGGGGCAGTTAGTGTTTCCAGTGCAGTGGCAGCTCCTGGCCAGCAAAAACAATTCACAGTGAAATGCAACATAGTCCGATTACACACAACACAACAGGCCGGAGCTTCCCTGTTTCTATGAAGCAGAGCAAAGTACTGAAACAATTAGCAGACACACATTATCAAAAAATTGCCCCTTAGTGAGAGGACTGACTTCAGCTCACCTCTATTGCTGTGTGTAAAAATACCACACGTACCAGCAACATACCATCAGTAGCCATTTATTTATAGATCTGCGGCTTACCTCCTAGCTGTCATGTCAAGCTGTTTATAAGAAGGACATACCATTTATCATATTCAGGAGCACAGCTTATCTGTTGTTTGTGACGTGTCAATGCGTCCCCCAAAAGGCAAATACTCAATCTTCTTCAGGCCAGAATTACTGATTATATCATTATAGTCTTTCTTTAAGCAAGTTAGTGCTCTAAGTTCTCACTTTCCTTTTTTATTTTCTTTGTTGGCTTTTGACAACATCTAACCTTAGCTTGAATAACTAAAAACAAAGGTCTTGACCTTTATATAGCATGACTGCATGCAGACCAAAACATTTTTAAAAAGTTTTTTACTCTATGATGGTCAGTTTTTGGCTCCACGTGTATTCTAACTAATATTAAAATATCCTTGAAAAATAAAATATTATTAGCCCACCTCTAAAAGATGACACAGGCATTCCTTCCCGTTCTAGTTATTTAATTGTTTCTCAGAAAATACATTTATTCCCACCCCTATTTACCCCAGAAAACAAACAAAAAGCAGATCACAGTACTGTATTCCCACATGCTAACATAACATCCCAGAAACAAACACACCTGGCAGCTACTGCAACATTCCTAAAGTTGCTGTTGCAACATCTGTGGGTAGGTTTGTTTGATGTTTGATGTTTACGTAGGACCGTCAGTTCTTGTGTGAATGGACATAATCTTAAATTCAGACTGTAAAGTGAGAATTTTATTTAGTGTAGAGCAGCACAGAGAGCAATGAACAGACTATAACAAAAGCATGAACTTACCTGAGACTCAAGGTCAGTTGTTCATCTTTAGCCCTAAGCAGGTCGCCGACTGAAAATGTGGCACTGCCCAGGAAGCTGCTCTGTAGAGGAAAACAGAGAAAAACAAAAAGCCAGTTGTCACGGGGGAAATAATTCAGCAGCAAGCAAACAATTTAAAAAAGAACAATCAAAACAGGCTACAAACAACTTTTTTCTCCTTTTGATAGTACCATAGAGGTGTCAGAAACAGGTGCCAGACATAATGTGCCAGAAATCACTTTGAGCCCTGTAAACTAACAAAGAACGTGTGTGTAATCAGGTTGACACAAGGCACGGGGACATACAATCCACTCTCCACTTCTGTCTCTTTTTCACCTTCTTTCTCCCCTTTTCTCACTTCTCTGACAACATGTGTTTGCTGCAGGCATGATGTGAACAGGGGGGTGTCAGCGCACGAGAACTGGGTCATGGAGAGAGAGGTAGGGAATGAGCCCATCAATAACGAAGAGAGATGAACCACATTCATAGAAAACACACACACACACACACACACACACACACACATACACACTCCCTCAATGGCATGCCCAGATGCACATCCACACACATGCACATAAAAAACTCTTGCACCTGCAAGTAACACCATCAACATACTAGCTCGTGCTGCAGAAGGGGTGGGGTAAGGCCGTGCCAAGGACACAGGCTGCTCTGAACAAAACTAAAACTCAGAGTAGGTGATTAACAACAGGTACAAAGGTGAATCCACATATTCATCACACTGGGGGAAAAAAAGATCTTAATTAAAGTATCTGCATCCTGTTTACGCAATCTTCTGTGAGACACTGAATTTCTAGCCCTTTCATCAACAAAACCTGAGTGTTTTTCTTATTCCTGGGGTTTTCACAATAGTGCCGTTAAAGGTTCTTCGAACACTGAAGTGACAACACGAAACAAGGCAATTTGTGTCTTGCCTCCGTCTGCTCCTTAAGATAGCTGTCAAAGGCTTTACCTTTCCTCTGAAGATGAAAACAGGATTGTGTCTGTTTTTGTAATGAATGCAAATTAGTTTCAGGTGCGAGCAAACACCAGAAAGCTTCCGCACACTCCTTAGATTCTGAAACTAGTGCTGCAACTAACAATACGTTTCATTATTGATTAATCTGCTGATATTTTATTTTGATCAATCAATTCATCATATAGTCTATAAAACATCAGGAAACAGCTAAAAAATCCCTATCACAATTTCCTAGAGCCCAAAGTTATGTCATCAAATGCCTTGTTTTGTCTGACCAGTGCAAAACTATATTTAATTTACTATAATGCAAGACAAGGAAAAGCGGTAAATTCTCACATTTGAGAACCCAGAACCATCAAAGGTTTGGCATTTTTGCTTGAAAAATTACTGAAATTATTAATGTATTATAATTATAGGAGCAGACTAATTTTCTGTTGATTGACAAATCAGCTTTAGATTCTTTCCTCCCCCTAATAAAGAACAGAGTGCAAATAAAGTCAGCCTGTGACGTACTATAACAAGACATTTGAACAAAATGTTAACATCAACACGGTAACATGCTCACGATGACAATGACAATGCTAACATGCTGATGTTTAGCAGGTGTAATGTTTACCATGTCCAAAGCAAAATATAGCTATAGAGGCATTCAGCTATAAAGCAAACTATTGGACCATTGATAATTCTGACCTGATGGGGGCGCTAGACGAAAAGTTAGGTGATTACCAAAATGATTACAATTCCTCCTGTTTGCATGGGGACGTTCCAAAAAATCCAGTGGACATCCAGTAGATGCTGAAATATTTCATAATATATTCATATATATATTCATGACCTGCTGGGGCACTACAGGAAAGGTCAGGGGGTCACATAAGTCTTTAGGATTCAAATTTCATGGCAATCCGTGTGATAGTTGTTGAGATATTTCACTAAACGCCCCAAACTGTCAACCCGCTCATGGCGCTAGAGGAAAAGTCAGGGGATCAGTAGGAATTACCCTCTGGGCACTACAAATGTCTATAAAATTTCATGGCAATCCATCCAATAGTGATATTTCAGGCTGGATCAAAGCGACAGACAGACGTACTGACTGACGAATGGTCAGACATTGCAGTCCCTAGATTCATGCCATTAGCATGGCTAAAAAGCATGACAAAGGTCATGTAACAGTGTCATGGAGCTGTGGTTATATGGTAAGTGTGGTTAAGTGAGCATGACTAATGAGAGCACCTCAAAACACAGCAAAGCTCACAGGTCACATGACTTTTTGGCTTCATTAGATTAGATTTCACTCATTGAAAATATTTGGCGTTGCTCACTTGCATTAGTTATAGTAACATGCTATTTTCGTTACCTTTAATCTGTCTTTTCTCTTTATTGTTTGCCTATTTGTCTACACTTTTACCTTTAATCTTGCTTCCTCCCTCTTCCTACCACTGCACTGCTCTCAACAGCCTCCTATATCAGATAAAAAAGGGCATCCTGTCTACTGACCTTTTCTCTCAATCATTTCCTCCCCAAGCACTTTCCAGCTGCCCCATACAAATCCCCATATGCTTACGGCAAAACGCTGCCCCAAACACAGTCTCTTGCCCCGGCCCACTCACAAGTAGACACACACACACACACACACACACACACACACACACACACACACACACACACACACACACACAGAACGAAAGAAGAAAGAGGAAGAGACCTAAACGCAAGGTCAGTCAATAGTGTTATAATGGAAAAAAAAGTAGAACAATAAACACTATTGGAAGATAGTGAGAGGCTCAAAAGCAGCTTGAGGTTGATCAAATTCCTTAAGAAAGACACACAACCCCGAACAACGCATTCAGTTACAAGTCTATGCAGCACAGTGCCATGTCCTTATGAATTAAACAGAGCCAGGATCCCCAGTAGGCACCACTTAATATGCACAACGTCATAGTCGTCCTCACTGACGTATCATGACCAATCCCAGTTTGCCCTGATAACCCAGAGCACAAGGCACAGAAGGCCATTACACGCCGCAGAGGAACATTATATCCCCATGTAGCCATTACTTGCAAGCCGGTACAGAACGTCTGGTAAATGGTCTTAGAAATCCATTCCTTAGCATCTTTTTATGGCCCCTCACGATGAAGGCTTTAAAAGTAATGAAGCTCTGGAGACTGTCTCCTTACGCAAGATCAAAGTGGCTGTACCACAGAAAATGAGAGAAAGATGGGGGCAAGAGGAGGAGTGGAGTGAGAAAGGAAGACAAATGATGCTCTTCCAGGATCATGGAGGATTGATTATGATGGTCTTGCTCTGTTCCCTCTCACATGCTCGGGCTCTCTCTTTTTTCTATCTATCTTTTCGCCTGCTTTTGCTCATTCCCTTGACTGGTCCCACTGGCCATGCCGGTTTAGGGCGACAAGAGAAACTTTTGATCTATGATCTCCTTCACTAGTTTTAAAAATAAGTGACAGTTATATATAAATAAATAAATACTTGCCAGAGAGGCGTTTTACACGCAGAGAGCAGAACACCTCACCAAACACAAAAAGTGCTCTCGAAAACACGCACAAAAGATCAATCATAGACGAAAAATGAATGACACTTGTGCAGGAGCACACAGGGCTGACATACTGTACTGTACATCTGCAGGCAATCCCAAGCACTTGTCTGTGGACCTTTGAAGGCCACAGTGTCTGCCCATCACTTGGCAGAAGTAAACGGTCCAACTCAAGCTGTAGATCTATTGATTTTCTCCACGCCCTAGGTGACAGAGTGACACATACACACAAATACACACTAACTATCATTCCTCCTCACCCCATCTGTCTCTCTCTCTCTCTTACACACACACACAAGTTTGCGCAGCTATCCTTGTTAGGACATTGCACTGACTTCCATTCACTGTGGACAGCCTAACCTTAACCTTAACCTTAACCATCAAATTCATGCCTTACCCTAAACTTAACCTAACTTCAATTCACACCTCAGAAATGATGTTTTGCCTCATTAGGACCGGGCTTTGGTGCCCATGAGGACTACTGGCCCCAACAAGGTCGGTGTTTGTGCCGGAAAAGGTCCCAATGAGGTAACAAAAACATGCACGCACACGCACACACACACACACACACACACACACACACACACACACACACACACACACACACACACACACACACACAGACTGCAGAGAATACCTGGAGGAGAGGACATTCATTCACATGCAACACCAACAAATGACATTTTATATAAATGGCAGCAGTGACAGTTTTGGCCCTCGTTGAATAATACGCATCTGGCAAACATTTATGAATATAAACAGATTTATACCAGGGAGGTCAGTAGTGTCTACATGAATACACTGCTCCTTCACTACAAATAGGGCTTTACAAATTGGCCTAATTAAGTCATTAGAGATGTCTTGACATGCCATTTATGCAAACATGCCAATTTGTGCAGTCTAGCACAAATTGTGGACACAGTGAGTATATATATATATATATATATATATATATATATATATATATATACATATACATATATATACTCACTGTGTCCACATATATATGTGTATATATATATATAAACATGTATATGTATATAGACATACAGAGTATGATCTCATACACAGACACATATAACTACACAAACACACACACAAGGAAGTCCACTTACAGTTATGGTGCACACAATCCTAGCGGCAGCAAGCAAGTAAACCAGTGAGACAGTCAGATGAGAGCTTCAGAAATGAGAAGTCGACAAAAAGAGAGTATAGAGAGAGAAATAAAAAAAAAAGAACACGCGAGAGAGAGAAAGAGAGATGTTATGTCTTCCTTCTTCCTCTTAATGAGCTCCAGGATGGTCTTCCTACATATCTTCCTCCAGTCCTCAGTCAGAGGAACTCCATGTATATTCGCTCTTTACAGAGCAGCAGGCACACTGGCTGATACATACATTGTAAACACACACACACACACACACACACACACACATAGACACACACTGCAGCCTCCGCTGTGACTGAGAGCTGGCTAGAGTGAGCTACTGGCGCTACCGCTGTTGCTGCTGTGGCTGGCTTGACAGTAAGCGAGACCAGCGAGAGAGAGAGAGAGAGAGAGAGAGAGAGAAAGGAGGAGTGAGCCACAAGAGGGGTGGGAGTCGACAAATACAAGCAGTCGAGGCAGAGTCGGGGAAGAAGGAGGTGGAGGAAACACAGAAGAGGAAGAGACAGAAAGGAAGGAAGACAGACAATTAAAGGGTAGAAACCCAAGATAGCAACGCAAAAAAAAAGCGGAGAGAGATATAGAAGAGAGGAAGAGAGAGAGAGAGAGAGAAAGAGACAGAGTTGTGTCACACTTCGGTTGCAGCTTGTGACTCAGTGGCTAACAGGAAACTCTTGTTATGGCTACTTGAATTAACATGAATTCCAACCACACGGTACAAGGTAGTATTGTGTGTTTGTGCACAAGATAGATAAACACTTCAAAACATACAGCGTAATACTTGAGGCTCACACAAGAGGCCTGTTGAAACACTCAGGCTGTCTATACATTTTAACCAACCGAGATGTTTACTGACACATGCAGCTGCCACTGAGAGAACACTGAGACAATAAACCCACACTGCAACACCAAGCTTAGGTTTTAACTATCTGGGCTCAAACCTTGGATTAGGCAGGGTTTAATTTACCCGTGCTGACACAGGGGAGGATGACTAATTCTGGCAGAACAAAGGACACGCTCTACACTGGCCCTTATCACCCCGAGCAGGTACAGAGACAAACACAATGAAACATGTGCACAAACATTTAAGCACACATATGCACATGCATACACTCGCTGAGGAGACACTAATGTAACATTTGTAAGTACACACATACCGTTGATGTAAAAATACACAGCACTGGAGGTCATGATAATGAGGAGTCAACCTTTCCTCACATGGGAGGCGAGGTGTAGAATTTGAGAGAGTGTGGGTGGAAACACTAGATTTAACTATTCTTGCTGCCTTCATTACCATGAGGATTGATGACCTGGGTGCCAAGTGGAAGCAAGGCGCAGATAGTGCATGAACTAAAACCTGCCAAACTATTACCCCAAATACTCCGCGAACAAACTGTTTACTCTTACTATGCAACAGTATTCATGGGCATCTCTGCTGTTGCCAAATCCATTTGTTCAATTTCAGTTGGTTACTGCTCATTTTTTGTCGGTGATGACAGACGAGTGTTTTGTGCCCTTTTCGTGTGCACTCCCACTCTAAATTTCTGCGTACAACTGGAATTTGTTTGAATCTTACAGGAACAGTCATGTATGTTAAATAACGACATGCATGGAAAATCCTAGATCAAAGCTTGTTCAAAATATGAATTGAGCACACCGAAAACTGGCATTTTTTTAATGCCCCACTTTGAAGTTGAAAATGTTTGACATATTTCAGAATATTCAAACTATGAGTTCCTGAAAAGCACACTGAGACTGGCAGGGATTGGTGTTGCATTCAACACGGGGAGCCGAAGCTACCTACAGCAGTGCACATTTCCTGGCTGTAAAAGGAAAAGTCTAAGCACTCCTTAATTCCCACTTTCAAGATTTTTTTTAACCAGCATTCACAGCTGGTTGAATACTATCACTGCTGCGCGCACACACACACGCGCACACACATTATTCATGGACCTTACATGAATCTATATGGGAGCTGTGAGCATCAGACGTGTTAGTTCATGTTAAAGATCATAGAGGTTTTCCTACAGATGCAACCAAGGGATCTCAGACAACAAGCCCACCCCCAAACCCAGACAAGCACAGACAAAAGCAGTCAGTTGTGTTTGCCCTGGGTGAGCTGATGTTCTCATTCTTAGCCGTCTACCCTCGACATTGTCCTCACATTCTTCCCAGACTTATTCTTTTCATGGTTCTCTACCTTGACCTCATTCCACTGCTTTTGATCTGTTAAAAAGAAAAAAAAAAGGAAAGTCTGCAGACAGACAGAGATGCAGTCAGACCTGAGCTCACCCCCTTTCGCCCTTCCCCAACTATTTCTTCATTACATTACCACCATCTTACATGACAGGGATAACAAACAGGATGGATATTGTTACTCACTTGTGTAAAGGCAAAAATATGAGTTTTGATGTAGTGGTCCACTGCATATAATCAGTTAAGGGAATTTTAATTGTTCCAGACTGACCTGTGTGGAGAAAGCATGGCAGGCTCCAGATGCTGTGTACTTCTTGTTATGCTATTCATGTAGGTCCTAAGGCAGTGTGTGTGTGTGTGTGTGCACTACAAGCGATGTGAGGCAGACTTATCTGACTGTGATAATACTGATTTGTACTTAGATACAAAATA